>OW804101.1:58344830-58956973 GCA_942159475.1 Sthenelais limicola | reverse complement strand
TCTATTACTAGTTTATGGGAGGAGGGAGGAAGGTAAGTCTCTTTGCCGAATTTGCCGAAATTATGTATCTGAAGAAAAAGAAAATGGAACAAAGAAGAAAAACAAAAGGTAAAGGAGAAAAAGAGATGAAAGGGGAGAAATGAAAGATAACCGAAGAAAAGACAACTAGAAAAAAGGCCATAGAAATAGAAAAAGGAGAAAGCTGCAACATATTGAAAAGTTAGGGTCCTAACTTAAATTTATAGTTTAGTTTAGTTTTCAACGCATCAGCTACGTGACCTACCGGCATAGGGTAAGATCATTCATTTTCCCGCCACCTGCCGACCCTAATTAATAGTTGAAGAAACAACCACAATTCCTCAATATGACATAAGGTCAAATTCATATAATTTGAGTAAATGGTCCCTGAGGGCTTTCCCTTTCCTAAAAATTGCTAAGGAATCACAAGAATAGACAACGAGTTATAGTCAATTAATCTTTCTGTAGCTGTGTTTCACAAAAATACCAAATTTTGCGACATAAACCACATTCATATTTCAGAATGGGCACCTTTCCAAAATGAAAGCCCTATAGGACTTTCATTTTGGAAGGGTGCCCATTCTGAATGTGATACGTGAATCCTACCTGCTGTCTAATTTTGGCACTTTTGTCACTAAAATCGCCATTTTTGCCATAACTGACTAGACTAATACCTGTAAGATCTTTCCTCCGTCTCCAGCCTAGGGACAAGCACATCCATGACCCAGTCTCTGTCCTCACTGGAGTAGGTGACGAAGGCATCATACACCTTCCCCACAATATCACAATCATCAGGCTTGTCAAACAGACGGCATTTACAATGCATATAGAGCAGCAGTCTCAACTCCCCCCTGTATTTGTACAGTACTGATAGACCTATTAGCAGCAGAACTATTGCCAGGCAGGTTGCTATGATCCCTTGCTCCTCTCTGGTCAATATCTCACAAGTAAAATTAGCCTCATCCAATTTGTACAGAGGGAATTCTTCGTCAGTAATTGGGGGGAAACAAAATACTTTCTCAATATCCTCTATTCGCTCGTGATTATTTTGAAGCCACGATACCATCCATCTTGTTTTACAATCACACTGCAGTTTATTGCCTTCGAGGGTCATATTAACATACTCAAATTGTTGAAACTGTTTTGGAAGCATTCTGATTTTATTTCTGTGGAGTTTCAAGACGGATAGTGTATCAAGAAACTTCAGAGATTCCTCATCGAGTTTGAAACTTTCAATGTTGTTGTCACTCAAGTCAAGGACACTGAGAGTAGCACAGGAGGTGAGATAGTTGAGGGATAACACTGTTAGATTGTTCCTACCAAAGAGTAAAGTATCAGTATTATTGGGCCAAGACACGGGGAGTCTGGTTAAGTTTCTCCCTGTACAATTGATAAGTATAGTGTCATCAAAAGCTCTTTTGGAGCAATCACAAGGTGATGGACATTTATCCACCTCCTCCATCAAGGGGCATAAAAAGTTTCTAGGGTAGACTTTAGCTAATGGGATACTCCTGATGTGCTCTGGGTACGTACACTTCCAATTCTCTTTATAGAACTCTGGTGCACTGGGTAACAATGGGCTGTTTTTAATGGCTGGATTCCGAAGATAGTTACTAATACTATACATTGAACAATCACAGTTGAGTTCATTGTACTCAAGGTCTATATTGAAGAAAGCGAGAATAATTTTGAACGTGGTGCAGGCTTTATTATCGGCACAAAACTCCGTGAAACTGAAAGAAGTGAAATTGTTCTTCCACAGGGAAATTGTCTTACTTTCTGCCGATTGAAAGGGTGAGATCTGATTATTTGACGTCTCCTGATTCTGTTTTATCAACTCACCCTGATTTAAGTTCTTGATATCTTGTATAAATGTTTCAAATGTTATTTTATTTCCATTCAGGTTAATGTTGGTTAATGATCGTGCAAAATACACCCACCGGGGTATGTAGCGAAGGCTATTATTTTCTAGTTGTATCGATGTTAATTTTGGTAAGCGAAAGTCTGAATCTGTATTACAGATATATTCAATTTCATTATTAGAAACATCCAAACTCCTTAGATTTTGCATAGGAAAGAGAACAAAACTTTCCAGTCGTATCAGGTAGTTGTTTTTTAAATTAAGTATTTCTAAGGTTTCTAGTTGGGAAAATATTCTAGGGTGGATGGATGAAAGGTTATTGTGACTAAGATCAAGCGATGTCAAAGACGAAAGGTCATCAAAAATGCCTTCAGGGAGGGATGAAAGTAAGTTATGGCTTAACACAAGTTCCAAAAGGTGTTTCTGCTGAGTCAGAAGACTCATTCCCAGTCCTTGTATAGAATCAAGGCTCAAATGAAAGGTATGTAGCCAGTTATTGACTTGGTACCTCTTAAAAAACCCTCCCTGCCCAAGTATGGGCATTTCATATAGAGATAATCCGCGCAAAAAGATATCAGAAGCAATATCCACTGCATACAATTCTTGAAAGAATTCAGTCCTTTCCAGATTTCGGGGGAGGTTTCTGGTGTAGTTGTTCCAAGGAAAAGGGGGTATTTCATCCAAAACACAGGCATGGAGGTCAAGTGTTTGTAAATGGGGCATAGTGGAAGGAGCACTTTTCAAGTAATTTGATAAATTCCCGTGTCCTATGTTTAATTCGGCCATGAATGGCCATTCCATTTGAAACATCTTCCAGTTAATTGGACTCATTTCTGAATAGAGAACTCTCAAGGAGTTCACTCTGTGGATACCTTCGACATAGTTAATCGTTTGATTTAAATCTTCCTCGCCTTCATCCCAGTCGAATAAACTGAGGACTCGAAGATCGGTAGCTTCGCCATACACACCAATACTTTCTAAGCTCATCCTGCAATTGGTCACTTGCAAATAGGAGATGAACGTCGATGTAAAGTTGGTAGATGATAGTCTACTGAATTGCACAACCATATCCTTCCTTGGGCAATAAACTCTAAGATCAAAGATAATTATGTTGTTCCAGATATCGCCACCAGAGTTCTCGATGTAGCTGAAGAGATTCTCCAATGGATAAATGCAGCGTACGCTTTCTTCCAAGTCAAGGTCAAGATCTACGTTTTCAAGGATGCTACCATTTTTCATGTTGAATGATCTTGAGATTTCTACGCGTCTGAACTTGATGTCATACTTGCCCGGTGGCTTTAGGCGCCCTCTGCAGGTTTTGATTGCAGGCGATCCTTCCACACTGAGGCCGATTATAAGGATACATGTAATGGCCGCGAGACAATGAATGGTTCCCATGGTTACAGTTGCCTAAAGTTACGATATGGCACCTGAAACAAGGAAGAATGGAAAATGAAGATCATTTACCACCCGATCAATTCAAGGTGGCGCAGCGGCAAGTTTCACTTTTTCTCCTTACTATGCCCCCTAATTGGCACCCCCAGACGCAACCTGCTCTGAGGTCCCTACACCAAATATCGACCACTGAAAATGAAGTCAGATCCCTACTCAAAAAAATAGACTCAAGCAAATCCTCATCAATAGAACATCTCCCAAACACCATTCTGAAACCACCACTGCTTATATTGTGTGAAGAATTCACTTACTGTATAAACCTTTCCTTTAGCTCAGCTATCTTCCCGGAAGAATGGAAACTCGCCAAGCTAATCCCATTATTCAAAAATGGAAACCCAAATGAAATAAATAATTATCGACCAATAGCACTCCTACCTACACCCAGCAAAATTATAGAAAAGATTGCCCATGATAGAATCTATCAATATCTGATAATGTATGATATCTTAGACACTCATCAGTATGGTTTTAGACCTGGGCGTTCAACTGTAGACGCTATAGGAAAATTTACAGATGAAGTATCATAGAGCCTAGACTCAAACATTGACACACTCATTTCCTTCATTGACTTTCGGAAAGCGTTCGATGTAGTAAATCACGCAATCCTAACCTCGAAATTGAATCACATAGGTATCAAAGGCTCACTCTTAAATTGGTGTAAATCTTATCTGCAAGACAGGAAGCAAATAACCATAGTCGATAACACACTCTCAGATAAAGCACCCACAACCACTGGAGTCCCCCAAGGCTCAATCATCGGACCTTTAATGTTCTTTATATTCATCAATGACATCACCCACAACATCAGAAACACTAAAATATCCCTATATGCAGACGACACACTACTTTACACTCATGGTAAAGATTTAGACACTCTCTATGCCAATATGCAGAAATCCATAGACTCACTCCATGCATGGTGCAACAATAACCTTTTCCTTGTCAATGCAGCCAAATCAAACGCCATGTTCATCTCGAGATCTAAACAAAACAGAAAACTATGTAAATCAAAGGCAATATTATACCGCGATAAGCAGTTGAAGTTAGTCCCCACTTATAAATACCTTGGATTCCTAATCAATGACAAGCTGAGTTTCAAACCCCACACTAACCAATCAATAAAGACCATTGCACACAAGACACACCAGCTTCATAAAATAAGGAAATACATAGACTCTCAAACAGCACTAACAATCTACAAAACGAAGATTCTTCCCTATTTTGATTACTGTGATGTCATATTACATGACTCAAATTTTCAACTAATGCAAAAGCTTCAAAGACTACAAAACAAATCACTGAAAATTGCTCTCGATGTACCTTTCAATACCCCCACTAACCTACTACATGCACAAACCAAAATCCCCCTCCTCGAAAACAGAAGGAAAACTCATCTATGAGCTTTAGCCTTCAAAAGAGCTAAAGTCCAGCCAGACCCACCAGGAGAAATGAAGGTATCACCCTCAAAACCCCAAGGTTCCATACAAAACATGGCCTGAATACAATACAAATTAAATGCGCACGTTCATGGAATGAACTGTCGGCCAGACAGAGAGGAATATGTACTATCAAGGCATTTAAATCTAACCAAAGAATTTGGCTCCAATCCCTCTAACACCCTTATATATCTTGTCGTGAGTATCTAAACATCCGGCATGAACACTCATTGTCAGTGGCATGATGTCTCATGTACCCTATACATCAGATGTAATACTAACCACCCATATTTTATCTTAGCCTTAAAATATGAACTATACATGTACACTCGACATATTCATACAGAGAGCACTAACACTCCGAGACAGTGGCAAAGTGACATCTCTACATATCTACTATTCAAATAGTTACCATTCTCATTGCAACCTCAACACTGTATACTTCCTCCTTGGAATGGATCTCCAATGCTGCAGTTATACTACATCACATCATTCAATGTGTAAATAGCACTATTATTAATATACTGAGAGCACTAACACTCCAGGACAGTGGCAAAGTGACATCTCTGCTATTTCTGGTATCTAACTATTTTAATTGCATCACACGTAACATTAACTTGTAAATTGTCTGCATATTGTCTGTACACCTGGGGCATGTGAAAAACACTAGTCTGGGATTTTGCACACCCAGTATAAATAAAGTTTTAAAACAAATAAATATTGAGGTTTCAATAACAACAAACAAGTAAAGTTGGGCATGCTAGAGGACGAGACTCTGTTCACTTAGTGAATATAATTGTCCGCGGCCTAATTAGGCCTTGGACAATTATATTCATTAAGTGAACAGTGTCTCGTTCTCTATCCTACACATATTAGACAGTATTGTGTTATTCGATCGATTCTTCGAAGATCGTTCCTTTACATCGACCTCCCGTTTTTAAAAATCTCGATACAGACAGAGCAAGTCCGAAAAGATGAGCAAGATGTAGTCACAAATATATAAACACAAATATGTAAACATACCTCTTTATGTATACTATGTACATGTTCATCTATACAGTATGATGTCACGATCCGTGCTCTAATAACGTCTATGTGTGTATGGTATATCATCTCTCCCCTCTCCATTCTTATCCATGCGTAGTATGCTCCACACCTATAGACCTGTATGTGTCACCTATATCTCGATCCTACTATATATAGGTCCTATTTGCATGTCGCCACGGTGACCCTGTGCTACTATAAATGTAAGAAAATACGATACCCTACGGTCAAAATAGGCAACGACACATTATTGACTGATTGAAAAACTTGTATTAGCCATTGGAATCTAAAGTTGATATTGTAAATTTATATTATAAACTATAGCGTACGGTAGGCCTACCTGGAATGGAAGATGTTCCAGTTATACTTCGGGCCTTTTTATGCAGGCTTTGGAGCCAAGAACCCCCGTGGAGCTTATGGAGGCCCCAAAATGATAGGGCAGTTGCGTGAACACAGTCCTGTCATTATTATTAGATTTTTTTTGTTTTAAGATAAATATTTTACAAGTGTTGTATTATGCTTAGTTTAGGACCTGACAAAAGTGGTGTACATTTGTTTAACGAATATATTAATTACAATAACACAAAAATACAGTGAATTACATGATTATTTTCTTGTTATAATACTATCTACACTATTGCTCTTTAGATTTCCTTTATTCAATTCATTCCAATACAAATTGGTAGGGTATAGTCTTGTTTCCGTCCATTAGACACCTATAGGCTACGGCTACACGAAATCAAATAAAGCTAAAATGTAATCTATAGGACCTTCTAACCTTCTAATACTATAATACTGGATTTATCAATATCTTGCTGCAGTTATATGTTTGTATTTGAAGTGGAATCGGCTGATAGAAAATGAGAGCCGGTGAGCAGTAAGAATTAAAGCCACTGCAGCAAAGGATTTCGATGGGCCGCCGAAATATAAATATGGACATTATTGAAGTCCTGAGAAACAAAAAAGATATAGTAGAATCTGGAGTAGATATATTTTGTATTCAGAAATTGAGTGGGGTTTATACACAAATAGCTTAGACGAAGGAATAGAATACATGTATGTATGTAAATGATTTGCTGTTTTTCAACAGTCCTTGTAAGGATTTATGCGACGTTATTATATGACAAAATAATATTAGAACCTTTGTATGGAGGATTTGTATTATTTGAATTTAAGGATTTGTATTATTTGGATTTAATAGTGTTATATTTTTTGGGGCGAGGTGATATAATATGGCGTTGATAGTATATGCTGAAATAAATAATTAATTACTCGTGGGGTACATAATAAGGTCCCACCTCTTCTGAGTCCACCTTAAGAAACTTAATTGCGTTTGTACATAAAAACCATAGAATGGCACAATCATTACAGACACAAAACCGAATCCCAAATAACCAAACCAAAGGGGGGAATCCCAAGATGAAAATGAACATCCTATGGGAACTCCCCAGAACTGAACACAACATGAGCTAACATGCCATAATATGACTAGCTATGACTGCAAAAACATTGCTATACGGACGTACAGACAAAATAACTGATCCTACTCCTACTCTTAAACTAAGTTAAACTACTATCACTCATACACCACGCCTTTAATTCCTTTTCAAGTCGTAACACTGGCCTTAACAACAGCCCCTGGTGACGATCATGAATAATACTATTAAAAAACCCGTCCCAATGAATTACTGAGGGCAAAGAACTACCTGGTCTTACTTACCAGTCACGACTCATGGACACATAATAAATAAACACCCGCCTCAAGGAAAGGTGGGTGCAGGTATACGAACTTTCAATACATACATCAATCAACACAATAACTATTCTGAACAATGTTTATTCTAGATCTTGCAGCACATATGGATGTTGCGTTGATATGTTCACAAATGTCGCCTGGAAGGAAAGTTCAGGAAATATTTATGATATGAATGCAACACAAGTATCATATAATATATACAAAGATCCGAAAACATTAATCAGGTATAACATGCAAGGTTAGAGAAATGGCTTGCAGTTGATATAAGATATTTAATATCATAAGGAGAAGATATAGTGAGTGGCTGTCTTCTAGAAGAGAAGCAAGGCTTGCGCCCAGTCCATATTTTAGGATTATTTTAAGATTATTAATAGGATCAGGCAGGGGTTGAGAGGTGTCAGATCAAGGATAGCATGTCAGCCACCCTAGATTCGACGGACCGATGATAGTCTGACGGACAGGACAAATAACTGAGGTCTTTGCCAGTCCCCGAGCATGCGAATGTCTTGTAATTGGATGCCACATGTATGGAGAAATGTTGCTCTTCCCCGACACAGGCTGTGCAGGCCCAGGTCTTTCTGTATCCCCGCTTTCCTGGCCCAGGATTTCAGCAGAGATAGTGCGAAGACATATTCCACTGGTCCACCTCCTGATGTAGAAATTAGGGGAGAGTGAGAAGGAGCTTTGCAACGTTGAAACAGAATTTTCAGGACCGAAACAAACACAGGTCCGAATTATTCTTCACAAATTCAGAGTAGGGCCTAGCCCCTCCTTGATCAGTGTTGGACGAGCAGATTTGTATACAAATAAATTCACCTTCGAAGGACACATCTTGACGGAGAAGTAGGTGCGGATCATCACTTGATGGGAGCACATGACCTTTCCGTAGAAGGGTTCGAAAGCACAGAAAAATACCAGCCCATGCGGCGAACTCTTTATCACATTTTAAATTCACTTGTTGAAATATCTTGAACCTATCTTGAAGCAGGAGGGGGTCTTTTGCTTGAGCCTCGACAGATAGCATGTTATTTATTGTAGCAAATGATAATTTCTGCACAGAAGCTAGGAAGGCCAGAAATCGTCCCACCATCAGGGGCGGATCCAGGGTTTCCTGAAGGAGGGGGGGGGGTTCAGGTCTGAGAAAAGGGCACATGTTGGGGACTGTGTGGGCTGAAGGTGTGAAGCCCCCCAGAGGATGGTCCGTGAGGGTTCTCCTTCAGGGAATTTTTAAAAACATACACCTTAGATGGTGACTCCTGCTGCATTTTGAGTAGATGAGCATATCTTTTAGTGTATGCATTTTAACAATATTTTACCTTTGGAATTGTTTATTGCATTACAGATGATGTAGAAAAAATAATAGAATCACAATGATGTGTCCAGGCCTGTAGGCTTGTGTATCAGTTGTGGGGAGGGTACATTTCTAGGCTTGGTGTACCTGGCTGTGCAAGTGCCAAAGGTACAAAGCCCACTAGGGGGGTCAGGGGGCACGCCCCCCTGGAAAAAAAATGGAATTTAATGGGGCATTTGGGAGCACAAAAATGTATTTAGTCACAGATAAATAGTGAAGAGTCCATAAATATTTCTATTACTTATTTCGACAACCATGTTCACAAACTAAATCTAGGCCTAATAGACAGAACTGAATAGATTTTAGTAATACCAAACCAATTTTAAATGTGGGGTTGATAAATTCTAATGAGATATGACAAATGACAAATTTTATTTTTTCGGTATTTTTGTAAAAACAATTTTATTTTTCCCAAATATGCAACATTTCCCAATAGACTTGCCTACTAAATGGGTATAACTGAGAGTACCCACATCTAGCCCCCCTGGAAAAACTTATCTATTTCAGATGGCTACAACTACAGCTAAAACGCAATGACATATATTTTTTTCCCTTTTTATGCGAAGTATGTAACCTGCACCAGGTTCGGATCTAGGGCATGATTGCTAATTGTACAAATTTGTAGACCTGCCTAATGTGCATTTTCTGAAAATCTGACTGACTAGGGGGTTGGAGGCATGCTCCCCTGGGAAATTTAGAAATTTAAGGTGCCATTTGGAGACATTTGGCACAAAATACAGTATTTAATTACACATGAAAAGTCTTCATTTTATTTCTATTATTTATTTTGACTTTCAAAAACTAGGGATCCAGTTTGCAAGGACCTAAGAAACACAAAACATACAACTGGCAGTTGACGATGTATGCAAATTGTAAGATGTGAAATTATTTTTAAAAATCAGTTATGGCTATTGTTGCAAGTGATGTAGGGTTGAAGTAAGGGCATGTTGCCCCCAAAATTGTATAACCTGTGAAGGAGTGAAATGGTGTATTCTGGGAGCATTTTTGGATCATAATTGGCCAGTTTTGTTTGTTTTTAAAGATACAAAAAAATAATTAGGGGAAAATCTCAAAGGCAAATTTAACTAATTGACACTGAATCAAAATCTCCCTCAAAAGATGAAATCACATGTATCCAATGTCACAAATAGGAGTACCAGATCAATGGGGGTTTGTCTGTACTTCCTGCAGGCAGGCCTGCCAACAATAGGACAAATGTAAGGCATCATACTTTAATTTTCTCGCAACTGCCCCCAAGTGATTGTCCATTATGATATATAAATGTAAAGCAAACATGAGAGGGGGAACTAATGTCAGAACAAACATGTGTGAGCCCCATACACCCAAATTAGGGAGTCATGGAAACAGCATTTTATAAGTTCTTTTAATGGCCTTTTATAGCTGTTACCGCAGGGCACTTTTGGTTGTAAAAGAAATTAAGACACCTTTGGTTCTTAAAAAAGATTTTTGGCTGTTCAAAAGGGCACTTTTGGTTGTAAAAACAGACACTTTTTGGTTGTTACACTTACAACAGAAAAGGGGCACTTTAGGTTTTTAGGTTGTAAAAAGGGGAACTTTGGGCTATTCAAGAGGGCACTAAGTCTTATGAAAATTTTGAGGGGGGGCGGGGGTCAGGACCTCACCGCGCCCCCCCCCCACTTGGATCCGCCCATGGCAGTGCACTATATGTGTAGTAAGTTTTGGGACAGTAGGAGTAGCCAATTTGTTGGTTTTATTCTATAAAATAATACTACATGAAAAAATGGGCCGTTTCCTCATAGAGTGCCATAGACTTTGGAATGGGAAAAAGGGCACTTTGGGGTGGAAAAAATGGCACTTTGTGGTGGGGAAAAGGGCACTTTGGGGCAGAAAAAATGGCACTTTAGGGCGGGCAAAAGGAGACTTTGGGGCAGCTAAAAAGGGCACTTTTGGGCGGAAAAAGGGCACTATTGGGGAGGGCAAAAAGGGCATCATGGGGCCCAAGGGGGGGGGTTCAAACCCCCTCCTGGATCCGCCCCTGTGTTTTATAAGGTAAATAACTAGTACTAGGGGAAGACCTCCGTAAGGTGAATTAGTCGGTAAAAAATAAATTAACCCCTTGATATTGAGGGGGAGAACATAACATACTCTGCCCCTCCCGGTTTATCTGTTGGTTGGAAGGGCCATGCCCCCCCCCTTTTCCTACGCCACTGCACCACTACTGTCAACAAGCTGTGCACCCTAAATTAGTTACGGCATACCCAGAAAACCAGATCCCGATCCCCCATTTTGGTAACAATGAGTTTGTCGTTCCTTTATTGAGTTGACTTTGAGTTGATATGGTCGTCAAGGGCTGGAGTCCCCCATGGCCCGGCCCACTTCCCGGCAGTGGGGTGAAAGTAAACAATGGGTGAAATCTCAGCATTACTCTAGATTTTAGGCAATAAATGTTGCTCATGTTCATGATGATATATTCTATGATATGGATTTTAATATTATATTTTATGATTAATTGTTCAAAATTGCACAAAATCAGTTCGTTCCACTTCCACTGTCACATGACCAGATAAGCGGAGGCCGTCTCAAAGAATCGCCGGAACGTTGGATTTTAAAACGGTAATGTACATCTAAAGAAAATAAACCATCATTTCCAACCATCTGGGCAGGCAGAAATGGTTTTTGGTGTTATTACAACTTTAAATATTTAAAATCTATATGATATGGGCAGTTTACGGTTACTCAACGAGACTAGCGGACCTATTGAGCTGAGTATCAATGTCTCAAATTCTTTGAATATTGTGAGTTATTTAATTATTTAATTACCTTATCTGGTGATCATTAATCTGGCGAACATCGTTCAAAAACTCGGAAATGTAATAATTGGTCAAATAAACGTAAGACAATACACAGTTTTTCGACAATACAATTTATTAACAACTCCTCTGGTAATACCAAAAAATATAAAAGTCAAATGTACAACATGCTTGGTTACAAATGTCGAGAAGTTATAACTAGATAAGTTCTTATAGATTTGTTTTCGTGTATATTTTGTATTCCTATGTACCTGAAGTTATGTTTCTAGGAATCAAGGAAAGGTTTGTTGAGATTGTATACAAGGATACAGAAGTGGGTTTACCGAACAGCTGTTCCACACATGAAACAAATTCTTTGACCATATTTCGTTTTGTGTTCTTCTAACCTGGACCAAAGATAACTTGAGACATTTCGAGGGCTTTCTTGCTAGAGGATGCATGGTTTTCCAATTCACAAGACAGCCAGAATTACGAGACCATTCCCTACATAATATCTCCATATCAACACTATACAAATACTGTGCGAGTTTAATTAACATTCATGACAATAATAAAATGGGAAGGTGGACGAGAAAGGATAATGGTTAAGTCTTCACATTAAAGGGACTAAGAGATCATCAAAGCTATTCACTTAATAATGTTATTCATGGGTTACCTGGAGACTTGTTTAATGTGGCCAATAAACACCTCAATCTACTTGAGATCCGCACATATAGTATACATCACTTCCACAGGGAGAAATCGTACCACATTCACCTCTCAGTCTCCCTACGTAATCACTGAAAACCTAAGGCAAGAGACAATAACCTCCATCTTAGCCAAAATAGAATATTAAAAGTTTTATTAAATCTTTGTGTTTTGCTGTTCTACATTCACTATTCACTATTTTACAGTAGCAATTCCCTAACATGAAAGCGAACCATGAAAATAATGGAATTTTGGTGTACACTGAAAGAGCAAATTTGGAAGATGAATTTGTTATACACACTTGGAAATTTAACTTATCAAGAGGCTAACAAATTGCACTAGATACTAATACATTTTACTCCCAAAAAGTCTAAATTGTCAACGTAGAACAGCAAAATACAAAGATAATGAAACTTTTGAGAAGACAGCATGAGGTCATGAAAAACACATTTAAAGCATCCACTCAAGTATCAAAGAAAGAAAGAATAAAGAAAATTTGTTTGTAGTCGATTTAGCTGGGAATGCAGTTTTCGGTGTGAGGCTCCCATCATGTAAGCATGATGAACCATAGAACGTTGATGTCAGTTAAAAGTTGCGGACTGAAATTCTCTTTTAAGCATAATCTCAGACGTTTACCCATAATAATAATTATCATTATTACGGTATACAATTTTTCATTCCATAATGATGTACAGGAATAGGACATATGTATTCTGTTACAAAAGAGAAACGATGATTCAGCTATAATAAAACCATTTATAAATAAAAATGCCAACGCATAAAAACAATCTTGACAGAGATTACGCGTATTTAGTTATTCTCATTATAAAACATTGGTATATATCTATGTAAATATTGTGGCCAAATAAGCGTAATAAAAAATATCTAAGAGATTTGAGAATCCAAGAATAATTTGAACAAGGAGACATTGGACAGATAATGTGGTCACATAGCATAGCTATGTTTTGGGAATAGGTGTAGGGCTTATACAGTGCTGGGGGACGATATTTTCTCAATTTATAGATTTGGCCAGTGTGAATAACGTATTTATACTTGTGATTCTTAAAATGTACCTATTGTATGTGTGCTACATGATGACATTTCTCACGTAAGTGACAGTTAAAAGCTACACTAACAAGACAGAAAACGCTCCACAATAACATGTGTGGACCACATTATTTTCACTTACCAACACTTAGATAAAATATATTGTGCCCAGATCAGCAAAAATAACGCCTACCAAGGCGATGCAAACAAACTCCAACCTAAGCACCCATCCTTGAACAAAAATATAAGACGTTAAATAAAAAGTAAATGCTACCATGATCTGGGACAAATATTCAAGCTGCCTCTTAAAATTAACTTCTCACAGGGAATCACATGCAAGGGCCTCTGCCTCAAGATTATTTATTTCCACGAACAGAAATCTTTGACATTTAACAGCGTAGACATAGCTATAAAAGAGTATATTGGCATATCGCTGCACTGCCAAGCAACAGAGCCAGGGAAAAACAACATAAGAGCCGACGACACTAATCAATGACGATGACGTCTGATGGGTTTTGGGTGTTGCGACGTCGTTGCTGCGGTGGTGGTCGTTGCGGTGGTGGTCTCACAATCATTGGTGTGACGCTAGTCCTTGGCATCAGATGTTGACGTGGCATTTGTAGCAGAGGAGTCATCATGGGTCGTCTTGGCGCATATAAGTTTAAAGGGGGCCTGCCCCTCCGTACCGTGTTGGGCGATCTTGCAGTCATTGTGGGTATGCCCGGTCTGGCCGCACCGCCCAGCATGGAGGGCATCTGTTGGGCCCGGCCTGCACCCATGCCTTGGTGCATGCCCCTGGACATATTTGCTGCTGCAACAACAGGGCCCATAGAGCGGGCACCGCGGGCACGGGGCATAGCGGAGCTGGACACAGGAGTGACTACTTGTGGCGGTGGGTGTCGTATGGAACCCCGTCCCCTTACACGTGACATATGGCTGGGTAGATCCTTGCACCCTGGCCATGAACAATGCAGGTGACCATCAAATGCTGCAGGTGTCCTGAACACTTGGTTGCACACTTGACATTTCCCCATAGACTTTGCATGGTGTGCTATGTGCCGATTGTACATAGTCTTTTCCTCAAATGAGATCCTGCACAAATAGCACCTGTACATAGCATGTATACATATCCCTTTGCAGTGGTCGCAGGGCTGCTGGGGATGCGCTGGGGTGGTGGGAGTGACAACTGTCGGGGCAACAGTGGAGTTGACTGGGGGTGCAGCTTGTGGTCCTCCTGCTGATGCCACTGCTGCTGCATTAGCAAGGGCAGCAACGTTTGGCGTCAGTCTTACCGGCATCACAGGGTTTGGTGCAGGGTTTGGTGCAGGGTTTGGTGCAGAATCATCAGGTCTTGCTAGCGTTACATCGCTGATGGCAGTCACCCCAACGAGGCCGATAGGTTCCCCTACAAGTGAAGGTGACACTGCGGTAGTAGGAGAGGATATGCTTGATGTAGACGTTGACAACATAGAGGCATCTCTACTTGGCGCAACACTAGAAGAAATGTTGCTGGGCTGTGCAACTGATTCAGCGGAAAGATTCAGCTCACTCTCAGACGTATTGTCCATACTGGAATATTCCGGTGTGTTGGTACCAGGAGTAATAACAGCTGTGATAGTCCCTAGGGGTTGTCGATTCACTGCACTGCCAATCTGTACAATCGATTGTGACATAGCTTCTAGTAGGTTCGACTCAGAACGTTGGGGGGCTGCCTGAGGCATGAAAGGAAACACTGGATTTCCAGCATTTGTCTGGTCATTCCGCACAGCTTGATCTGGTGGCATTTGCTGGTTGGGCAACATCGGACTCATGAAAGGCCCTCCCATAGACTGGGAATCACCCGGTCCTAGATTCATAATGGGTTCTATGTTAAAGGGTACAACTGGTGGTCTATTTCTCACACGCGCCTCGGTGAAACTGGTTACAACACAGTCACCGGGACTTGTAGCACCCGGTGACAGGAGACCAGCTTCAGAGATTACAGGAGGGCAATTCATATTTGTCGACATAGGGGGTGCTATGACAATGGGATTAAATGAGGAAGAAGGTTGGGATGTTGATGCTGGAGTGGAGGGGGTCGTGGGACGGTCTTCTGACTCTTGGCCCTCACTTGACTCAGCTACACCAGACTCATTTTGTCCTGATCTTTGCTTTTCATTCAGCACTTGGTTATCAACAATTATCGTTTCGGTTGCAGAGTCCACAGACCTTTCAGAAATGGTACTGTTGTTGATTGGTAACAGTGAGTCAGGTATATTAACTCTTTCATTAGTGTTGATTGGTAACAGTGAGTCAGGTATATTAACTCTTTCATTAGTGTTGATTGGTAACAGTGAGTCAGGTATATCAACTCTTTCATTAGTCGGGGAATCACTAGGAGATTTGTTCTCAGTTATCTGAGAATTAGAGTCCCCCATAGAAGATTGCTCCGCAGAATCGCTTGAAGATTTGTTTGGGGCCAACTGAGACATGGTATCCTCCACAGCAGATTCATTCTCATCACTAATTGAAGGTCCAAGCACAGACACTTGAGTATTGGGTTGCTCTGTAGACGGTTCACGATCAGGGGAAGATTCGTGGGGGGAGATGTAAGAGTTTACGTTCTCCTCATTACCCTTCTCAAGAGTTTCCGCAAAGGTTTCAGGATGTTTGCCTTCAAAAACTGGAGAAATAGTGCCGTCTGAGTCATCCATGGCTAGAGCTGTAGAAGTATCAGAGGGTTGCTGGTGAGTGTTGTCGCCATCCACTGTAGATAGCTCAGTACATGTATGCAAACCCAAGCGTTGTTTGGAGGTAAAGCCCATATTGCACAACTCACATTTAAATGGCGCGAACCCAGTATGTCGCCATTGGTGCTTTTCACAACTCTGATTGTATTTTGATTCAAAGTCACAGAAATTACACTTGAAAGATCCACTATCTGTCTTTTGGGGATGCGGGGATTTGGGATCTTTAGGAGGTGTCCCATATAAACGTCTCTTTTTTGTCGCGCTGTCTTTATCGTCTGTATGTGTGCGTTTGACCCCAGTGGGGGTCCATTCGTCATCGGAATCCTCATCCATTGCTGGTTCATCTTGGTCACTGTCAAAAGCACCGTCGAAAATACCCTTTGCAATTATGTCAGAATTTCTTAACTGATTCTCTAGATCACTGTTTTCATCTGCCTGCTGCGCATCATTATTTTCTGTATGAATAGCAGCTATAGTGTCACTACTTTCATTTGAGAATGGTTCGTTGGTTGTATTTTCCGAGAACTTAGTTGGGTGAGTTTTAGTAGCGCTCCTAGTTTTGATGCTGGTCATTTCCGCAACTTCTTCATCATCCTCGTCCTGGCATCTACGTGGGGTTCTCAAGTCCTCGGCACACATAAACTTTCCATCTCCATCAAAGTCTTTGTGAGGCGTTACATTTTGACCCTCCTTATGTCCTCCTAAAATTCCCTCGACTGTTCCCATAATTGCTGGTGACACAACTCTCTCAATTTTCAGAAATGTATGCTTCTTGATTTTGGTATGCATATACATACTGGTGTATACCTTATGTCTGAAATCACAGTCAGCGCACATAAACTTTCCTTCTCCATCTCTTCTCAGAGTTCTTTTTCTGTTCCTAATCTTGGAACAAACATGGAGCGCATTCCTCGATCGCGGTTGCCCACAATCATTACATGATGCTGTCCTCCTCTGTTCATCATGATGTTGCATCCTTTGGTGCGACTGAAGCCCTCTTTCAGATTTGGTTTTGAAATGGCATTGCGGGCAGTGAAAATACTTGACATTGGTGCTTTTGGAGACTACCTCCGACTGGGAGTGATGCTCACTGTCCTGTGGTGCAATGTCATCCACATGCATCGCGCCAAAATCACTCTGGTCTCCCGGATTATCTCCAGCATCAGGCAAGTTTGCAACCTGTGAGTCCACAGAATAATGTTCAGCCAGACTGTTTCCGATGAGCTCCATATCATCGGTGTAGTTTCCATGTTCTTCTTCCATGTGTGTAAATATATGGTGGAGGGCAAATTTCTGTTTGCATAATTTGCAGGCATAGTTTTTGAGAGGTTCTTCCACATTTCTGTGTTTCTGTTTTTCATGATGATGGATGTCGACAGCACGGCGTGCTCGGAAGTGACAATGCTTGCAGTGATAGAAGCTATCTTTTTCCTTGCGCCACATCCTTTTCTTCTGCTTCTTTACTGATGTGAGGTAAGTAAAGAGTCCTGTTTGCTCGCCAAGATCATGAGAACTTATAAGATGTGCTTCAACCAAATGTTGCCTTTCAAAGGATTGGTGGCACAGGTTACACGTGAAGGTATGGATATACGTAGTTAAAAGCACGGGGTGTGTTTCCTTCTCCCCCGTATCCACCTCAGCTTTGATATCAATATCCTCCAATTCATTTTCTTCAGCGTTGTTGATTTCGCCGCATATATCATTAATTTTGTCAAGATTAGTCAGCATGTTAGTGCTGACTGCTCCTTCATTTGTTGCAATGGGGGAGGGGTCTTCATCATCATCATCGGAGAATTGGACGGACTTGTACCGTACACGTTGGGTATTATCAGCCATTCTGTATTCCTGGAATGATACAAACGGCAGAATGACAAAAATGCAAATGACTCTTTATGACTCAGTCACTCTGGACTGTCGTTTTAACAGATTAGCTGTATAAAAATACTTAATAAAAAAAGAATTTACAACGTGAAAATACGTTATGTAAGCATGAAATATGTGAATTTAGAACAGTCAGAAGAGAAATGCGGCTGTATTATTTCATTCATCAGGACCCGGAATATGTATGAATTGGGAGCAATAAAAGTTTTTTATTTAATTTTAGAATAATGGAGTAAATGATCATTCCCCCAATGCAATGCAATTCCCTGGAAACCCTCGGTAATATTATTCAAACAATTTGTATGGGTGGATAGGCTGTAAACTAAAGGTTGACTAATTTTTGTTAGGGCAATGTTCAAGGCTAATGTTATATCGGCACTTCTTACCAGAAGAAGATTAATGAAAAAGATGTTTCGCACACCCTATCCCTAGGCGTTGAAGTTCCAGATAAGTGATTGATCAAAAAGAATTGTATCACAACTTAAATAAGCAAATTGCTGAGGTTGTGTCTTGTGAGATTCTATTTGTATAGCAAAAGTTGTGTGTTATGTATATCAGTATTGTCAGGCACGTGGTTTATTTCTACCTGTCATCTTCAAATAAGGAACGGGCGGATCCAGGAGGTGCAGTTTGGGGGGAGGGAGGGGGGGGGGGCACAGGCAGTCCTCATTTAGGCCATTTGAGTGTATTTGTTTGGGGTTTTGGGGGTTTGTTTTTTTGTGTTTTGTTTTGTTGTTTTTTTTTTGTTTTTTTTTGGGGGGGTAGGGCACGGGACATTCAATATACGGTATATAATAGTAAATATATTATATACCAAGATATGGCTCAAATCAAGTGAAAAATGATAGGATAGGATTTGTGTGCGCTCAGGAAAGCTGAACGCTAGGGCCCCGGGACGGCAGGGCCCAGGCCTGGACCGTAGGGCCCCGAGCTTGGTAGAGGGAGGTAGAATTAGAAAGAAAGGGGATGGAGGGACAGCAACGTTCAAATCAAGATTTGTTGTCAGAGCAGGGGAATTCGGTGATTGGGATTTTTTTAACACAACTCTTTCAATGGTGCATTTGAGATCAAATAGTTTACAGAATCAAGCTCAAAACCTTTGGGAAACTTTCAACTACCACTGTAAATTGTAGGCTAGTCTGTCATGATAAAGTTCGAAGACTTTCTGGACATGTGATTCAAGAATTCAAAAGGCCATGTATCATTGTAATAAGTAACGTAATGATCTCTGGGATGCAATTCTAAGTCGATTTCAGATTCCCCTTGTAAGGCTTGTTTTCAATGCCGTCCCTGTTGACCCTGCCGTCCAAACTCCATAGCGTAGATTGAGCGCAGGTCTTAAACTGACCACACATGGGGGTCGCTGGTTTTTAGAAACATTTGCGTGCATACCAGTGGAAGGTATGCGCAGAAGCTGGAGAAGGACCACTAACATCATAAACATGCCCGGAACTTTCAAAATGGGACACCGGTATGGGTAGTTTTGCCTTTTGTGGGATCGGGAGAGGCGAAACTAGGCGAGTTTAAAGTATTTTTCGGCGAACGTACATACAAAATGTAATTAACTCCTTCTAATGGGACTTGTCTTTATGAAAACATCAAACAGCATCGTAAACCGTGTAGGAGATAAGGATAATCAGAGTATTTCACCTAGTACTAACCTTATTTACCAACTCCGGCGGCGACCATAATTGTCCCTTTTCTGGTCGCATGCACAGAAGAGTTCGATTTATAGTTCAGATATTAATCGCTTGGTGTCGTGGTGGAAGTTGTTATAGTTTTGCGAAACTCATTTTATTTAGGGTAAAACGTAGTAAATTGAAAAAAAGTGTGCCACGAAAATATTGTTACATGAACAATTGTTTTTATTTTGATACAACAGAGATGGATCCTTGTTTATTTTATCATGTGTATTTTTACGACAACCCCTAGCGGATGTCAAGTAGACTGCGATGCACAACACGGTCCAACATGGCATCATCTGCTCAGCTATGACATGAGCATCATTTTAGATAGTTAATCTTGCCAACAGCATGGTTTGGCCTACTCTGTGCAAGCTTTTACAAAAACAGACCTATGACGTTTTGTCTCATAGGTACGGGACGTATCTTCTCACTGGAGGCTTTATTTTAGTCATAGTGTCGGGCTTCCAATTTGGCGAGGTGGGTGTTGCACTTGCAGCTTTAACTATTGATTCACCTAAGGCTAGGCCTAGTGCGGTACCGTACTTCTAAGTTCTAGTAGTACCGTAGTAGTAGGCTAGGTTCTCGTCCCATCAAACCTTCCCACATGGTTATATGTCTAGTTGTAGAGGTAGTTTTACACATTCTAATTCTAATTTATATATCTTCTCTTAAAGGCTCAAAAGTAGCGTATGAGTTAAACTTATGTGGACAGACCCAGTCACCCTCGAATAGGCCTAACGTTACACGCCCCATGCCACGCTGCCAGTGCCACTAATAAACAGTAATATTAATAATTACCGGAATAATTATCATCGGACCCGCTCCCACCCGCTCCTTCTGAGACCGGGACATTCTCATCCATAATGTGCTTGCAAATGGAGTAATGCCAGGGGGTCTGGGGAGAAATTTGTATCAACCTTCGCAGAAGCTATAAAACACATGTAGATCTATAGCTATTTATGCAATAGATTAACACGTACCGTATTTTAAGTGTTGCCAGCATTTTCCAACGTCTCATTATTCTTAAGGAATTGACGGAAACAGGTGAGATTACAGGTGAGGTGAGAGATAACACCCTGTAGCCTGTGTAGGCTATACTATAGCGCTTTGCCATAGTCCTACCGCCCCATCTAAGATCTTTATCTGTACTGTAGGCCTACATCTGTTAACCTGCTTTCCAGTGATCACAGAGTTCCTTAATTATAATGGGGTTTTATCTTTGGCCGATCTATTGTTACACAACTTGAAGTGATGGTTCTGAACACTAAAGCTGATGTTCAGTGTTGTATTGGTTGGTTTACGGTTAAAAAATAAAGAAGCTATCAGAATTAATCATTATGTAGTTTGATTTGTAAGGTGAAATTCTTTCCATATTTTATCAATATAACACTATCCAGACAGTAATACATACATCTTATGTCCACATTTCCATTTGACTTTTTTATTCACCTTATATTACATCAAATTCAATACAACCGATACAATAGTATAACGTAGCTATATAGCTATCATACCTGACTGAAATCGTAGTATGTGGCTGTCATATGTTTTCTTGTTCCTACTTCTCCGTAAATAACAGTATGATAAACCATAGCCTTGATTACATAAATACACCTCTATAGAAAAAATAAACATAAATTACAATAATAATCACTAGTTTATTACCAAATTTGTTTTCACATTTATTGCAGGTCGTTTTGGAATGGAGTCAAGAAAAATACGCTGCAGTCTTCAATTCTTTCAGTGATAATGTTGCTGGACGATCATACCAGACAAGGTAATTTTCACAAACAATTGCTACACACTTACATTAAATTTTAAAAATTCCATTTTCCGTTTAAATAATCAGTAACCGTTTTCCATATGTAGGCAAAAAATGAGGTGGAGTAGGAGAAAGTAGTAACTACTAACCCAACTCTATGTATGGTCTGTGAGGGTGCCTCTAATCTGTTAGGGTGTCACCATCTCTAAGAGCCTTATCTTTTTATCCCTGTTACCTGTTATTTCTGGTAGGGTGGCAGACCAACTGAACCTTCAGTTACATAACTGATCTGATAAATACTCCTTAGATCTCCCCATTATTTAGATCTATTACATTAGCATTCCCTCTACTTTGCCTTTGCTTACTCACGGATAGCTACTTTCATTCATTCATTGACACTAACCATACTTAAAGGACATTTTGGAAAAAGGAAATAAAACTATTTATTCAAAAACTAATTATATGACTATGCAACAACTGCGCCTAGCCTCCTGATATCAATAGATATCATATTCTGTTAGCTTGTTCTAGTATACATATTATATATCCATTATTAAGGAGGGTATGGTTTAGACGGTTTACTCTTAAAATGGAAACCCTCCTTTCTGAAAGGACCACAACCGGGTACCGGGTACACAGGATTTTTCACGGCCCTACCTTACATAACAGGAATAGGACCAGAGCATGTGGTGGTGCCTGGTTTTCTTTGTGTATTGGAGGTGGAGTGGGAGGGGCAGGGGGATCCCGGTAGTGGTGTGCTGTGTGTATTGGTAGTGGAGTGGGTGGGAAGAGGGAGGGGCAGAGGGAGCAGGAGCCGGGTTTGGTGGTGGGTTAGTGTTCAGTATTTATTGTTGGATTCTGAGAACTCATTCTTGAACTTTTTTATTCTACATCATTAAGTGGGTATACACACAACTAAGCTTTATCTCAGTGTTGAGCGTTTTTATTGAAATCCTAAGTGTATCCAAATGTATTACTATGTTATATCAGAACAAAATGTCCACAACATTCCCCTCCCCAGGAGGGGGGGATATCACAACTAAGCTTCAAGTGTTCAACTAAGCTTCAAGTGTTCAACCAGTTTAATCATACATCTTCATTTTGTTCTAAATCGTTAACTGGGTATACACACAACTAAGCAATTTAATCGAACATTCATTTAAAAGAAAAGGTCTGATTAAATGATATTTTTAAAGGGGTCAAACAGAAACAAAGCCAGTTATTGTCTGTAATTAAGATATTCAATTTGAAATTAAAAGTTTTAATAATTGAGCAATATAGTAAATTCAAACTATACCTATAGCCGCCTGATATCAATAGATATCATAGTATGTAGCTGTTGTATGTTTGCTTGTTTAAATTTCAGTTTTATTTTATTTCAATGATTGTTACAACAAATGTCATTTAAGGATGGCCAGAGAAAATCTTAAAAATCAAAATTCCAGTAAATACAGTCATCCTTAGCACAAACAATGGTAGTAAAACACTTGCGAACTATTATTTGTTTATCCCCTCATCATTCTTGATTACTTTGAGTATCATGATATGCCTTTCATTACATATTGTCCTTGTTTGTTTCAGACTTTGCCTTCCTGTCCCAATTGATGTGGTCTATACCTGGGTAAACGGATCCGATCCCAAACTCCTTGCTGATTTGCGCCGTTTCAAGGCTTCCCTGGAATTAGAACTGAATGAGACTCGGTAAGCCTCATCTTGGCCTTTACTTCCTACATGTATAATGTGAATAATGTGCATGATAAACATAAGATTGATAATGGTAAAGATATTCCTCCAGTGTCTTCAATGTGGCAAGGATTGAGGTTTAATATTAGAGGGTAACTTGCAGCAAGACAAACCCCAAATATTTTTAATATCACCTCCACCCACGGTTCCGCTGATCTCATCAACCTGCTTATTCACACATATGGAAATGGAACAAAGCTGCCTTTCCCCTCTTACTCCTATGTAGAATGAAGAGAACAACATTCTCTTCATTGCTTAGGCAACTGATACCTAGCGACAATGTGTAATGTACGTTATATCCATCTCCTTCCTTGGGTCCTGGGAACCCAAGTTCGACATTACATGTGGTTTCTCCAATTGTGGGCTCATAAGGTGAGCTGTGGACACTTATGTCTGTATGGCATAGGGTGTCCAGGGAAAACAAATTATGTTTAATTGTTGGGTGACTTTGGTCCCCCATTTGATTATTTTGCAATCTAATTAGTTACTTTTGTTAGGCGGTTATAACGAGAGATGTTTAAACGATTGAACGGGATGCCTCATTACAGTAAAAAGTGTTCTATACAGGCATGGAGGTGTGAAGCCATTTTTATGGCATGATTATTACATTTCTTTGAGGATTACATGTTCTTCGAGGGCTGTGCCGTGCACGTGGTAATACATAATAGTACCCCACCCCAACCCCGGATGTACATGGGAGTAGGGTTCATGGAGGGTGATATGTACATTGATTTGTGGCTTTAAAAACAGTTAAAAGGTACGCTTGGGCAGATGACCAATACATGAAGATGTAAGAGATCCATATGTATTTTTTATCCGTAATCTTAAGGAAAATTAGAGAGAGAGAGAGAGAGAGAGAGAGAGAGAGAGAGAGAGAGAGAGAGAGCGAGAGAAAGAGAAAGACCATGTGACACCTGCATACCTGGACATGGTCAGTCTCATCACTGTATTCACTGAGACAACTTGGTTCTAAAATTTTACCCAACCCACCGCCCTAAAACATTTTAATATACTCAACTCTACGGCTTCTATTCTATTCATCAAGAATGACTATCTTCCCTGAAAGTTTTAGCCCATAAAGGGTGGCCATCAAATAAAAGTTTATCTGGCAAAGGGTTATTTTATATAGTTTCTCATTGAGTCAATTATATGGCATTAGGAGACCATTCGGCATAAGTTGCAAGAGGCCGGGATGTGGTTTCTCTCACTGTCTTTCCCAGACCTCCCCCCATGTTACTATGAACAGGTAGAAATGGCTTCACGGATGGAAATTGTTCCATGTCTATATATATAGCACCAATTATCTGCATAAGGCATATTTAAATTTACTGCTATATCCATGGGTAGTTTAATTGAAGGAAAAACAATTTTCAAATTGGTGTTATATAGCATATAGCCTTCCCACAGCTCCCATTAAAATTCAGAGAATAGGAACACAATAGGCTGGACTAATCCCTTAAAGAAGAACTGGAAACGAAACATATCTCCCCGACTTTACTACACCATTTACTAATTCATTGGACAGCTGAACAATAGCCGATTCCATGGAAAATATATTATAATGATTAACCTGAAAAGCTGTGGGAAGGCTATATGCTATATAACATTGGCCGCACATTCTTTACACAGAAAGGCTTGTCGCCGAGATACACATGTATCTGAATTTTGTTTTCATCCCCATTTCGTGGACAATAGAAAACTCCCTCTTCTCACTCGATATGTTCCTGCTTTTTTTTTATCATATTTGCCCAGGGAATACTGAGACTAGAAATCATAATTGTCTCCCATTTCTCCGTACCTCTCTTGGAACCTTCACTTAATCAATGTTCCTGGCTTTCTTTACCATATTTGCAGTAACTACCATTATGATAACAGGTGAGTGGTTTTCTTTCGCACAAGCATGCTGCAAGAGATCTGTAATTGGGCAAAGTCTGTCAAGCTACCATGTGAGCCTATAAGTGTTTATTCGTTGTGATATACAATATAGACGCATTTCCCATACTCCCATGTCATGTAACACTATCATGCATCACTACCTTTGATTTACAACTCATTACTCCCCTGTGGATATAAGATTGGTTATATCTTCACCTGAAACAGTGAAGAGATTTATTGATTGACATACAAGGGTATTGATGTATACTTAGACAGATTTTCTATTCCATCCAGCATCTCGTTTTATTATTAAAGAAGTTTCGCGGACACTAGGGAACTCCCTCTGCGCACTCGATATGTCAAATTTAGTTGGCAGTTGATGAGAATGAGATTGGGGAGTGTGTGGTAGGAATGGGATGTGTTCGGTTTACAATATTATTAAATTCGATAGAGGTGAGGAAGGAAGGAACTCTGTGCGCTTGATGATACTAATGAAGGTGTAAGGATTTGTTGATTTTTTTCCATACGATCTTTCCATTAATGAGTGTATGTTGACTGTATGCATGTACTTTGTGACCAACTTTAAGTGATGCTAAACTTACCAGTAGTCTGAATGTTGCCTAACATTTGTTGTTTTGTTCCATGTATTCCCTAAGTTAATATATGCATGGCATCAGCTACCACAGTTCTTATCCCTAAGTTCATGTTGGATCATGACAAATAGATTTTTTTTTTAAAATGACAAATAGATTTTGATGAATGTTGTCGGTCACCTCTCCTTCAATGCACGCTGGATCCAGTGCCCCTGCCGACTGCCATACCCCAGCTGTCCATGCCATCGATGATTTTGTAATTTGTCTTGGGGGGGGGGGGTCCTCAATAGCCCCCCCCCCCCCCTCCAATTTTTTATTTGATTTGGGAGGTGGGGAAGAAAAAATGCACTAGTCATCCTCCAGCCAAGAAAGGTTCTAATAGAAACATTGGGACTCGGAGCCATACTGCAGTCGTTCAGGATAGGTGCTTCTTGCCTTGTCTCACCTCACACACTCTAAATATATTGTTATATTAAATAATCCTGTCCAATTTGTCACTCAGGCATAGAGCTAGAATTCTTGGATAGAAAAGTGGGGAAAGTTGGACGCATTTATTTAATAATATTCCATTCTGGTGTTACTAAGGTTAACGAAGGAGGCATGGGCTGGAAGAGATCCACGGATACTTAAAGCTCATAACCTGCTTTTTCTATGTACAATCTTTCCGGAAAATAAAGAATTGGTTATCTTATCTTAACTTTCAGCGCCCCGCAGTGCCCCTTTGATAACTGTGTGCGCTCCAGTGTGCTGATAGCAGATACAGGTGAGGCAGCCCTGCAGGACGTCTATGCCGCTATAGTGGCCCGGGCATCCAAGGTGAAGGAGATAGCGGCCCCAGGTGAGGGCAGTAAGAATGTCACTGCCTTGTTCTTCCCCAACGTAGACGAAGGTAGGTTCCCAACAAAACTATTATTTCTATTATTAATGCTTCATATGTTTCTATATTTCTAACATCAGCAGCGGTATTTCACTCACAAGTGTTGTGTACAACCACCCACCGTAATATAATAATTATATTTAAAAGTCTATTATGGTAAAATTAGTTGTTGGGTGCAGCCATTGGTCTGATATTAGCCGAACCATCAACCCCATACCTTGCTACTGTGTACGTGTGAATAGGTCACTTGAATGGGCTGTATGTACAGCTAGTCTGATATCAGCTTATTTGTATCTTTCTTTCCCATCTAGCTGATGACATCCTGAAAGAAATTGAAGCATTGGGAAATAAAAACACCTCCTTCCATGTGGCGTATTATGTAAGTGTCTTCTGTGCATATGTTTCAGATTTTATTGAAATCTTGAGAAAACTTGATTGACTTGGAAGTATATACCTCCCTGATTAATCGTTAATGCCACTGTATTGCTATGTTATTGATATAGCCTATAAATGCGCGGGGAGTACTTTGACAGTCTCCAGATTGCCCCTTGCAAGTTAAAAGGTTTATTCATGTCAGTCTGCTTTCATACTTTCATATCAATTATTGCTTAAATGTCTTTTAAGTTATGTTTCACCATGTATTGTGTACAGTAATTAGATCTTTTGTAAGGTGACAAGTTTGTAAGTCTCTTTAACCCTTCCTTGAAATTGATATAATATTCATGTACCTAGTCCTTCACGCTAGGGCTCTTAACCATTTCCCGCGCTTGGTGTGAAGGCTAGCGTTCCATTATGGTCTATTTGGGTCAGATTTTGTGAAAATGTACAATTCACCTTTCCCTATCCTCTCAAATAATCCAAATCTAAGAGTAAAATTACGTTAACAATGCAGTTCAACACGAAGGAAGAGATAGTTTTAATCATCACGATGCCAAAATTACTCTGATATACAAAGCATTATTATATAACAGTCTAATTTAGCCGAAGTTACCAAATTTTGTAGAGCTGCTAATTGTACATTTTCTGTTAATCTGACCCATTTATCAATGATCTTTGTACAGTTCAACTTGTCATTAGATAATAATTATCCACGTTTCCTCTCCTACAATATGTCAATGAGAAGTAACCCTTGTTCTGCAGACGAGTGACTGGACTCTGGCTAACGCGGTACTGCTGACAGACACATTGTTGATGACAGGATTCCCGCACACGCTCACATCAGAGCAACTCCTGCACAAGCTGCCGGAATCCTTCAACCAGGCCGTGGATAAGGTAACTATACCCTGAGTATTTCACACTCGTCGTCTGTGTCTCATTCATTGTCTATTCACTTGTACTGATGGGGGGATAAGTGACATGTATGTGACTGTGTTGAATTGAATTGAAAAATACCTTGTTTTGTCGAAGTTTTACATATGAGGTAGACCAAATTGGCAATCTGGCCTCTGGATAAAATCCTGGTCTTCCGGCCGTGACCGTGGTACAGGATAAGGTACTACTAGTAAAACACTTCATAAAATAAGATAAAACATGATAAAACAAAAATGGCTCTTAAGGCCTTAAACCTAGACCTTTTCTTAAAGCGACAAAGACATGCCATCGACAAAAACACTTTCTTAGCCTGACAAATCGACAAAAACATTACTAGAAAGACAGTGGCCCATATTACAAAAAATAAGTGTCAAATGACAATAGAATTTTGTTAGTGGCTAACGACAATTGCTGTTTCTTGGTAGTGACAAGAAAAATTATTATGGGCTCATACAATGCTAAGACATTTATTACGTTGACCCTATTTTTATGTTTTTTGGGGGGTTTTCGGATTTTCTCTCCCTCCACTTCTTTAAATTTAACAGTTAACTTTCTCAGAGCACCTAAACAAGACCTGCTCATTTTAACAAACCTAAATTCATGCCTGTGTCTTATTGACATTGCAGCTAGAGATAGAGGAGGATGCAGGCGTGGCAGTGATGCATGTACCTAAAAGTGCAGAGGCTGAAGAATTGCTGCATCACACCAATGTGTCTATAGACGGCAAGGAGCCGACAGTCAGCAGTGCCTCGCTCATATGGGACATGCACGACGTAAGGCTTCTGCTTAAATATCCTCTGGTATAGTCTGTCCGAAAAGTAGTTGATACCTGATTCCTTAGTACCTTTAAGGGGAGGGAAAAGTGGGGGATTTTTGACATCAAACCTTTGCCCCCTGAATCGGCGTTTGCGACTGACCATGGCCGTTTGCGACCGACCATGGCCAAATATACAGCTGTATTGTTTTGAGCTGCCTCTGTTTGATGTGCAGCAGCTGTTGTTTTGCTTAGATGGAAGGAAGAGCTTATTATACTGGCCCTGTTTCTGTATGGTTGATTGCAATGAGCGAATCGCTGGGCAAAGAGTTGACAGGCCCTTGTCATAAATAGAAGTCAAAATTCTCCCACTTTTCCCTCCCCTTAAAGGGCCTAAGGAATCACGTGTCAACTACTTTTCGGACAGATTATAGACATGTGCGATATAATAATTGAGTACAAACTTGCATACCATAGCAATAAGGAGGTATAATTCCCTCCTAGATAATCATTAAGCGCTGTAACTAAGGCCGCATTCTATGAGCTTCTCTCTATTCCTACTATGCCGCTATTGTATGTGGGTAAATGCTTTATTTTGTGTTGTTTCTGTTGACCTCCAGGTTCGTTACAATGAAGAGATATCTGCCAGTCGCTTTGCCGACAATGAGGTGAGTCAATGAATCATGGTGGTCATGTTTATGTGTTCTGGGACTGGTTTCGACTATAAAGTCTTATCCGGCGCAAGAATATAATGTCTTCTAAAAGTTTTTGTGGTAAAAAATATAATCTTATCCTGTTTCTAAATGATATAGTTGTATTCATAAACCCTGTAAACATATGTTATAGAGATCAAGATCATGATCCTAAGTCGCTTAGAACTGCGCTTTTGGTATTTAACGTTTTTTACATGATGGCGATCTTAAAAATCCAAGATGGCGGCCATAATGTATTTTTTGGAAAGGGCTCCAATCAAAAATTAAAAGCTCGGCCAAAATGTGGTGCTTTTGTCCGGAACGACCACAGTGGGATGGGGCCACCTACAGGGTGTGAGATACAGACTTGGAAATCATTTAATCAATGAAAATAACAATAACAATAATATATAAAGAAAATAATGTTCTAAAGTGAAAAGGACAAAAGTGAACGAACTCTGTACTGATTAGAATTAAGGATATGGTATCTAGATGTTATTTCTAATATATTTTGTTTAATGGGCGAACTGGAAGATCTATTCGTAGAAGCCACAGTCCATTTCTGTACCTTGTTATTACAGAATAAAAGTTTTATATATATATATATATTGACTGACCTTGTTTGATGTTGCAGGAGTTGCGCTACTCGCTGCGCTCCATCGAGACGTTTGCCCCATGGGTGCGGCACGTGTACCTCGTCACCAACGGACAGATTCCCTCCTGGCTCAACCTGGACAACCCCCGCCTCACCGTTGTCACCCATGCTGTGAGCCACCGTTTTCTCTTTATTGTTATTGTCTCAAATTAGGACGATTCAAACATGTATACACTTGATAGTGGTATCCTGTGTTAACTTGTCTTTCCATATCTCTACTATATTGGAAATATAAAACAGACCAAGGAATCCTAAAACTGCAAACCTTTTCAACTTTTTTCTATGGAGGATCAAGCCGATCTCTGAAAGTTGAAACTGACCATGTAAATTTTGTTTAGTGGAATTACCCGAGGTATATTTTTTATTGAGATAGAGTTGATCTGATGAATGTATTTGCAGGATATCTTCGTGAACAGGAGCCACCTCCCCGCCTTCTCGTCTCCATCCATCGAGGCCCACCTACACCGCATTCCCGGCCTCTCCAACAAGTTCATCTACCTTAATGATGACGTCATGTTCGGTAAAGATGTCTGGCCAGATGACTTCTACACACATGCACACGGCCAGAAAGTCAGTGTTTACATTACTACTGGGGCTATATAATATATGTGAAGCTCAAGTCAGTGTTTACATTACTACTGGGGCTATATGGTTCAGATTTTCAGAAAATGTACAGTTGGCAGCTGTACACATTTAGTAAATTCTGCTAAATTAGGCTGCAATTTGGTCAATACAAGGTAAAATCGAGTATAGTCTGCATTACATTGATTCTAGCAATCTGTTTGGTTAGGTTGAACTGTATTTTGAACTTTATTTTCATCTTAAATGTGGGTTATTTGAGAGGATTGGTAAAGGCGAATTGTACATTTTCTGAAAATCTGACCCATATAATATATGTGAAGCTCAATCTATAGTAGACGTACCTCTGGAATGATTTCAAGAAATCTTAAATTTGGCAGTGTGAGCCCAATAGGTATAGATCTACATGGGTCAGATTTTCAGAAAATGTACAATTCGCCTTCACCAATCCTCTCAAATAACCCACATTTAAGACAAAAATGAGCTTCAAAATGCAGTTCGACATAACATAACCGATACTTTAAATCAATGCGATACAAAATATACTCAGATATACTCTGTATTTATCATTGTTCAGCCTAATTTAGCAGAATTTCCTAAATGTGTAGAGCTGCCAATTGTACATTTTCTGTAAATCTGACCCACATGTTTCCTATCTATGCATAAAAGGAAAATTGCTCTGGATTCATTCTAAGGGAATTACAGACCCGTCCATTGTGCGAGTATAAACTAGCACATTTAAGATCACATTATGAGAGACTGTCTTACAGTGGGAGTGTGCTTCTATCTACAGATGTACCTGACGTGGCCGGTGCCCAACTGTCAGGACGGGTGCCCGTCGTCATGGATACGTGACGGATATTGTGATAAGGCGTGCAACAACTCCGAGTGTGAGTGGGACGGCGGTGACTGCGCAGGTCTGTATACTTGTCTATACTTTATTGCATTTTATTTATCCAAGTCGCTTTCATGAAACGGTAATAAGGGATTTGCATGTGCCACTGCGCATGTCTCTTGCAGTGCATCCTGGGATAGATTCTGATGAAATCTAACTTACATATATTTGGCAACATTTTTAACGAAAATTGAAAAAATATTTTTACAAATATGATAGCTTTTATAAATGATTTATATTAACTAAATGCATGATGGGAAAGATGGGGACTTGTGTCATGGAAACATGTATAACACATGGATATTGACATTAGAGCAGGAATAAATAGTCCATGCTGAACATGACATGTTTTCTATAGATTTTATACTGTACCATTAGTCCCATAATTCAATGCGAATCTAGATTCAAAATGGCGGCTATGCAAATCCCCTATTGGCGTAGTGAAGCCTTGTGGGAACTATGTGATGTGGGGATCTCCTAACATGATCTTTAGGCGAACCATTTCTTGATGAATACATGCATGTTCTCAACTTCTGACACATAACTAAATTGCCATTGCCTCTCTTCGTCTATAAACGAAATAATTCTGGCGTAATATAGGAATGTATGAACATGATACATTATATTTTAACATTACAGGCGGAGCACCGAACACACTGGGGGAACACGGAGGTGGGGGCGGAGGACTGGGCAGCTGGCATGTCAGCTCAGACTCGGGTAAGTACGGTAACTGTTGAATGTTTTGTTTCACCAGGACTATACTTTTTCCCGCAGGCTAAAGATACGTGATTTGTGGTTCCCATAAGAGAGGGAAAATGTGTTGGAACTTTTGTTGCTATTTCTGGTAATGTCCTGTCAACCTTTTGCCTTGCGAGTTGCTCGAGTTGCTTGTTGCGGTTGACCATGAACAAATGCAGCTGTTTTAGTCATGCACAACACCCCACTCGTCCCTTTCTCTATTTTCCAAAACGCATGTCTTTTTGTCTTGATATAGAAAAAACAGATGCATGTATACATGGATCATTGCAAGGACCAACCGGCGGAGCAAAAGGTTGACAGGCCCTGACCATAAATAGTTTTAGAATTTAATAAAAATAAAATAATAAATAAAATTAATTAATTAATAAAAAAAAATGCCAATTTCTATGATATAGGAATGGGGATTTGTTACATTTCCATGCCTTTTCGGGAATCTAACCTCATCATATATTATTAAAGGAGGCTATGGAATTATTGGTTAATAGACTTTATTAGACTAAAGTATGCATACGTTCCTTTTTTTAAAATCACTCTACACGAGAAAAACGCACTGAATTACATACATACTATGGTTGAAGAGAATAACTTTTCCCCTTTCCCCGACAGCAGCCTACTGCAGCTCTGGATGCGCTAACAACTGGCTCGCTGACAGATACTGTGACCAGGTAATGATTCATCTCTACTGACTTCATCTATAGGGTCCCAGCAATTGTTCTCAGTCTCAATACCTTTATTGATTTAACATACTTCGTACAAATGGGGTTGCTTTTGATATATGCCTGCCTTTCACATCAGTTAATTTGTGGCGAAATTTCACCGAATTGTTGTTATCGCGAATTGTTGTTTTCAAAAAAAAAAAAAAAAAAAAAAAAAAAAAATTGTTATCGCGGGTATAGTAACATGCCCCAGACAAATGCAAGAAAGAATTGCTATTGGAAACACATCCATTTCATTCATGTTTTTGAACGTAATGGTTGAAAATGTTATTATTTTATCAATCCAAGATAATTATTTAGTCCCCTGGGTACCATTGTTAGTAGTCTGGTTATCCACCTCTTCTCCTCTGAGTTCCTCCGTAATCGGGCGGTCTCACTTTCTGAGTCCGTTGAGATTAGGGATAAAATTAGGAAACATTTCATTTATTTATTCCAGTGTTGATCTATTTTATCCTTTATTTACTGTCTTTTATGTCTAGACGTGTATTCTATTTTACCATTTTTTCTTAACTCTAAAACTTGAGATATTGAAAAACTGTCACAGAATAACACATTATAATTGTATAGTAACCTTTAACAAGTGGACGCAGAAAATACTGACTGTACAATACATCTTATCAACTTGGCCCAACAGAACTAACCCCGAAAAGGGGAGTTGGTTACCAAGTGTAAATAAAATCTTTAAAAAAATGTCTATTGAAATGGGGAATATAAATGTTTTTTAAATTATTTTCATCAAACATTTGCCATGTTGAGTACTGTCAGGTTCTTACTGTTCCAGGCGTGCAACACCAAGGAGTGTGGCTACGACGCGGGAGACTGTGGAGTGGCCAACTTTGACAAGCTTTATAGCATAGCCCTGAATCCAAACATCCACCAATACGTCGCTCAGAAAGGTATGTCTAAAATGGGGAAAGTGCTTCAATTTCATTTCAATTTCAAACATTCTTTATTGTCTTTTCTCTTACAAAACAATTTTTTGGTGATCCAATTCTGGCGTGCCAGATCTTCCTATGGGTGCCACTTAGCCTTTCACCGAGAGATATGTAAGCCCCTCTAAGAATATATCTGTCAATATACCAATCACTCAATAGCTGGCATGGGGCAAGTATATATGGGTCAGATTTTCAGAAAATGTACAATTCATGTTCGCCAATCTTCTCAAATAACCGACATTTAAGACAGAAATGAGCTTCAAAATGCAGTTTAACGTAACAGAACTGATACTTTAAATCAATGCGATACCAAATATACTCAGATATTCCCTGTATTCATCATTTTTTCGCCTAATTTAGGAGAATTTCCCAAATGTGTAGAGCGGCCAATTGTACATTTTCTGAAAATCTGACCCATATGTGTTATATCATGTGATCAAGTCATCGTTCATTTCGTGTATTTGTAATGAGTTTTGCCTTCTGGCGTTAAAACAGACTGATTAAATTTTTAGAGACAAACATGAGATTTAATTTGTTTTCATATAATTAAAATTACTGATGTAACCATGGTAACCGACTAAGCATACCTATGCTCCATTCTTTGGTAATGTCATCACTCTGGCTATATTTTGGGCTATATTCGCCATTTAACTAGTATCGGGACTAGTATTCCAATTGAGTTTACATTGGTTTAATTTGCTTTCACTTCTTCCTATATTCAATTATTTGAGAATTCAATATTTACAATACATCATGTCATAAATGGAATTTGGATATCAACTTTATAAAATAATCTGGGTGGTCATCATTGTGATATAATTCCTCATCCCCGATGTCTTCCAAAACCATGGCGAAATTGGTCATTTTTTATCATTTCGACCCTCGACGACTAGGCGTCAATAGTGGCCATATTTATGGCCTATAGGTCATACCGCTTAAGATTTTAACCACGCCCCCTTTATTTCGAACTGCCAGCTTTATACTCGACTCTGCATCGATCGTGTGAAACTGCTACTTCCCGGCATCCCATCGCCAGAAACAAGGTCTCCAGGCCTAGGGAAAATGTATAGACTTAGGTTGCCTCCAATACAACAAGGTCTTTCTGGTATAATACGTGAGAAATAACCGATTCCCTGACCCCTATGCTAAAGCATGAACAGATATTTTACCCTGCGTACGGCCGCATGGCATCTTCGGTAACACTCGGCATCGCATCTTCGGTATGCTCCGGGGAAAAAATCGACCAATCACAGGGCACGTTACATCAACCTTCAGCTAGGCTCTCAGCCAATGGGATCACCCCTTCCAAACGTTACTCGGCGTCCCATGTAGACGGCCATGGGGTCGGCAACATGGGTGATGTGCTGTGGTGGTGGGTGGCGGTCGGCGGTCGGCGGTCGGCGGTCGGCGAAGCCTTTTAAAATAGCCTAAACTTTCATTATCCGCCAAACACTATAATATCCTAGTTCATTTAAGAGTTGTGACAATAGTCTATCCTGGTGCCACTCACCATCTGGACTCATACTGTTTGTATTCTTTGTGACAAAGGTGGAATAACACATGTGATATATCAACAAATGCGGAAATTTGTTTACCACAACTTGAAGAGATAACATTAGTTTTCATCAAGTTTTGTGAAATGAGAGAGATTTGATTGCCACAAGGTCCTTATTTTTTTACAATTTCAAATTTTTTCAGAAACAGTTGCCATGGCAACTTGACGAACGAACATAATTTCTAAGAAGTGACAGTTGTACTAGAATATTCCCCACATTGTAAGCTCTGATATTATATACATTTACAGAACTCATGCAAAAAATAAGCTATCAGAGTTCAATCGAAGGGATGTCCAAAAACATAATGTTTATGGGCCCTACTTGGTGACTCGGGCTATAGCAAAATAGAGTTCCAGGTCTCTTATTATGGAGGTCTGGTCCTTGCTTAGCAGCTGGTAAGGACGTTTTAGGGAAGGAATTTGCTATGCACACAATGCTTTTTTTTAATTTCTGCGTTAGACCTTTCCCATCAAAACAAGTTACAATAGCTATGGAAGGAACATTATAAGTAAGGATTTATTATGAAACAGTCCCTGATCAGTATTTATCCGTGCTGGTTTGATACAGTAGTGTAACTATCCGCCTCGAACGTTTGTGATGGAGCTATGTGAAGGGGTCGTTAAGTGTCCTTCCTTGGCTTTACATACAATCAATAACAGACATATTTAAGAAAACTGTTTTTAAATAATGGAGACACTACTTTATTTGGACTTGAATTGTAACTTCTAGAGTTCTGGAACGTTCACTACCCATTTTGTTAACATTCTGTGAAGATTACGAGGTCTGACTTTGCAGCCAATTCCGTGGTATCTTTGGTGCATTTTTTTATGTCTGGGGAGCTGTGACATCACATAACTCAATGTCAATCGAATGAGATATTGTAGATCAGGGAACTATTAAATATAATTATAGTTATGTTGATATTCCAGTCGAACTAGTTGAGCTGTAAGAATAACTCTAGTAGAGCAAGGATCTGCAGGAATATAGGCTTCTTTATTAATCCATCTCTCATGGCTCCAGGGCAGTCAGTCAGTTAGTCAGTCAGCATGATGTCTTCAATGGTTATAGCAGCAATGGTAGATCAGGTCTTCAAGATAGGTCTGGGTCTACCCAGGGACCGACTGGGGCCCTTTATGACTGAGCTCCCGGAGTCAGGCTCAACAGATAACCCAACTATAGATCGTACTACCATGTTCATACAATACATATAAATAATTAATTAATACATGTCAATTGACTAAATAGGATAAATAACATTAAAAGCAGAGTGGACATTAACACATGTATGCGTGTTCCTGTTTGCAGGATTGGTCCTGGGTAAGACCTTAAAGTGCCTTTCTGTCTCTTTTTCTCTGTCTCTCTCTCCCTTCTTTTCTATCTCTATTTCCTGGGTATGATCATAAACTGCCTCCCTCTCAGCTCTCCCGCCCTTGATATAACCATCTTAAATGTGTTGATAAGGGCGTAAAGCAACCAATCTCACTCACTCCTGTTTGCAGGTATGGCGGTCATGTACGTGAACATCTCAGCACTCTTCCCTGAGGGCACAGTGCTGGAGGAGGGGGAGTATGACGAGGACCCGGTAGTGAGGACAGCCACACTGGCACAAAAGTACCACACCATGTCCATACTGCTCTACTCGGAGAAGAACGCCTCCACCGTCGCCTTCACCATCAAGGGCAAGTACAACGACACCGACATTAAGGTAAGCGCCACTTGCGGTGTGATAATAATGTCCCAATAAAGAATAGGAAGAATAATGAGACGAGGCGACGGGTCCGCTCCCTAAGAATGCTACCATGCAACTGGAGGTTAGGAACGTCTTCAGCTGAGAGGTAACCAACACCTCACGGGACTCTTAACGACGTTGATATGACGTCATAAGAGGTGCACTTGTTACTTGTAAAAAAAAAAGTATAGCCTCACTAAGGGCTCAATCTCAGTGTTCGAGATATGATTTAACCCAAGTGAACAAATGTATTATATAAGCTTAATTTTGTCTCTAAAGGTTTTCATACAGGATATTATCTACTATAGATGTCTATATTTAAGAAATCTTATCGGGCTTATGCAAGGGTTCGTTTGTGAAACGCTTGTAAAAATATTTTTGCCTAAGTGTTGGTTTAGAATTTAATGTGTCCTTGATTTCTCCTGTAAATCTATTTTCAGTTCGCTTTTAATGTTTCTGTGGACCCTAACCAAGAAGAGAAGGTAGAGGAGTTGGTGACAGCGGAGGCACGGGCAGGTGCCGATAAGTCTAACATCAGTAGCCAGAATAATACAGAAGGAGCCGCAGTCCCCACATTTGTGTTTGAAGATGTTCCTACAGAACTCCAGTATGTATCTTATATGGGTCAGATTTTCAGAAAATGTACAATTCACCTTCACCAATCTTGTCAAATAACCCGAATTTCAGACGAAAATAAAGTTCAAAATACAGTTCAACATAACCAAACTGATTGCTAGAATCAATGAAATGCCAAATATTCTCGAATTCATCTAGCATTGACGAAATGGCAGCTTAATTTAGCAGAATTTACTAAAAGTGTACAGTTGCCAATTGTACATTTTCTGAAAATCTGACCCATATGCATTACTAATTAGCATGTCTTCATAAGAAGGCATGCTTCTTACTGTCACTATGCTGCCGGGAATATGACCCTGGCAGTCGGCACAGCGTAAAGCACTAATCACTCACTCACTTCTGTCACTATGCTTGAAAAGTCTAGCATACATGGGGATATAAATGTTCCTATGAACCGATTTTGCCTTTTGGGGATTTTTTGTCTAGAATTTAATACTTAGAGTATATTCACGGCATTATTCTCTTATCAAAGAGCATATTAAAAGATATATTTATCCTCATACTCCACCTGTTTATTGGTTTCTAACGCCCGCTGGAGTTTATGTACCTTACATGTTATTATCCCCTTGAATACACAAGTTGACAGCATGCATGTTTGCGCCCAACATTGGCATGAGGCGTATATAAAAATATTAAAATATTAAAAAGAAATCACTTAAGAATATTGTATCTCACATAGAAAAGACAGTTTCACATAGCATATTATGCATATTATGGCATGAAAGCTCTTCACGAGATCAACCCAATGGTGTAAATATTTTTTAAGAACATAAAGTTTTTAACAGAATTATGAGCACTTAAAAGCTGAAAACTGAAATGCACCACAGCTCCACAGACATGTATTATACACTCAACTACAAGCAGAAGGTGCCGGACCAAAATCCTAAACTAAAGCCATTGTTGTTGTAGGCAGCCCAGACTGACTGTGGGTAGAGTGAGTATGGAAGGTGCAGAGGACGTACCCAGCCTGTCTGACTACGTGGTGGATGAAGAGACGAGAGAGCTGTGGGGACTCCTCCTGCAGGACCTTGAGAATGGTTTGTCTGCTTTGTAGTATCTGCTAGCTTAAGACCCTGCCCACACACAGCCGATTTGCCTCCCGATTTGGGTCTCCTGATGAATCCTATGATCTCATTTCAAATCCTGGTTTATGTTTTTGAAATAACATAAACCAGGATTAGAAATGAAATCCTAGGATTCATCGGAAGACCCAAATCGGGAGGCAATCGGGAGCCAAATCGGCTGTGTGTGGGCAGGGTCTAATTCTGCCTAATCTCTGCCCTTACCAGGCATTTGTCTCAGAATATTTGTACACATGGTTACCCCTGCCGATATTCTCTCTGTAAACATTTTCCCATTTATTAATTTCCCCACACAACTCTTAAAAAAAGGCTTTAATCATTTTTTCCTTATTTAAGTATTCATGACCGGGATTGAGGGGCTGCTGGTGTACTGTGTGGTGCATATAATACAAAATGTATTTACGAATAACATTTCTATTCGCAATTGTTAGGTGAAATCACACAAAAGGGGTTTAACGTCCGAAAGCGGATCTTGTGGCATGAGTATGTGATGAAAACGGAGAAACTCGGCAAGAAGCCCCAAGCTGTGGACAAGGACCGTCCTCTGTTTAGTAAAGCCGAACTCTCACAACTAGACCCAGAACAGAAACTCGGAGGGGTGCAGAAAGATGGCGAACAGGTGCCAGAGTTAGCCGCAAACGGCGATGATAAAACATTTGACTCTTACTTACAAAGCAAACAACAGCATCTGCCCAAAAGGGGAATAGATTCTGTACCCAACCCTAACCCTAATACTCAAAACATAGATTTGGGGAATGGAGTCGATGGAAAAGGAGGGGGAAACGAAAACATGGACGGACCGCTTAAACAAGAGGCGGCTAATGTGGAGCAGATGTCCCAGGGGGGAGTTAAATTGAATAAAGATGGAGAAAAATATGAGAAGAATGAACATATAATGAGAGAAGGAGAACAGCAGAAAACTAAAGAACACCAAGGGGAAAAAGGTATCAACAATGTGGCGCAGATGTTGGATGGTCTCAAGTCAGTGAATGAAAGGCTCGCCAAGAATCATAAACTCAAGCGAGAAGGTGAGAGGAGGGAGGAAGATAGGAGAGGCAGGCAGAGAATGCACGAACAGAAAGTCAATGATAATGTGCTGGTCGAGGAGAAACAACCTAACGAGGAAAGGCGAGGAGGGATCGATGGCGGTCAGCGACAGAAGATTTTAAACGCGAATGAAGGAGGCCATGTAGAAGGTAAGGGGGATATTCATTATTTCAAATAACTCATGGACGAGAGGGTGGGGTGTTTGGGGGAATAAGGGGAAACTCAACTGTTGAGAGATCTAGAGAAGACGCAGCAAATAAAAGTTGAATATAACTATTTGGACAATTAAGTGGTCTGGCCACTGTCGACAAAATTTTGTCAGTTTTGACGACGAGAAGGGTTATCTTAACACAAAGCACTCGCCGATGTAATTTTCCCATCACCCGCTCGTCGCCAGTTTATATCGCTGTGCGGACGACGTAGTAATGACAAATCGATGAAGGTGTTATCTATAAGAATTTTACAAAGTTCTTATCGACTAGCTCATCGCCAACTCTGTGGCCGAACCGCTTGTTGTACTTTTTCTTTTGAAAATCGAACTCTTTCCAAGGAGGATGACTTTGTTATATCGAGTTGAATGTCAATGTTTATTAATCATGTTTGCTATTGCCAACTTCAGGTACGCCGCAATACGCCCGGGCAGGCAGCTACAAGTCCCGCAAGCTGAATGACATAGACTCCAGTTATATTATTAACGGCAGAGAGGGATTCCTGCCCTGGGAGAAACAACACGTCTTCTCTGCTCTACAAAAGGTTCATTTAGACTTAAATCATTTATAATTAATGGTTATGTAATGCGTGAAATAATCACTCTTGGGTTGCGCTGGAAAGTTATTTATCGATCATTTAAATGATGGAAGTAAAATACAAAAGATGATTTAATAATACATACTACATGTATATAGGTGAATTATGTAAGTTGATTTAAGAAAGCAGATGAGAACTGCGTTGATGGTGTGACGGAGTAGCCTGTTTCCAGTAAATTGAAGATACATGTATTATATGTGTCAGATTTTCAGAAAATGTACAATTGGCAGCTCTACCCATTTGGGAAATTCGGCTAAACTTGGCTGAGAAATGATGAATATCCGGTATATCTGAAAATATTTGGGATCACATTGATTAAAAGTATCAGTTCTGTTAATTCAAACTGTATTTTGAAGTTCATTTTTGTCTTAAATGTGGGTTATTTGAGAGGATTGGTGAATGCGAATTGTACATTTTATGAAAATCTGACCCATATGTTTCGGCTTTAAACGAATTACGCACACCATCGGTCATCAAAAACCGCTGCTATTGATTGTTATCTTCATATTTACAATTTGGTTCATGGCTTATGTTATCTTTGGCCTTCAGAGAGAGTTGGAGAGAAAGGCGAGGGAGCAGTATGACGTTGGACGTCCCCCTTCCCGACGTCTGCTGGACACGTTTGGTGATTCGTTACGTCATGTGAACCGACTGTTTAATAACGCTTATGGCTACTCTGCACGTAAGGTGCCCGCTCACATGCCTCACTTTATGGACCGCTCCATCATGTACGAGCTCCAGGCAAAGTAAGAACTGTGTCTCCTCTCCCCTCCATATAAAAAATGAAATCATTACACAAATAAACACTTATTACTATTATTTTTATTAATTTTTCTATAACTTCCAACTATTTTGTTATAGTCGCCCGGGAAACGTGTAGTTGCTCATCTATTTGGTTGTACTGGGATTTTAGAAAAGCTTATTGCAGAAGTGATGTAGTCACTGGTCATGACTGGGCAATGTCTGGCCCTATGTTGAGCTCCAACTTAGACGCAACTATTAATGTTCAACCTTCTGTCTGGTCTGGCCCGTACTGACGTCATATCACATGTATGGAGTATAAAGGGTGGTCTCCACTGGCTGCGGTAAGCTCTGCGGTAAGCCTTGCGATGGTGCTGTGTTGTTGTGGAGTGACGAGGTCATGCCTACATCGTTCACTGACCATGTAGGCAAGGACCTCGTCATTCCTCACCACCTACAGAACCAGCACAAACCATCGCAAGGCTTACCGCAGAGCTTACCGCAGCCAGTGGAGACCACCCCTATGTCATCATATTTAGAGTATAACTTTGGTTCTAAAATAGTGCTTAGACGGCCTCCTGCTGGGCTGCCTGACTTTACACAGATACATTAGGGTCAGATTTTCAGAAAATGTCCAATTGGCAGCTGTACACATTAAGTAAATTCTGCTAAATTAGGCTGCAATTTGGTTAATACTAGGTAAATTCGAGTATATTCAGCATTGTATTGATTCTAGCAACCTGTTTGGTTAGGTTGAACTGTATTTTGAACTTTATTTTCGTCTGAAAATTGGGTTATTTGAGATGATTGGTGAAGGTGAATTGTACATTTATTGAAAATCTCACCCATTAACATGAGAAGCGCATACATATTGCAGGTTCCCAGAGGAATGGGACGCCACCTCGTCACACCGGATCCGCAGTTCTACAGATATGCAGTTTGCCTTCTCCTACATGTACTTCATAATGAGTGAGCCGCAGCCCACCACCGTGGGAGACATATTTGATGAGCTTGACAATGACCGCTCAGGGTAAACCGGGTTTCTCCTCATTTCTTTACACCTAGTCGTCGACATTATCACTTATCTTGTAATTTTGCTTGTATCGGTGCACCTCTGTTCACATATAATGTTACCTTTTCTGGAGTTTTATCGGGAGTATTTGGGGTGCCGGGGGAGGGCGCTTAAAGCTTCTCGACAAGAAGCTTTAATCCCATTTTCTGTGTTGGGTCTGGTTTGCGTCATATATACATCCACCTAGGTATGTCATGACCTTTTGCTGTCTGTTTTGGTATGTACCTCCGCTGTATGACGTGACGGTCGATTCGGATGAAAGTTGCGTCATAAATTAGATAATGGAGAATGTAACCATCTATGAGATTTTTCAATTTCTTAAACATGACGAGATCTACCCCCAAGTGAGCAAACAGAGAGAGGCGGTGGGAAATTGATTCTCTAGTGCATAATCAAGTACTCCCCAGGTTGACGTGGAAACAACAATTATAAGGGGATAGACGAATCTCCGCCCTTTTTCTCGTTTCATCAAAAATCCCATTTCCTTATAAGTAATTCCTCTTGTAATTTCATACGTTGTCAGAAATGAGTGAAGTATCACTTTTAGGAAGTGCATGCAACATGAAACGTATCACGAATGTGAAATTTGTCAATAAAAGTTTATAAAAGAAACAACATTAGAAGTCACCAGATCATCCGTGGGGAGTAATCCTTTGTCTGTACGTGTATGTGTTTCTAGAACTGCTAGACTTACCAAGTTATCTTGTTGTAGGGTGTTGTCGGACCGAGAGCTTAGGACGATGGCTACCCGGCTATATGAACTGCCATTGGATCTACAGGTAGACCTTTCTATCTCCATGTGCAATACAATATGCCTAAGAACTACAATAACAATAATAGTAAACCGTTTCCATGAATTAGTATTGCAAAGAATAAAAGCTGGACATTTATATGAGGCGTATATGGGTCAGATTCTCAGAAAATGTACAATTGGCAGCTGTATACATTTAGTAAATTCTGCTAAATTAGGCTGCAATTTGGTCAATACTAGGTAAATTCGAGAATATTCGGCATTGTATTGATTCTAGCAATCTGTTTGGTTAGGTTAAACTGTATTTTGAACTTTATTTTCGTCTGAAATTTGGGTTATTTGAGAGGATTGGTGAAGGTGAATTGTACATTTTCTGAAAATCTGACCCATATATTGCAGTCGTTGACGAGCATGGAGCAGATACTGATCAACTGTTCCCAACACCTGCCTAGTCTAGTCACCTTCACCTGGGGCAGGAACACCGAGGCCTACTATGACAAGAACATGGTGAGTACTAACATTCTCCTACATTCTCATTAGTTACCCCTTCGCTTAATTAATTTAACCCTTACCTCTCCAATTAAAGAATCTGCCCCTGCAATTAAATAATTTAACTCTTCAATTAAAATGTTATAATAAAAACCAGAGGCAAGTCCGGAATGTTGCCATAATTATAATCATTGATGCCACATCCTTTCTCATATCGTCCACATAATCAACCTTCTATTCATTGCCTCCCTCTAGCCACAAGTGACCAAGGTTCTACTCAACAACTGTGGACCCGTGATAGACTTGATACAGAAGAGCTTCAAGGGCCGCACCAAATACAAGTCTGTATACCCCGCCTCCTCCTCCTCCTGTACTATTTGTTAAGGCCCCTTGTCCGGCGGCCATTAGTTCCGCTGTCACCCACGATTTGCGATTTCGTTTATAGATTAGTTTAAAAGATTCCTTGTGGACTTTTTAAAGTACAATTGGAAGTATAATTCAAGGTTTCCCAGGTCTTCCAGTCAATCTCCCCGTTTGGTCACGGCGACTGGAGAAAGACTTGGTGGAAGTAGTACTTCTTGTCTCAAACATCCTATAATCGTCTATGCAACCGTTTCTGATTCAGGATAATTGCAGTCGTTACATTGTTGAGAAGCGGCATCGTGTGTTGTCAATACTAGTGTACAACTAGTGTCAGTAAAATCACCATTTTTGCCATTTTTTTTATTTAGAATGTTTATACAGCAAATCAATAAGTCAAATCATTTCACAAGTAGTCAAGTACAATGAAGATACATAGTCAATTCGCAAATCGATTTTAACCTAGACATGGTCTCACGGGTATATATTCATTGCTGGATTCCATGGTTTTCTGTCCACTGCTGTGTCTAACTACGGTCTCACACTGGTTCTAGTTATCTAATTCTAGTGCTATGATAGCTGGTGCTAACACAATATTAATACAATGCTGTTACAATACAATACAATACAATGCCATAACTGACTAGACTATATACCGCCTTACAAGTTTAGTGTGTACCGACGTCATCCGTTCATTCTAACTAACAAGTTTTGAAACGACAATCTTTATTTCATTGATGTTTGGCAGGTTTGAGACGCTGGATGATGAGGAGATTGCCTTCAAGATGATTCACACCAACGTATCGCAGGTGGTGGGCCAGCTGGACGACATCCGCAGACACCCTAAGTATGTCCCCCTTCTCAGCAACTAACACTATTTCATACACAAGTCTCGCAGGATCATCTTATACTAGTGAGGAGGAAACCTACATCCAATGATATTCATTCGGCAGTTTGAACAGTTTATACTCTCATTTCACAACTAAACTAAACCTTACAACGTCTATCTATCAGCTTTTCTCTCCTACAACAACCCATGCATCCCTCCGTTCTCTCAGTTTATCGTTAATGCTGCACTAAAATCATGAAAAACAGTTCATGTTTAGTCCCCGTTACCCCTGTAAATCATTCTAACACAAAACTATAACTGTGTTCATTAAGTATTAGAATAAACAAAAAACACAGAAAAAATATATTTCTTAGCGAACGGTGTCTTTGTATCAATTGCCTGAAAAGTGGGGCAATCCTCGTGCTGTTGATAAACCGAACAAAAAGGAAACAAATAAAAAACGTCTCCATCTTCCCCTCGGTCTCTGGGTCCTACACTCTACTTTATTACACCCCTGTGCTGTAGTTGCCTATACCTTCAGCATTGTATGCCACACTTGGTCAAAGTGGTGCATACCATCTAAATTATGCCACCCTTGGTGCATACAACAAGTAGGTCTGCCAAAAACTGAAATTACTTCTTTTATTTTTATTTATTCATATGTTTTATTCATTAATGGGGTGTAATGAATATAGAACAAAGCTCGGGTGAAGTCTGTACACTTGTTAGTGACCTCGGGAGCGCAGAAGATCTCGGGCTAACGCCCTCTAACTTCCCCCACTCCCTTGGTCACTAACAAGTGTACAGACTTCCCCCTTGCTATGTTCCATCTATATATGCCCCCCTTGCTCACGCCTGGATAACTCCTTCATGTTGCTTTTTCAATTGCCAATTGCCTCTTAAGACATCTTTTCCCCTCTGATTTAATTCATTGCTACTTTATAAAAAGAAGTCATTCTAAATGCTAGTTTATACCAAGAGAAGTTATGTCTATGTTAACACATGAGTTGTATATAACCTTGAGGCATATATTTTTCTACCTAGGATTCATTTCATTTCATTTCAAGAATTCTTTATTTTGTAATGATGGTACATACAATAACAGGTAGCTACGTCTATCATGATAAGAATATCATTTCCTCCAACGAGTGCCTCTATCGAATTCAAGTAATTTATGGTGCGGGTACAAAGTTTCGTAAATTTACAAAAATTTTTAAACATAAGGTATGAAGGAGGCCGAAAACAACGGCTATAAATGAATTATAGTTTCAGCATTTACAAGAGTGCTGGCAGTAACAACAACAGTAGCATGAGGCTAAGTATAGCCTGAGAAAGACAATAACAAGAACAGTAACATAAGGCTAGGTATAGCCATAACTAGGGGGTACAATAGCAGTATCCAACTAGAAGAAGTATAATAGTAACGGTAGCCCGACAAGGTATATTATTATAATAGAGATTGATTATATTACTGAAGATCATATCAAGGGGCAGCCGTGGTATCTAATCATCATAGAGACATCGCGACATATTGTTACATAAGAGTCACGATTAAAGAATAAAGTACTTTGTAATCATACTTAGAGTTATATAGTATGCAATCAACAATTTTAGTTACAGTGCTTATGTGATGATAGATGAGATGAGATGGTATCATAAACTTGGGTGTTGGACAAAAGGTGGGACAGTACCATAAGGCAGTATCCCTTACAAATGCATTGAGGGATATATAATCAGAGTTACAATATATACAGCGTTTCTAGGCGGTCACAGTTATATGGTAGACATAAATATACATTAGCTTAAAATAAGCTTCAAAATTAAAATTAAGATTAGAATGGGGATAGCAATTTTTCTGTGAATTTCTTGAAAACTACCGCATCGTCAATTAAATGTGCTTCTTGAGGGAGGTCGTTCCAGCGAATCTGGCATTTATAGGTAAGAGAATCCATGATTTTTGTAGATTTGGTGTTGATGATTTTAAGATTCCTCCTCCCCTTGGCGTGACTCCTTGTTGGGAGAGCACGAGTGTCAAGGTTAAGGGGATTTTGTGTCATATAGTATGCCATATCTAGAAGGTGTTTATTGCGTCTAACTTGTAGAGGCCATAAATTTAAAAGCTTATGTTCGTTATCCATGTTATCAAATTTGCATTTGTTAAAAATTATACGAAGTGCCAGATTTTGCTGCGACTGAAGCTTTTTCAACAGAGACTGGGGTGCGGAGTCGTAAACAAAATCACAAAAATCAAAGTTGGGGAGAATGGCCATTTTGTATAGGTCCCGTTTTGCTTGAAAAGTGAGGGATTTCTTTGCTTTGTAAAGAAGCCTAATTTTAGAGGAAACTGACTTCAAGGTATTTAGTACATGAGGTTTGAAGGTAAGAAATTCATCTAGAATAAATCCTAGATACTTATATTCACTGACTTCATCAAGGGTAGTGGAGCCTATTTTTAACTGACGACCTGAGTTTTGGATTTTTGTTTTAGATTGATGACTTATTCCGAATGAAATAGATTTACATTTAGATACATTAAGGGATAGTTTGTTGATAGCGCACCAGGAGAATACACTATTTAAATCTTGCTGTAAATTATCAAAGAGTACATTGACATTTGAGTTGTGATAAGAGAGCACGGTATCGTCAGCGTAATGCTGTATATTGGCATGTTTGATGACCGTGTGAAGGTCATTTATATAAATAGTAAATAAAATAGGACCTAAGATCGTACCCTGGGGAACCCCATACGTGACCACTCCCCCTTTGGACTTTCGTCCATTTACAGTTACAAATTGTTGCCTTTCTCTTAAATAGTTAGAAAACCAAAGGAGTTCCATATCTCGGATACCATACGATTCCAGCTTTCGCAATAAAGTTTGATGATGAACGGTATCAAACGCTTTACTAAAATCAAGAAAAACCGTTTTATTCAAAAGTTTACTATTAAGATTTGTATATATTTTGTTCAAAAAGTCTGTTTGCGCTTGCTGAATTCATGATTTGTACCTTGTGTGGTATGCAGCCATCGTTATTGGATGATATGATATTCAGTGCGCTTCCTAACGGGATAGTTTTTATTTTTCAGGAAATTCATTTGTTTGAATGACAATATAGATCATAGCAAGGAGGAGGCCAAAACGGTAGGCTATGAACATCAATTGTCTTGTCTTGATCGGTAGAAATTGATCAATAGAAATTAACATCTTATTTTTCTGAAATAATCTTTGAAAATATTGATTTACAAAAATACGTCCAGCCCCTATCTAAGAAAGATAGCATGCTGTCTTCTGTATACAATGGCCTGAGTTGGAATTATTTGATTGTATCTTGATTTAGAAGAAACCGATTCTCCACCATTTCTTGCTAGATTTTGACAATGTATAATAATTTTTTTTTTTTTTAATAAAGGTTTATTATGAGTATACATATAATTTGACTGGTAATAAATAGATCCCTCGTTGCTTGGAGGATGATCTTTGACAATATATTTTGTACACATATGTTTAAATACTCACAAAAGGCATGATGTCTCAGCTCAAGGGCGAACCTTTTGCTGGTCTACTGACAAGATGCGCTTACAGTTCTTTTGTAAAATCAGACATAGAGCATAGTGCGTACATATAAGGTAGAATAAAATCATAATGATAATGTATAAGTAATAACTGCACTGTTGTGGATGAATTATATAAGACAATACTTGTGTGTCACGATGCAGGTGAAAGCGGTGTTGCTGGACTTCTATGAGTCCATCCTGCCCACTCCCTCTAGCTTTGAGTTGGCGCGAGAATACCGCAACAGGTTTCTACACACGGACGAGCTGAGAGAGTGGTGAGTGTCTTGAGGTTATTCTGCCAGGAAGTTTATGATCAGGGAAAAATGGAAGCCCGGGGGATTTGAATATATGTCATATTATACATTTTACTTTTATTGTCCAACGTTTCGTACTTGTTTGTAGCATTTTTTCATTAACACCACTCTGGGTCATATTTGAGGATGTTTCTCCTTTTAGTGAGTTTTCAAATCCTCCTGACATTCAAATACAATTTTTGTAGATAGGCGGTAAGAATACAATGATAGGATGTTACGAGGTTGGTTTCTGACTTATTGTATACAGTGCCCACAAGTTTTTTTCGACCAGGGGATTATTAGGAGGGTAGCCTCTGAGTGCTTTTCTGTTTTAAGTTGTATTTCGATTGAATGGGCGCAGCCTCCTTTTAGTATCACTATAGGAAAGGTATACTTATACAGGAGCCTGTGTGTCGCACCCCTGGCTAAGTCTAAATTGGAGGGGTGGCCTGTCAGTGGCCACATGGGTCTGTTTTGACTGTGTTGGCTGGTGTTGTTAAGTGGAGGAGTGTATTGGCTTGGCCTGTTTGCTGTGAGTGACAGGGAGGGAGGAGGGAGGACAGGGAGGGAGGTGTACAGACTGGCTGTGATTGACAGGGGGTTGGGTACTAGGCTACTAGGCATTCCTACTAGGCCAGGCCTACAAGTGTGATCTTACAAGCTACATCCTGTAAGATCTTTATCTTTGGATCTGTAGACTGTCATCTGTACATCTGTGTCAACTGATTTCAGTGAGAGGAAATAGCTGAGGAGATCACCAGATAAGTTATGTAACTGAAGTGTAACATCACTGTGATATGCCTCCTGCTGATTGTGGCCCAGAGTGGAGGAGGCCAGGTTTGGAAGTGAGTGATGGTTGCCATGACAACATCCATGTGGAGTCATATTCATGGCAATGAGGGTTAGTGAGATGAGATGAGCAAAGTGATTTAGTTTTGTGATTTAGTTTACAGTCTAGCTGTAAATGTTACATACTTCTTATACTTTCATATTGTAGGGTATTGATGGGATAGAGGTAGGAGCACAGGTTCAACTGAGCAATCCAATGGAACACCCAACAATCGCATGATCCACAAATTAATATGAAAAAAAGAAATACAAAAAAAGAACTATATACTAAAAATTAGAAGCAAAAGAAAATAGCAGTTAGGCAAATCAGCTGGGCTACCCTCCTAGTATCGAAAGATACTATAGCAATTGGGCAGTAGTGTGTTGTCTTGTTTATTCTACAGCTAACTAAGTTATATTTATATATATAACTATATACCATATTCTCGGGACCAAACTGATATATTATTTCATTCTATTTTGAATACATCCAGGGAACTAAGTACTCTATATACATTCTCATCAGACCAAAAAAATGGAAATACACTCTGTTAGACTATTGAGAAATTGGCACATGTTTGGCTGCTCCTTACTTCCCTCTAAAATAATCTCATTACCTAAATATTCCTCTCATAACCACAGCAAAACTTGGGTGAAAGTAATGCGTTTTATTTGTTATTCCAAAATAAATGTTCTGGCGGATGAGACTCTAGTAAATGATGTATTAATGTGTGCCTACATCAATCACGCCTAAATCAATATCATTCCCTCTGCTCTAAGGCTGCGTTTCCACTGGCTCGCTCTTTTGGACCGCTCTTTTTATATCCCAGAGCACTTAACAAGCGAACTTAGAGCAAAACCAGAGCGGTCTAATAGAATTGGTAACTGCGCTTTCTATACGCTCATAAAAAATGCTATGTGCTCTTCTTTAAGGTGCGATTCCACTGGATCTCTTGTACCTGCGCTCAGGGCTCGCTCTTGCCTCGCTTATTTATAGTGTGCATTTCGTTCGCTCTTCATCCGCTTTTATATTTAGCACAATACAAGCGCAGGGCGATTCTACTGCTTCTGCTTGTTTCCTTATGAAATCAATGGCTAGACTGTTGGTGCGCTCTCACTGCGCTCTTGGTCCGCTTCTTTAACAGGTAGAAAGAGCGCCGTGTTGCTGCGCTCATATCAAACACAACAAATATGAGCGCAACGTCCTGCGCTCTTCTAAAGAAGCGCACATAGCCACTTTTTAGAGCGTACATAGAGCGCAGTAACCGATTCCATTAGACCGCTCTGGTTTCGCTCAATCTTCACTTGTTATGCGCTCAAGACAATAAAAAAGAGCGGGCCATGAGCGAGTCAAAATAGCGAGCCAGTGGAAACGCAGCCTTAGAAGAGCGAAGAACGCTGCGCTTATATCTGACGTGTTTGATTTGAGCGCAACGACACAGCGCTCTTTCTACCTGTTAAAGTAGCGGACCATGAGCGCACAAACGCATTTACCATTGATTTCATATGGGAAACAAGCGCAACAGTAGAATCGCTCTGCGCTTGTATTGCGCTCAAAATATTAGCGGATGAAGAGCGAATGACAAGCACACTAAAAACAAGCGCAGCAAGAGCGAGCAATGAGCGCAGATACAAGCGAGCCAGTGGAATCGGACCTTTAGGCCTGTGCTCAATGAGGTTCAATTTTACCCACCCATTATTCTTCTAGAAGACCTGTAAAGAGTTACATATTTTACTGTTTATTCTCCACACCTCTCGTGGTGTCCTCGATTAAATTAAAATTAAACTTCACCTCCCCTACGGTACGTCTCGTTTAATTTTAAAATTTAAAATATTTCTGTGTTGATATTTCAGGAGGAAGTACCGTGACTGGTTGAAGTTGTGGACCCAGATAGCCCTAGGATTACTCATACTGTTTACTATAGGTTCATTTTTTGCTGATAAAGTGAGTACGATTGCGATTGTATACATTATGAACACAAGAACAATTTTCTTTTTGTTTTCGATCTGAGGCTCAGAGCCCTGTAAATTCAGTAGAATGCACTCAAACATCAAACATCACTCATTTTACTATAAATATTAATACAAAAATAAAAAATAATAATAAAAAATTCAAAATCTACATTATAGTCTGTCTCAGCCAAAATAAAATCTTTTACCATCTTATTCAAGCAACTAAAATCATTAATTTTAGCTTAAAGACCTGTAATGGCCTCCTAACGACCATTTTGTTAGTAAAAAGTCAGTAAAAATTGGGCTGATTAGTTCCCTAGGCCCAAGGCTTTCATAGCAGTGATTATAGGCCTTTTATATCAAGCGTCTAGCTGTAATATCTGTATGACAACTTATCTTACACTTTATTACAGATACTGGCGTTACGGCGCAGGTTCTACAGGCATCGCCAACCATCTCATGACTCCACACAAGACTCTCCTTCCTCCTCATCCTCCTCTAAATCAACATCAGTAGATGATATGGGGGAGGGAGAGGAGCAGGCCGAGGGACGACCGCCAGATATAGTGGAAGTATGACGGTGCCTCCTCTGGCTCATCTCCGCTGAGGGTCTCATGGTGATACTGCTGATAGTTCTCGTCATCATTATCATCCGTATATACCTTAGGTTATGACTTACTCTATAGGGGCGTACGGGTGCCCAACTACAGGTGTATAAAGCACTACACAGCCATCTCTCATCTCATTAACTATTTCTGTGGTGGAGCCTTAGTTAGCCCACCACCAAGTGATAGTATTTATTTTTAATGAAATTATCAATTAACCTCACACCATGGCCACCTCAATGTGGGGATGCTCTGATATAGCGGTCAGTGGGGAGGAGGGGAGTGGTTCACTAATCACGAAGGGCAATAGTTGTTAGTGGTAATATTCAGTCAGTACCATATAAACCCGTTGTCCTGTTAACCCCACTTATATCCACCTGAACTTGCTTATTCTGTCAGTACAGTACCCAGCCAGTACTGATGGCGCACACATGGGAAAGCCAATAGCCTATAATTCTTAACTGACCAAGTTCAAAGCTGAGGGGAGGGAGGACCACTTCTTTTGGTAATGAGGCCCGCCATCCTGATACATACTGATACACCTCACCGCCTCTGGTGTTGTGCTTGACCGCCATCAGGGCTGTTGGCGAGAGGGTGATGATAAGACAAGGGGAGCTGTCCCCCAAATCTGAGTTCCTCCATCCTAACCCAGCTGTTTTAATGAGGAGGTGACAGATTTCGAGAGGTTTAATAGAATTCCGTCTTCCACCACACATCCCCATCAAAGAAATATCGGCGCTACGAGGTTATCAGGTTACCAACTATAGTGACGCTATGCCGAACACTCTCCTTTATCTGGTTGGATTCAGACATGGTAGTCCATGTTGTTTTTGTAATTAAGATCAATATTTTTCAATAACTTATTGTAATTATCTCTTATAAGGTACTGACTGACTTACTGAAAACAATTTCACTTTTCCAATTTGGCTAAGTTTGCTTATGCAAACAAGACGATGTGTACATAGTGCTTCTCTCATTAGCTCTCATCGCAGCATTGCTCCTCCCCAAACCCTACACTATAGAGCTAATTATCTACCTAGAAATTAAGGTACCACATTGTGTTGATGGTCTCCGGTATGTTAATCGTCTCTTTTGACATTTCATTGTAAATATTAATGTTGTCGAAATCTATCTAGAATTAATAAAATCGTGGTGTAGCAAAATTGATATCATAATTATATCAAATAATGAAAACTTCTCTTTGTTAAGAGCTACCGATGGTGTTCATTGCTTTAGTGTGCCATTCTGACTTATTAATGAGAAAGTAACCTTTGGTACCAGAATTATTCTCACCCCATTTAACACGTAGTGCGACCTTGTGTGGGAAAATTCCCCTCAGCATATGGGTCAGATTTTCAGAAAATGTACAATTCAACTTCGCCAGTCTTCTCAAATAACCCAAATTTCAGACGAAAATAAAGTTCAAAATACGGTTCAACGTAGCCAAACAGATTGCTAGAATCAATGCAATGCCGAATATACTTGAATTTACCTAGTATTTCAGTCTAATTTAGCAGAATTTACTAAATGTGTACAGCTGGCAATTGTACATTTTCTGAAAATCTGACCCATATATATATATATGATGAACCAGAGGCTGTTCATTCAATCAAAATGAAATCAATCATATCATCATGTCTGTTATTCTTCACTTCACTGTCATCATTATTATTAGACGTTCCACTGGATCCGATAGCCGTGAAAACTTGGTGTAAAAATAGAGACTCGAAAACGAAGACCACGTGGATGATGAACGTATTGAGATTATAGAATGTCTACTTTACACCAATTTTCACTGCTAATCTGTTGTCCTGAAGACTTAGACTTTGTTATAGAGGTGTAATATATATGTTCACCTCCCTTATTTGATGTGTTGGCATTTAATGCTTATATATATATACATGGGTATTTATGGTTTTAAATCGAGATTGAGATTTATGGGAGAGTTTGTCTACTTAAACTATTCGCTACCTATCTCTCATATATATCTGTTTTATTCATGACTGGGGTGTGGTATTTATTTATCCACACCTATACATAAGAGTTTTATAGATACATTTTGACTGGGTAATCGGTATCAACTCTTTACCTCTAATAGGTGAATATGTCGTTATTCTATGTAAGGTTCTATTATCTACATGTCTTGTATTGATCAAGCAAGGGTGAATGAACGTGTTCCGTATGTTTGGTTGTATGGTGTGGGTTGTTTGAACCTATCTAGAGCCATTAATTGTAACATTGAAGAAACCTCGTGTATAAGATATGCGTTCAGGCTGATCGGGTTTTCTGGTGAAGTTCTCAAGTTTACTTGGAGTTGATAAGACTCGGAGATTATTGAAAGACAGTGTACATAATGGGTGGGCTGGAGCTTATAGGGCTCCTCTACTATATCGCATGGAACAAACGATTCTATATCGCATGGAACAAACGATTGGTTGCGACGAGAGGCGATCCCATCACAGTATTAACAGCTATTCCACAGATATATAATATGTATAGCTCGGTTATTAATAATATCAAATAGTTTTGATATTTTTGTGAGTAGGCAATCGCTAGGTGACCTAGTGGCAGAGGTTCCAGTAGGTCGCATAGCCTAGCCAGGATGTATGATCCCAACCAATCGCTGGGGAAACATTTTGACAATTGGATCTAGTGGTTGTGCAAATATTTTATAGGGCGTAAAGCTCCCACCCCTCATTCATTTATGGATATATGTACGTATATTATGCAGCCAATTATATCAATTTTCACCCCATTTCATACCAGTACGAAGGTGAAGTAAATAAATAGCGCCCTTAGGTCTTGATCTCTTGGTGTATGCGTCTATAGTAACTACTGTAAACGTATCAATGTTCTCGCAGTATTTATTTTCGCGCACCCACCTTTGTGCGCGAAAATAAATCCTGCGCGAAAGGTATAATTATTGCATAAACAAAGTGTGAGACTTCCTTGCTGCGCGAATTTAAATCCCCGCGAAAAGGTGTCATTGTACTTAGTGCGCGAAAATTTATCTGCGCGAAAATAAATACGTTTACAGTATGTATTCGTATGTTTAAATGCGAGTTGGTACAACCACTTCGTGTGCACCTTGAGTGGCAAATGAAGGAAGAGGTTAAAACTGTTATGTTATTCCATTTCTCCATATTCAAACTTTGTACTGTATATATTTTAGAAAGAGTATCTTATGATAATTCGGCACCAGTTACTGGCTGAAACATCCCTCAGGTGCTGTATAAGTTTGGATATTGTCTCAGTGTTTATCTTTACATTAACGGGCTAAAATATGTAAGTTTGGTTTGGTTTGGTAACATTTTTTATTATTCAATAATGTGCCTCTAAGAACTCAGTTGCGTTCATGTGTTTGTCGGTGTTCCCTGGTTTATGTAACAGAACCATTGCTAATATTCGAAAAGAGCAGGGTATCGTATCCCGTTAACGTGTTTCCTCTTTCGCCCTGATACGACCAACATGTACGAAAGTATGGTGTCATGGTGCCCTTGGCTTACGATGGACTGATCTTTATATTTTTCATTTTCTTTAATAGGTTTGTTCATGTAATTTTTAAAATTCGTATGGTTAATCAAGACGACCATCACTTGGAGTGAGGTATGCTGGTCATATTGGTACGGTCAAACACCCAATAATAAATGGTATACTATTGGTTTTAACACTGATAGAGTGGTTTATGCATTATAAAGGAAGATACAATCATGGAGGTATACATATATTTCTCCGATTGACACAATGATATTTGACAAATTAAATTCATTCAGTTGTGTGATATAATACTTATGTCTTGGATACTCATATTTATTTCTGTATGATGTCCATGAATGTATTGTTGAGTTGGTTACCAATTTTTGCAACTTGTTGTTCTGTTAGAGAATTATCTACATTTGGACTGCGATTTCTTTATATTATTTTGATATTCATTACAATCAGGTGCCATTCGCCTAGGCGTTCATGTCTCCCTATCTCTGGCCATCCCTGACCCTCTGGGTTATGGTTCTTGCCTACTCTGTTGCAACCAAGTTGTTAACGTCCTTTTGTTATTCGTAGTTTTTATTTTAAAAAATCGATAAATTACATGATCCGTTGCTTCTAGTTATTTCTTGATATTTCAAGGTGGCCAGTTGTGGATTACGCCATGTATAACGTGCAATACAAAAATACGATTCAGCATTCGAAATTGATCGGTTGAAATATTTGTTAACTTCTGAATGTCATTTATCATTTGATGATGAATCGATAACAAGTCTCAACTTGAGCAAAGGTAGATCACTAAAACCTGTGATTATAATTATTCTCTACATTTGAAATGTTTGTTGACTTTACAGCTGGAATGTGTTACTACAGTGAACATATGCTCTACTTACAATGCACAGTAATTTGTCTCATCCTTTATGGATTTATCAGCGAAGGGAAGGAAGTAAGGGGTGGATGTTTCTGCTGCACGTTACCAAATAAATTTTCCACAAAACTACTACAATCTTTTTCTTTTTTATGAATCAGGAATTCATTTTCACATTCTCAAAATACATCCCCAGACTTACCAAGACCAACGTTAGATGAGTCAATATTTATGTGATTCATGACAGCTATTTAACATAAGGATACTGACTGAATGGCAGTCATTGCGTCTGTAGCATTGTCTAGGTCACCGATGTGACCGAAATACAGAAGATCAAAATACAGTCAATCAAAATGCTATAGGCTCCCTCATGATATATCATATACATTGCTCTGGGCGCTCAGTAAAATCATGTTCAGTAAGAGAAAATCGATTTTAAAAAACGCTGTAGTCTTCTAAAACATTAAGGAATTAATTTAGCACTGATATGCAGGTTTATATTTGATACTCTGTAGACGTGGCAGCTTTTCCAGAACTGGATATTGTGTTTCGGGCTCTGAACGCTATTCAAACTTATGGAGGCCCAGAGTTTGATGGTCTGCTCTTAAAAGAAGTCTGTAACCTCTATAACACGGTCAAGCAAACGACATTTTCATACAGGCCACATGCCAACGGGCAAGTGGAACAGTTTAACCATGTGTTGCTTGAGCAGCTTGTGCTACACTGATTAAGGCCCGGATGACTGGGACACATAATATCATGTATCGCGGCCGAGACATGTCAAGGAACGCGTTCCGGCGTGAAAAATTTTGCCGATTTTGCTGGTCGCTTGGAGCGACCATGGTCGCTCTCGGCGCACTACCGAAGCGTAGTAGCTAGTAGCGCTAGCGCTTTTTAGTCCCGGTCTCCCACTCTAATAGGCGCACTACCAAAGTTTTGGTGGTCGCTGGTCTCCAATAGGCGCACTATTAATGTAACGATAATGATTAGTGGTCGCCTGGTCTCCCACTAGGCGCACTACTATACTTTGTAACTCCATGCTTCCTTGTTTCACTTGGGTTGTGATATAGGCCTACATGGCCATTGTACTACCTTAACTGATCAGTTGATTGTTATTGCTGAGTGTTATTGTTGTGAGGGGTGGGGAGGGGGTTATTAGCTCTGAGCTATTTATTGCCTGTATATAAAGGTATCACAACATTATAGTCCACTGGGGGTGTTTCATTAGACCGCCTAAAATCCATAATAGCTATTAATGACCACGCATGTTCACTTTTGCTTTCAATAGAATTGACTGCATAGATTAATTGTTGTCTAATGTTAAGAGGTACATTATCACCGCATAGGCTATTCATTCTTTTGACAATATTCTCAGGATTGATTAACCCCGTCATATCCAGGATCGATGATTCCATCATTCTAGAACTATCGCTTGAGAAATGTTTAGATAGCACGTTAGCGTTAGCAGAACTAGTGCACCACCAGATAGCTCCAGGTACTAAGGAGACCTCCATAAGGTGAATTAATCCTGGTAAAAAATAAATTATTAACCCCTTGATATGGGGCAGGGGGGGGGGGCAAAACATGCTCTGCCCCCACCCCCCTCAATCACCTTTTCCTACGCCACTGCATAAGTTAGTGTACCTCTCTTTGTGGATGTTAATATTATAACGTAAGACTTTAGATAAAACCAAAATGTGATGTGTTTCAGGAAAATGAGTCATAAGTCGCAAAATTGATATTTTTCAAAGTGTTTTTTTCACAAGATCTCATTATTGGAATATTCCAATTTTTGGTGGGTTGATCACTGATAGCTATATCAATCGATGTATCAATTATCAGAAGAATCTATGTAATATATCCTTTCGTTTTAAAGGTCCTTATATGGACTTCATTTAGTTACTTTACTGTTTAACGACCCATAGAAATATTGGAAACTGTTTTTTTCAAAAACGAAAATATCAAACTTAAAATCTAGAAATACTTATTATCTTATTGGACTGTTTACTATCATTGGAATCGGCTTGATCTCATCTATTCAAATATAATGGTATCTCAAAATCTAGTTTTGGCGACTTATGGCTCATTTTCCTGAAACACATCTCAAATATACCGCCTCAAATCAATTTCCAGGTTAATTCAATCTTAAAATTAGCACTGCACAAATAGCCCTCTAAGCGGTCAACTGTTAGTTATGTGGACATGCAAATAGTTCGACTGGTAACCGCTAGGAGGTTCCTTAAAATTGGACGTAAGAAAAGGTTTAGAAAACCACCCAAAAAATAAAAAAAAATATAAGGGACACTACATACTTGTTATTAGAATTGTAAGACGTCATGTTAAATAAAACCTTTTAAAAAAACAAAAAAAACATCACCTCTGACAGTGATCACATTCCTTTGATATTCAGCAAATTCATACGTTGATGTGGCAAAAATCAAACATGTTCAATTGAGCTCTGCGGTCATCATATCGCCGTGGAAAGCCGTGGAAAACCATGTATATTTCGTGTACATTTCACTTAAATGACAATAACAACTACCAAGATAAGTTCATTTCACCACAGGATGAATATAATCAACGTGCGGCAGGTGTACGACTGGAAAATCGTTTCTAAAAAATGTTTCTACCCACGCACTCTGCCGTACAATCTCACTCTTGGTTGTAGAGGCTACATCCGTTAGTAATGTTTGTTCATCAGTTACAAGTGTCACAGCATAATCTGTCTAGTATTTAAGTACACCACAATGTTTATCTAATTATCCATGTCAGTTACATCATCAAAGTAAATCACAGAATACACTGTCTGACATGGCTTTAGATTCTTGTCTAAGACTAGGTTTAGTGTTTCAAATTCATATATGCCTCCTGCCCTATCCCATGTATGCTGCCTTGTATCTAATTTAAGGTTCAGGTCGACAGGCTGTGGCAAATATTTCGATGGCTACATTTATGCTTAGAATTTCCATTGTTGCCTATTTTTTGCTTTATTTCGTCCATAGTTTGAGTTTGAGGTGAAATAGCCAGCAAAATTAAATGACAAAGTCACATCTGGGGAAGCAATGTTAGCCGCCAAAGTATAGGACCTAGTTGTAACCATAAATTTGCATAACTTTTTTCAAAATTTCCAATTCAATTTCTGTACAAGTATTGTGCTAAAAAAGAAGCATCTCTCAGAGATGCCAAGTGTCCCGATTTGTCAGGGTACTGTTTCATAATGAATGAGACATTATTTTGAAAATCTGTGAAGGGTGTTCAAATGTTACAAAGAATGTCCCAATCTGGCGTTTCATAATGTAGGACATTCGCGGGAATATTCGTATTCGCGGGAACATTCGTGGGAACATTCGGTGACAGGACTGGCCGTGTGTGTTGTCTTATTACGTAATAACACCCACTCAAGCGTGGGGCGTCCAAGCATGACCAGACCAACAGACATTGAGGAGCCATGGGCTGTCCGAATTACCACCGTATAATAGCACCATGTTAAAATGGTACAAGCGGCTTCGCCACTTGAGCCCACATAGGTTGATCATATAATTTTATTTTTTCTAAAAAAAAAAAAAAAATGACCTGCTGAAATCAAATGCTGCCCATTTCAGAGAATTACTGTAATGGGTGGATGGGTACATTCTTTCTTTGAGAGAAAGAGAGAGAGGGGGAGATGGAAAGGGAGATAAAGAAATGACAGAGAGAGAGAGGGGGGGGGACTTGGAGATAGAGGTTATGCACTTGTCAATTGCAACCCCCACCCCCCCACCCCCGGGGACGTAGGGGAATGTCCTGGGCCTTTTGGGAAATTTATTGAAATCCCCGACCCCCCAGGGCAAGAAATTCTTGTAAATCCCCGACCCCCCTGGGGCACATTTTTCGATGGACATTTTTTTGGACAAAAATATTCTCCAGTGAAAATTGATGCAACATAATTTTGTTCAAATTATGTTAGGTTTCAGGTTTACCAAACACCTTCAAAGTGAAAAATTCTTCTGAAGAATGGTTTATTGTCGATTCATAGGCATGTGCCTTATGAAGGGTCACGAAACAAATGCAGTCAATCCTAGGAAAACTGCTCCACATTGCTAAATGCATAAAACCGGCCAGGCTATTCGTTGGAAGGCTACTAGAGGCGCTCAGGGAAGCTAAAGGAAGAGACATACCAGTCTCAGCTTCAGTCCGCGCCGACCTCAAGTGGTTCCTGGAGTTTTCTGATAAATGGAATGGGGTCGCCATTATTCCAGATATCAGACCCATAAAGGAAATAGCAGTGGACGTCACTACGACTGGGATTGCTGCCTCAGATGGAACCCTAGCATATGAAGTGCAAGTTGCTAGGCTGGGCAACGGGGTACAACAAAAATCAGAACTCGAGGCAGCGAACATAGTTGTAGCACTACATTCATTCGTATCAACAAATGACATAGGTTGCAGAGTTAATCTTATGTGCAAGGACAACACAGTGGCTCAAGTACTAGAAACAGGGAGAGGACGTAACCCTTTCATACTTGAGTGTGCCAGGTTCGTGTGGATGCTACAGGCATCCATGCATATCGAAATATGCTTCAACAATACCAACAACAACCTATCTGACTTGTCGTCCCAGCTGGCCAGGGCACATATTTCAAAAAGATACAGGGTCCTAACCATAAATAGCCTAAAGTCGTTACATGTTAAATTGTGTCAACCTAACATGTACATATTCAGCCACATCTACCCTCTCTTATGCTCTAGATCCGGCGATCCGGTCTCTTCAGACCCTAGCAGAGATGAGGCAGCGGTCCGCCCGGGCCGCAGGGACCGACGCCAATAGAAAATCCGCAGCCAGCACGTTCCTGGCTTTCCTCCGGAGGGGAGGGGATGACATCATGCAACTCAACCATCATACAATCTGCGCCTACGTGGAATACCTGGCTCTACATATAGAATGCCCGGCGACAATAAAGAACCAGCTCTCATCGATCAGGGAACATCTCAGAAGGAGAGAGATACCAACCGCCCCGCTTGACCATCATCGCGTCAAACTCTCACTTGATGCTGTGGAGAGGGACTCAGCATATAGACAACGGCAGAAAGAACCTGTCCCAATGGATACGTTCAGAGAAATAGTCAGGATTGTATCCACGCAACAAGAGGGAGCCGCACTTAGAGTTGCATTACTCACTCTGTTCTACGGGGCACTACGACAGTCAGAAATTGCACCTGCCACCATAAAGTCCTTCAATCCACTCAAAAACCTCACTAGAGGAGACGTCAATATACTGGAGGACAGAGTGACTGTTAAAATAAAACATGCTAAGAACCTGCAAAAATATAATCAGCAGCAGACCAGACAGCTCTACAACGTCCCAGGTAGCGAGTGGTGCCCAGTGCATGCTATCAAAAACATGATGAGGATAACCCCAACATCGTCCCCACAGGACTCCTTCCTAATGTTCCAAGAATCACGTGCCCCCATACCAGTGACATTCATAAAGAACGCTTGGGCTTCAGCCCTCAAGACTTTGGGAAAAAGTCACCTACCTCTGTCCCTGCACTCAATCAGAAAAGCTGCTGCCACTCAGGCATACGCTCAAGGACAACCAGAACTTAATGTGCAACGATACGGAGGGTGGGCATCCTCGTCACACAGAATTTATATAAACAATGACACATCTGCAACAGTCCATAACTCCCTGGCACAAGCCCTTCAATCCACCTAAAACACCCTTAAAAACAATTACCCTCCCTCCCACTCCATTTCTACCTCCTCGGAGGCTTGGCATTTTTATTTCGTATTTTTATTATTATTATTTAATATTCTTCTGTATTTCATATTTCATTACCCGTAATTACTCAAACTTATACATATTTTCACCAATAAAATTATAATTCTCCAAGCCAACGACTTCTCTCATATGTCCAGGTGTGCAGTAATGAGTAAAGAATTTAATCATGGTTTTAGTGAGCATAACTTCAGACAGCGCCTGAAAGTTCTAAAAAGTTTCCAAACATTCTAATGCTTCATAATAACACCTCAACTTTGAATAAAACTAGTTGCCAGCTGAAACTTTTAACAAATAATAAGAAAGCAAATTTATATTTAGAAAGATATCCTTCAATAATACCCTGGGCTACCATACCTATGTACAATATAAATAGAACTGCATTTCAAGCAGTTTGAATTTTTGGCTAAATTTTGGTAAATTATTTCCAGCAGTAGAATTGACCTTATTCTTACAATTTCACATTTTACTTGTCCCCAAAGTGAAATTGGCTCTACTCAGCCCACACATACCCAATTTGAAGCCCAATTTGGGCTCCCGAAGAGTACCAGGATTTCATTTTAAAATCGGGGATGTGTTTATTAGTCTGCCTCATATTTTGTTTAGTAGAAAGAATAGAATACCTTCCTTCATTCTGTTGTTCACTGTGTCAGTACAAATTATGTAATTCCTTTCATTTTTATTTTATTATGAAGAAAACAAATTCCTCTTCCAGGAAATGTATACTTTCTATACCTATCTCCATTATTTCAAATCTGATGGTATCTCAAAATCCATCTTTTGTGACTTATGACTCATCTTCCTGTGACACATCACATTTTTCAGCAACAAAAAATGTTTACAAAAAACATAAAAAGTTTGGCATGTGCAGAGGGAGAATGGGCAGGCTTTTACTTGGCAGCTCAGGCTCTGCTTAGTTCAGCCATTCAGCTATTGTCTACATAGCATAGTTCAGGTGTGATGATGGCCCAACACCACTAAAACCTTGTCATGTTCAAGGTTGACACTTTTGGTGTATATATAGGAGGAGGCTCTGCTTAGTTCAGCCATTCAGCTATTGTCTACATAGCATATATCAGGTCTAGTTCAAGTGTGATGATGACCCCACACCACTAAAACCCCGTCATGTTCTAGGTTGACACTTTTGGTGTATATATAGGGGAAGGCTTGTAACTTTAGACCGCACTGCCTAGCCAAGCCCATGCCCACTGAAAATCACCAAAACTCTCATGGGAAGAGAGGTTTACCTAGGGATAGGTCCAAGACACTGTATTTGCCCCCCACTTACTTGGGAAAAGATAGCAACACCTCTGCTGTAAAGTGGGCACTGGCGGACATTCCCCCACCCTCCAGCTGATATTGCTGTAAACTAAGGGAAATCTCCGCCTGCGTGGGGGAATGTTTTCTCAGACATTCCCCTACCATTCCCCTACGTACCCGGGGGTGGGGGGGTGGGGGATTCAATTGACAAGTGCATTATATATAGACAGTAAACAGACGAATAATATTTTTATTATCCTTCCTCCCCTTTCCTCCATTTGCCAGAAACCTTATAGGAAATACCTTATACCTTACAGGAAATGAAGCTAAACAAATGCATAGGAGGTGCATAGGAATGCAATGAAAGCAAGTAAATGTCTTTACTTCTTCATTTATTTCTCCCCAAACGACCACAGAAAAAAAAAATTGAAGATGATATAAGGGGAGCGGGATAGCATTTGATATATATACCAAAACAATCGTTTATTACATGTGATAACTTCCGTTGATTGTGATTAGTTCCATTGTCAGTTATGATGGGGAGGTGAGGAGCTTTGCTGCAGGAGAAGCGGTATTTAAGGCTATGTCAAATGTTAACAATTCCAATTATTCACATATCTAATATTTTGCCTGGATTTCATTGTGTGAGTTTGTTTCTTCAGGGTGTGTCTCTTTTCTATTTCATTAATAAGTAGAAAGCGGTGGCAGATTGATGATTTTTCCAGGTTTCATTTAAAACTAGAGTAGTTTGAATTGACCATATATGTACATTATATGCTTTTAAAGCATTTAATTTATAACCTCTATACCCTTTTACACATCTCATCATTATTAAATATATATCCTTGCGTTGATGCTATAATTCTGATTTGTATTCTCTGCCAACCCTCCCCCCCCCCCCCCCCCCACACCCCGTTTGGTACGCTTTATTGCCGACGGTGCCATGTGTTTGTCTTGTTATGTAATAACCACAATATCAGACAGTGAGGCGCCATGGGCTGAGAGGGATAGAAAGTGTACATTAACTGCCGCGAATTGCCACAAATTTTCTCAAAGTCGCTACGAAATTTTCTCAAAGTCACTACGAAATTTTCCCAATGTGATAAGATTCTCAAATTTGATTATGAAACGGAATTTGTCCCAAATGGGATGTTTTTATACTTAAATCCTATGTCCTTCATTTTGAAACTGGGCCCTGTGTCCCGCGTCCCGCCCGCAGACAACTTTGTCCCGGAAAAATGTAATTTTGACCAGATAATATTTAACCACTAAAAATACTAAAAATGCACCAGAGAGCAAGAAGAATCTCTTAGCTTCTGGGGCCCTAGGCGGGCCCCAGACCCCATGCCTCATGGATTGAGATACAGTACAATTAAGTTGACATGAAACGTCGACAAGGGCCCTATTTGAATTAATATTTACATTTGAAAACAAAATATCAAAGTCTAAGCGTCATATATCTATTAATAGATAGAATAGTCATATAAGCATACAATTTTACGTCTGTTTCAGGAAATGTATACTTTTTTATACCGATTTCGATTATTTTTGGCACCAGTGTGCGTTAGAAATACGCACAAAGGTACGCAGTGTGACTGCTATGCTTAAATTCAATTTGTTACTTTTTTATAGGCTCCCAGGATGCATTCCCGGGATGACAATCCTTTTACACGAAATTCAGTAACCCATTTCTTTTCAGACATACAAAACAAATGAATTCGAAATTCTGTCATATATTTCCTTATTTTCCAACATCAGAATACATACTGGTTTATATCATTATTAATAAGTTTACCCCTACTATAAGTCACATTTCTCAGCCAGTACCTATAATAAAACGTGATGTGGGATGATGCACCCCCTTCCCCAAATGATAAAATTCCATAACTATTAGGATTCTCATTGCATTGGGATCATAATTGGTGATGGTAACCACCTATACATAGTATTCACTGACGTCACGGCGCTGGCCGCGGCTCACCATACTGTGGGTCAAGCTTTGTAAACGTTAGCTGGACATATGTGCTCCAAGCCTCGAATATGCTTTTTAGGCCGTTTTCACCCTGGAAAGTTTTGGCGAATGTGATATATATAGTATGCTGATAGGTTCGATTGTAATTTTTTAGTGTGTCATGATGAAATAATTAGTATAATCGCCATTATCCAACATTTGAAATGGGAAAGCCTGTCAATCTGGTGGTTCCCGCTCTGTCTGTAGCCACACATAATGGCTGCCAGTGAGGATAGCCGCTGACTGGGGTGACGTCATGTGAATACTATGTATAAGCACAAGTTTATTATGTACCCACAAAGACAGATTCCTTGAATGATATATTTTTTTTTTATAAATAAACACTATTATTTACTATTATTCATTGAAAAATTGTCATAAAAATCCAGATTTCCCAGCATTTCGGGCCAAATAAAAATAAATTCTCTCTGTTTTGCTTACATTCCGTGCCCATATGCATCTAGCATTGAGCAAAACTCGATTCAGTCAGATACCAAGCTAATTTTTTTCATTATCATGAAATACAGGTATAGGAACTCTGTCGACGTTTCATGAGAAGTGCCCAATTAATTCATGTATATCATTGGAAGTGTGTGGTTGTTGGGAGTGGGGGCATTTTAAGTATGATGCATGGATGCAGTGGCCCCCTCACTGACCATATTCTGCGTTAAGTAAAAAATAGTAAAAGTACAAGTCTATATTTTTATTTTTTTATGCGAATCAAAGTAAGAAGTTCATATTATCATTTGGACAATATTTAACCCCCAAAAATGCTTAAAATGCACCAGAGAGCAAAGAAAACCCTTTGGCTTCCCAGACCCCACGCCTTAATGGTTGGGATAGTGTCCCGCAAGCCTGACTCAAAAAGTTGGCATCTGATCTCTTTTATTTCTAATAATTATGGCATAGCGGCGACGCTAATATGGTGTAACAGCGACATTATAACCAATGCTCACTGCCATTCAACAGCATCTGCTTGTATAGTGCGACTACCCATGATAGTCCGACCCCATGCTTGTATAGTGCGACTATTATTATGTAGATTTGGCCATTTGGTGGTCTGTCGGTCTCCGTGGTGGCGCACTACCAGTGGTTTGGTAGTCTCTCTTCCGCTCTCTCCCGCACTATTGGACGGACCACCAAAATCGATGGTCGCACTAGCGGACGACGGACGCCAGTGCTTTTCTTGACATGTATGATCGCGGCCACCTATAATAACAACGTTCATGCAAGTACTGGCTGCACACCTTACCATATTTTTAGAAAGAGTGAACAGGTAGACGAATCAAGACATGTCAAGGAATGCGTCCTCGCGCAAAAAAAATGGTGGAAAACCGGATCCTCTGGGTGCGACCAGAGTCTCCACCTCCACTACCTACACTCCGCTTATTTGTGAAACGTTGCGCACAGGGTCTGGTGCCTGGCTCTTTGGGTCCGCGCCTACTTTTAAAGGATTTTTTAGCATCCTATAGAATAAATACCAAAACTAACCCTAAACCTAACCTTAAATTGTTTGTCCTAAATCCGTAAAGGGCGTGGTTGACTGTCCCATATAACATTTTACTAATAAAAGCACTGATTTAGCGATATCAGTTTTTGCGCTTAAGGCTAGCAAAATGGGGGAGGAATTATTTAAACTAAATAATTCCCCGTCATTAAACGAAAGTAAAGCATTGAGACCTGAACCCGGAAGTACAACACCCTGGTGGGACTTCCGCTTCCGCCTCCAGGCTCTCGGCCACTTCTCCATCTCCTCCAGGCGTGAGCGCACGTATTTGAATAGCCTTTATTCCCAACTACAATGCCAAACATACCTGCATCGCTTCTCGCATAAACCAACGTGCCAATACACACACAACCGGAAGTGTCTGCCATGCTGCCTCACTACCGGAAGTAAACAAACAAAATGGCCGCACCACTTCCGCCCAACTGGAAAGTGCAGTCGTGTACAACAACAGCAGTGCTAAGCTAGCCCCGATACAACACCAGGAGATACCAAAAACAACCCCAGTGTCTATTAACAACTGTTCTAGTGTAAACCCAGTGTTGATTCCCCCGATCAATGCCAAAGTGTCGATTCCAGGAGGAATTACCTCGACTCGGGCCCCAGTCTCACCGATTGTCGCTCACTCAGCCACCAACGAGCTAGCAACACAACACGAACAGTCGGAGCAACCTAACGAGATCCAAGCATTCGAAATCGATCTACTCACAACTGAAGGTAAATCGATAATTGACTCACTATCCAGTATAAACAGCCAAGTCTCACCAGAGACCCCACCGCCGAACTATAACTTTGATAACTATTCCAAATGGCCATTCCCTTCACTATCGCTACCGCCAAGCATGGCCACCATCTATGAGGCAGTGAGGGGGGAAGGCCTTCCCAACTGGAGAGGAGCAAAAGTCATTCTACCCTCCAATATGGTCATCTCAGAGTGGGAAAAAGTGGCTACGGGACACGAAGATGATCCAACAATCTTTAACGGAATATTATATGGCTTCCCACTACAATACATGGGCGGCCCTCCGCCACCCCAAGCCTCCAAGGCAAACCACCCCTCTGCTATAGCATATCCATCGGCTATCAATGATTATCTTCAGAAGGAGTGTTCACTCGGAGCTATGGCAGGCCCGTTCACCAGCATACCATTCGTCCCGTGGTGCCACCATAGCCCCCTCATGACACGTCCCAAGTCGGACCCAGCAAGTCGCCGAATCATCGTTGATCTCTCCTTCCCGGACGGGGGGATAAACAAATGGGTTCCGAAAAACTACTATAACAGACAGCCGGCCGTCCACAATCTGCCAACGGTCACAATGGCTACACAGCTCATCAACAGCCTAGGGAGGTCGGGGGTCATCATGGCGGTCCTCGACCTCTCAAGAGCCTACAGACACTTTAACATCTGCCCACTAGACTGGCCACTACTAGCCATATCACACGAAGGCAACACATATGTTGACAGAGCTCTACCGTTCGGCGCACGCCTGTCAGCATATATCATGCAAATGGTCGCGTCATTTATTGTGAGAGCCCTTGCCTCACAGGGAGTAGTGTCATTAATGTACTTAGACGATATAATACTGCTGACACCCGACGCAACCACGATGACTCGCAACTTCGACATAGCTAGGTCCCTCCTAACATCCTTGGGTCTTAAAATTGCCGAAGAAAAGACCCAGAAACCCTCCAGGTGTGTACAGTGGCTGGGTATTGTGCTGGATACCAACTCTAACACAATGTCGATCCCGACCAACAAACTGGCTGAAATAAAACACTGTTTGGCGCAGGCGGCCAGTCGCAAGGTCGTGACAACTAAATATATGCAGAGCATAATAGGTAAAATAGCTCACCTGGCTAAAGCTGTGGCACCAGCCACACTCTTCATGCAGAGACTCCTCACAGCATTAAGGGAAGCGAAGGGAGGCTCAATCTTCATATCAAACGCCATCAAAGCTGACCTAGCTTGGTTCAACCGCTTTACACCAGCCTATAATGGAGTCTCCATCATACCATCAACCGTAGTCACAACAACAATATGGGCCGACGCGTGCCTCACAGGTGGGGGTGCGACTAACGGCACAGAGTACTTCTCATACCAGTTCTCGAGGCTGGAGACAACAAACAGAAACATCAACCACCTCGAGGCCCTGAACTGCCTAGCTGCAGCTAGAACACTAACATCTTCAGCTGACAGAGGAAAGATTGTCCGCATATGCTGCGATAACCAGGCCTCAGTGGAGGCATACAAGGGTGGTAAACCGAGAGACCAAACCCTAGCCGCATGTGCTAGAGCCTTCTGGTTCCTAGCGGCAGAAAGTGAAATAACTTTCAAGTTCGCCCACATACCGGGGGAACTAATGGAGCTCCCTGATGCCCTATCAAGGCTCCATACCGCACCAAAATATAAACAAATAGCAGATAAAATAATTACACAACTCCATCTGAAGCCTACCAAATGTGAAACAAGTGCCTTTAACATCTCTCATTTCTTCTAGGCAAACTCCAAAGTGGCCTGGAGCAGAAGGCAATAAGGAGGAGAATCCAGTCACACAGGCCGGGCACGAATGCCAACAGAGAATCGGCGGTCCGACTTTACATCTCGTTCTCCCTGGCCCTAGGGCTGGACTACGAGAAGCCAACGCCCTCGAACATCTGCTGGTACCTAGAGTACCTGGCAGACAACAACTTAAAAATAGGCTCCATCGTTAACAACTTGTCCTCCCTCAGGACGTTCTTCAGAATGTCCAGGCTCGATGTCAGCCCTCTGTGCGACCTGGATGTAGATCTAGCTGTTAAGGGCCTGCAGCTCTCCTTGAGACACACCCCTTCCCCAAAGGCAGCAGTGTCTCCCATGTTACTAAGGAAATGCCTCAAAGCCGCAGACTCACTGCAGTACAAGCACCAAGTCAAAGCAGCAGTGCTACTTATGTTTATGGGATTTCTTCGCCAATCAAATTTATTCCCACCGACAGTGAAAGCATACGATCCGTCAAGACACCTCACACGAGGGGATGTGTCCCTACAAGAAGGGGGAGTGTCCCTTAAGCTCAAGTGGAGCAAAACAATGCAAACATCGAGAACACCGGTCGAAATCTACCTACCTCAGAAAGAGGGAGATGAAATATGCCCGCGCAGGGCCATCGCTACTCTACTCAAAGTGAACAAAGCAAAGAAGCAAGCAGCCCCACTGTTCTCCTACGAGGACGGTAAACCGATGACTACCACGTTCATGAGGAAACAATGGGCCCAGGTAGTCACAAATGTGGGGCAAGACCCCAAAAAGGTCTCTATGCACAGCCTCCGGAGGGGCGGCGCGTCGTACGCATACCACCAGGCAGGTGCCTCCCTCCAGGATATCATGGCACACGGAACCTGGACATCCGATGCCGTGAGATCATACATACGACCTGTGAAAACAACCAGAACCTCAGTGCATAGTGCTCTCAAGGCCCTATGAAAGGTTTTGGGTCATCTGAGGCTCTGAAACAAGTGACAGAACAATATGTGAACTCTTCAGCTAATACCTGGGATGTGTGTGTGGCCTTACGGCCCGACATCCATTACTACTTCTTCATATATACATTTACCCCACAACGAATTAATAAATCCTATCAAATCAATTTATGTCTTGACTGTTTAATGGGGGAGGAATTATTTAAACTAAATAATTCCCCGTCATTAAACGAAAGTAAAGCATTGAGACCTGAACCCGGAAGTACAACACCCTGGTGGGACTTCCGCTTCCGCCTCCAGGCTCTCGGCCACTTCTCCATCTCCTCCAGGCGTGAGCGCACGTATTTGAAAACCCGCCCACCTCCCTACAAACAATTTATAAATAAACAATAACTAAAATCTCAAGAACTGAGAGGGGTCATCTGAGGCTCTGAAACAAGTGACAGAACAATATGTGAACTCTTCAGCTAATACCTGGGATGTGTGTGTGGCCTTACGGCCCGACATCCATTACTACTTCTTCATATATACATTTACCCCACAACGAATTAATAAATCCTATCAAATCAATTTATGTCTTGACTGTTTAATGGGGTCGCATGATTTGGGTCCTGGGGTCGCGGGTCCGCGCTACGAAAATATGGGTCCGCACTACGAGGACCGCGGGACCCAAAAGAGCGGTTGCATTTCTTGATGATTTGCGGCAAAACCGCTTTGTCAACATAAGCACATGCTATGCCCAAAACATTACAAACACTGCACCATAACTGAAGACATGATTACTACTATACGCCTCCCAATACCTATCATTCATTCTCGCACTCATTCTCCTACAAAAGTATGCATCCAGTACCATGAATAGCCAGCAAAATAATAAAGCAATATACCTTAGTAAAGTCAAATTAACTGAAACACACACCAGTAAATGACAACTTTCGTTCAACTTTCGTCAACGCTAGTGTGAATGGGGAATCTATATCGGCCGATTACCGAAATGCACAGGGTAATGTTGTGTTCCCCTTTCCATACCTTCCCAGAGAGCCCCGCTCACGCTCTGGTTAAAGCCTTCCGCTGATTGCCTTCCGGCAACTTGTGTGTACATACAGACCTTCAGTGTTATTCCTTTGCTGTCATATTCAAGGTAGAAACTCTGGGATTATTACATTAAAAAGCTAACGAAATATAGATTCTTCAGCTAAAATCTAAATGTCTGCAGCCGTCTTGCAGCCTTCCTGCAAGACTGGATGCAGACCTCGCATGGCACAACGCCTGACAACTCGTAGGCTGAATGGCTGTAGTTTAGTTGCCGGGAAACTCCCAGCTGGTTTGTGAGGGCCGTTTTTTGTGACAATCCTTTATTCAGCTAAATATAAAAACAATAATAGGCATACAGATCTTGATAAATATAACTAAACTACTAAATAAATACATCTTGCAAGTGGTTACTTTCTGGACGAAGAGCGCCCAAAAGATGGCAGCACTTGTTGCCATCGAGGTAACTCTCCTGAGAGTTGGCGCAGGCGCAATAGACCCATAAGATTGAGACAAGGACAGTACTGGATCGCACTTTATCGCATTTAACTTTTTAAAAACACATGTGACGAACAATTCCAGCCCCGGAATCCTCATTCCCTTCCTATAACCCTACTGCTCGTATAAGGCCGTTGTCTGCACAGCTGTAGAATAAACGATTTCGGCCACATTCCACCGCTACGCAAGTGTCGGCCCTCCTTGTATCACTATAGCAAAGTTCTGTCTCCCTCCCCAAACTCAGTGGCAAGCCCCTCACCTCCGGAATTCAGGGTTGGAAGTTCGACCCTCGGGTGGGACTGGCACTTTTAATTTTTTCATCCTCTACTTATTGGGCCGTGTAGAGCGGTCACTCTACACGGCCGGGACGGGGCGGCGGGTGGGTTTGATAATTTGTGGTGAGGGGAAAGGCAGGCTATAGAAACAAAATATCCATATAATGTTTTAATGTGTACCAACAATAGTACAAAAACGGCCTAAACATTATCTAAATTACATTCGCAAGGGGCCTACTCGCAGCTGCAAAATCAACATTCAAGTCTGGATTTTAGATTCTGGTGACAATGAATATTTCAGGCTGCTTGTGATCATTCCCTCTGACGTTTTTTTCCTTCCCCTTTGCTGTTGTGGGTTTGCGGGACTTGGGCGCTTGCATGTTGTAAGCGTTGAAGTACCTGACGCAGAGGTAGCCGAGGAAACGGTAGGTGACAGCCATGCCCACCAGGGTGAGGTAGTTGTGCCAGATAACGTGGGGGACGGCCAGCCTTTCCAGCACGTGGTCATTGGGCAGCAGGGGCAGTGAGCTGCTAGTGGGCAGGTAGGTGGAATTCTGGCACACCACATATGTAGTCCTGTTAGCTGGCAGGCATCTGCAATATAGATATGGGAAGAAGCAGCATGTCAGATATATGCATGTGTCTGTCCATTCAAATGGGAAAACTTTAACGCACAGCTGAGGTATATAGCTTTATTTATAGTGCATTTATTGACACGATATTTAGTCAGATATTACTGCTCTAGACAGAATGCTGGATGAATAGTGAAAATAACCTAGGATTCGAGGTGGGAGGGATATTCACTGCTCTAGGAAAGGCCATTAGGAGAGCGAGCTATTGAATGAGGGTTGATAGAAGAATTGTACAGATCATGAGTAGTTTGAATGCAGATTTTCAGTAAAACTACCAAACTGCCAATGACTGGTCAATACACAACAGCAGCTGATAATTTGGGAAGGGTTACTCCATAGCCCACAGATCTGCAATGTAGCATAAATGAAAAAAAAACTGACCCTGTTTTGTCCCCAAACTGTCAGGATAAAAATATATCCAACATTTTTCTTTTTCCAACACATAATCAACATGACTTATGGATATCTTAATATCCGGAGAGATACTTTCTTGGATTTGGGATTTTCTGTCTCTCACAGAGATATCCACATAGCCATCTTTCTTATGCCAGAGTCAGTTGCTCATTTCCATATACTACATGTGGTGTCTGAGTAGTGCCCAGTAGACTAAGTCCCTTAGCCTATACTCATAGACCAGATATCCGACCAAAGTTAAGTTTGTTATTATAGAATACATTACATTTCATAATTTTAGGTGAAACCCAAGAAATAGTGGTTGTGTGTGGATAAATTGCATTTATTTTATATATTGATATTTTTTAAATTATAAAAATAATCAAGGTGCGCAAGTCTATCCATGACGATTAGAAAATAAGTGAAAAGAAAGCAGTCCTAACTGTCATATTTGAAAAAAAGCAACTGCGATGTGTCATAACAGCAGATGACACAGGTCATAGGTAATAGGGCAGTGGTAATAGTAAAAAGACTCCTTGCAATGGGAGAAAAGATCTCAGTAATGAAGAAATAGTCGGTGCCATGAAACTATTTGTTCCAGGAATAGGAATATCTGGTCGGTAATAGGAAAAGGTGTCTTAATAATGTATTTTGGCTATGCGTAATATGTGCAAAAAAAAGAGGAAAATCTGTAATATTACATACTGTAAATGCATTAATGTTCGTGCAGTATTTATTTTCGCACACCCACCTTTGTGCGCGAAAATAAATCCTGCTCGAAAGGTATAATTATTGCATAAACAATGTGTGAGACTTCCCTGCTGCGCGAATTTAAATCCCCGTGAAAAGGTGTCAAAGCACTTAGTGCGCGAAAATTTATCGGCGCGAAAATAAATACGTTTACAGTATATATATATACAGATGACGACTCTGGGACACAACAGACCCATAGAGCAGTGAATATCCCAACGGCGAGAATCTGAGAGTTGTTCTTTGAGAAAACCTTGAGTTCTAGATTTGATGTAATGGTAATATTTCATCACTTACGTGAGAGGGTCGTTGTATGTAAATTCCACATGAAGGAGAGCGGTGTAGCCATAGTGGACAAAGGAGAGATACTTCATCCAGCCAAACACAAACCAAATGTCATCTGTATAAAAACCTCCTAACATAGAAAAAAGATATAAATTTAAAAAATTATTTATCAATTCTGACGAAACACAAAGGGTTTCTATTTTGTTTAAAAGAGTTTTCATTAAATTTGATCAATAGGCCTATGGAATAACACTCTAGGATATCCATGGTGAACGAAGTGTATTTATATTTGAATATTATTTAATTGTCTTGGCCGTAAAAGAAATAAAAAAAATGCATTGTTGGCTAGGAGAATCAGGCATAAATTTTATATACAGCTCCCTCATGCAGGTTAGCATGATAAATCTGTAGGAGTCTGTCGACGAGCCTTGCCGCTATCACTACCACCAAGCGGCTCTGGAGGGCATCGCTGCTAGAGCTGGCCAGTACACCTCTGGCCAGTTTCAGTAGGAACCCCCAACCGACCAAGCAACAACACCACCCTTGGAGACACTGGCCTAGGGATAGACCACAACCCATCCCATACTAGGACTACAACAGGCTAAGCACTTGTACGGAAATCTGTACATCCAGGGCCTTGGCTCAGTCCATCTATGTCACAGGTTCTAGTGTCAACAATCAATCTTGTCATCAGCTGTTTTGGTTATATCCCAATGCAATGGCCTTGCTAAAAATAACTATATCTAATCTTAGAAATGTGGAGTGTATGTATACATGCATATAGACAACTGCCTATCAACTGGCAGTATGTACTGCACAGTTACATCAGAAAGGGCTCTTGAGGCCTTAAATCAACAAATCAACATGGCCTATTCTTATAATCGACAAATTGACATGGGCATTATGTGACAAATGACAAAAAGACTTTCTTATAAGACCTTAATAGTCCTTAACGACAAAAAATGGGCCATTTTACCGAAATTAAGCGACAAACAACAAAAGAATTTTCTTAGTAACAATTGTTGTTTCTTGGTAGCGCCAAGAAAAATTAGACACCCCCCTCAGGAGCCCTTCAGAAGCCAGCCTGTAATGGGGCCAAGACTTTGCTTAGATACTTCAGTCTTGTGCTGCCAGCAGCATGAGAGATCATGTTGTATAGTAGTCACAAACCAAAAATCTCTTTCTCGTTGAGCTGCATGGAATTGGAAGCTGCTGAAGCAACACTGAAGATAGATGACCAAGCTGCCCAGAAATATGTGCCTTTAAAAAAGCCAGTGAAAAATGTAACACTATATAGGAAAAGGGAAATTAAACCCCATTCAAATATATCTCATTTGCATTTCATGTCCCGACAGCACTTGTGTCCCACTGCAATCTAATTTCATTACAAATCTAGATTATAGCCATCAGAAAGCAAATAGTAATTGAAATCAGAAAATCAAAATGGAAACTTCTAATTAAATTATTGAAAGGCAAAAGTTTACCGGCGGTCAGGGAGAAGAAATTGAAGATATACAATGCCACAAGGCCATGGGTTAAGTCTCTAATGACGACGCCAATCAATAGAGCAAATCCCTGAAAGAAAATCCATTTATCTATACATATGGTTTGGAGACGTATTGGGCTGTCACAAGTTGAATATCTTCCCCATCATCACATCAAGGATGGAAAAAGGTAGAAATGTAGCTGCGATTGAAGCTAATTAAGTTCTACAGTTTTAGTATGACAACACTTTTATTATATGAATTTTGAAAATAATTTAGAATAAATATTGTACCAAAATGATCTTAATTAGTTCTCCACCAGTGTTACACCCTCGGGGGTATAATCTATAAATGTTCCTAAATTATATCAAAGATCCTGGGGAGCTACAATGAACACTTCCAAGTCAGTTTAGTCTTGAATCTAGAGTGTGGGGTGTTACCCACAACTCATCCTTTATTGCTGTGGCTGATACTGCTGCGCCACCTAGCGGTATAACAATTCGTACGTTAGCAGGGCGGAGTCATCCACCTGGTCATACATTAGCATTAGTTTGATGGGGCATTTCCATAACGTGACCCCCTCCAAGTTCCTTTAAAACGTGGGATATAGACGGACTTATATAGTATTGTATACCTGCACTGTCATGGCACTGAGCACCACGGTGCCGGTATGTGCCAGATAGATGGGGAAGGAGGCATTGACGTTTGTCATCCAGTAAACTATCGTCATGAACACGATGGGCTGCACAATGATGAGTGGGATCTCTGACGTCATCTTAGCCAGGTAGAAGGCGGAGGCACGATAGGTTCCTGCTGCTCTCTCCTTAGCAACTATTGGTCTCTCTTCTGGAACTATATAGTAGACATTGTCCTCAACTTTTGTGTATCAAGGAAAGGAAATATATGTATATCTATTAAATATAAGTGTATACTACAATAAAATGATCCTTTTAAATTGCTAAATCGACTGTAATAGTCCTAGAAATTCAGCTTCCATTATAGTAATAACTCCTGTTCAGAGCAACTTTGAAACATTCCTTGCTACAGGCATTTTTCACATGTCTGTCTTTACTGAGCAACAATTGTACTTACATGAAGCTACAGTTTTGGTTCCAGGTCCGAATGCCCATAGATTAATCGTAAAATAAAGCTGCAAATAGATATTTAACAATGTAAAATCAACACGCTAGCAGAATATCGTAGTTAAATAATGACAAAAATGTACTGTAAAACCTCCATTACAAGCAGCTAGCATGTTCTATTAAAGGTTCATTTCGAAAATAAAACTTATGTACTACCATTAGTTGAATACGCAAGCCCTATAATAATGAATAGTAGAATTTAATGGGAATACAGGACAAGTTACAGAAAACAATCATCAGAGCACTGAGACTGTCATTTGGTTGGGACATGTCTAAGAAAGAGTTACAAAAAAAAGGGAAAATATTACCTCTAAGCTACCGTCGTGAAATCGCTCTTATAAAAACCTTATTCAGGAAGAAAAGAAAATATGTTGACCAAGGGCAAAGAGTGAAAGAATTGCGAGGAAGAGAAGGAATTTTATTTAAAACCTTTTTACCCAGGTCGGAAAGAATAAGGAAGAGTAGTTATTATAGAGGTATTGGTATTTGGAACAATCTACTGGAATTAATTCGGAATTGTGAGGACCCAAGGGGTTTTGGTGAAAAATTGAAGGACCTGTATTGGTCGAGATTTGAAGAAAATATTGTCTAGATGCTGCGAGAAAGCAGTTTTTAATTAGTCCCTTAATTTTATGTACAGCCCTCATTAGGGCTAGGCGATTAAGTATGAACAGCATAGACAAAAAGCCTTGAGGAGTCTTTTCGCATATAAATATCACTGAATGATGTATGGAATTAGGATGATTGTACTAAGCAGGTTTTGTTACTCGTATTGAGGTCAAGTCATAGGAAGATTGTGTAAACGTCAATTTGTAGTGGAGTGTGTATATGATTAAAGTAATGTTTAGAATCGTAGAGATAATTGATGAAGGTTGTAGGCAACGCAGGAAAACATCCACAGGGTGGACACACATATTTTTGTAATTGAAGATGAATGTAACTGTTTGGCCAAATTTGTAATAAAAAAAAATGATCTAAAAAAGGTAAAAAACGTGGATTCAGCTTCTGTGTATTGGATGATTTTTTTAAATATTTTATTTGCGTTTAGTTTCGGGATAACCCGATAATCTCATGTTACACAAATGTCAAAAGGTACGAAAGCTATCTCACACAATTACATAGACCATTGTGATTCCTTGATCTTATACTTTGACAACGGCTCAAAATTACTTTATTACAAATATTTTCAGAACTGAGGTCATAGAGCTAACCAACCAAAAACCGTGCGGTCTAAAGAAGAAAGAAAAAGTTATTTTTTTATTTTTGCCATCAAGTTATTAAAAACTGCTAAAAGTACACACGAATGTAAAAACAAATACATCAAGACTCATATTTGTCAGGGCATTCATAATTTTCCTGAAACACTCAATCTGTATATGAACAGATAACTCACTCATCAGTGAGGAACAGATAAACAATACATCGGGGCATATTTTAACCAGAATATTTTCAACAATTATATTTCTATATATCTATGGATTTAACAATAGGTGGCAGGGCGATGTGGCTTGTAGCCTGTAAATGGCTAAACAGGCTCCTGTATCCTCTGATCTTATTGGTCGATGCAGGTCACATGTTATGTGGGGCTATGACTATAGGGGGCAGGACAGGGTTTTAGAAATGGTGGCAACTATATTTAAATCTACTGGTGGTCACCAATACTCAAATATCTATCTTCAACATTAAGAAAGAGACCCAAACTCTTGGGACAAGGTTGGGTAGGGTATTTGGGATCTAAATAAGCAAAATTTGAGATTTGTATAGGAAATAGCTGGGAGAGCAGCTTTAACATGTTTCAATTTACAGAAATCAAAAAAGATGCTGCAACATTGCTCTTTTATAACAGATACCTGTGAAAGGTCCTTCGTTGACCAACCAGATAGAACAATGAAGCAGAATGGTAAATTTATTTATAATCATAGAAGAATAGTCGACTCGGGACTTTTCCAATCGAGATTTCTAATATTTGCTGTCAGATTATTCTAGATATTTGATTTGACTGATGGCCTCGTTAGGAAGGTGGCTATTAAGTCATGGTAATTAACTAACATAAAAATCTGCAGCTCATCAGATAAATATTTAATCAATAATTTCTAAATTTCTAATTAGCAAATATTAACATTATACTATTTGAATAATAACTTCACGAATACGAATTGATCAATGTCAATAAAAGTTATAGTATGAAACGTTGTGAAAAGTTATAGTAATGATAATAAATTACACAATTTGGCGTAATCAATTCATTACATAGTCTGCTATTAATCTCTCGGTTCCATGGCCTCGATCAGTCCTGAGCACTCCACCACCCATCTGCCCAATTTCCATGGCAACCAGTCAGCTTTAGTAATGTATACACTCTGTTGTACAACAGTAACCAAAAGCAGCTTCTTAAAAAGGTTCCTTTTGAGACTTGAATTTGAGACATGAATGGTAATATGGTCTCTATATGACAGAGAGAATGTGAAAAAGAAAGTTGGTGAAAGAGGGAACAAGGACAGATGAAGGTGTGGGCCCCAGCAAGCCACTAGCAAATCCCGTGCTTTATATAATTCTTTAAATACCTCTGACCTTTTTCTATAACTGTGTAGATACCTCCTCATGGGTCTCTTGGACTAGTTAGGGCACTCCCTTTTCTTGGTCGATTTGTGTATCTTTTATTTTAACATGTTTAAATTGCCAGTCAGACTGCTCTGCGAGCTGTTTTCTGACACTTTTCTTTGTTCCAGGATCCAAAACCCATGAATATTAGGTCAGGAAACAATATTTTCTCCTCCTAATCAATGGACACTTCCATTAATATCTAGTGTTCATATTCCATTTGTATGGCATGTTCGAATAGGTCATCCCAGGGCATTGTTGCGGCCAATCACCACCAACCTACTAACACTCCCCCTACAATCCCTCACCGTACTAAACACTTTCAAACCCACCTCTCCTCACTTTACTTCCAAACACACACCATACAACATTTAACCCACCCACCAACATCTTTTTCTCATATCCCTCTCCTCCCTCATACTAATTATATTTATCACTCAAATCATTTTATATACAAAAACCTCTTTTACACTCTTCAACCTTTTACCAATTTTATTATCAACCATCATCTATTTATATACCCTCCTTTTATTATTTAAAACTCATTTATATAAATTTTTATAAATTAAATAACATTTAATTTCCCAAAGCTGCCTTACTCTCACCTTATTTATTCATCATCTCTCCACAATATTGGGCGTATCAACAATGACTTTATTATATAATATATCATAATTTTCCACCATTTGAGGCCTTTTCCATAACCCCTAAATTCCAAAACCTCCAAGAATGCTAGATATATATTATTCCTATGCTTCAGCATACCAGAAGGCCCACGCAGGATAAGTATGAACAGTAGCTCCGAGGTTTGAAAAACAGCTGCCGACTGCACTCACCACGGCAGCCATCATACTTTTATCTAGGTCATCGAGTAGCGCTACTCATCGCGCGCGTCACTTAAGCCTGGGTTCCACTGCCACGCTACTCCTCCCGTTTAACCCAGGAGTCTATGGACAACATTTGGTCGAGCCTGGCATTATGTAACTCCAGATGCCAAACTCAACTGCTAGTTTGAATATCTGTATGGCGTGCAAAAACGATTTTGCTCACTATCTTACCAAATATCTGATATAATATGAATGTTAGAGTTTTGATATCCATAGGAGTTAGTTAGGTAGGGTAAGGTGAACCAAATACTAGAAAATGGAGAAGAAATTCCGTTACTCAATAATCTAGCCCTCAACAGTGAGAAGTGTCACTTTAAAGCCGAAACACAATATAGGAATCCAAAGATTTTTTTTTGCAAATAACAGAAACATTATGGTCATAGGAGTACTTGTGCAGCATATTTTAGTGATCGTTATCATTATTTACAAACAAAACCATCAGAAAAGAAGTCACCTCCTCTCTTACAAGGAGGCAGACATGTTGGTGACCAACAGCGCCACTGGTGTTAATTTATGTTATTGATGACGTCACTGAACCACTAGGTGTGACTGATCACTCTACTCAAACAAACAAACATTGGGGTGACAAACTCCTCACCCCTGCCTCACCCTTACCCCCAGTAGCTTTAACACCTTCCCCAGCATTTGTTTATGGGTTATTCAGACTCAAAGGCAACCTGTTGTGCAATGCTTGTCATTCGTTTATACAAAAAACTGACTTAAATCAATTGGAAAATGATATGTCCAAGACAGGGGTAAAGGCCTGTGCCTCGTTCTGAGTTGTGGTTCCGATACGTCATCAGAGGTCACATGACTTACAGCAATGGCGGCCTCCATACAAGTTGTCTGCTATAATTAATTCCATGTAAAATAGCTCCCCACTTCTTTAATAGGTGAGAATTACATAAAATATATAGATGAGGTTGTTGGATACGATTTCCCCGCCCAGAAAATGTATACATGATATCCTATGAAGTTTCGGCTTTAAGTTAAACCCCACATCCACTACAGCTGTATTGGGAGAGGAGGCTTGTATGATTATATGAAATTAAAACCCCACAGCAGTGGGCGGGAAGACCATGTTTTTTCTCCTTTGAATTATTGCCCATGGGCCCATATATCTTGATATGTAAATGTCCTCAATTGATTATAAATATCATTGTACACTGTGCTTTGCTTGTTTGTAACTCAACTGTTTTAAATTTCTAATTAGCAAGTATTAACATTAAACTATTTGTTTGATAACTTCATGAATAAGAATTGGTCAATGTCAACAATAAAAGTTATGGATATAATTGTCCATTTAAGGTTAGCGCTAAAGTGCAGAAGCAATGCACTACTCACAAGTCCAGCCCTGTTGTGTATGTTGCTCTCATCCCAGGGGAGCCTGTACCAGAGGAGGGCCGTGATGAGGGCCACGATGATGGTCTTGGCGAGGCTGAATTGTGAGAGGATCTTCCTCCTGGACAGCAGCACGTGTCTATGGCACAGTGTCAGGTACTGCCTCCCCATGCCTGTAGGCCACTTCTTGTCCCGGTAGACTTGCCTCCCTCTGCCGTACATACCTACAGTACACACAGCAGTTAAAGTGACACATATCACTGAGCTCCCGATTTGGGGAAAGTTTGCCTGAATATTAACTATGTTCTAGATTAGTATATTTGTAATGTATACCCTGGAGCATTAATGTAGGAATTACATATATTGCGTGTATTTAAGAGTTTATAACTCCAATTTCGTAGGGTGCCTCCAGCACCCTACACAACTGCCAGACAGTTAGGGAAGGTCCCCAACGCCTCTTATCTTAATGAGTTAAGTGATGCCAGCTGGATGGGACAGGGTAGATATGTCACTATGTAACTCCTGCCTCGCTCCTACTTCACCATGCACTGAGGGCAGCACCTTATGGTCAAGTTACTTCTCTCTCAGATTTGAATTCCTCAATGGAATCTCTGCCACATTCTTCGTTAACAAATATCAATTAATCTAAGGAATATATAGAGTTGGTATTCCACACAAATGTTCTTACTTGTGCAGGTAATCGAAACTACAAACATATTTCTAAATGATAGATAGTCAAATAGTGATCTTAGCCACTTTAAGTCTGCCCTTCTTGTACGCCCATGAGGGGTAAATAAAATTAGTCATAATATACATTGTCATAATATACATGATTTAATGATTAGTAAATTACTTTGTTTTTATGTTCCTATTATCCTAAAAGTGTGTATATAAAACCTTACTAGTTTTACGTAAAAAATTGAGCGAGAGCTACCTATGTTTATACCCCCTCGTGAAACAGCACAGAGCTGTTCTCATGTTGCTTTTTGACGCAGTATACCGTAGGTCTCTGTCATCTTTATATAAGAGAATTTTCAGACTCGAATTTTTACCGGTTTCAACCTTTTCGGCTCGTATGAGTATAAACGAGAAATAACAAGGAAATCGAGGTATAACCTTCACTAATACCTAATCTTGCCCAAAACATATAAGACACAAAACATATAAGATTTTGTATTACATGTTTTAAATATTGGTATACGCTTGATATGTATTTCAACGGGAATATTGACTAAATGTGTACAACTACTGTTTGTACATTTTCAGACGATCTGACCCACCTCACAAGCATGATTATGTGAAATTAATACACCCCTAGAGTTAGTGGGAATCATTACAAATAAAAGGTCATTATCATTATCATTATGAAGGTATTAGTATCCCCTAGCGAGTCTAGCTTAAACTACAGCCGGGCTGGATTCGCTTTCACTTGTGACACAGTTAAGTCTGGTAATTCCCGCATTAAATCTGTTGGATTCAGATAAAGACGTTGAACTTTCTTTTACCGATGTGTTAGTCTTTTGTCAATGGTCACTTAATCACTATACAAGTACTGTCCTTCAGGTGCGGCGGAACCGGGCAATAATACTCGGTGGGGGTTGGGGGGGGGGGGCTAGTGAATGTACCCCATACAGTCTCCCAAAAATTCTGAAAATTGTAGTTGTAAAGGAATGAACTGTCACTTAAACCTATGTAATGTATACAGGGAAATGACGAATGAAATAATATATTCAGAAAGTTCAGATATCATTCAGTTTAGCTCTCCCTATATAAGTTTGGTTCAGTAAATGCCATCGACTATCATATACCTCCGTACCTTGGTCACTACAAATAAAATTTTAAATCTCGAATATTTTCGCAGCCCAAGAAAACACTAACAGAAAATGTTGTTCTGTTATTGGCTTATTTTCAATTTACATCATCACCCAAAGAAAAATACGCACTTGTGTCTGGGCCATCGTGCGGCACCCTCAACTCCTCGGCCCATTCTGCTGTATACCTATAAAAATTATTAACAGTCACTGATTTATCTCTGTATAAAATCAAAGAGTAGTAGGGGGTTGAGCTGTGGAGAAAGTCTATCAATAAACTTATACACTAAAATGCTTGCTAAAAAAGAAGAAAATATTAGGGAGAGAGACACACAGAGAGGGAGAGAGGAGAGAGAGAGGGGGGAGAGAAGTTTGTGCGATAAAAGTGAAGAAAGAATATGCCAAGAACCCAAGATGAAAAGAACATGTTATACAATTTTAGGGTTTTTAACAAAAATGTTTGTCCGAGATTTAAACAAATATGTAGTGAGCCCAAGGTTAATCTCATGACCCATCAGTAAGGAATTACGTAAGCGGAGATATGATATGAATTTACACAGGTTTATTTACATACGTCTCATCAAGACTTGTGAGGGTACAAGTACTCTGGGAGTATAGTCCACAGGGGGAAACCAAGAGAGACCACCCCTAGCTGTACTGCTATAGAAGGGTTTCCAGTAGCTGCAAGGGCATGAGGGTCTTGTATAGGAACCCGCATCAGATAAGACTGGTCATCTGAAGGATCCAGGAGTGGCAGAGTTGCATCCAGGTATACATCTTCCCCATCCTGGGTCTTCTGGAGTGTGTGGATCAGTGTCCTTCTCCGGACCTGTGGAGTCCTGGTTAGGATGGCCCCCTGGAGGACTGCAGGGGCACCGACTAGCAGCAGCCACTGGTACTAAGAAGTCCTACAGGACATCATGGGCTTTGCAGCAGGGTTACATGTGATGCATTGCTACTATATCCACGCTACACTATGTAGGTGCACCCTAAAGGGCACACACTATGTATGCATTGATGTGGTGGGTCATGTTTTGATTACTGACCCCTGGGTCATTTTTCAATGGGGGTCATTTTTCAATCTGACACCAGCAATGCAGTTGGCAGTGACTCGAGCGAGGGACAGGGTCATTGAAAATCCAAGATGGCTGTCAATTTTCAGCTCACAACTAAAGGTTAAATCTTTAAAGTCATCATAGAATTGACTTATTATATGGAAAGTAAAACTTTGGACAACTATAGTATGCAATTCATATGGCAACCGCAACCCAAAGCTTCCTAGGGGTAAACAAACAAACCACTTTTCAGACTTATACCCTTCCGTTTTCAGGAGAGTTAGACCTATAGGACAAGTTGCAAGAGACAGTTTCTCAACATTTTTGAGTGAGATTGATATCCCTTATTGACATACTAACATTTCCCCACTAAAAAAAAGTTGCTGCCACTAAAACTTTAAAACAACATAACTTAAACGCTATGTTTTTGTGAAATACATTGAGTGTAAATACACTTTTTCTATGTTTTTAGACATGAGGAATCCAGTGAAATATAAGTGAAGTAATATAATTATATAATCAGTATTCTGATACTGAGAAAAATCCTGAAACAGATGTCCACCGACTTTTCCAATCATTGATAATCATTTTAATCATTAAATATAGTACTATCAATAAATCATACAAATTGCTATAAGTTATGTGACCAAATATCCTTTTTTCTAAGCTGTTCATCTAAAAAATTCTGGGTCCTTCAGACAAAGGGACAAGATCATGACCAGTCTTGTCCACCACTTGTTCCAGTACAAGACCCTGATGACCCTCACTTGACTTTGCGCAACCGACCCGCCCTCTAGAAGGTGGAATTAGCCCACCTCTAAACTTCCTTACGTTGCTCAAATAATCAGTGTCTTTCTCACTTATACAAGACTCGTACGCATGGCCCTGTTTTCTATGTATTCCCATGTAAATGGGTACCATTACATCATCTGTAAGGCAAGTCGTGTTCCTCCTGATGCCTTTTTATGGGACGACTTATGTATAATATGGTACAGGAAAGTTGCAATTTTAAATATAAAAAGTGGCATCCAATTTGTTTAGACTCCCACCCCTCTTGGACCTCCTCCGCTCTCGGACCTACTCCACTCTAGCACACACTTGTGTCTCTGCCTGCACAGAGTAGCAGCCGACGGCGGTAGGCCTACTCTGTGCAGCAGGTATTGCACAATAACATTAACAAGGAGGAGAGAGTAGGGGAAGCAGGGCGGGGTGGTGGGCAGTCATTTTAAAGTGAGAAAAACGACAACTATAAAAACAAAACAGAAAATAAAATAATACCTCTAGCAGGATAAATTTCTGGATGAATCATGGCCCCATGCAAAAACCATTTTCACTGAACATAAAAACAAGCTGACGATGCCACCGATGCCTCTATTACAAAGAACCCATGTATCCCCAAACCCCATCCAACTCACTTTTCTCACTTAATTTGATCTTAGCCTTTCTAATCCTTTGACAAATCCACAGGGAATTGCCTCAATAACTACATGTGTGAGTTTAACAGAAAACCGAGCCCCAGATATTCCCCAGATATCATTCTCCTCATGATGATTGAGGAGAATGGGGCAATAAATTTTGAAGGTCCCTGTGTTCGCTGCAGGCAATTTAATGATTCAGATTAGCCATAAAAATGTATTTTGCATCTGCAATCTATTTCTATGATATGCGAATGCAGGACTCCTAGGTCTGCATGATTCCTGGACACTCACCGCTACCGTAGCTCGTAGCATTAAGATTAAATATGCCTAAACGCTGCGATGGCTTCGCTCCTGTAGCCAAGAGACCAGACTGCCAGACCAATAGGATGAGGGAGAATAGATTATTCTGAGAAGCCAGCAAGGTTCTTTGTTCATATCGGGTATTTAACCCCACCTAAAAGAGGGATGAGGTAGAGTTAGCCGGATCCCGATGAATTGGGCAGGTAGAACTAATAAGACCTCAATGGAGTTATAGGAGGGGGGGGGGGGGGACGCCTGCATATGCTTATAATTATACTATGCATGCATTAGGAACTGATTCTGGATAGTTTCCAGAAGCATTACCCTGAGCTCCTATATAATTTCTTCATGGATTAATGTATCACGGAAAAACATATTCTTTGTTTGCTGTGGAAATAATAAAACAAAACAAAATTTGTCTACATTCAAGTTCAGCCTCCGTTTCTCGTTACCAGACTCTACCGGATAAGCTAAAGCTAAGAGATCAACATAGTAACCAGTATAAAGGGCCGCCCACACCTGAGCACCCGTCGATTTAACTTCTCCCGATCCGATTTAACTTCTCCCGATCCGATTTAACTGCTCCCGATCAAGAATTCTAAGGAATAAACTTTTAAAACTGTCCATTTGTGGAGACACACACCAGGGACGTTGACCCACACCTACCCAAATTCTCCCCGATTTGTGTCCCGATCCGATTTAACTGCTCCCGATCAAGAATTTATTTAGGAATTAAAAAATATTTTTTAACTTTTTTTTTCCAAATGGTCATAACTTTTTTTGCCCAAAGGTTACATCGTTACGCCTGGCAGATCTGAAATCAGGAGATTCGGGAGATATAGAATCACTCAAAAAACGTCGTTTTGGACGCCAAACAAAAATTCACCCTCCCGATTTTCCATTTTTTGGATAATCGGGAGAGCCCTCCCGATGGCTCTGGAAGGCCTCCCGATGCATCGGGACAGTCCCTGACGCATCGGGCAGAGACCCAAACTAGGAAGCGATTATAAAAATTAACAGCCAAAATCGGGACAAATCTATAATCGGGCAAAAATTGGATTAAACTCATCCCGATTGCTGAAAACCACCGCCGATTGGAGTATTTTAGCAATCGGGGGGACTCCCGAGTGATGAAATTATTCCCGATTGTACTCCCGATTGATCTGGACGGAAAGTTAAATCCTAAAATGGATCGGGAGCAGTTAAATCGGATCGGGAGAAGTTAAATCGGATCGGGAGAAGTTAAATCGGTGGAAATCGGCTCAGGTGTGGGGGGGGGTTAATGCCAAGCGATATATCTAGAAACTGTAGTCGGGACTTATCTAGAAGAGTTCCCCACTTAAACCTTTAATCATTTTATTAATTACTGTCCCCAGAAAGCGAGATCGACTCCCAGAGCATTCATGAACTCGTTCGATACCTTGTATGTAATAAACTGTAGATAATGTATGTGCGTCTATTCATTATCTCTCGCTGTCCATATATATAAGCAAACATCGAGCTCACTACAGATGTACATTTGGGATGTAATTCTGCTGATTTGCTTACCTTTGTTTCTGTGCCGCCACAAATATAATGTTTGCAGTTTCTTCCGATTCTTTCACCTTTTGCACTGAAATTTTTAGAAACTGTATTGTTAGCTACTTATACATGCCCAACCCATGCCGGCAACAAACTTGGTCCCCCTCACAACGCAAATTCCCTCTGCCCAGACCGAAAACCGAGTTTCTTAAGAAAGCTCCAAAGTACTATGGTGCCCAGACATGGAACAAACTACCCCCAGACATAAAAAAAACATGCCACACGCCACAAACACTTCAGACACAAAATCAAATCACACACAACCTTAATTACCCAAGGGGGAAACACACAGATGAAAACGAACATCCCACGACTATAAGAACTCCCCAGGACTGAACGCAACATGCCAAATTTGACAAAATTTGGTTATATAATATATAAGAAACTTCAGAATTTTCATATACAATTTTAAAAGAGGTAATTACACATTTGGACTGATTTCCAGTGCATTTTAACGCATTTTAGAAAGTTTTCTGGGAAGTGCCAAGAAGGAAAATGCAAATTCCTTGAGGGAACTAGACATGGGGAGTAAACTGCAAAGTTAGTACAAAAAGGTTGGTAAAAACGAGCACATTAAAGGTAAATACTATAAACACATCCAAGGCGAAATCAGAGACCCTATATAGTCATTGACCAAATCGAACATGTTCGATGTTGTCACTGACCCCCAAGACTGCATGATTTACATGCTGACTAGTTCCAGGACTTAATCTTGTACGCAGGTCCACTGACAGGATTGATCCGTGACTGGTCACTGACTAAAAATATCAGTCAGTGACTGAAAAATCTTCTTTATAGTGGAAGCGGGCATTAAAACTTGAGATCTTTTTTCTAGGTTCTTACTTTGTTTGATCTAGCCCAGTTTATCGTGCCACACATAAAAATAAGCACATGGCTCAGAACTTTGCTTTTATGTTTTTACCATAAACCTTTTAAGAAGTATATACTAAATTGTCATACACATGCTAAATGTTCCCAATTCGGTACTTCTTCTAACTATACTCTACCTATTATACTCTCCTTAACAAGCCAAAAACCAGGGAGGTTGTTGTTGGACCGGACTTAATCTTTGGCATTTCTAGCTAAATGTATAGGTTCAGTAATAAAATCTATTCCGTGACAGATGCTGCGATTGTTTTCATTTATTTACGACTTATGACACGAGTCATTATATAGAATATTGTTATGAGGCTATAGAGATATCAATTAACTCTGTCAACCTTATAAGAGGAAATTACTTCCTAAGAAAATATTCCATATACAGTACATATTTTGCTATAGAAAATGTTGATAAATAAAATAACTAACGCTCGACTGGAGTGGTGGAATGAACACATGGAGGAAAGGAATGGGTTCAGTGGGATGAAATCTCTCCCCTTTATTCCAACAAACAACAAATAAATAAATAAGAAAAATTTGACAAGTGTATTCAGTGAGCTGAGTTGGAAGAATGACTAGCGTGCCCCGAAGCGAAGGGGTTCACACAAGCCAATCGAGAATGGTAATTAAGTGGTTGCGTAATAGGAACAACTAGCCCCTTCGGCTTCGATCAGTTATAATCTCCTCCAATACATAATAAAGGAGGATAATAAATAAATGTACGATATTCGTAAACACACATTAGGGCACATTGCATTATGGATTTAATTTTAAAACGAAACTACTGTAACAAAATATGGTAACGCCTCATAGCTTAACTATATAACCAAAATCTCAAACAAATTCTTGCTAGGTGTGTTGACTCACATCGGTAGTATTTGTAATCCTGCATGGTGAATATTAGAAAAATGCTGGAACATCACTCGATCAGACCAATCGTTTTTCCTTTCTATTACTATTTTATTCCAGTATAGTTACATAGTTATAGGTCTTGTGTACTAAGCAAAGCAATGGGATTTGCTTTCTTTAATGATTTAATAAGTTTATACACTTAGAGATAATAATGATCCTAATTGCAGGCAGTTTAATTACCCAAAAATGCGACCATGTATAGTAAAACGCGAAGAAGAAGGGGGACTCCACATGGTAGGAATAAATAAAGTTCTAAATTCTAACGATCCAAAACTTTAGTCATGCTCCAGATGCCATGAAAATTATGTCAAGATATGATAACGCAGGACGTGAAATGTGTCAAAACCTTGACATATATCATACCATATACTTCTAATCACTTCTAAGGAAGGCCTACTATAGCGGCTAGGGTAACTGTTCTTAGTAATTTATACAGATGGCATACCCAGAAATCTACACTCATCGACCTGCTTTCACAGGACACAGTTTCGAGGCATGGCTGGTGGCCATGCCAGGTCATTATCGCGCCCGTTCTAAGCCCCACTAACAAAAACTTCTCTCCTACCTTTCCCTTCACTTCAACTTCACTCGTCGTCCTCGACGCACCTCAATTTTTCCCCACCCACCCACACCTTTTTCTATCCTTTCTCCTTCCCTCATCACCATTATATTATTTATTCATTAATTATCATCATATCTTATCTAATCTTCAACAAATTTTATACAAATTTCTCATCTTTATTTAATTCTCAAATTTTATTTATAAAACTTTTAATTTAAAAAATCAATTTATTTATATTTATATAAATTTTTACATCAAACTTTTAATAAAATCTTAATGTCCCAAGCCTGCTTGTCACCTTTTCTCCTTTCATAATCACCCTCCATCCACACAGGGCATCGGCGATAATGATATTAATAAGTCAAGAGTAACCTAATATTCACCAGATGAAATGTGCATGGAAAAGAAAAGAATAAAACCTGACATACTAAATTGTCGAAGGAAATGATATGGCCCAGGACCCTCTTGTAATACAGCAATAGTACTTACACATGAAATCGGCAGGATTATAATGCTTCTCACATTCTAACCCAATGTCCTTAAAGAATGGAAGCGTATTCTCAGCTCTCCCAAAATACGCGTTCTAAAAATGTGAAAAAATGCATTTAAAGAAAAGTAAGAGGGCAAGCATATAATGTTGATCCCTTGCGATAGATGTATAACCCCTACAAGCTCTGGACCTTGATTGACTTTCAATGAAGTTAGTCCTCACTGATTTAATACAGTCGTCAGGGATTGGTTATATAGTATAGTATGGTGTGAAGACTAAGTATAGAGACATGGGGCATTTCGGAACTGTACATTCAGTAATTAATATGATATAAATAACATTTCTTTTTTTTTGTTTTTAAAAGGTTTTATTCAATATATCCTGCCGACGAGGCTCTTACAATTCTAAACAGCATTCAATTATCGCGTCCCTCTTTATTTTTTTTTATTTTTTTTTGAGTTTTCAAATTTTCTCTTGCTTCACACCATTCGTTGGCAAGTTTTCTTCGTAAAAGGATTAATAGATCTTATATACCATTTTACCTACATGTTAACATCTCTTCACGATTCACACATAATTTCAACAGTGTTTTTACTTCAAGCATTTTCTACCTGTTGCTCTTCCAACTCACATATAATAAATAACATTTCTTTGGAAAATACCTACCTGGCCGCGATGTATGAGGAGCACGTTATCAAAGGTGTGGTATATGGCCGACGAGGGCTGGTGAATGGTGACCACCACTGTCTTGTGGAAATCCTTAGCGTACCTCTCCAGCATTCTGATGATGCTGGCTGCGATCACAGAGTCCAGGCCCGTGGTTGGCTCCTGTGAGAAGACCAGAACATCTCTCAATTTGATTTATTCTTCATTGCTAAACTTTCTCCTACTATTTCGTAATTCTTTGAGTGAAAATACGACTTGAGGAACCACCCATGAAAAAGTATAGCATTGAGTGCCCCGGCGGTAAATTATAAATATTGGCCAGGAGTTATATGAAATGGAACATTATTTAAGTTATAGTCATTGGCGAAATTCAAAGCAAGACGAACGTCAATAAAGTACCTGAATTGCTATCCGAGACCAGTATATGTTTATCTATGGGAGAGTGAATATAGGTAGCATAAATGCATATTGGTTATATAAAGAAGTCGCTTACATCTAGGAGTAAGACACTCGGGCCTTTGAGGAGCTCGCATGCAATGTTTGCTCTCTTCTTCTCTCCTCCAGATAAACCAGGCATGAATGGTCCCCCTATTCCTGGAGACAATGAATCCTGTATTTATTTACCAGATTAAGGTTAGATTCTTAAACTCTTATATATATAGCGTGCACACAAATATTCATATTGAAAATGCATAATATAAGTTCGAATTTGTTTTTCTTTTAACTGTTAGACCTACTTCATGGCGATTCAAAACCAAAAACAAAGGTAATATATATGCATAGTTACATTCTTAAATTTGGGATATCTGATAAAGCAAAGGAAAGGGGCTTTAGAAACGTGAATTTCATAATTTAAATAAGCATGAATAAAAGCTAAATCACTCACACAGGACATAGTTCCGTGGAATCGGTCCAAAGGAAACATGACTGTCATATGAGACAGCTAAGTACATGGGTACTTACTCGTGTTAAGGCACTTGTTAAGTTCCAGGTACTCAATGATTTCATTTAATCTTTTCATCTTTTCATCATACTCCATTTCCTCGGGCATCTGTAGCTTTGCTGAAAACTACAAAATCTTGCGAGTCAATTGAAACATGAATTCCTCTCTGATGATGTGTAAATGTATCATAGTTTTTGTCGCTGATAGATATGCCCTTCATATATCTTATTTACCGCTTCAAATTAACTTATTTTCTGTACAAATCACTTCGATTCTTAAAGGACACATAAATGCAAAGGAAATTCCTAGCTTTACTCCTCAAACAAGTCAGACTAATTCCTTTACCATTAACGTGTCTTGAAGTGTAAGACTGGGGAAAAATATGTCTTTCTGTAAGACATATCCTATCTTTCGTTTTATCCGCTTATCAAGTGGGATTTTCCCCAGTGTTATTTGTCCCGATGTCAGTGAAATCCGCCCAGAAATACAGTTGAGCAAGGTAGACTTTCCAGCCCCTGCATAGGAAAACATTTTGATTTAATTTATTTAACAGGACAATGTTCACACAATAAATCATCATACAAATTAATCTTTAGTCATCATGTATTAACATATAATCACGTTACATATGATATTCATCCAATCATTATTATAACTACCCCATTTTTTTCAGCGTGACATATCGCGCCAAATAATCGTATTTTAATTGTTATTACTGTTAGAATGGCATCATAAACTGAAATGTTAGGTTCCCATGATAACTTTTAGTTCAACCAAAATAAGATCAAATTCAAATTAGCCGGGATAAAATCTAATTCAGGCAATCGGTGGGATTTGCTGATGAATATTACCACTGGGTCCTAGAACCCCCAGCACCTGACCAGCCCTCACACATCCCGTCACACCCAGCAACACCGGGCAACGTCCTATTGTCACATGTACGTCACGGAAAACCAAATCCATTCCGTCCATTTTGTTATCACTATATTTGAGGAATTAAGAGAGGGTAAAGACAAATATATGGTAACAGAATATCTTTAAACGATATAACAGGCAATTGTTTTAGTGAACACCCAGTGACTCCGTGTCTGTAGGGATGGAAGGAGGGGGGCGTGACATAGCCCATGAGTGAATATTAGATGAGGAACTATTAATTACCGTATTTCTAAACTGAAAGTTACAAATAGTGATACAATCCTAGTAATACCTCCCGCTCATGAAGTACAGAAGTTTACAAATAGTTCACACATAGACGCATGCGTCCATGGTAATAACTTTACCTTATATCCATGACGTTGTTCACGAGACAAGCAAGTACCTTGAAGCGCCAGGGCAGGTAACTGAAGCACTATGACTGTAGGCTGATTTTGAGGCTCTAATACAGGGACTTGCTGGTCGTCATCCATGAAGAGACATGTAGGTTGCATGTAGATGGTACCTTTATTTTTATTTAAATTCCATATTATATATGATCTGATGCATGAATGTTCGTACGGGGAGAGATGGGTAGGTGACTGGTGCATCTGGGGTTACAACCACTCAATATGTGAGTGAAGCAGGGACATTCGTTGTTGACCGAGAAATAAACAATATTTTGTCTGTGAATTTTATTTGCCTATTTTTCTTTTGGAAACTATGATTGAGACTGTTATACACTGCAGTGACATGAATATATTCTCAGCATTTGTTCGCGAATGACAGTTCATAAGAACTGGTATTATATTAATGATATATTCACAAATAATATCCTATCCGACATTGGGTACCAATATTCTGTTGAAAGATTGTTTTGAGTAATGACGTTCAAAACAGGAGAAACCATTTCAATGATTAATTTCACTAATCTTGGAAATGAATCAAATATATAATATATGTGATTTAATAAATGAAGATTTATAATTTTAAACCGTAAAATTTATATACTGTAAAATAAAACTTTTGGTTGGATACCGGTTATTGTACCATCACAAATTATTTGCATGGGGTGTACTAAATACAGAGCTAGAAGAGGTTCATGTTTGGGACATTGGGAAGGCATGGGCATGCCGAGACCATTAGGCAATAGCCTAAGAAATGAAAGGATAACGGATATGATCTTATTGTGTATTTTAACTGTTGTGTAACTGTAAGGCCTACTGTAGATCATGATCATCTATCTATAGTCCAGGCAATCTAGCTCAAAAAACCCAAAAGGTAAAAAAAACTAGAACAGAAATGCGGTTTTCACCATGCTTTCCCACAAGGGCCCTGTATTAACATACATGCAGAGGATTGGGAGAGTGAAGAAGAGGGTGTAGGAATAGGAGAAGGTGAGGGAAAGAAGAGGGGGGAAGGAGGGAGAGGATGTAGGGGAAGGGAGAGAGGGGAGGGAGAGAAAGCAGGGAGGGGGAGCATGAGGAAGAAGAGCGGCGGGGGGAGAAATCGGAGATGGGGTTGGGAGAGAAAAATAGGTATGAAAGTCAGAGAAGAGGGGAGGGAAAAGAAGGGAGAGGGGGAAGTGTGGGGAGAGAGGGTGACCGTCTGGCGGACGGGTACTTTGCTAGTATAAGAACCTTGCTGGTAATGGAAGAAAATCCAGTCAGTATTAAAAAAATGTCCTCGAATACTCATGAAACGGTGTTCAGGAACTCTTAACATTTATGCTATTACATCACCAGACAGAAATTGGTAATTTTACAATTTTTACTTTAATTTTAGGGGGATTAACACATTCAAAGTCACATAGTTACTAGGTAAATGGTCCTATCTGACCCAAATTTGGGCACATGTTAGGCATTTGATAGCAACACATATTACAAGTAAAGTACTTGTTATATTAAATATGAAACACCCAGGAAAAGTCAATTTTAAAGGCCTAATACATGTACGCCCATACAGTGTCTGTTATAGCCGCTAAATGGTAACAGTAGTCTGAAGGCGATGTAAAGTCATGCCATCTTGCGGATCGTACATACAACAAGTGCGCGCGGAGCTATTGGCATGACGCGGTGCCGCCTGAGACCCTGTGATCCGGAGGCAGGAAACCCAGGTTCCTGCTCCGCCTGCCCCGGTGGTTTTTCATGCAGTTCCTTGTGTAGATTTGTTGGGCTCGCGAATTTGATTCACCGCGATACCTTTTTATTTTACCACACATTTAGAGCATAGAACTGATGAAACATTGGCGGCTTTTTCTGCTTGATTTATATATAATATGATATACCATATCAATTTAACCCATTTAAACCGACGAAGGTTACACAAATTATTCAATCACCTTAATTAAATATAATGATTAGAAAGGTAGTCTACTGTGAGCACATGGAAGGAATTTTGTCAAATTTGCTTAAATAACTTCTGAGATTATAGGGTGGGTCGAAAACCTGATGTCATGTACGTATATATTATTATGAGTCTTAATTCATATTCAAATGTTGATGTTCGCAACTGTTTTTGGTTTCAGGAAACGTTAAAAGTTGGTATTTAATACCCCAAAATTATTTTTTGTATGAGCTGTTATGTAGTTGTATCCTTTTTGGATCGTTTTCTATACCTGTACTTGCAATCCTTTAAAGACAAATAAAAAACCTCTTATCTTATCTTTTTATAGAGTTGAAAACCTTATTTCTTTAGTCATTAAATATGTTCACCTGCTTCTTACATTTTATTTTCCTTAGTTGGGAGGAGTGTAATGATCCTAAGATATAAAATATATTGCAATAATTCTACTGAGCTACATCCATCTCCAGATAGGCCTACAACTTTTAAAATGAAGGTATCGTTAATTCATGACTGTGAGATAATATATTTTATTGAACCCTGTACAAAATACAACACATGCTGCAAGCTTGTGTTCTATTCTTATTTTATTGTTATATATGGGCACATATGTCCTTGAGACTCGAGCTCCTTATATCCTTATGCCTATTAATCCTGAGTTCTGACCTTAGTCAGCCAATACGTATATTTTGTGCTTTAACTTTATAACCTGTCTTATAACTTGTTTTATGTCTAATATCCTGTATATTTTAGTGTGCTTGTAAAACAGTCTTATCGCATTAGAGCAACTTTTCAACAAAAAAAAGAAAGGTAACGGTTGGAAGACCTGGATCTTATCCAAAAACCTGCTTACCGATTTGTCTATATTTTTCATTATTGTATAACTTCGGACAAATAAAGTATTTTTCAATTCAATTCAATTCACATCTGAGTCTATGGCCTATCCGAAGTACCTCCGGACGCCACTTGGGGTCTACATTTCCAGCCATGACGATATTAAAATTTTGCAGTTTATACAAATTGAGTAATTTATCTTTAATGTTACTTGTTACATATTCCACTATTTATGTTCAAGTTTGCATTTATATAAATAGTATACTTATTTAGTTATTCCTGTTTGAGTTGGAAACTCAGTGTTACGGTACCTTATTATATGTACTTGTTTACGGTAGGCCCTACTCGATCTATATCTCGATGTATTTGTTGATCATCAGATTGAGAAAGCAAGGTCTTCAACCCAACACACTTGAAGGAATAAAGAACGAATGAAGAAATCATACAATGGTCCATCAATGAGCTGCCAAAGAACCCCACCAGCCTACGGGCCTGGATACACCTAGACCTAGCCTACAGCAGGGGCGTCGGAACCGGGTGGGGGGACAGGGGGGACATGTCCCCCCCCCCCCCCCCAAAAAAAAAATTTATCTGAGGGAATCCAATGTGTTTTGTAATTTTGGGTCTTTAATGATAGTCAAATGTCTGTCCTTATGTCAATCCTTTCTGCAGTACTGACATTTAATACATATTTTTAACATAAATGGTGACCCTTTATCCATCTTAGGTCATAGATTCTACGGCTGCATGAGCTTAAGATTGAGAGACCTGATTATGGGAAATTTCCTAGGTCATCTTTATGTGGTTTTGTATATATTCAATTTGCATTCAGTATAGGCCTACATGTACAATAATACAATACTGAAAAGGTCAAGACCATCCACAATTAGGCCTAGGTCTTCCTGGTCAACCATAATCCATAGTGTATAAAAAACAAAGCTTAACAGTATGAATGGAGCAAATAACTTAACTGCCTTAAAAAACAAAAGTCAAAAACATTTCAATTATATTAAAGCATTATTCATATGAATATTTCACTTCCAACTATATCATATATATAACTCTCACTCACAGAGATGTATGTAATGTATACTGTGTTAGGACTAATGGGATCATAAATAATGAGATTTTAGATGTACAATGTAAACACTAAGAAAAGTTGGCAAATAGTATTAATTTCACTGAGACAGACCTTCAGTACTGTAGTGATCTTAGGACCATGTAAATTTGGGGCTTTAATTGACCCTTTAATTGATATCCCCACTACTTTGTTGTTTGGGAGAAACATAATTATAATTTATCACACCTTGAGTTGCAAAAGATGGATTTCGAGATATCATCATATTTGAAAAGATGAGATCTATGAGGTTCCAATGATGGTAAACACAGGGGAATCTAATATGGACTTCAATATTTTTCTCCGAAAAGTCTTGCATTTCAGTGTTGCAAATAAAAAAAAAAATGAAATTAAGATGAGAGGTTTGTGGGTTATCTTCAGCAATCTATAGCTCAAAAGGTGAGGAACAGTCATTTTGCCAATTTCTGTGTAGGAATAATATGGCATAAAGTATATCGCATTTACTCCAGATGTTCTTCTCACAAATAAACATGTAATGATAATGAACATTGTGTAAAATAGCTGTTGTTGTACAAGATTTAAACGGATCTGGATAAATCAAAATTCTCTATGATGCTGGCAGATCTGCAGTTATTTTTGGTAGGAACTTTCCATCTATGAGTGAAACATGCCGCATATAATTCCAGAAAACTTTGTCACATATTGTGACTGTCACGTATTGTGACATTTTTATCTGTTACTTGATAATAGAAGCAGAGCCATGAAATCAGCGAACAATAGGTTTGGGCTTATTCCAGTGGGAATTTAAATATCAAGAATTTTTTTCAAGAGTTATGTAACTGCTCTATTAGTTTATGGTGATTTTTCATACCGTTTAATTTTGTCTTTTTACAGATACGTACATATTGAATATTGTCCTATGGACATACACTTTATAGGGGTTTCCATACTCACCCCCAAATCACCTTGATGTGACCTTTGCACATACCGGTATGCCAAACTGTACATAAAGAAATGTTTATGACTCATAGAATTAATGTTTAATCACAGAAAAGTAATCACTAAATTTTCCTAGCTTCCGAGACCCATAAAGAGCAAAGACAGCATTTGCACCACTTTTCTGAGAATGGCCCTTTAATGCAAGAAAAAAAGCAACATTTCTTAAGGGGAAATCACTGGTTGAGTAGTTAAATATACCCTTTAGGATCATCTCAGATATGTAAAGATGTATTCAAAACACATTCTTGAAGTCTGGTACATGTATTCATGGCATTAGCAGCGGTAATCACCCTACTAAAGAAAACATTCTAACATATAAATCACTTTGAAAAGTAGGAATTTTGCAACTTGTGACTCATTTTCCTGTGACACATCATATATGCCTTTAACTACAAATCTATCTGTTTGAATCTAAAATGTTATTCATTTTAGCGGGTGCATTAGTCAGTGATGTAGGAAGCAATTTGAACATGGGGGGGGGGCCATCTTTGTCCCACAAAGTGAAATTGTATAGTCGATAAGGATAACAGTGAGGAGTTGGTTTGGGAATAGTTTTGCTATTAAACAAGGAGTGAGATTGTGTATCATTGTGAGCAACACAATTTCACTCTGAGTGTGACAATTGCATTTATATTCCATATTTATACCACCTATCAACTACCCTGTTTTAATGATGAAACTTACTTCTTAGTTGTCCACTTACACCGACCATTCCCAAATGCCATGAGATGGAAAATAATTTGGATACATGTGTGTTTTTTCAAAACACAATATGCAAAGAGGCCAACATGATAACTAGCTAATTTTTGTTATAAAGTACAAAATTAGTTTTTTATGATTAGCAGCATTCAATTTGATTATTTTTTATTATGACTCTTTAAAATGCATATCCAAATAATCTATCTGAATCAGGCATAAATGCACATGCTGTATGCAGTTAAATTATTTTACCAACTGTTAAACATACAACAACTGTAAAATAGTGCAATTATTGCCAATATTTGTATTCAATATATGAAGGATAAATAAATTAATGGATCAAACATGTCTGTGTGTCTCCCGTTCTGCCCCTATTTTCTCTCTCACTGTCACAAATACTCTGTCTGCATCTTTCCTCTCTCTTTCTGTCTCGCTTTTCTACCACTCTCTCTCACTCTACCGAGAATCTTGAGAACCTCAGAGTTAACATAATCATTCATCATTTACCTAGAACATCTACATCGGTAAGGCTAACAGTTCTAGCCTATCATGAATAAATGAAGCCACAACCGGCCACCATACCTCTCAATGCTCACTCCCCTGGCATTCACAATCACTGTCACACATTATTATGGCACTCCACTCTCTGAGTGATAGAAGCCCCTACCAATAAACTAAATAATGTAATGCTACTTCCAAATTTGCAAAATAATTATAACTTCTCGACTTCTCCCACAGACTTAATTCCTCCTTTTGTAAGTCTTCCCCGTTGTTCATCGGAAATTGAATGACTAGTTGGGTTATGCCAATATCAAGACCCCCGCCATTTTTTTTTAAGGTTTCTCCCACTAAAGGTGTGTATATGTTTCACTTTTGCCTGCTTTATTTGGGCATGGGCGCTCCTAGTATTTGAATGATGGTGGGAGAAATATGAACAAGTAGTGAATGCTTGTAATTTTGAAACCTTTACAAAATTCTGGTTTCAAATTGTTATGCTAAAAGATTCTTCAAATCGTAATGAAAATATACATGTTGTTTTTAATCAAATTTGACAACATTGTAGTTTGACTTCAACATCATTCTTTTTGTTTAATATGATACAATGTGCATCCTATAAGAATGCATTTTTGCATCGTGTTTTAATCCATAACAATGTTCTGGCTTTTGATGAATGATTGAAAGATCAAAAAGGCCAAACATATAACTTGTCCCCCCCCCCACTTCAAATTAGCTTCCGACGCCCCTGTACTACATGCGCTACTTTACTAATAGCTATTCATCCACTCATTCACCCACTAATGTAACAATTAGCAACTACTACTTTAAAAGTCTACTTACTGGATCATCTCATCTCATCATTTGCAACATCGCTCATATTTAAAAAATGTTTGTATGCTGATAGATTCTTTTATAACCTTTAAATTATTAACCTTGTTCTACATCCACATTTGGCTGTTTTCACCTTAAGCAACATCTTTCAGGACACGATGAAAACCATTCACTTGTAAATATTCCTGAATAAAAATTATGTTGAAGAAGAAAGAAAGACAGGAATTTTAAAAGAACCGCCAGATGACATGTACTGGGTCTGATGGTCGTCAGAGACAACATGAGAATTGCATCTATAGGCCTACCCCGACATACCGGTAGCTGATGAACAAACATAGAGACCACGAAAGTGGCCACAGCAAAGTCAGGAGTAGGGGGAGAGTGAAAACTACCTCTGGGGCCCGTTAGAAGGTCAGCAGTAGTCTGACTATAATTGCATAGGCTATAATATGATAAAGGAAGGAAAATCAGGAAAATAAATCGGTATATTCGGTAACAAACGTAACTTCAATAGAATAATTGTCCAAAATCTTCGGAATTTTGGGGTCCATCTTGATACATGGGTGAGAAATAATGTGGATATTCATATAGATAATGCAGATTATTATGGAATTATATTTGGATTTGCTGGTGTGGGTAGCCTACCAGAAATGCTTGGCAGCGAAAAATCCTTTTATAAATATAAAATTTTGCTTAATAGATATAGGCCTAGTCTAGGCTTGGCCTATATCAAATTTAGAGTAGCCTACCGTAAGTTAGAAATGAAACAAGGTAGAAAATTATAGAGTAGGCCTATAGCATAGATAAGAAGTGTAGAAACAAATAGCCTAGGCCTACAGAGTTGAACAATAATGTGAAATACGGGTGCGGTACGGTACCGGTAGGCCTACCTTGACTTTTAGTACGGAATACCTTCTTCCCGGACCTTCATGTTCTCGGTTATGATATGCAGCTTACCATTCATACACGCCGGTGGATGTAGTTGAAGTCATAAATTTTCTTTGGTAGTTCTTATACAACATAATTAGATATTCTCATATTTTTGTATCTTTGCATTAGGCCTATGTACTTCAAAACAACAACATAGGCCTAAAGGAGCCTGGGCCAAAAGTGTAACTGTCTTTTATGAACATGTGTTTTTTTGTGTGAAATAAAGGAAACTTTTGGCTCCATTGAATAATAAAAAGAATATCGGGTCTCCCGAAATTATATCGCAATAAAGTTTCTTTTAAGAAAAAAGTTTATTCCCAAGAAAAAAAATAATAATAATACTTCACGAGTTCCATACGGTAGTTTATGACAAATCATGCAATTTGTTTACTACTTCCAAATTCGGGCAAGGAACGTCGTAATGAATGCATAGCTATGCATGTGTACCTATATAGCCCTGTCAACTCTGAAGGCGCGAATTTGGATCATCCAACTTTGATCCTTGTGGATCCTTTGCAAGGCCACTACTGATTGGACCATATAGAGATGGCCGCGACGTATGACCCAATCAGAGCGGCCCTCTCCTAAAGCTGCAGTAACAGGGAGGGATTCACTAGGCGGCGCCACGTGCTTCATTAGTAGAAAGATGGTGGCGAAAGGAAGCAATGTCTTCCACTTCGCAATGAATCAAGTCGTGTAGAACGTTGTAATTGTTGGATTATTTACCTGGATTTTAACCATGGGTAAGGAACAGGATTTGCTTGAAGCTGCTCGGACCGGGAATATACCAGTGATTGAGAAGATTCTCAGCCAGAGAGCAAAATTAAAAGGCCCACTCGGACCCTTGGCAAGGTGAGTGATGCTGGCAGTGGCACTGCTCCGATGTTCAGTCTATTGCAGACGATTTCCCTTTTTTGGCGATTGTCACTGGGGTTTATTTTCCTTCTCACGGCCGTCATTCGGTCTACACTACTATACTCATTCATCTGAGACCTGTCCAGGAAAATTTCTATTGATATTTTATTCCATACTCTCCCGGGAAAGGAAAGAGGGCGGGGTTATGGGGCGTAAAAATGTATGGCCCGGGGTTGACGGGACCTGCTGTTGCCTTTCTCCGGCGGACTGGCCTGTGAGACAGGCCGTGAAGACCCGCGCCTGGGCAAAGCCTGGCCTACTTCACTCCACAGACAACCACCTACGAGAACAGCAGACCAGCAGCTTTAAATATGATGTTGTGTGTGACGGTCAGGGCAAGATAAAGCTGTGGATATGTTACTAAATAACGTCTCAATACTCTCTACTTTGCTTGCATTCATCACAGGTTAGAACACATCACAGGAACCCCTGGTCGATTTCTCAGCCACAGGGGTTCATAATTAATGACAAAGGGAGATCCATGGGGTGCTATGCAATTACATCGCGGCCAACTGGTGTGACAGTACACTAATGCTATTCTCTTCCCATGGTGTGTGCTGAAGACTTAGGCACAGGACCCTGGCAGGTTCGCAATCTACCATCCCAGGGCCAGGTCCATGCATGTAACGCACAGCCACATGAATCTCTAATTTCCATCTAATATAATCACTACCCTGGTCTGGACTCGTGTCGTTAAGTTTTGATGGGCCAAATCAGGAAATAATTCTAATCCCCCTTTGACCCGACTCGCAGCTATTTTGATCCGCTACTCCCACCTCCACGCCAAGACTATTATACTATGTTTAGTCAACATATAAATGGAAAGCTGGGTGTTATATTTATTCCTGTACTTCGAAATCTATATGAGGCTTGACTTTATTATGTTATTAGTTTTCCATAAGTGCCCACATAATTGATCTTTTTTACAAAAAAGTGTGTGATATAAAGGGGGACTCCTATACTCATTCCTCACTTGCTGTCATCTTATAATTAGAGACATTAGTCATTACATTTCTCTTAAACTTAGTTTTATAATTATTCTTATCATACCAAAAAGCCTCTTTAACTTGGCATTTCCATGTTAGGTCTGAATATAGCATACCGGTACTAGGCTAGCTAGAGGGGGTTATTGTGTATTTACGCGATTATAGTTATGTATAGGCGGCCCCGATTCGTGTCTGTTATCTAGCGTGGTCTTTGTAAACACAGAATTTCATTTCTGCTGATTTCATCCAGGACATGGTGAATCATATTTATCTTTCCTCCTTAGTATCTATGGCTCGCGTTGATATATACATATATAACGTAAGGTACCCATTCCTTACCTTATCGCTCTCGTTTGGACATGGATCGACATAGTTTACACCTTAAAGATATGCATAAATCGATACCTTATCAATTGCACGTTAATTAACGGACCTTCTGGAAGACCTATGGCTAAATCTTATATTATTGTACTGAATCCGCAAAGAAATGATATACAATACAATTACCAAGGTTGAAAGCCCTCAGTCCTAATACAATAAAAGCCTAAGAAAAATTGGAAACAACAGTAGTTACAAATCTCTTCCCTCTATACAAATGTTGAAAGAGGATTATTTGCTCAACATCCCAAATTATCTCAATGTGCTTTACATGTCTTGGTTATAAATGATTCAGAAACACGGGAGCATGTGGAATTATATTTTTATTTGAAACTGAAACCAAAACATGTGCAAGCCCATGTCAACAACAATTTATGCACACTCATGACATATTCGATAAGCTTTAATAGGCTGTCTGTTTACAAACACATTCAAGTGTCATTCTCCCCCACATGTCCCCTTATTACGTAACCTCACTCTGTAGGCGTGTGCGGTGTATGTAATGTATTCATGGCCATTTCATTGTTCCTGCTCCTCGCCATTCATTCATTCACCCCAATGTCTAGCTATGCATGTGAATAGCTCTGTGGGGATGGCTCCTGGGAATATAGAGATTAGATTTGGCAGGAGATAATAGTAGATAGATAGCTATTTAGGATTTAGGGTCCCAAGGGTTGAGTATGAGTGTTTGTATTGATCATATAACCATGGGAAGCTTCAGTTTCACTTTACATTATACAGCTGTATATGTATTCATATTAGATGTATACATCTGTATTAAACAGAGGCATGCCCCAGCAGCACTTGCTCGCGTGCATAGCCCCAGGGTTAATTATCTTTAAACTAATTAGGATTAGTTGCGTGTTGACAAAAGAGAAAGTTTTCACCTTTTTTTACATGGCTGAGAGCGATTCGGTTCTGTATTGTTTGTACCTATGCTAAAAGGAATTTTCGTTTTGGGCTCGTTCAATTTTTAAAAGTGAAATGTCCAATTAGATGGGCATTAACCTAGCACATTTTACCCGTTTTAATCAACAAAAAAATGTTATTTTAGTTTCAATTATTCAGGTTAGGTAAGCAAGACTATCTCAACCATGTAATGTTTACATTCATTTTAGGGCAATTAATCTATGTCTTTCAGTGCTGCATTCGAGATCTAAATAAAATACATTGACTTCTACGTGTATGCATATTGTTTTTACCTTTATGTGTGACACCATTTGCTCTAGCACATTGACCGATCATTAAAGCACCATCACTCACATCCATCCCATTACACAAATACTTTATTTATCCTATTTATCGACCACCGACCAATGGAATGATCAACATTGGCCCATTGGCCAGCAGATTGGAATTCATCCTTCCATATGGCACCGGCCACTGGTCACTCTGCCCGCCCACACCTCCCCCGCCCCGGGGGATCGAGGTCAGCGTTATGGCCAATTAAGAGGCAGTTGTAATTAAGCAATGATAAATGTTGTGAGTCAATGCATTTATCAAAGCCGCAGTGAAAACATGGCTTGCTTGGTGCTTGAACTAGTACTTAACGATAACTGGTGCTTAACTGATAAGGCTCTGAGAGTCATGGCTCCAGTGCTTTATTACCACTGGGTTAGGAGTATGGGATCCCGTATGGGATAGAGACGTTTTTATGCTGCGGTATTTGGAGATTATTAGTATTCCTAGTTGATAGAGAACTGGTATAAATGAGTTGGAAGACAATTTAACTTAAGAATAATAGAATTAAAGAACTGAGCTAGTTTAAGATCATTCCACAGACATTCTGTTTGTGACATTTCAATATAACTTTGTTTAGGTATACAAATGTTGCTCAACCCCAGATATAAGATATGCTGTAAGGGTAATGATATGCTATTATTGGCAATGTAATGGAAATATTAAAAGACGTTCTAATATCATTTTGGCTATCATCTTTTAATCGTTCTGTGTTGGGCTATATATTGGATTACGAGCCATATTTTCAATTTATTAATGGACTGTTATGTACAACGGCCTGTTAATGGGTGTAACCCATCATATAATCATCCCATAATGTAATTAGAGTGTTCTAATTTCCAATGACTGTGCCTAGTCCCTCTGCCAGTGAACTCTAACAATAACGAACTTAACTTGACACCCAATGTTCACTGTAATGTAATGATCCAGCTGTTCATTTTATGCACAGGCATTCCCAAGTATAACACACACACAACACTTCTACTGTGATCACTACACGTGCGTTGGATTATTCGTTTACTCTGAGGATTATTTTAGGAGATTCACTATTGCATCAATTGTTCAATGCCTCATATACTATGTATGGTATATTGAAAACACTTTGTAAGAAATGCGTATTTCAAGTTCTTTTATTATACGTGCATCCCTCTTGAGAGGTGCTATAATTAAGTGGGGTGCAATAAAAATATTCATATAGTATGTGAACTATTCATGAACTACTTTGTCACCAAGTCGGCTACTTTTTTCAGATTTACACACGATACATTTGTGATTACACATCAAGTTGTATGCCCCCATATAATAAATATAGAATGAAACTCACCTACAACAATCGAAAAATTATTGGACTTGATTCCGCATAAGCACTCTGCCTACGGCATCGTGCTTATGCAGACGAATCTCGTCCAATAACTTTTCGATTATTTTTCGGCTCGTTCCGTTCTCTCTATTTATAGCACTATCCAATGTATTTCTGATGTCACCCTCTTGCCACTGTTCCATCACCCTCACGAACATGAGAGTTGATAATATCTCCCTGAATATCTGAATATAGATCTGTAAATCCAGTTAATATTTCTCATAAAATATTGTTGTGTTTCTTTATCTAATTTTTTAATCGGCGTCGGATTGATTGAGATCTTTTTTCAATACCAGTAGATTGAATTGACGAAAGAGTCATTCCGTTCGGATTATTATATTCATTGTTAGTTTACTGTTTGTTGATTTAATCCTTCTCAATTCAAATTTTAATTTATCCTAACCTGGCCACATCAATATTGACTGGTTCTAGATGTGCACTTGAGCAATATCCTAGACTTTGCCCATGCTGTTCCATGTAACAGGATATGTAGCTGTTAGAGTAAGATGTATTACCCAGACGTTAGCAAGGCATCTCCTGTTTGTCTGACCCAATAATTGATTGGAATGTGTTGACTTCACAGTGATGGCTTGATATGCTTTCACCCGCCTAGAATGGCAGCAATCATGACCAGAACACTCATAGGAAACTTAGGAAATATTAATTCGAGATGTTGAGATCAATCCAAAACAAGGCGAAAACAGAACATGGGGTGTGTGAGGTTGGTTTTGGTTTATTAGGGGTCCGACGTTTCGGTCAACATACGACCTTTATCAAGGATGGGTCCATATTAATTAACTTTCTTAGAATATGGTTGCTTCTTTCTGTCTGTGATGTATCTCAATTAAACAAAAATGTACTAACGTTGCGTGTGAGAATGATATTATATATACCGTATATATATATATGGGTTTTTTTTCTGGCACGGCGATTGATTGGTTTTTCTCTCTGCCTATCTTATACAGATTTGTTATTCCTCTTTGCTCTTTCTTATTCTATCTATCTATCTATCTATCTATATCTATCGCTTGCTCTCTCTTTTTACTCTTTCTCTCACCTTTCTCCCACCTTTTCCGACCTGGGTTTAATTTCCCAATCAAATAAACAATTGTCCTATTATAAATAATTTCTTTTCTATAGATACTATTCTCATCCATTCAAACGTCGAAATGCTTATTCATAGTTTCGTACAGTGAAACCACGGGAAGACTGACTAAAAGTTCTATAAATCATACATACGTATATATTCACTTCTCTGCGAGGCTCTTGGGACAGTACAACTTATAAAAAGGTGAATTGTTTTCCCGAAGATAAGTGATAGCAACAAAAAACAAAACAGAGAGTCGATGGAATAACAAACAAGGCTCTGTGCTAGGTCTGTCCGTCCGACATAGCTGACTTAAACAATTCTTGTCATGTCTATCATGTTTATACGTATAGCATCTGCCAGACTTCTTAGTTCTAGATCTCAGGTTTTGTCGCCTCTCACACAGCCTCATATACTATAATATCATGCAGTTCTGCCTTCCCTCCTGCTTCTTCTCTTCTGCTCTTTAATATCTGAAAACTATTCATCGTTTACTTCTCATCGGCCCGAAGATAGAATTATGTGACTTTTAATTACATTAATTATTACTTAATTCATCACTCTCCCTATTTTTCCCTCCGTTTTCTTCTTTCTTTCTTTTTCTTTCTTTCTCTCAGTGTCGTTGTCACTTTCTATTTTCTCTCTACTCCGCTTCCCCTTTCTATTTTATATTGCCATGGCCATACACTCCTCTTCCTCTTACTGTACGCCCTCTTTCTCCTAACATGTAGCTTTTTCTCATCCTAGGAGCCTTGGTACCTTTCTCAAGATTGCTCTTCCTGTACGTCCTTACTATCTTTTGTTCCGTGTCTTTTTATTTCCCCTTACCCCTGCCTCCCCATCTCTCTCAGGCCTTGATATTGTGGTGTGTGTTTAACATATGGGGGAGCGATGCCAGGAAATATAAGTGCTTTGTACAGTGTAGCCGTGCCCCGAAGGCTACTAGGTCACTTTTTCACTCATACAACTATTACAAGTGGCACACAATCTTCACCAATCTTGGAGGCTTGTATACTCTATGTGCCGGAGTCACCATCCACTGCCTGGATCTGACATGTCCTTCTCACCGCCGTCTGTCTGACTCTATCTGATCTGTCTCTCAATGTATCCAATCTACTTACAGTTGTCCTATATCTATCCTGTATCTATCCTTATGGACATTTTTTTATTTTGCGTGATCTGCACGTTCTAAATGTACGTCATCTATATATATGTTTGCATTTTAGTTGTTATAATATCCTTTCTATTTGATTTCTACATACCTTCCAGTGTAGGCTCATAGTTGGGAAAGTTCCTTCAAACTGAGTGAAAGCCTCTCACTCCCAAACCTACTTCATGGCCGGGAAAGTCATTAGCGCAGTAGGCGTCCAATCGCTGACATACCATTCTTATCTGATCCGAGAGGCTGTGAGCTTAGACTGGAAGGCCGCAGTGGTGTTCTCTCTAAATCCCTCTTCTATTTGGGCTTGCTTTTTACCCTCATATTTTCTTTCGATCTTTCTTTCTGTCTTGCTATTTTTTCTTCCCTTTGCTTCTTTTTTACCCTCGCAATTTTGATAAGAATACATGGCCAGTACAGTAACTATCATATGGACATGATATGGGGCTTTAACCCCAGCAGAAAATGTTGGCATCTTCCTAGTTATTGGTTTTAACCTGCCCGGTCTTTTAATAATTATGTCAGACGTATGTAATCGTCGAGCCAGTCCTTAGCAGTACCAGGGACTGTGAAGAAAGGCTACCATTCCCTGAATTGTATTTATTTTGACATATCTCAGTACAATGCTCTTACGAATATTATGTTATATTATTAACTGGTGAAACTATTCTAAAAGTAGATCGTGACCTATACACTGAAATAGATTCATCCTTGCTCGACCGAGTAAAGCTGGCCTAGTAGTATATAGGCTCAGCGCATAATTTCAGGCATGATGTTTTTTTCTTAGATTCTAGTCAACAAGCCTATCTTATATGGATAGCTACATCATTATGAAGGTTGTATATATGTTAAGGCGTGTTTTAGTAATAAGGGTTGCGACAAATACCCCCCCCCCCCCCCACACACACACACACTCACACACGCACATCTCACCCCCCGCTCCTAATGATGTGGTTCTATACTACTGACTATTCTTAGCATAGGATTGCAGTTGTCTGTTGAACGTTGGTTTTGTCAGTTTTGGTAGTCTCAAATCTCAAAGTTTCCCTCATTATAAGTATGCAGGCCTGTTGAACCTAGTGCTTGAACAAATGTATAATCTAAGAGCCTTTTAATTAATAACCTTTTTTCTATTTTTCATCTCTGTTCAGGATTTTCAAAGATCACGCGTTGCAGAGGCCTTTGTACTCTATAAGATGAGCGCGTGTGAGGGATATCATATGTAGGAATTTCCTCCTATTCACCCTTGACTCAGCCCCCAGTATTGACTGCCTTGGAGCAGCATACTGGCCGTGTCCAGGCATTAAGAAGGCTGTGTTATATGTATGCGGGCCATCTCCTGTGGTACGGGGTTTCATAGCGCATTGATCTCCACCCTGTATACATATCATACCGTATTCCTTCCCATAAACACCTATAAATAATATATAAGTCTACTGTTAGATTAGGTAATCACCTAGGCAGAATTCAAAGTGTAAGTATATTACTTGGACACTAATGGCATTTTGAATTCAACACATATAGTAAGTAACATATACTTGGATGTTAATGATAAAAAAACCCTTTCTCATGCAGTTCTCTTGATAATTTCCGTCGAGCGTTTATATCACGCCAACCATGCGGCTGCCCAATGGTTTAATTACAATTACCTCTATTTTACCTCGGAAACATTTAGATATATTTCCCCAATCACACGCCTTCTACTACAAGAAATACCTATTTGGTATTTTTGACTTTGATCTCTCCATTTTGCTTTCGTCGGGGTTTGCATTGCAAATTTAGATTTTTAGATTTAGAAAATATCTTATTCAGGTCAAAGACATTTTTATACATAAACTGTACAAATATTGTCAGAATAGCCTGATTTACTATACATTTACTGAGAAGTAGATACAGAGTTAACAAGGTAAATAAGTTTGAATATGTTAGATACAAAAACAGCATATATAGGCTTTGACATTATTATAAGAATTATAGATAGTGCTAAAAATGTGTTACACTCCAATCCATCAAGATACTATGATAGTATATTTGAGGTTATAGATGTATATACAATATTCCCACCACCCACGCCGTGCACATTCACGCTGTCCATTATTAATACATCGAAAGTAACATAATTTCACATTGTTTTAGACTTGTGTCTAATCGAAAAGATATCATACACGGCGAGAGGCATTCTGTTTAGCTTGAATGCTACCATACGAATGACGCCACGCCTTCTATGACATCACGACAATAATCGAAAAGAGTAGGGTATCGCATCCCGTTAGCGCCCTGATACAGATAGAACCAAATATATGACACTATGGCGTCAAAACAGGGCGTAAAAGCAACCGATTCCCCATCCCCTTGCGGGGTTAATGTTGATTACGGCCAATACGGTACTTGCTTGTTAAATATAGTGTCTACAGTTGTTATGGCAGAAGTAATTGATGGTACTTGGCTCAAGCACTGTTGTTTATGATCCTGCTATATGTATGGAGCTCCATGTGCCTCTTATACAGGCTACCTCCTATATTGTGCCACTATTCCTTGCCCAGCCAGTGATAAATTCTCTATATTATTTCAGTCACTCTAACATTCCAAATGGAATGTTGTATTTCTTGGATTAAACGGTTAATCATTTAGATATTAATATAATACTTGTAACTTAATATAACCAACCACACTGCAAGGATCTGTGGATTTCCAATAGTTATTATATATACGAGATTGAGAGAATATTATGTTGTGAAAGTAATGAATGTAAAAATCATAAAGTGACCTAAACTTCACCGGGCTGGGGTCGATTGGCCCCTGGTCGATCGGTGTAGGATCCCGCTACACCAGCTGCGGTGGAGCATGGCCTGCACCACCTCACATATACAGTCTAGGCCCAAAGTTGAGTGAGTCCCTTCAAATGAAGGGAAAGCCTCTCGCCTCAAACCGCAAAGTGCCATTATAATTCCATTAAGACCGCAAAATGCCATAATATTCCCATTAAACGCCGAGTCCTAGGCGAAAAAGCCGATTAGCGAAGTAGGTTTCCAATCACTGACATACCATTCTTATCTGATCTGAGGGTTTGGACCTAGAGTGTATAAAGAAAGAAATGTTGCCCTGACATTCCCATCATAAAGGTCACCATAAAGACCGCAACGTTGCGAAAATACAATAACATTCTTAATACAATAAACCTAAACCATGATGAAGGTGTTCGTGTCAACTATTTTACATATATTAAATTCCATACTTCCCATATATTTCCCCGCACAAGTAATATTTTGATTCCGAAAGTGACTAATATATAAACTAATTAGACTAATAGCTAATGGATATATAGCCACTACTGTGTGAGTGGTATGAGTTCGTAGTATTTTCATCTCAATACTAGATCCACTATATATATATGGCTTTGCTTTTATGGCATTTTACTGGCTCTATTAAAACTTGGCACAATAACAATATTGAATACAATAAGTTGAATTCCCCCTTGGTATTGTGCCTTAGATTTTAACCAAGAAAGGCATGAGCCCGGGATTTCTATCCAAGCTGATTTAGTTTCATGTGAAATGTTTTCCTCTGGTCTCCTCAGAGTTGTGTATGCCTTCTCTCCTGCCGCTTGAATGGTCCCAGACAAGAGGGAGAGTTCAAAGAGGAAGCAATTTGTGCCATTCCTCAAATGGAAAATTGGCCGGGACTCTTGTTATTGCTGAACAAAAAACCAAACCAAGTAGTGGAATGGCTCTACAGGCCTCATTTCTCTTTATTTAGCTACAGGAAATGGACATCACTACTGATGATTTTAAAGATATAAATCACTCTAACATGGATAGAAGATCCAGTTGAATGGGGTTCCATAGTCCCTCCAATGGTAGTTGATCTTTAAAAAATGTAATTGTCATTCACGTATGGCTTATTGAAATGAAGCTTATATGTAAAATCGTCTTTTGATGGTTATATTTATCTATTTATATCAACAACGCCAATGAGGCGATTTGAATAATCGCGCCAAAGGTGAGCTTGGCCGTTCATGTGATGTAGTATGATATAACCCTATACGTCATACATATAGGTAACCATATTTTAGTCTTATTTGTAGAAGAGAATGCATCAAGATTACCCTAGACATCAAGTTTATTAAATATTTGTAACCGGGATATAATCAAAATTAACCTAGCCTCCCAGGGCATAAATTGCACTAACTAATAGCATGATTATACCATGACCAAGCTTCAGTCAGGAACATGATTATCGCATGACCAAGCTTCAGTCAGGACCACTATTGTAGTTCAGGTTAAGTTGAAAGGTCTCTTATTAAGTTTCCATGACTGGACAGAGACAGCAATGCTTGTGACTGAGGGAGGGTTATATAGGGAGGGATATCAGAACGGTCAATTGTAATTGTATGAAGTCCCAGCGGTGAGCGGGACCGTCTTCCGCAATGATTGATTCCTGAGTGACAGTGTCTGATAAATTAGATGAGCGAATGAGGAGATCAACATTGATAAAAGATCATTGCCTTTCTGTGGATTGGGAGAGTTGACTACATTGCTCACTCTGTTTAAAATGCCTGCAAGGCTTGTACCAGAAGCAACAGTCTTTGTTCCAGTTCCATCTTCCTGGTCATTATAACCATCCCCTGGATCTTGCCTAATGTCTTTTCCTCAGAAAGATAAGAGTCTTCTGAGAGGAAGGAGTTGTTTGCTATGCTTCTGAACCTGTTTCATTATATTGATCCAGCTATCAGTGGATAGTCTAACCCAGGAAAAGATGGAGTTGGGAGCGATAGGGACTCTCCATACCCATCCCAAGCGTCTTTGTCTTCAGCTATTCATATTGACTTTTGCTCTTAACTGGGGGAAATTGTTAAAAATGAGCAGTCATGTCAAGGGTGCTGGGTCTATTTGTGTCACATTGGATCGGTGTTTTGTGGTTTTATTAACATTGTTGTTATTATATGTTGTTTTCCCTTGTGACTCATGTGTTCATTCGATATAATTTGCCAATTATGCAATGTGTCTTTCCCACTCACCAAATTCAAGGCTCACTCACTCACTCACTCACTCACTCACTCACGCACTCTGCCACCAACTCCCACTCACTCACTCACTCACTCTCACTCACTCTCCCACCAACTCTCACTCACTCACTCACTCACTCTCACTCACTCACATAAAATGCCTTTCTGTCTCTTTTCTCTGTATCTCTCTTCCTTCATATCTATCTCTTTTTCCTGGGTATGATCATAAACTGCCTCCCTGTCAGCTCTCCTGCCCTTGTATTGATAAAACACTCTTAAATGTGTTGATAAGGGCATAAAGCAACCAATCCCACTCACTCACTCACTCACTCACTCACTCACTCACGCACTCTCCCACCAACTCTCACTCACTCACTCACTCTCACTCACTCACTCACTCACTCACTCACGCACGCACTCTCCCACAAACTCACTCATACACTCCACTATTGCCAACTACCCATCAAATTCTAATTGTATTCTGCTGTGCATAAAACAATGGCTGGTCCTGCTTTTTGCAGCAACAGGACTCAGTCACCCAGTCCCGGGATAGTGCTCTATGTGGGGAAGTCACTGTGTATTGTGGTACACTCATGTAAATCATTACAGTTCCCACCCCTACGCCTGCCCATTACACTCCAGCTTTTTCTTTCGTATTTAAAACCGTATTGCAGTCTACTAAATACAGTACAATGTATAGATTCACGACCGTTGTGTATTTATTATATTTGGTATTCACTTAGTTTGACGATTGATCTTCAATGATATATTACCCATTTTAACAAGACAATCTTTGGACTTTTATTAGACCTTTCAAACTATATTTACACTGATTCGCTGTCGATACTGCAAGGAATTATGAAGCGGAGGAAACCCCGAGGGAAAGGGGGCGAGTTACTCCCGTATACCCTTTATGTTAGCTGGCATCCAATCCTTACTACTGCCATTACAACCTTCTATGACTATACAACAGCCGCTGGTTTTGCATTTGCAATATGCCATTCTCACTTCATCCCAGAGTGGTTTTACATTAAAGGAAACTATCGGTATTTTATATGGTGATGAGGCACGGTGCTCTGATATAAACGCAATCATGCGCTCAGTCAACGACAGCCTGAATTGCCCTGCCATAATCCAAACCAAGCCTTATATTATAGGCATAGAACTTGATAAAAACATTGTCATTCCATTTTGTGTGATACCTTATAAAACATTTCCCATCTAATCAATATACATATTGCTCGCAGGCTTGCTTGCTGGTGCTTTTCTAAGAATATCTTGCGACTGAGGAGATGCCACCGATTGGTCTGGTACAATAGACTTTTGAAGGAGGTCGCTCCTCCAATTTCTCCTACCAGAAGGAAAAAGATGTTGGGATGTTTTGATATTTAAATTCAGTGACTTCACAGTAATTTCGAATATGAATGATATATGAATATGATTTCGAATACGTAAGATGGAAGTGTTCTCCGCTGGAGATGGAAGAGAGTGGTTCCTTTGTGACAGAGGAAAATAATGTCACCAAACTAAACTATACCTTGGTTAAACACTTTCGCACATTCTTAACCTCCTTTCTTCACTTTCATATTAGTGTCAACTATTTTAATCCCACACTATACTATTTATTATCAAGATCCAGTTATCAGAAATCCAGTTTCCCAATCCTGTCCTACATCATCCATAACTCATCCACAGTATTAACCCTCTCCTTTACCCACTCTCCAACTTCGGTTACATGGGTCAGATTTTCAGAAAATGTACAATTCACCTTCACCAATCCTCTCAAATAACCCACATTTCAGACGAAAATAAAGTTCAAAATACAGTTCAGCCTAACCAAACAGATCAATAGAATCAATGCAATGCCAAATATACTCGAATTTACCTAGTATTGACCAAATTGCAGTCTAATTTAGCCTAATTTACTAAAAGTGTACAGCTGCCAATTGTACATTTTCTGAAAATCTGACCCACCTATTAGACATACTGTTTCTGCTTTGTACATCACTAAATACATACCTCTATTCACCTTCTCACCCTATCTTTACCTTCCTTCACTTTCTTCTCTTTACCTTTTCACCCCTCCCACTTCCATCACCTTCCCTCACCCCCCCCCCCCCCACCCCCCCCACCCTGCTGGAGCGGCCTGCTACAGTTCTAGGCATCAGGTCCTCCTCTTGTTGAACTAAATGAGAAAGCTCCGTGTCGCCATGATTCATCTGTGCTGGGATCAGAGACGGTTAACCCTTGTGGTGCACACGCATTGATCCCCGCCGCCCTGGATCTGCCTCACTAATTCCAATTTAATGACTCAGCAACCCTAGGGTTAAGTCTTTCCCTAGACACAAACAATTAATTCAGAAACCTTTTAGATGAAGGAACAACACTCAATAATTGCATTTAAATGTGCGATGTTTACATATTGTCATACTGCCTGTCCTCGTTATTTCGGGACATCCTATATATATATCAACGCAAGTGATATGCTGAGTCTATTAGATATCTAATTATATAGGTATTGTTCATTTTCCACAGATCGTGGACCACTAGAATAACGCTAGGATATTAAGAGTTATAATTCTAGTTACCCAAGTGTCGTTTTCCAGTGTGGCATTTCACTCCATGGATGTTTACAATGTTACAATAATTGGATTCTTGTCTTCTATAGTGACTAGCAATGGCGCGTTCACTGCAGAACTGTACCGATTATATCATTGTTGTTTGCTATGGGATTCACCGACCAACGTTGTCGCTAAGATAAGTCTTCGGAATTATAACCAGATTATTTTGATTATAATTCAGTTGCATTGTCAAAAAGAATTTGCGGTGTGAATGGCAATCATTTAAACATATTCTGAATTCAGATGAAGTAGTTCACAAGATGAAGGCTTATGAATGTTGACCCACACTAACTAGAATTATATCATAAAACTGACTAGTGTTAGAAGTTGACAAGGGCTTGTGCTAGTGCATTGTCATATTTGGCATTCTCCCAGTAATAGGAGTCTTTGACCCTAGATGACCCTGGAGTGCGACTGGGCTCTGCATACTGGTGCAGTGTATTAGGAAAACGAGTTGCTCCCCTTTTCCCTCTTCGTACAGTGTTCTGCTCAGCAAAGCTGCTAATCTCCCCGTCTCTGTCCCCATCCTACTATCTTCACTTCTAGCCTTATTCCTGTCTCTGTCCCCATCCTCCTATCTTCACTTCTAGCCCTATTCCTGTCTCTGTCCCCATCCTACTATCTTCACTTCTAGCCCTATTCCTGTCTCTGTCCCCATCCTACTATCTTCACTTCTAGCCCTATTCCTGTCTCTGTCCCCATCCTACTATCTTCACTTCTAGCCCTATTCCTGTCTCTGTCCCATCCTACTATCTTCACTTCTAGCTCTATTCCTGTCTCTGTCCCCATCCTACTATCTTCACTTCTAGCCCTATTCCTGTCTCTGTCCCATCCTACTATCTGTATCTTCACTTCTAGCTCTATTCCTGTCTCTGTCCCCATCCTACTATCTTCACTTCTAGCTCTATTCCTGTCTCTGTCCCCATCCTACTATCTTCACTTCTAGCTCTATTCCTGTCTCTGTCCCCATCCTACTGTCTGTCCCTTCACTTCTAGCTCTATTCCTGTCTCTGTCCCCATCCTACTATCTTCACTTCTAGCTCTATTCCTGTCTCTGTCCCCATCCTACTATCTTCACTTCTAGCTCTATTCCTGTCTCTGTCCCCATCCTACTGTCTGTCCCTTCACTTCTAGCTCTATTCCTGTCTCTGTCCCTATCCTACTATCTTCACTTCTAGCCCTATTCCTGTCTCTGTCCCCATCCTACTATCTTCACTTCTAGCCCTATTCCTGTCTCTGTCCCCATCCTACTATCTTCACTTCTAGCTCTATTCCTGTCTCTGTACCCATCCTATTATCTGTATCTTCACTTCTAGCCCTATTCCTGTCTCTGTCCCCATCCTACTATCTTCACTTCTAGCCCTATTCCTGTCTCTGTCCCCATCCTACTATCTTCACTTCTAGCCCTATTCCTGTCTCTGTCCCCATCCTACTATCTTCACTTCTAGCCCTATTCCTGTCTCTGTCCCCATCCTACTATCTTCACTTCTAGCCCTATTCCTGTCTCTGTACCCATCCTATTATCTTCACTTCTAGCCCTATTCCTGTCTCTGTACCCATCCTATTATCTGTATCTTCACTTCTAGCCCTATTATTCCTGTCTCTGTCCCCATCCTACTGTCTGTCTCTTCAATTCTTCATTCCACACACCGATGTTCAATATGTCTTCTTCATCCTCCCTCTCTATACAATATATTTTCGTCTCTCGTTTTCCCTACTGTATTTCTCTGTCCATTTTTCTCTTCTTTGTTGTACTTTGAAATACGAAATATGCACCAAACTTAGAGTAGTATTACATTGAAGAGGATCAACACTGTTTCAGAACTCGACCACTTTTGTTATGATGTCTCCTGTGTACAGTGAAACGTCAGTAAGATGAACACTTGAATTTGACCATAAATTATGTAAAGAAACATGCCCATCCATGGCAACTTACAGAAATTGTCGAAGGTTTTCAACGGAAAAACAATAGCTACTTTAAGGCTACTTTAGTTACATTTCCGTATATCAACACAGCTTGGGAACCCAGCACTCTTGTGGTAAGGATATATCATGATAATATATAATACATGTGTCCACAATTCAGTAAGATAAACATGGCATGTCCAGGGAAGGCTTGGGTCGCATTTTGTTGACTTCTAATTAAAAAGCGACCAGCTGAGTGGTCTGGCTCAGCCACTCTAGCAGGCATGTCTCATGCCTGGCGTGGCTTATGCTAGGCCTGCTCCCCCCCCCCCCCCCCGTCCAGCACTGAATGGTCAGCATGGTCAGCCAACTAGGGAGTAAATGCTGGGGTCACGCAATGTCCAGCTCACCCTGCATCCATACCATTACCTTGCTGACCATCATTAACTTCTACCTGTCACTGGTCTCTTTCTCCACCATGTTTTAATTACTTATCAGTATTTTGTCTACTTGTTATGACGTCTGTCCATGGAATTGTTTGCTATTTTCATGTTGACATACATATGACATGAATGGTCTATCTATTTAAAATTTAAATTATTCATTTTGGAATCCAGGAAGGAAATTTCTTGTTAGTCAAAACCTTTATATAGATCTGTTGATGACTATAATTCATCTTTATGGTTTGGGTTTAGATGATGGTCAATTTTACAACGTCCAATTAGAAATTTAGCAAGCATATCCCAATTTCATTTATGAAATGATATCGTAAACACAAGAAAGAATACTGGCAGATATCCCCTTCCTGAAAGGTAGAATAATAAATATGGATATTTGGGTTCCAGTGTCTAGCGTCTCCGCCTTTACATATTTCTTTCTCACTCTAGGTCCAAACCCTCAGATCAGATAAGAATAGTATGTCAGCCTACTTCGCTAATCGGTTTCCTGGTCGTTTTAATGGGAATATAATGACATTTTGCGGCCTTAATGGAATTATAATGGCACTTTGCGGTTTGAGGCGAGAGGCTTTCCCTTCATTTGAAGGGACACTCCCAACTTTGGGCCTGGACTGCTCTCACCCCCACTCTTTACCCCCCACCCTCCACCTCTCTACCGTCACCACCTCTGCACCCCATCTGCTACCCCAGGCTGGTATTGCTAGCCAATGTGATCACACAGCTCTAGCTCTCATCTCTATCAATAGTCTACTCACGTACCAGTTCTCATGGGAGGCTCTACAGTGTCCCTATAAAACTACCAGCTTTTCTGATCCGGGGAAAATATTCCAAAATGCGATAGAAATCTTGCCCAACTGATCTCGCCTCCCATGTGTGCTTTTCAGAAGCCATCGGAAACCTTTTAGGGGATATTTAGTTGACTGCCGTTAAATGATATGTTCTTTATTTGATCTCACTTCCGTTTGTGATTCTACCCATGATCTGGCCATCCAGGGTGGGAAGGGTGGTCTGCGGGGAATGAAAGTAACTTTATTGTTTTAACTATTTTCATTTTCATTCATACATATACAGGGGCTTTAAAATAGATAGATGTATAGATATGGTAGACTCCTCTAATATTTCGTCAAATTATAATATAATAGCCTCCCGCACTGGTTGTGTTTCACTTCCAGACTTTTCCAGGGGGCCTAAGGTTCAAAGGAGACGAGAAGGTTCATCCAGGCATGCGCAGTCAGTACTTGACCCACAACATTTCGCGTTTTCAAGGAAATCTTTTGAGCTCCTTTTCTCAGTTCATTGAATCAGTTTTAGGTGTGTGCCATTCCTTTCCTCACGTTTTGCGAATTGGGTACTATAAATAACCATTTCTAGTTTGCAACCAGGTCTTCTAGACCATAGCAGATTTTAGTATTTCTCTCCTACTTAAGAATTCATGAATTATAAGTTTACACGTTTTAAAGGTGAGATATATGGGTCAGATTTTAAGAAAATGTACAATTCACCTTCACCAATCCTCTCAAATAACCCACATTTAAGACAGAAATAAGCTTCAAAATGCAGTTTAACACAATAGAACTGATACTTTAAATCAATGCGATACCAAATATACTCAGATACACCCGGTATTTTTCAGCCTAATTTGGGGGAATTTCCTAAATGTGTTCAGCTGCCAATTGTACATTTTCTGAAAATCTGACCCATATATATATATATAAAGAGGCCGGAGATGCCTTAGCCCCCCCCCCCCCCCATTCCCCTCAACTGTAGCTCGACCAACACTAGTGAGTAGTACCCACTGTTGAACTCCACCCTTTATTGTGTCCAACCCCTAGGGGAGAAAGGAGCACATGCATGGTTATAGGGTTTGAGTAAATTACCAATAGATGCTAATCTAATCTGCTTATTGTTATTCAATTAACCCATCTGAGGTACATCTTCACTCTCAGAGCGGGTCATATCTTGATGAATGTAATTGCCTTTTAATATGATTTCCTCAAATTAGATATGGACTCAAGTGCCACATTGGATTTTTGGTTCACTGTTGGGGGGCATCTTCTAATTGCATGAAAGCTTTGTGATGCGCTCAGCGAACATGAAAAGCTTCACAGTCTACTTATTTAGTGTCTGGGAATATAAGTTTGAATTGAAGCTCCGATCGATATTTTGAGAGTAAATGGAACTGAATTCAATCCTGTCTTTTCAATCCTGATTTAAAAGGATTCTACGTGTAAGAATGTATGAAATGTCTGAAGTATTTTTTTCGATTAAAGGAACGTTGGAAGTTTTTTTGATAAAATAAACAAGTTGCAAGAATAACCCCAGCCTGTTAAAACTTACTCTGAATACCTTGTGACAGACTAATATATGTTATTCTTGCCATTTGTTCAATAACTAATTTTACAACTTAATATAACTAATTTTACAACTAAGTTAAAGACCTAATTTCTTTTGAAAAGAGGAGCAATCCTTGTATTTTCAGCAATAAGACCTGATGTTACATTTAATCAGTATAAGTGCTACGTAATTGTTTACATTAGCATTGCCACCTAATCAGCTGGGATGAAACATGAATTAGATCACAGTAATCTAGGAATGAGCTGAGTGTACCTCTCATTGTGTAGTTGTCGTTCAACCCACTCTATCTCAATAGACTCTCATTAGAAACTTGGAGGTAATATGAAAAAAGAAAATGAAAAGAGTATGGTTGCGAATTAATATATATAGCTCTATTCATAGCCGAATAGTACGAATGACTGTCATTGTTATATTTATCAGTATTTTGGCAAAAGTTTTTTAGTTGATTAATCCCCATCCCTCGATTATAGTGAAATATCTACAAATATAATTTTTACAGTGATAAACCTTGTTAAAGTGCTAATGAAAGCTGTATGTCTGGGTTTCTTGGAAGAGCTGTGAGGGCACAGAAAGAATATTATCCATTTTCCTGTCTATTGTAACTGTTTATTGAGGAAATAAAAGCATTTATATATATATGAGAAGATGAAAAAAAAATCTTCCGGGATGCTGGGTGTAATCCTATGCATGCATCCATATATAGGCTAATTGGATGTGTGATCTATAGCCTTGGTGGGAGATAGCTTAAGCCCCACCCACCCCTTTTCCCGCCTGCCAGCCAGCCTCTTATAGACATAGATGCCTCAGCAGATTTATATACTATAAGTATGTGTGTGCCCCGTAGCGGCGCATTCACAAGGACCCGGAAACCCCGTCATGGTGCAGTGTACATGTGGAGCCAGGCCAATACTGCTCGGAGCATTATATTATTCCCAAAATTGGAATGCATTAATATGGAACTCATTGAATGTCTTGAGTGCAGTGGGTTTCTGTCTCCTGTGTATAAAAGTTGTCCAAGCACTGAGCCTAACGATTGATTCACCTATTGACCACACGGCTGACGGTTGACGGCTGACGGTTGACGGCCGACAGTCAGCTACTTTCACGTTCCATGCATATCCACTGTGCCCCCGTCCATATAATCGGCTCAGTGGAACTCATCCCACCGAGTTTGGCCCATCCGATTATCAGATAAATTTGTTATGATTATAATTATAAGTATAATTGATTATAACGATAGCCTGCGTCGCGTTTAATGTCAACAGGCTCGGATGAAAGTCCGACAAAAATCTGATCGTATACAAAAATGATATGATCTGATAGTAATATAGGAATATAAAGCTATCGGATCCATCTGGTTCAAGAATCGGTTTTGGTGGAACACATGCTTTAGGCAACCAGGATCCGAATCTTCTTTTCTGTGAGTTACCTTATTTCGCCCCCCTATGACAATACAGGACATTCCCACCCTCTGGGAAGTTCCTATGAATTGGCCCTGATCAAAGCGATCAATATGTAAATACTACATGTGTACACATTTTCTCAAATACAAAAAAAGCATCTTTGAAGCATCGAGCCGGTATTAAAGATTGATCGCGTTGCTTATGAAGCTATTTTTGACCAACAAGTGATGAAATGATTACCCTTAATCTTCTTTACCCCAGGCAGTAATCCTTTTCCTTAATTCTGAGGGCTTTCAATAAATCTCGTTACAACTCTGATTGATCCAGGGGAAAACCTCGAGCAATTGATCAAGTTGGTGTCGGACTGTGTTTTCCCTGAGTTTTAGGGCAAGGCCGAGGTGGGGCAGTGGGGGTAGGGGCCATTGGCATGAGAGGACATCACCAGAATGGGGAGAAGGTCACAAGCAATGACAGCCCTATTAACATGCCATAGGGGAAGCGTCTGGCTATCGTCGCCATGACAACAGACAATATAATAATCCCATTGGTCACCTTGAGGACCTTTAAGCAGTTGGTGGCAGTGTGTCTTGAAGGGAATAATAGGAATATGGTTAGGATGGTCTGGACAAGGCTGCCAATGTTACTCGTGATGGCATTGTGATTGCTCTTGCTATTGGTATTTTGGTCGTAGGTTGGGGATGCTGCTGAAATGCTTGCACAACAGTGTGTATCGCTGGAATGTGAGGTTTGAAAAGACTCTGAACTAAAATAATTGAATTTATTTGATCATTCACAAAAGTATGAGGACAGATAGAGCCAAGGCCTGGGATTTCTTAATCTGACTAGCCTAGCAAACACGATTACTTGAGTGTCATTATCTACACCTTCTCTGTGCTAACTAATCATCTTGGCCAATAACTATGTCAAGTGTGAGATACAAGTGTGATGCTAACATGGGATGGCTTCATCACCCCAAGCTGTCCACTCTACCTCACTCCATTCATTCACACCTCCGATCATTTCATGACTTCATAGTAACCGTGTTAGAATTTTTTTTTATTAATGTTTCTAAAAACTAGCGGTACTGCCATTATCTACTCATAATTGGGTTTCTTCAACCTATGCCTGTCTTTACCATATCTGCTAAATAGGCTTTACTCAAGACACCAACAACGCAAGCCAAGTCAGGTAGTCCACTATCCTTCGAGAGACGTTCCTATAAAATACCTATAATGCTAATGATACAAAATAAAAATGTTTAATGACTTTACACCACTCGTCCATGGAATACATACTAATATTGACTTAATGGAGGCCGACAACTGTCTACCCAATAAATCTAGTTTGCAATGACTGTACCCAAACCAGGCGTCACCCTTATGTCAAAAGTTTCTTCTTTTTTTTTCTTTTTTTTCATTGTTTTTTTCTCCCATTTTCTTTTTATTTGATAGAACACACCCATTGTATTTCAGCTGACAAATTAAAGACTTTCAACCTTTATTTTGTTGTTGCATCCATACATACTATAATTTGAAAGATTAACACTACATAGATACAAGAGATAAGTATATTACACTCTGTAAGCTGGAGCTTACTTAGAACAAATGGTGTTGCTTCTTTGCTCCGATATTTTTAAACATTATTTTTTGATGATTACGAAACATTCCAGTTAATAAAGTTTATTCTACAATCTATTTTTTAAAAAAAATCGTAGTCGGGCTATATAGATGGTCTTCTAATAAAAGAAATATTCTTCCAGTCGACGAACTCAAAAAACTACTGTCAGATGCTAGTGGGAAACCTGTGCTTCAAGAGCATGAAGAGTGTGAAGACTGGCCCACGGGGCCTCTCTGTACACATAGCAGGCTTTCATGCCGAGGTGCACTGTATTGTTCTGAAGGACATAATGCCCTGGAGCTCTCTCTCTGTTTATCAAGCTATCCTAAATGCCGGATACATTCCAGTTACTTACAGATAAGGAAAATGGGTTGTTACCCAAGAGAACAAATTATTGTTACTTCGGAGAAGGAATATAGAACTTTGGAGTATAATAAGTCATAGATAAATGTCCAATAGGGAGAAATTGACCCGGAATCAGATAGATTAGATTGATGTTATCTGGATAGTACTAATAAGGAGGGTTATCTGGGGGATGTCTGGAAGATATGATTAATATACACAAATGGGAGATAGCTGATGACTTATTGTCCCAAATATTTTATGCGTTAATTAATTTCACCTATCTCGATATATCTGTATATATACCATTTGGAATGGACCAATGGAAAACCAGCTTGACAGAGAAAGACATTTTCAGGATTGGAGAGGCTGGGGAAAATGATAAATTTAGAAACACATAAAGATATGGGACAAGGAGGTTGTATGACCTCTAGGAGGACCACAGTGAACCAACTCTCTCCTCAGGGTATGAATTCTCTCACATGAGCTTTGTTTATAATGTCATATATGGGACAAGTTCCGTTATGACCCTCTTTTTCCTGACCCAGACTCTCAACCTGAGAGTGAGAGACAAGGGCTATGTGGGTTGTTGTGCTTTATTCCACGAGTTTGTTGACATTTGGGGAACAATAGAGAAGCTGTGAACCTACATAGAAGCTGGTGTGAGGATTATTATAGGTTGTGAAAAGTTGTATGAGGGTGACAGTATATCATATATAGCAACACCTCGTGATAAACGCTACGAGCCCTTATCTAGTGGTCTAACTAAGCATTTATTCTTTCTGATTGCACTCCCTTGGTTTTGTAAATTTTCATGTTATCCGGCTGTTTGTTTAAATGGGTTGAATAATGGTATTTCTCCGTTAGTATTATTTTTTGTCAGTAACTGTATGCGAATTCCAGATAAATCGAATACTTCCTTCCTGATAAATTGCAACTGCACATATTTTGATAAGTGCGACTCACTCAATTGCATTTGGGAATATGTTTTACTTTAATGCCAACCGTTTTTTTAATTTCAAACAAAGATGACTTCACTATAAAATGTCCTTTGGTCTTCCTCGAATACAAAAAGCATTTCACCATAGAAGTTCTTTGTAATTCAGTTATAAAATCAAATGGATTTACCTGCAGTGTTATTTCATCAGTGATGTGGATAATGAATAGTGATTATCACAAGTAAAGGTCTATATATAATATATGCCTCCCATGTAAACCCCTTTACATACGGGTCAGTTTTTCAGAAAATGTACAATTCACCTTCACCAATCCTCTAAAAAAAACTCGAATTTCAGATGAAAATAAAGTTCAAAATACAGCTCAACAAAACCAAACAGATTGCTAGAATCAATGCAGTGTCAAATGTACCTAGTATTGACGAAATTGCAGCTTAATTTAGCAGAATTTACTAAATGTGCACAGCTGCCAATTGTACATTCTCTGAAAATCTTACCCATATTATACTGAGCGCTGACATGGGCGATTTACCATCTGACGTAGCTCTAGCCGACTCCATCTACATGTTTAGATGAGGCAGGTTGACTTTGTGTGAAATCTATGAATTATTTTGATTACCATAAATCGGCTGCTGAAGGTAGTGTATCAATTTAAGGACGTTGTCCCAGAGATATTGACTGTTGTATAGAACCGTCATCTAGTGAAGTATGCCATCAGGCTCCTACCTTCCTTCACCACCTTTCCTGAGTCATGTAGCCACAATGTTGTAAAGCTGTACTGTTGTCGATGATATTGTCCCTCAAATACTATAATGGTTATTGTTCCCTCATCCTTCTTGTCATACTCATCATAAGAGGGGAGGGGTAAGAGTTCTGAGTGGTTGGATTCTGAGCTGAGGGGTAAGAGTTCTGAGTGGTTGGATCCTGAGAGGGAGGGGTAAGAGTTCTGAGTGGTTGGATTCTGAGAGGCAGGGGTTAGAGTTCTGATTGGTTGGATTCTGAGAGGGAGGGGTAAGAGTTCTGAGTGGTTGGATTCTGAGAGGGAGGGGTTAGAGTTCTGAGTGGTTGGATTCTGAGAGGGAGGGGTTAGAGTTCTGATTGGTTGGTGGATTCTGAGAGGGAGGGGTAAGAGTTCTGAGTGTTGGTGGATTCTGAGAGGGAGGAGTGAGAATTCTGAGTGTTGGTGGATCCTGAGAGGGAGGGGTTAGAGTTCTGAGTGGTTGGATCCTGAGAGGGAGGGGTTAGAGTTCTGAGTGGCTGGATTCTGAGAGGGAGGGGTAAGAGTTCTGAGTGGTTGGTGGATTCTGAGAGGGAGGGGTTAGAGTTCGGAGTAGTTGGTGGATCCGGAGAGGGAGGGGTTATGGTTCTGAGTGGTTGGATCCTGAGGGGAGGGGTTAGAGGAGTCCTGAGTGCATTGGGGGATCAAATCTTCCAACTGTTCCAAAACAGTTTTTTGTAATGTGGAAATTTATATGAAAATTTGTAATAATATCTCAATGCTCAATGAATCTAGTTTGCCTCCATATAAATGCTAAATTCATATGAAAAGTGTGATGGATGTATAGATATGCTTAGTAAAGACGCAGGACTAAATTTCAAAGACTATGCATATGTATGTAAAAGAACCATTGCTTATGGTCGAAAAGAGTAGGGTATTACTGTTATTTCCTCTCTCACCCTAACATGATCAAATATATATAGGTTGATCAGGTGTTAAGCAACCAATCTCTCTGTCCAACATGTACCAGTTTCCGTTCTAGTTTGCTATAATACTCTGTCCAATAAGTAGTTGACACGGCCTAAACAGGCTTCTTTAAGAGGAGAGAAAAGTGGGGGAATCGCCGTTTGCTATCAACCATGGCGAAATATACAGCTGCATTGTACCGCACTGTCTATGTTCCATGTGCAGTAGCGGTCGTTCCCCTTCCATGAAGGAAGGGCTGGTTATACTGGCCCTGTTGTGCCATGATGGATTGCAAAGAGCCGCTCGGAGGGCAAAGGGTTGACAGGAACTTGTCATAAATAGAAGTTAAAAAACCCCCACTTTTCCCTCTTCTTTAAGACAGTCAGGTTCAGAAGGCAGTTTTAGACCCCTAAGTTTTAGGGGTCATTAACACTTTTAGCCTTAGTCTTAGCCGTGTGGTTAAGCTTATCGCTAAATATGGAATCGAGGAATGTGGCCGTCTGGACCTGACTGAAGAAGCCCGTTTAGGCATAGTAGACTATTCATGACTTTTGTAAGTGCAACTATTTATGGACAGACTGTAGTATGTCATGGGTTTTTATTGACATGTGCACCAACTGTATGTCATTCATACATGTGTTCTTCAAAGTTGTTACGCACTTGGAAATATTTTTATCTGTGCTCAATCAAATAAACAAATCCCACCCCTAATGTCCGGATCCTGTTTTCATCCTATATCTGGAAAATAGTTCTAATACACATTTATCCCGCTCTTGTCTATTTATACGTTTAGGTTTGCGCAATTAAATCGGCTAGTGAATCTTTCATTGCGGGATATAGATAAAATTATCCACAGAGTTGTCTCCATCCCAAAGAGACTGTTGGAGTTGAACATCAAACTTCCATTGGAGTTGTACAACATATCTTACACATATTTACATCACTAGATATAATTGGAAAATGGTGAGGCATCATGAAAAATGTAAACATATCCAGGCTCATACATAATTCCATCAGTCTGAAGACATATATATTGGTCAGATTTTCAGAAAATGTACAATTGGCAGCTGTACACATTTAGTAAATTCTGCTAAATCAGGCTGCACTTTGGCCAATACCAGGTAAATTCGAGTATATTCGGCATGGCATTGATTCTAGCAACGTGTTTGGTTAAGTTGAAATGTATTTTGAACTTTATTTTCGTCTGAAATTTGGGTTACTTGAGAAGATTGGTGAAGGTAAATTGTACATTTTCTGAAAATCTGACCCATATAATTATTGGTTTTATTCAACAGTACATTGATCAATAGATGCTGAGATTTATCATTTTCCTGTAAACGGGCCCTCCATCCCCCTCCCTGCCTGACCAACGTGCTACTCCCCTTGCGGAGATCCCCTTAGCCCCTTTGATGACCTTTGTCATGTTTGTGTGAGCCAGTATAAAGAATGACTGGTTTCCACGCAGTGACAGTTTGTAGGAGGCCAGAGCCGACACTTGTCATAATCTATTATGTATAGGCCTCGCTATAAACACACTTTGTCATGTCTCGCTTAGAACTCTTTGATCCCAGATGGTGCTTGGGGTGGGACTGGCTTCTCACAAAGTGAGTCTTTATGGAGATTTGCCTCGCCTTCTATAATTCAGAAGTCTTATTTGTAAATAATATGGAGCTGGCGCTGTTTCCACCTGGATGGAGAGCAGGTAAAGAAAGAGAGATAGAGAGAGAGAGAGAGGAGAGAGAGAGAGAGAGAGAGGAGAGGGAGACAGTGAGAGTAAGAAAAAGGCTAATTAGCTGGGTTTGGGGTTTGTTTTTTTAATAAATTTTATTGACAAAGTTTCATGTATTAAAACTAGTGTTTTCTAAGGCAGGAGCGAAAGGAATTAATGGGTTGTGATATCAAAGAGAGAGAGAGAGGTGGAAATGGATGGAGGGAAGGTATCGTTCAGGGGACGAATATTGTGTTTAGAGAATGACTGAGGTTCCTGTATCAAATAAAAAATAATAGAAGGTGGCGCCTCAAACAGGCTATCAACTAGAAGTCCAATAGAACGAAAAGGAAAGAAAAAACCCCCACATTAATAATGGTTACGTGAAAAACAATTTCACAGGTCTTAAAAATAATGCTTTTCTCTATTCGTGATTTTAAAAATGTTTATTAGAAATGTAGAAGCCAAGATGGCAGGATATGATTAATAAAGATGTTGCAAAAAAAAAAAATAAAAGTTTCATGCACTCATGACCAAATAAGTACCAGAGTTCATTCTGAGGATGAATGGTTCTCTATGTGAGAGGGTTCTATTGTTGAGAGGGCGTGGGAGTTAAAGGGAAAGAGATGTGTCCTGTCAGGTTATTGTAGGGTTCACTGGGTATAGTCTGTCCGAAAAGTAGTTGACACGTGATTCCTTAAACCATTTAAGGGGAGGGAAAAGTGGGGGAGTTTTGACTTCAAACCTTTGCCCTCTGAATCGCCGTTTGCGACTGACCATGGCTGTTTGCGACCGACCATGGCCAAATATACAGCTGTATTGTATTGCGCTGCCTCTGTTCTATGTGCAGCAGCTGTTGTTTTGCTTAGATGGAAGGAAGAGCTGATTATACTGGCCCTGTTTCTCCATGGTTGATTGATATGTGCGACTTGATTGGCAAAGGGTTGACAAGTCCTTGTCATAAATAGAATTAAAAAATCTCCCACTTTTCCCTCCCCTTAAAGGGACTAAGGAATCATTTGTCAACTACTTTTCGGACAGACTATAGACCCATAGTCACCAGCTGTCTTGTCTTATCGTCTAAAGTATGCCTGACACAATCAGTCATACATACATGTGTATACATACCATATTTGCCTATTACTTACATTATATGTCATGGAATTTAACTCTATTATCAGAAATGTATCCCTGAACTTTCTACCTTTTGGTTTATTGACCTTTATGTGCGAGAAATCCATAGATCTGTATAAAGTGTTGATGATATTGATCTTTACCTTTTAAATTATTTTTTGAGAGTATAATTCTTGATTCAGGTTGACAAGAAACCTGCTTAGAATCTAGTTCACCCTATGGGTAGTTATCAACTTGATCCTGATTCATTATATTATATACCTTTTCAGTTGGGTTAAATGCGAGTGTTCATTCAATACTAGTATTCATTTTATACTCGTAGGTTAAATCAACAAGTTTAGATTCTATACACGTTAAAACCTTTGGGTAAAATCTTCTGTCTAAACTTATATCTAGGCAATAGTCTTTCAAAATTATGAGATGCCTGCGCACGTTTGGTGGGCACAATCCCCAGCTTCAGCTTTTACCAGTAATCCGGCGCCTCTCCATGGATATCCATGCATTCTGAAGTCTCATCCCTTGTGCTCTAAGTCCGCTCATACAAACAGTCTAGGTCCAAAGATGGGAGAGTCTCTTCAAACGAAGGGAAAGCCTCTCGCCTCAAAACGCAAAGTGCCATTATACTTCCATTAAGACCACAAAATGTCATTTTATTCACATTAAAACTCCGAGTCTTAGGCGAGGAGACCGATTAGCGAAGTAGGCTGACATACCATTCTTATCTGATCAGAAGGTTTGGACCTAGAGTGCAAACTTACTTGATCTGCAAGTATTTTTTTAACACCAACATATCAGACAAGAAAAATATTATTAATCCTGACATGATAGCTGAAAAGGATGAACAATTTCAATTATATTGATGCCATTATGGTAATCACCCCTATCCCGTAATATATTTTCAGTCCTTTCATCAATACTTTTATTTCCAAATTCCCTGCAAAAAATGTGGATTTAGGTTGTGCTACCCTTATATTTACCAGAATAATTTACCTATCTCATGTCTAAAATAACTACCCACACACACAGATCATATTCGCGATCTTAAATCTTATAATCCCGATGACACCAGTCTCAAAAAGTTGTATGATTTGTTTTCCACGGTGTCACAATATCAAATTCTTTATCTTCCAGTTTTATATATATATAACAACTTTTATTCAGTTTACAGCTTACATAGATTGTCAATTTCATCAAACACTGAATTGGATAACAATACTCTGCGGAGCAGATCTACCGCACGATCCAATGCTATTATTATTATGTTATCATTTTGTTAATTAAGTTTTGAGTCCAACTCTGAAAAATAGAGTTTTGATGATCTTTCCTGTGATTGTTCATAGTTTTTCCTTGTATTTGTATTTGTCTATCGTTCATCAACTAATTAGTTGTAGTATAAGAGTCAATGTCCGTCAAGGAATATTAGCACTTTAGTGCCAATCTCGTTTTATATTATAGCAGTTAAAGTTGTTTTTAACTATGCAGATGAATTTTACAATATAACATTTTCCCAGACTGTAGGGTCTGATAAAGAGCTGTCTGAATATAAGAACATAATGTACAGTACAGTAAATTTACAGTAACAGCAACAGTCTGATTTCCCTTCCTTTCACCCAATACCGATATAAGTCGGTCTTAAGAATCACAGGACCTACATGCCTGTTTAGTTCCCCCCAATACTCTATACATATTTTTGCAACACTCTTATTTCAATGTTGTGTTGTTTTACACATGAGCAAATCAATATTACATAGATACATTCATAGTTACTCAACCTCAGAAATTTCAATTTCTGCAGACAAGTATTCATCATGTTCCTGGGGGTAGCCATTTTTCAGATAACTCCTGAAACCTTCTCTCGTTTTAATTTCCGTATTTATTTTGGGCAGGTTATTCCATAATCCTGTAATTTTGTAAAGATATGATCTCTTAAACTTCTCATTTTTCGGGAAAGGAACCAACAGTTTCTTCCCATCATTGAGACTCCTTAGGTTTATGGTCCTGTTATCAACATTTTCTTCGACCAGGGATTTCCTATATGCTAACTCAAGTAAATGACTGTTTCTTCTCGTTGATAAGGATGGCATTTTTACTCTAATATGTATTTCTTTTGTACTGGTGTACTTTGGTAACTTAAGTGCTATTTTAAAGGCTGAGTTCTGGAGTGATTGTAACCTATCCAAGTAACTCTGTGCGCAGCTATGGTAAAATAGATCACCGTAATCAATTAAAGGTAGTATAGTAGTTTTGTATATCAATAATAGAGTCTGTTTATCACATACTCCGTAGAGTTTTGACAATGCCTTAACCTTACTCCTTACAATGTTTATTTTCTTCACTAAGAATGTTTTGAAGTCTACCTTACTATCAATTTCTACTCCCAGGAACTTATAACAATCAACTTTTTCCAACTTCTGCAAACCCAAACAATATTCATTTTCTTTTACATCCGCCGGTTTGGTACATATAGACATAGATTTACATTTTTTTGTGTTGAGTGAAATCTTATTCTTTGCACACCATCGCACCACATTATTTAGATCTTCCTGCAGTTCAGTTAATATAGTTACCTTTCTATCTCTAGTGCCGTAAATTACAGTGTCGTCTGCAAAATGCTACAGTTTTGTTTGGGTAAAACTGGTCAGGAATCAGAAGAAGAGGTGTATATGAAATCTTACCGAAATTCCTACACTTCGCGTAATGTTGAATAGATAAAGTAAAAATGTTACCATGTCCTGGCTTTGTGGTATATTGTATATGAATGAATAGAGTGGGCTTGGGAAGGGAGTGAGCAAAGGCAAGGAGCTATGGTAAAGGTAATATTTTGGAAAGAGACATGTGTCCATCTAGAACTATAGAGGGATATAGAGATAAAGTGAGACGGACGGGAGAGGTAAGTAGATAGAGATAGACACACATATGGGCAGGGAGAGACAGGGAGAGGGAGGCAATATAGGCCATAGGCTTGAAAGCAGGGAAGAATAAATCGAAGTTTTTTTCTCAAAAACTCTGTCCGTGAATTATTGCATTGCTGAAGGTCAGAAAGCACAAACTTTTGCTCCAACAACCTGACGGGGGCACGACCTTGTCAGTCCTTCCGGTCCACCATCTCTTCCTGTTTCTCTCCTACCAAAAAATATTCTGTTGATAAAATCCCCGAAAGCCATGTTTTTTTATAGTTTACTCCGATAGCCCTTAGCATTTCCATTTTCCCTCTTCCCCCACTCTAGTGCCCGGAGCGCCTTTGTGTAAAATAAGGGTACCACCCACTTAGTTTTGGCTCCCTTTGGGATTTCCCCCCATCCACATGCAACCCCTTAACTACCCCTCCCTAGCAAAATAAAAAAGAAAGATAGCAATTTTAAAAAGGCCGAAAATCTTCCATTAATATCCACTTTCCCACTTTTTTAAGAATGCCACTATGTTTATGAATTAGGCTACGTATAAAAAGTTGACAGTGCCGTTGGATGCCATTGTGTCACATATAATGGTGTCAATGGCTGTCACAGTGTCCATTGTTGTGCACGAGTGACGGCTAAGGTTGGAGAGTGTAAGGGTTTTTGTCCGGGGTTTTTGTGTTACCCGGTTAGAATAATACAGAGGCTGGGTAATTGTGTTTGTTGGGGATGCCTTCCCCCTAACGCGCCTTTATTATTGAACTCGAATGACTTTGCACTGGCTTCAGCTGGGCAAGATTGCTATCTTTCTAGCGCCGCGGAGACATCTACTTCCATGCTGCATCTCTTCTGCTTCTGAAATTTGGTGCCATTTTTATACGTATCCTTTAAAACCCGTTACCACTGTTCTCTTTACAAATCCCAGTCCCATATGAAGTCTGTACCACGATCTTGTAAGTCATTAGATATCACATATATTTGAACTCATTTCTAAATTTTACTATAAAATACAAATAGAATAATTTTACTATAGATATTTGAGTTCAATTTGAGAAGAGATCTCGGTACTGGAATCCTCTTTGTTGATTTCCAGTGTCGCACTAAAACTAGTAATGAAAGTAGATAATCATCATTTGGCGTCTGCTTTTATCTGAAATTATTGTTCACCAGAAGGATATCTCAACATCTAGATGTAATCTTTTCATTACTTCGAAAAATGAATTTTGACCAGCATAAAGGCCCGTGTCCACTGATTAGATTATGTCGAAGAGCGGAATCAGAGGAGAAACAGGGCAGTCAGACCGGACTGGTAATGCAGGGCTGACGTTTTCCATCAGGCAAAGTAGCCCCCCCCCCCCACACACACACACACACCCGTGAGAAAATAAGCTCAGTGGATATGGGGCTTAATACTTGGAATCTCTCATTAGGTCTACATACTAATTGGCTAGGAGTTGAAATAAACATCCTACTGGAAGTAATCATGCAGTTAGTGTTAAATTGTCTGATCATCACGACAATTTAACGCTAGCTCTTATGAGCATAAGGACATATTTTATTATTGCTTCCATCACAACAAAACATCAGTGATTGATCTAGATCCCGCTGAGAGGCGTGAACAGTTTGTACTGGGCTGGAACTGGGGTGACGGTGGAGGCGAGGGGCCCTCTCCTTGCCTGCACTTGTAGCATGGGAGATGTGTGCGTGTGTGTGGGGGGGGGGGGGTGCGGTGGGGGGGGGGGGGGGGGGGGGGGCTAACATGGGTGCTCGGTGGGGAGGGGAACATTAGGCCCCCACAATCTGGCAAACACCTTTTTTTTTTTTTTAAAGACTTTATTTCGACAGCTTCTCCAATGAGTTAACATGAGAACAAGTTTCTTATACATGAAAACAAGGTTTTCGACTAAGGCTAACTTTAAATGATAACAAACGGCTTATGCTACGGAGATAGACTGTCTTGTGAAAGTCTTTGATTGTTCTTCTTAGAAAAGGAAATCTCTCAAAAATAAATATTGTCTTATATTAGAGTCTCTATAATGAATTGGTAGAATGAATGCAATGCCGAATGTACTCCAATTTAGTCGAATTTACGTATTATTTACCAAATTAATTAGAATGTAGATTTGCCAATGCTACAACTTTTCAAAATCTGACCCGTGTGATTTACGAGATTAACAGCAGAGCACGTGGTACTTTGTTGACATTTCCACTTGGTGGTGGCTCGGTGCGGTGGCTTGGTGTGGTTGGGCGCTTGGGGCGTGCAGTCCATACCCGGATGTATACTCATAACATACTCACATAGGCCCAAGCATTAGCGGCCCAGAGTGAGCTTTCCATGGGGGCTAGTTCTGTGGTGTGTGTGTGAGATAGTGACTTAGGAACGGGCCACTATGGTATGTGCGGGTGGGAGTGGGACTGGGTGGGTGTTGTGTAACAAAGAACAACGAGGTCTGAGCCTAGCACTTAGTGAAGTTGTAAAAGAAAGCAAAAGGAATAACAGTAATATTCAACAAGTAGTGAAATCTATGGGCAATGTCTTTCTCAAATCATCTGAAGTGAGTGTCCAAGAATGCATATATATGTTACTGGGAATTCCTTTGACTTATCTCAGCCGAGATGTGGTGACAATTTGCACCAAAGAACCTAGTGAACGAGCAACGTTGTTAAAGGATTCACGAGAACTACAACTGGAAGACAGACATAGTACAGATATATATCTCAGTGGTACTTTGTTGACATTTCCATAGCTAGTGGTCGGTGTGGCTTGGTGGTGGCTTGTGGCGGTAGACCGGAACGTGGCGCGCAATCTGATACCCTCTCTCTGTTGTATGTGATGTGTTTCAGGAAAATGAGTAACTGATGTGTTTCAGGAAAATGAGTCACATCGCATATATTCTGATAATTCATGCATGGCAAATAGGTTTGGTTGTGCCGTTTGATCCTCCTTCCACTGGTATGGGTCATTAAAAAAAATGTACATTTGGCAGCTGTACACATTGAGTGCTAAATGAGGCTGCAATTTGGTCAATACTAGGTAAATTCGAGTATGTTTTGTATTGCATTCTGTTTGGTTAGGTTGAAATTCTGTTTGGTTAGGTTGAAATGTATTTTGAACTTTATTTTGTCTGAAATTTGGGTTATTAGATAAGATTGGTGAAAGTGAATTGTACATTTTCTGATAATCTTACCTATGGAGGTGTGAGCGCCGTTGGCACAAAGCCTGCTAGGGGGGTCTGGGGGCATGCCTCCCAGGAAAAAATTGATTGGTGAAAGTGCATTATACATTTTCTGAAAATCTTACCTATGGAGGTGTGAGCGCCGATGGCACAAAGCCTTCTAGGGGGCTCTGGGGGCATGCCCCCCCCCCCCCCCCCCCCCCCCCAGGAAAAAATTTTCAGACAATTTTTTTTCGAATAACTTTTTTTTCGACTAACTTATTTTCGACTAACTTATTTTCGACTAACTAATTTTTTTTCCGACCTACTTTTTTTCGACCAACTATTTTCCCGACTTACTTTTTTTCCCGACCAACTTTTTTTTCCGACCTACTTTTTTCCGACTAATTTTTTTTCGACCAACTTTTTTTTCCGACCTTTTTTTCGACCTACTTTTTTTTCGACCTACCTTTTTCCCGACTTACTTTTTTTCCGACCAACTTTTTTTTCCGACCTACTTTTTTTTCGACCTACTTTTTTTCCGACCAACTTTTTTCCGACTTACTTTTTTTTCGACCTACTTTTTTTCGACCTACTTTTTTTCGACCAATTTTTTTCCGACTAACTTATTTTCGACCAACTTTTTTTCCGACCTACTTATTTTCGACCTACTTTTTTTCCGACCAACTTTTTTTCGACCTACCTTTTTTCCGACCTACTTTTTCCCCCGACCAACTTTTTTTCGGACCAACTTTTTCCCGACCAACAGTGCGTAATTCTGTCATGTTGATAAATGAACAAATATGGTTGGAATTGTGAGAAATTTGCTGATTTGGATTTGATTCTAAGCCTTATACACATTGCCACACTCGGCAGACCTAAATACCATATTATCGCCCACTGTTAAAAATGATCGTTAAAAGATAAACCTTTAAACTCATCTCCTGCCCAACTTTTTGCTTCAGGTTTACTGAAGGCTTTAGTCGATTAATCAAAAATAAACGTTCTCAACCTATAAACTTAAAACCTTCCTTGTCTTATTTTACCTTGTTCAGTCTATACTGTAAAGTGGTCATTCCTCTATGTACATTATTTCAAATTAAAAGAAATTTTCCACTTTAGTAATATTGCAATTTTCATTTTCGGGTGATTACACCTTTCTCTTATAAAAGGTAGTTAGAAAACTGGAATATTCCTTAGATGAGATAATTCCCAACTAATTCCTCTCTAAATAATTTCAGTGGTTACAAAATATTCCTATTATAAATGTCAATATTTAAATATAAACTGTATCAACAGGGTTTTTATTAAGGTTGGATTGGGGGGATTTGTGTGGTAGTAGGGGGGACCATATTTTCTGAGACATACATGCCCTGTTTCCTAGGGCGCTGCATAAAGCTGCTGGGGGCAGTATACAAATTGGTGGCTTCTGGTGTATTTTCAGCATAATTCTCAGATTTCAGTGTTCAAATTGTATACATGAGGGTAGGGTGCAGGAGGGGACCAGCCTTCTGCTGTGGTTGGTGTTGGGGGGCACACCCCGAGAAATATTCACCTTAATTTTTCCAATTTTCCTGGGGATTACCCCTGGGTTCCCACTCCCCAATAGGGGGTCCAGGGGGTGCAATCCCTCTCCACTACCTAGCTAGAATTGTCTATCAATTGTAGGCTATAGACACAGCTTTTGACCGAAATTTTAAGTACCCCCGAGTGTACCTCAAGTGTACCCCCCATTGTATCTTCAGTGTACCCCCAGTGTACCTCCAGTGTATTTATAATTAAATCAATGGACTAATTTGACTGATTGACAATTTCGACTTTATGATTGGCTTTCTGACTTTACTGTTAATATAAACGACAAAATAGACAAATTGGTACCGGTCTCGCATCCTTGTGCCATTAGGCACTCAATCTAATCAACTTCCAACTATCAACTAAATTGTACTAATCAACCAATCAGCTAATTATTGCTTTCTTGTATTAGAGTCTCTATAATGCCGAAAGAGCCGTCGTACATTATTATATTATAGCGATGATTTTGATTTACAAGTATAAGTCCGTGGAGGAGGGCTTTAAACTATAAGGAATGGGTTTACTTTAAGTGGTTCGATCGATCTTAGCATCGCCCATAATAAACAATCTTTTCTTGATTACTAGAAAGTCTCTAGTCAATTCACCGACCTCAATATGTGCTCTATGCTCTAGGCGCTATAGTTAGTAATATTGATCTACGGTGTGTGATATTGGTCTATAATGGTTCGGTCTAATAGGGAGGAGGAGCAGCTATGGGCATAACAGATGGCACTGTCAGCAAACACACTAACTCAATTACAGCTTACAAAGCATTCCCTGAAACTTTGATGTAATATCGCTCACACATGCATGCTGTCAGGACTGCATGTCCGCTGCAGGGATAGGATGGGAGAGTGTGGTGGCGAATGGGAAGGGATTTGATTTGAAAATATTGTATTTGGGCTACGTGGTTTAATTCATTTATCCATCGCCTCGATCGTACTAAAGAGTTGTCTGTAAAATACAAATGCGCTTCCTCACATAATGAGCATTCTTATGCGTTGCCCTTGGTGTGCATTCAAGTGTTGTTATCTAATAAGTTCTGAAAACAGTCAGCAGTGGGACATCGCATTTAAAAAATGTTGGATCTGAGAGTATTAAGTAGGGAGAAAGAGGGAGAAAGAGAGGGGAGTAGGGAGAAAGAGAGGGGAGTAGGGAGAAAGAGAGGGGGAGTAGGGTGAAAGAGAGGGGAGTAGGGAGAAAGAGAGGGGAGTAGGGAGAAAGAGGGGGAGTAGGGAGAAAGAGAGGGGGAGTAGGGAGAAAGAGAGGGGAGTAGGGTGAAAGAGAGGGGGAGTAGGGTGAAAGAGAGGGGGAGTAGGGTGAAAGAGAGGGGGAGTAGGGAGAAAGAGAGGGGGAGTAGGGAGAAAGAGAGGGGAGTAGGGAGAAAGAGAGGGGAGTAGGGAGAAAGAGAGGGGGAGTAAGGTGAAAGTGAGGGGGAGTAGGGTAAAAGAGAGGGGAGTAGGGTGAACGAGAGGGGAGTAGGGAGAAAGAGAGGGGAGTAGGGTAAAAGAGAGGGGAGTAGGGAGAAAGAGAGGGGGAGTAGGGAGAAAGAGAGGGGAGTAGGGAGAAAGAGAGGGGAGTAGGGAGAAAGAGAGGGGAGTAGGGAGAAAGAGAGGGGGAGTAGGGAGAAAGAGAGGGGGAGTAGGGAGAAAGAGAGGGGAGTAGGGAGAAAGAGAGGGGAGTAGGGAGAAAGTGAGGGGGAGTAGGGAGAAAGAGAGGGGAGTAGGGAGAAAGAGAGGGGAGTAGGGAGAAAGAGAGGGGGAGTAGGGAGAAAGTGAGGGGGAGTAGGGTAAAAGAGAGGGGAGTAGGGTAAAAGAGAGGGGAGTAGGGAGAAAGAGAGGGGGAGTAGGGAGAAAGAGAGGGGGAGTAGGGTGAAAGAGAGGGGACTAGGGAGAAAGAGAGGGGGAGTAGGGTGAAAGAGAGGGGACTAGGGAGAAAGAGAGGGGAGTAGGGAGAAAGAGAGGGGGAGTAGGGAGAAAGTGAGGGGGAGTAGGGTAAAAGAGGGGACTAGGGAGAAAGAGAGGGGGAGTAGGGAGAAAGAGAGGGGAGTAGGGTAAAAGAGAGGGGAGTAGGGAGAAAGAGAGGGGGAGTAGGGAGAAAGAGAGGGGGAGTAGGGAGAAAGTGAGGGGGAGTAGGGTAAAAGAGAGGGGACTAGGGAGAAAGAGAGGGGAGTAGGGAGAAAGAGAGGGGGAGTAGGGAGAAAGTGAGGGGAGTAGGGAGAAAGAGAGGGGGAGTAGGGAGAAAGAGAGGGGAGTAGGGTGAAAGAGAGGGGAGGAGGGAGAAAGAGAGGGGAGTAGGGAGAAAGAGAGGGGGAGTAGGGAGAAAGAGAGGGGAGGAGGGTGAACGAGAGGGGGAGTAGGGAGAAAGAGAGGGGAGTAGGGTAAAAGAGAGGGGAGTAGGGAGAAAGAGAGGGGGAGTAGGGAGAAAGAGAGGGGGAGTAGGGAGAAAGTGAGGGGGAGTAGGGTGAAAGAGAGGGGACTAGGGAGAAAGAGAGGGGGAGTAGGGAGAAAGAGAGGGGGAGAAAGAGAGGGGAGTAGGGTGAACGAGAGGGGGAGTAGGGAGAAAGAGAGGAGGAGTAGGGTGAACGAGAGGGGGAGTAGGGAGAAAGAGAGGGGGAGTAGGGAGAAAGAGAGGAGTAGGGAGAAAGAGAGGGGAGTAGGGAGAAAGAGAGGGGGAGTAGGGAGAAAGAGAGGAGTAGGGAGAAAGAGAGGGGAGTAGGGTGAAAGAGAGGGGGAGTAGGGTGAAAGAGAGGGGGAGTAGGGAGAAAGAGAGGGGGAGTAGGGAGAAAGAGAGGGGAGTAGGGAGAAAGAGATGGGGAGAGAGACTCAGAGAGACAGGGGAGTGTGTGGGGGGGGGGGGGAGTGAGAGACCTTACGAGTGAAAGCGAGAAGCAAGGAGAAAGCAGGAAGAGAGACATAAGGACTCCGACTCAAGCCCCTTCTGTATGTATTGATGGCAATTGGGCGGCCATTAGCGATAACAATCATGTCTATTATGCACAATGATCAAGTCTGAGCGTGGGGAGAAATGCCACAACCAATTTACCTTCCCATTAAGACAGCTACTTTGCCTCGAGATAGAGATATGTGAGGAGGAGTTGTAGGAAGGCCTGAGGGGGGCGAATCTAGGATGGAGGTATATGGACTGTCTTCATTGTAGGCCCATGTGGCAATGAATAGGTATCTTCAGCTCCCACACTCATACTTACAATAATGACAGGGCTATGTAAAACAGATCTAGTATATTTTGCCAGAATTGGTCAACCTTAAATAAACATAAGTGCCTCCATTAAGTTTGGCATTACTCATGATATTATGGTAGTGATGAAGGAGATTTTATTCGCATGTGTATTCAATAACATTTTGAATGTCAGAACGTTTGGTGAAGTCTGTCCAACGGTCATTCTGACATTCTGACGTTCAGGTATTGCCTTCAGGAAGTCCACTTCTAATGGGAAAGGAGTGACAAATAGCAATGTTCTCATTCATATAAGATGTTCTGGCTTATTAGCTTATTCTAGGAAGCCTTCTTTAGACCATCACTGGAAGTGTACGTGTGCCTTCTGCAAGACACCAGGAATCCAAAGCAGTACTCCTCACGCGGATCTACTCTTGGCATGGGACTGGGAATAGGGGTAAATGGGGTGTAAATATGCACAGGACAGAAAATTGGAAAATTACGTTGCAAAGATGGGCTCAAATGGGTCAGATTTTCAGAAAATGTACAATTGGTAGCTGTACACATTTAGTAAATTCTGCTAAATTAGGCTGCAATTTGGTCAATACTAGGTAAATTCGAGTATATTCGGTATTACATTGATTCTAACAATATGTTTGGCTAGGTTGAACTGCATTTTGAACTTTATTTTCGTCTGACATTTGGGTTATTTGAGAAGATTGGCAAAGTTGAATTGTACATTTTCTGAAAATCTGACCCAAATATATGGTTGGTAAAAGACGAGGAAGCAATAGAGAATGAGGGGAGAAATGACCAATAACAAAGCGAGAGGACTGTACACTCTGTCCAGCCTCTGTAGAACCTAGACTTCAAAGAGTACCGGTATAGGCTAGCATTGGGGTTAAGGTTCTTCAGAGGCTGGACAGAGTGTAGTCAGGGCAGTACTTACCCAGCTCCTGCAGGTTGCACACAGGCTGTGGGTGAGCCAGCTGATGTAGATGGAGACCAGACATTTTACAGGAGATTTTCAGAAAATGTACAATTGGCAGGTGTACACGATTAGTAAATTTTGCTAAACCAAGCTGCAATTTGGCCAATACTTGGTAAATTCGAGTATATTCAGCATTGCATTGATTCTAGCAATCTGTTTGGTGAGGTTGAACGGTATTTTGAAATTATTTTTCGTCTAAAAGTTTGGTTATTTTAGACAATTTGTGAAAGTGAATTGTACATTTTCGGAAAATCTGACCCAAATAGTCCTCCCGGAATGATCTGACTTCTTAATAAGAACTATGTAATCTCTTTCTCTATAAATTATTCTGTTTTATTATTCAGTGACACAACTCCCTTTATTGAGCAAATGTAACATCAGCAGTAAATCATGTCACATAAGGTGTGTTTTTCAACTACACGCAGTCTAAACCTTAACTATAAAAACCGCTGTGCCAGTATATAGTTCTGTTTGAATAAACTGCATAATATTGGAATGGCAGCTTCCAAAGGAATCAACTAATCTCTGCAATCCAGATATTGTCTGTCTATATTCCGTAATATCTTCCGATTAATCTGGATAAGGGTTTGTGTTAGAGACTGCCGATACAGGCTGTGGTCAACACATATGATGGTTGTCAGTTGAACAAATGGTCGGCAGGCCTGTTGAGCGTTCCTATCAATAGCTATCAATTTATACTATAAACAGCTCACTCTACCCTATGTGCTGCATTGTTGTTTAAACAGAACCCAAATGATGGAGCCCAGTTGCCTTAAATTTGCTATTATGTGTTCTTTCTACTATATATATATATAGATCTAAAGCAGACTACGTTATTAGAATAAAATACTGAAAAAGCCATAGGTTTAATTGTTTCTCATACAAATGCCATTCTTATCTTTTTGTGAAGAAGTACTTTTGTCCTTTAAAATGGACCAGTAAACAATTGTTTAAATAATATTAAAAAATCGCTTAATCTAAGCTTGAGTTCAAAATCTAGATTAATTCTCAGTGTCAGTGCGGTCGGTATCTCCTACATTTATGTCACTGTCACTATTTGTATAAAAAAAAATGTGTCCATCTCCCGATCCCTTTTTTTTTTCCTTTTTTTTCCTTTCTCCCGATCCCTTTAATTGACCGAGCGAAACACCAGCATTAGTGTCAGAAAGGTGTCTGTTAAGATATTTGTTTCCTACCCCAAAATATTAGTTTGACACTAAGGAAATTGAGGATACTCGTATCAAATAATATACAACATCTCTTAATTATCGTTGATCTAGACCAGAATGGATAGATCTGAGAGAGGCAGGAGTTGCTGTACAAAAATTGGGTCGGATTTTCAGAAAATGTACAATTGGCAACTGTACACATTTAGTAAATTCTGCAAAATTAGACTGTAGAATGATAAATACTGGGTAAATTCAGGATATCCGGAATTGCATTGATTCTAGCAATCTGTTTGGTTATGTTGAACTGTATTTAGAACCTTATTTTCGTCTAAAATTTGAGTTATTTCAGAGGATTGGCGAAGTTAAATTGTCCATTTTCTGAAAATCTGACCCAAGTACATCACACAAACATCTCTCTGTCACCTCCCTCCCCATCCATCTGCCACATCTCTCCCCCTTTACTTTCCTTCTGGAAAGAAGCTCCAAATAATACAGAAATCTTATCATTCCTACTGCTTCAGCTTTCTGTATGAGCCTTCCCTGATAAAAAAGCCATCGCCATATTGTGATGCCGAGTAGGAGTAGACCTGTAGTGTAGGGATACATCAATGTGATATATCTTACTATATGAGTCAGATTTTCAGAAAATGTACAATTCGCCTTCACCAATCCTCTCAAATAACCCACATTTAAGACAAAAATGAGCTTCAAAATGCAGTTTAACATAAAAGAACTGATATTTTAATTAATGCGATACCAAATATATTTTATAATTTTTAGAGACTTACTTACCTTAAAGTTGAATTAAAATTTAGATTTTTATGAGCACTCTATTTAGTTCCGCACCCAAATGGGTTGCGAGTAAAAACTCAGATATACCCAGTATCCTTCATTTTCAGCCTATTTTAGGAGGATTTCCTAGATGTGTAGAGCTGCCAATTGTACATTTTCTGAAAATCTGACCCATATAGAGGGTGGTTATGGCTGCACATCTAACTTCACATCCATCCTTCCCTTCTTTGTACAGGCTACATCTCCTAATGAAAGTGGACGTATCTATTGTTGCACTTCTAATGATATTTACGCTAAATGCTTGATTGATATGTTAAAACTTGACTTCCAGAATAACTGGTAGGGGCCCACAAGAGAAGATAATTCAGACATGTATAATCACCTCTTGTTGATTTGGCATATACGGTTTTCAATTATTATGTGTCATATATATATGCCTATGCTGTATGAGGGGTGCCAACAAAATACATATTTCACATCATTGTCCATTCAATAGCTACATAAAATCTAGTGATAGCGAACCAACACCGATTTCTGACACCATCGAGAGAAGGACGGGGAAATTGCTTACTTACCTAAAATACACCCACAATGAAAATAATAGAATTTGAGGTATTTTATGGCAATTCAGGATCAAAACACGTGTTTATATTTCAATATTCCTTTTTTCCTAAGCATATATATACGTAATAAATAGTAGATGGAACTTGGTGCTTCTAATCGAATATTCAATTCCTAGCGCCTCGTTCTACTCTCTGTATATATTGTTTATGTCGTACAATGTTCATTCGCGCGTATTGAGTGAGTGGCAATTTATACGATTCCTAGATGCTTTGGGACTTGTTAACAATTCACAACCTGACAAATTATAGTTTGAAAAGTATAGTAGCATATCTTGTAGCTTTTAAATAATTTTGTAATACTCACGGTCTCTTCTACAGTCATTTGATTTCTCAAATATTTTGACAAATCATTATTGCACAGATATTTCTATAAGAGAGGCATATATTATATACTGTAAACGTATTAATGTTCGCGCAGTATTTATTTTCGCTATTTTCGCGCACCCATCTTTCCATGCGCGAAAATAAATCCTGCGCAAAAGGTATAATTATTGCATAAACAAGGTGTGAGACCACCTTACTGCGCGAATTTAAATCCGCGCGAAAAGATGTCTTTATAAGCGCTTAGTGCACGAAAATTTATCTGCGCGAAAATAAATACGTTTACAGTAATCAAAACCACTGCCCGTCTGAGTGCCTTGAAAACACGAAACTAACACTAAGTACTATGGTTCATCATGGCTATCCAGCCTGGAAAACAACATGTTCTCCGCCTGGAGTATGGAAGGAGGGATTAGTGAAACTTGGAGGGATTTATTCCCTCCTGGCAGGGATTAACCTGTCTCGTTAATCCCGCTGCCCGCTGCCCCGGTTATCATTAAGCGTAGTATATTAGAGATAAGGTAAGGCAGTGTGTGAAGGTAAACCGACCCATCCTTCCTCCTCCTTGTCCATACACACATACGTTATCTGTCTATGTACTGGTGCTACCTTTCATCTAATTTGATCTTCCTAATCAGTTTTATATCATTATATTGAAACATGTATTTTGTAATTGGAATGTATTGGATTATTTTGGTGTAATAAAAATGTATAGGTGGGTTTGTCAGAAAATGTACAATTTTCACCAATCCTCTCAGATAACACAAATCGAAGACAAAAATGGGGTTTTATATACAGTTCAACATAACCGAAGAAATCTTTTGAATCAATGCAATATCCTCAGGTACCCAGTATTTATAATCTCCCGCTTAATTTAACAGAATTTTAATTCTCTAACTGTTGTATACAATCTCCTAAATCCACCAGATCATGTCATAATATTAAAATGAATGCAGTCTATAATCAGTATGAATTGGCTTCTTGGGATTCATTTGAATATGAGAAAGCGCACAAAATGTACAAAGCTGGAAGGAAAGATATTCTGTTTTCTTTCTTTTACCATTTGGAATTGAGATGAGGTAAAGGAGACTTGACCATTTGGTTAGCATATAAAATCATCTGAAATGATATTCATTTGTATTATGTGTCCTATAGAATCACTCTAGGTCCAAACCCTCATATCAGATAAGAATGGTATGTCAGCCTATCTCGCTAATCGGTTTCTTGTCCTAGAACTCGGCGGGAATATGATGACATTTTACGGTCTTAAAGGAATTATAATGGCACTTTGCGGTTTGAGGCGAGAGGCTTTCCCTTCATTTGAAGGGACTCTCTCAAGTTTGGGCCTAGACTGGAATTGAAATATTCATATTGTGAAAATGGGTCCAGGCACTAGTGGAAAAAACAGCTGTATTCATGAGGTGAACTAGTCCTGGTGAAGAAACGTTTTAGAAAAATGTCCGTTCCTCCTCGCATGGACAGTGTCTAATGCTGCCCCTTCCTACACGGAATTAGAAATATAAGAAAAACTATTGAGTAGACCGGCTAAAGATTAATGTAAACTGGATGCACTGCTGTCTATAGGAGATACTTGCCAGTTGACCAAGGCTCATAACTCCTGCTACATGGTCGGAGATCGACCAGTGGACAACGACGACTTACAAAACGGGGAGGGCCCGAGCAAAAACTACATTTAAGAATACTAATTTTTGAATTAATAACTAATAATTTATAACAAAATATGCTATTAATGAAATTCTAAAGTAAATATCAATTGTGTTAGCTCCTGGAACAAGAATATGGTTATTGACGTTTTTTTTTTCTTATGACAGTACAACGTGTGTGTGTTTCGGGGGGGGGGGGGGGGTAGGTACTGCTTCCCCCCCCCCCTCGCGTTGTTATGCTCTCTCTAGATCTTCCATTGGACTTTCCATTCAGACTTGTACTATTAGAGTTATTGTCAGTGGAGACATTAGATAGATAGTGGTGGGGTGACCGGCGTACAGGTGGTGTGGTTATTGTCACTGTACTGCCTCCCAGACTGAGTAGAGGCCACATGGACCAGTTGGAGTGACTCATTATTAGATGGGAGGCCAAACTGAGACTATCTTCCGTGTGTGCTATCGCTTTATATTGATGTTTCTTGACTGCCCAAAACTATGTCGCTTGTATAATCACAATTCATCATTCACTGTCTATCCATTGCCCCACAGGCTCAGCTATAGCCACTTTACCCCCCCCCCCCCCTCCCCCAACCAATAGGTGTAGAATACTATGTAAATCATTTGAGATTACATAGCCCTGAGACATATAGATGGACACCACAACAATGGTCCACTTAGAACATGTGGAGTGTCCCGGTGGTAACAAAAGGAAATCCTTTTTCACATCCATGGTATCGGGCATTGATTTAGATTATCATCAGACATGTATGGAACATAAAAACTCGCAGCTTCCAGTTGTGTCCCCATTCATCATGCCTTTATATCTGGGTCTCGTCGGACTCGAGGTTATGACTAATGTTACGTATCTGATCATAAATAGGAGCCCACTTTCCATTATCGTCTATTCTGTCCGTCACCCCCAACCCCATGCCACCATTACTATAGATGTGTCAGATCTTCAGAAAATGTACAATTGTCAGCTGTACACATTTAGTAAATTCTACAAAATTAGGCTGCAATTTGGCCAATACTAGGTAAATTCAAGTATATTTGGCATTGCATTGATCCTAGCAATAGGTTTGGCTAGGTTGAACTGTATTTTTAACTTTATTTTCGTCTGAAATTTGGGTTATTTGTGAAGACTGGCGAAGTTGAATTGTACATTTTCTGAAAATCTGACCCAGATGTGCATCCCCTCTGCTCCCCCACCACCCAGACTACAATTTCCTGACCCCCTCTCTCTCTAATACCCCTATCGCTGCTACCTCCACCCCACTCCTCTCCTTCTTCACTCTCCACCCATGCACATCCAGGCATGTTGGTACTGAGTCACTCGGACTTGAGTCAGTACATCCTAGTGGGGGCAATAGGGTGCCTCACCAAATATGTGAAAATCAAAGAAAATTCTGCATAAAGATGAACTAGTAGCATTAATTTACGAGAATGTTTCTGTTTGAAACCTGATAATCGATAATATAATCACTAATGAGAGTATTTTGACATTGGATCGCTCCTAATCTTTGTTTTGCTCCTGGGGAAATAAACGACAACAAATCCCACTGTCCATACTTTTGTAGTTTTACCCAGCGCGTTGGTAGGAAGGACGGGGCTGGTAGTATATGGGTCAGATTTTCAGAAAATGTACAATTCATTTTCACCAATCCTCTCAAATAACCCCAATTTCAGACGATAATTTAGTTCAAAATTCAGTTCAACCTAACCAAACTGATTGCTAGAATCAATGCAATGCTGAATATACTCGAATTTACCAGTATTCTGCAGTATTTACTCAATGTGTACAGCTGCCAATTGTACATTTTCTGAAAATCTGACCCATTAGCTCGGGTTGGGAAGTGACCTCTCCCTCTCCCTATCCCTGTGGATGAACTCACTCCATGAGCTTTTTTCCATTTGTGGATCATCATTGATTCTTTTATGAAGATTGCGTTCTATGGGCACTCCATTTTCTCTTATCGTACTCGAATTATAAGCTAATGACTCATATTTGTTGTACTTGTTATTTGTTATGAAAAGCAGCACATCATTTCCTCAGCTTTGGTCGACCTGAAAATGTTCATTCAATATTTTCTACTTCTTTTAAACATGAATCGAATTGAAATTAAAAGGTTTCTTCTAGTTGTGAGTAGACTGAAACATATATTTCTTTCACATGTTAATACGTACTTTTTATATTTTTCAGGTGAGTGTACGGTGATCGATGGAATTAGCTTGTTTTAAGTGGGTGAGCATGATACTTACAATTTCTTCGCTAAACAGCAAGCGTTTGTGGACAAATGTGAACTTAGTCAGCAATTTTGATATTCCGAAACTGTCCATATATGGTTAGTGAGAGACGAAAATCTACTTCTATATCTTTATTCTCACTGGACATTTAGCGTATTTGACTATGCCCTAGTGGGTTCAAGAAAACATGGAAGGCATTAAACATATTCACCTGATATATTGAGAAGATATTATATATATGTTGGGAGGGGATCTGCCAACCGGTTGAAATTCAATTTTTCTATGCTGTGACTTAGTGTGTGGGGTGGAGTTTTGCACTTTTTTATTTGGACTTTTACTGGTCATATTATATATATATCTGGTTAAAAACCCCATGCTGAATAGAAACAGTTGAATGCAAAATGTACATAATCATTGTTGTATGACTTTATCTCTATTCATATTATTCCCACGTACAATGTAGTTGCCACGGCAGTATTGGTGCCTTATTTATCTAAAAAGAGTATATTAAAAGGCTCCTTCTCCTCCTTACCCAACGGATACACAACAGTATTGTCAAGAAGTGTATTTTAAAACAGCTGGACGCCTTGCCTGTACACTGCACTTAGTGAAGTCCAACTAGAATATGGCATGTAGTCTCAAGACTAATGACTTTTGTCATGATCCTTCTTCCAACTTTCAATGTACAACCTCCTCTGGGAAATTTCCTCTTCTCTGTCGCATATTCTAGTTTTTTCCTGGCTTGAGTTTGCAAGTAGTATTTTTATGCAGATTTAGAGGCAGATTCTACTATCGTATACACGTGTACTTGGTATTGTATCTGGGGCGGCCCTTAAATATGCAAATTCATGATATCGTTCAGGGGCGTACTTGTGGTTTGTTATGCTTCGCCCCTTATTGCCATATTTCCTTAAAGATGACGTTATATTTTGCCTTAAGCCATGTCACCATATCTATTTAGGTCTTGGATAATCTTTATGTATTTTTAAATTGTTATCTAAAACAAACTTAAATTAGAAAATGTTATCTTGTAGTTGCACACTCTAGGTCCAAACCCTCAGATCAGATAAGAATGGTATGTCAGCCTGCTTCGCTAATCGGTCTCCTCACCTAAGACTCGGCGTTTTAATGGGAATGTAATAAAATTTTGCGGTCTTAATGGAATTATAATGGCACTTTGCGGTTTGAGGCGATAGGCTTTCCCTTCGTTTGAAGGGACTCTCGCATCTTTGGACCTAGACTGTGCAGTAATAAATGTGAAGGAGACCGGGAGCCTGTGCAGCACAGCATTTGATTCTCCAGTCGAGGCTGTAGGGACTCTAATATGATAGTTTTAATTGTTTTCCAAAGTTTTGTTTATGAAACAACAAAAAGTCAAAGACTTATACAAGTCTATCACTTCATCTGAAAGGGGAGTAACCGATATACATATTAATGGTTATTATATATCTATCTTACCAGGACAACCGGGAAGTGTCCTACTTATAATTCGCCTTTAAAAGACCCAGAGAGAGGCAAGGTTGGTCCCATGTGACATTAGTATTAGAAGTTACAGGATCTTAAAATCGCCTTTTACAGGTTCTAATTGCTCTAATAAGCGATACCGTTTTATGTGCTTTATGCAACCTTTTAGACCTGTCATCTGTTCTGCATGCCATTTATTCTTGATTTATGGTGCCTCCGCCTTGCTGAAAGCCTGCCTTTATTAATAATTCACCTTGGGGACTCACTGCACTCGGGAGGTCTATAGACCCTGTGGTGATAAATTAGTACCGTATTCCTCAAATTAATGCTTTCCAATGTACTGAGATTTTGGAATCGCATTTTAAACGGTCATTCATACTTGTTGAATCGGTACTCTCATAGAGCTCCTTTGTGGAGTTCTGTGGCCAACACGTTGCAGTGTTTTTATTACATGTGCATGCTATATGGGAGGTGCTATAAGTGGGGTGCTATAAAAATATTCATATAGGACGCGTCCTATATGAATGTAGTTGTCTAAAAATAGCTCTGTTTATATGCTTCGCAGAGCTTTGGCTCTCCGCGAAGCATGTAAACAAACCCCGCGATCGGTAATCCACCCGTAATTCTGGTACTTTAATTATAGAAATACATAATAAAACCCACATCATTAGATAGAACATTCTCTATCATTCTCTATCGAATGATATAAGTTTTATTATTGTAGCTAACGAAATGGCCACAATATGAATGTTTTAATTCAACAATGTCAGTAAGTAAATACTGCATGATCACAGTCCTGACAACACACCGTTGAAGCCTACTAACGGGGATCTCAGCGGGACTCTCAGCAGGGATTTCTGAGACTTCTTTTCAGACATTTTTTCAGTAATATCTAATGATATATGATCAAATTTTATGCACATATAATAAATATAGAATGGAACTCGCCTTTATTGGACTTGATTCGTCCACATAAGCACTCTGCCTACGGCATCGTGCTTATGTGGACGAACGAATCTCGTCCAATAAATCTCGTCTTTTTTCAAAACAGCTAATTGCTTTCAAATCTATTATTGGATTTTATTGGATTAGAGAATCCCCGATACTGTATCATACTGGCACATCCATAGAATAGAATAGATGCATGGATAAAGGTGCTTCCTACCATACATACCCCAAAGCCATTTTCCCCTCCGTAATAGAACAATTCTCCAACGAAGGTCCTATCTTAAATTCTGTTGGGTCCAATTATAAATCCGACAAGAAGAAAACTCATCACTGATTGGTTGCTAATCCACTCTAGGTCCAACCCTCAGATCAGATAAGAATGGTATGTCAGCCTACTTTGGTAATCCGTTTCCTGGCCTGAACTCGGCGATTTAATGGGAATATAATGACATCTTGCGGTCTTAATGAAATTATAATGGCACTTTGCGGTTTGAGGCGAGAGGCTTTCCCTTCGTTTGAAGGGACTCTCTCAACTGTGGGCCTAGACTCCTCTTCCCATTGGGCTCCACTGTACACAAGGCAAGCACTTGTTATTACAAGCAATACGGTATTTGACTAATCTACTCTGGGGTAGCTAGCTTACCATGGAGGGTTTGGCCTTAATGGATGGCATCAACACAACCCTGCAGATAACCTTTCCAATCCTCCAGGGTTCCTCCAGTACATCTCATAACTAGGTCAGCAATGATCACAGACGACCTACTGTCCTCTCAAGCTGAGATGATGCCCTATATGGTTCCATCACTTGTCCCTCGATCCACCACTTGCTGGTCCCTACTGTCCTCCCAATTTAGATTGACCTCGCACCACTTTTGAGGTATTGCCAGGCATTGCAAATGATTGGTAACCATAACACTTGTTTAGTATCATGTAATTTGGAATGGACAAAATGTCCTTTGCATATCAATAAAATACCAATGGTATCGAATCGGTATAACAGACAATAGTCAATACTATACAGAAAATGTAATTTAAATGTAGGTCTTTGATGATAATATGACCTATATTAATCCCTTTATGCCGTTATTGATCAGATGTTTGTACTCCTAATTCTACTCCTGTTTCTACTCCTTAATGGCTAGTTAATGATTAATGCTTGCAAATCCCTGGTGTTGCACCCAAAGGAGAAAGACTCTTAGCTAGCCTAGAACACCCACGGATCATCCTCTCTAATCCAGCCTCTTATCTTTTCCGCCAATTAACACCTTTGCTTATAGATTGGATGTTAATCCTGGCTTTAAATGAAACACGATTTTCTTTAATTACTTTTCCTACTCGAGTGCACTTATTGAGCAGGGGACCTCCTAGCAGCTAGGGAATCCTGTCAATCAAGTCGAATTGGGTCATGCCAAAAAGTCCGATTAATTAGTTATAATTCATGTTTGGGTCATGGCTACGATGTGGGGATGGGGTGATATGATATGCTAGCTTTGCAACGCTACAAAATCGATCATTGTCGGGGAGTTCGTCTTTTCTGTTGAGGTAATAAAGAGTAGCTGGGCAAAAAACATCGAGCACTGTTTAAAATTTCATAAAACATTCAAGTCATTGCATGGCTAGTGGCAGTCACCTCATCGTGTTGGGCCTGATTGGGGTTTGCACATTGTTCTCCCAATCCCTGTAAATTGCATTAATTCATTTGTGCAACGATGTTGTGGGAACCTTTCATACCACGACAAGGTACAGGAGTAGGGGCGGATTAATATTATATTAATTAAATTACGTCTTCATGGCTTCATGTAAACAAAAGAGGAAACTGGTATTTCATTAAATATATTACATATCATATCCGTTTATCCATATGATTAACCCCCAAAAAATAAATGCCCACGAGATAAAATCCAGATGTACCAGTATTACTTTCAGAAAGAAACATGTATAACTATGAAAATTCGATTCATCAATTAAATTTCCTTTCATCATTAATGATAAAGAAGTAAGACATGTTTCAAATAAGGCCAGTCCATCCAGTTGCCGTTGGCCTGCGTTGACCTGCTGCTCATACCTTTACTATGAACACAAATACGGCCCCATTGATGATGTATTGTGCCATTATGGAAGCGGTGAATGTCGTCTGCCATAATAATATTAGCTTTTATTGAAGGAAATGCCCTATTATATAACGTTACCAATAAATAGATGGAGTAATGCGGCACTTTAGCCTAACCATAATCATGAGTAATTGTGTATTGCCCACAAAGACCCAACTTCCCTCCAGAGAGCTAACAAGTACTATTACTACCTCTAATACATCAACTACTACATGGGTCAGATCGTCAGAAAATGTACAATTCGCCTTCACAAATTTTCTCAAATAACCCAAATTTCAGACGAAGATAAAGTTCAAAATACAGTTCAACCTAACCATACAGATTGCTAGAATCAATGCAATGCCGAATATACTCGAATTTATCTAGTATTGATCAAATTGCAGCCTAATTTAGGAGAATTTACTAAATGTATACAGCTGCCAATTGTACATTTTCTGAAAATCTGACCCACATCCACCTTGCATTCTGGACAATCGGCAAAGGAAAGGATTCTCCCCTCGGTATTTTGGTGCCACTTAAATTGCAGACAATCTTTCTACTAATGTTTTGTTGACAATGGATTGCAATGCATGAATTGATGATTCAGTTCGATTCAGTTCACCTGTTTGACTTAGATGAATTGTTCAGATGGAGGAGTTTGCTGGACGTACTGAAAAATCTAGCTCTTGATTGTTATGGTAGAAAATACCATAAAATCAAAATAAAATAGGTGATTCCACAGAACTAGTGCATTATTCACCGAGGCTGTGGGGTAATATCAAATAATCACGTAATACAGCTTGTCATCACATTCTAGTGTGGAATTATTCTAGTTTCAATTAGTAAATAGATACAGTGTATACAATATGGTGCTGCCAATCAAGACATTTCACACTGTCGGAGCCAGGAGTTTACAGGAGGATGGTACTAGTATTATAAGAACGTTAACATTATTTGGTGAACTTCGCTAACTTCTATGCGGACCCCTCTGATGTTTCGGGCAGTGCATCTGGCTATACTCTGTTTCAATGTATGAAACATCGGATGATGAAACATGCAGGGGTGTAGACGGGTTGCTGTGGGACCAGAGGACTCGGGTACTGCACAACATATTTTGTATTGTCCTTTCCAATCCTTTGCAGGGCTCGAAAAAACCTATGTAAAAACTTAGTTACCCGGGGCAACTAAAAAATGTCTCTGGGCAAGTAACATTTGATGTTAGTTGCTCGATTGGGCAAGTGAAAGTCTCTACGGCGCCGATTTCAAACCCCTGTTGTGATGTCCACTTACAATGAAACAAGATACATACAATCAGTGTGATTTCGTTTATAATTCTGCAAATAAATTTGGGCAAGTGAAATAATGTTGGGCAAGTAAATCTTGGCCGCCACCTGCCCAATGGGCAAGTGCAGTTGGTAGGGTTTTTTTCGAACCCTGCTTTGCTTTATAATACACATGGGGAATACAAATTATAGGCTCTATCTTCATGAATCTATTATACATAAGAAGCTTTTATGATTCAACATGCCACCAAACTTTTTCCTCACCCCGCCCCCCCCCCCCCCCCCCACACACCTTACCACCAAAGTTCTTTGTGCATTTCATTATTTTATCAGTAGCTGTAACTGGGTGTTGTTGGTTTATGTCAGTAAATCATGCTAATTGGTAGTCCACTGAATGGGCTGTGGTGAGCATCCACTTCATTATTCATGCTTAAAAGGAACTGCAAAAGTATTCCACCCTTTCGTTGTCATGTATGGAAATTATTGTTTGTATTACTGCCTCTGGTAAATCACACCTAGAAGCATTTGTTCCTTTACTCATAATTGTAAATCATATAATACGTTGTCCCAAAACGTTTTTCACCCCGTTACAAGGTTCGTATATATAACTATTAACCAAGTATTTCATACTTTCCTATTCCCACTTTTAAAAGAATAATCAATATTATAAAGACATAAAGCAGAAAAAGCTGGTAAATGGATAATTAGTTTATGGAGCATAAGGCTTTGTAGCCCTCTGATGGCCGACATTTACATGGTGATTACGCTAACATGAGCTACTCAATAAAAGACCCATAGACATAAATAATCAATACAATGCACATTTACTATGTATAGGGCCTCTTTACGGTTATTACAGACTCGATTGCCGCCTACTTGTTTGCTGCATGCTAGGTCTGCATAAAAAGACATTCAGTCTATGTCTGGAGAGGAGATGGGGAAGGTAGCCATGCAATGGCAGAAAGTGGGTGCAAGAGTCAGAAGAATAGAGGACTTGCATGTGTCTGTTACAGTGCATGCTGGGAGGCATCAGTTCATATCTGACATACACATAATTAGAATCCTAGAATATAATATTACTGTTCAAGGCTTAGAGAAAAAAGAAACAAAACTCTGGCGTATGCTCCTTGAAGAAATCAGAAGGTTGTCATTTATGTAAGAGTTCAAACCTATTTGTTATAGCGGATGATGAGCTATTTGGTGTTAAAGGTTGAATATTCTGTGACACGGTTACATCTTGTCTGAAGAGAGTGAAAGAAAATATAGAAAATACCAAAAAAACTATAAAATATAAGGGACACAACATACTTGCACCGTAGAATTGTATGAGCGACGATGGCAGGTTATGCTTGAATAAAACCTTTTCAAAAACAAAAAGAATTATGATGGGAAAGATGAAAAGTGTGCTTAGAAGTAGAAGTCTGTAGTATTTAGAACTCTTCCAATGGAGTATCACCTTTTATTTGACCTCTTCTTGACCTGACTGCCACTGGCCAAGAACTTAATCTGTTGCTTATCGCAGATATTTGAGACAAATAAACAAGTAAATGCAGACGAATACGTGCTGTGGATTTGACTCCTTCACTTCCGACACTATTTGCACAATTCAAGTTGTCGAAAAATATATTTCTGAAAATTATTCCAACCGTACCGATCTATTGAGCTATAACCAGGATACATCCCAACCCACTGTCTCTCATACCTTCCCCTCCAGTGCACGTGCACTAACAGAAAGTAAATTGTGTGAAAAATTGTTTTTTAGAGTATACCAGTGGCACAAGGATAATGTTTCATCGTGAATAATGAACAATACCTAATCTTCTTCATTCATGGATCACAAGTCCACATTTAGTTTGAGCCAATCCAGCCTTCACCAAGATATTAATAGAAAGAATATCAGCTTTTAAACAACCTGTTTGTCAACCAAGTCCACCAGGAACATGAATGTAAATACATGATATTGGTGCCTACAAATGGCTTCATTTCGCTCTACCCATAGTATAGCCACTGTGTGCAATGTTCCTGTCTAGTGACTCAGTGCTGATGCCGCGCGTCCATGCTTGGCCAGCTTTGGCTTAGTTCTGCTGAATTGTTCATGGCTGGCTTGTATTGCTCTCTAGCACTAGTGGGACCTCGGAGAGCAGCTCTTCCTATACACACTCGCCAGAACCTAACTGCGCTGCTGGTACTGGGGCCGACCAAGCGATTTGGGTCAGATTTTCAGAAAATGTACAATTCGCCTTCACTAATCCTCTCAAATAACTCACATTTAAGACAAAAATGAGCTTCAAAATGCAGTTTAACATAACAGAACTGCTACTTTAAATCAATGCGACACTAAATATACCCAGATGTACCTAGTATTGACCATTATTTAGTCTAATTAAGCAGAATTTACTAAATGTGTAGAGCTGCTAATTGTAGATTTTCTGAAAATCTGACCCATTTTTGGTTGATATAGTTATGACATCTTGTAATACGCGAAGAATAGATTTTCCCATTATCATTCACGCTTATTGGCGTTTACTACGGTCCTGCTCCAACTTTTATTTTCACATTATATAAATTTGGATTGGAAACTGATGGTAAATTAGGAATTTTCATTGGATAAATCATTGATTGATTGGTGATCTCATAATTTGAAAAACGTGGTTCCTTAATCTGAATCTCATATTCATCCCCTAATCCCAAATCCCAAATATACCTCACACCACATTGAAGACCCGTTATATATAAATCTCTATTTATCTGTACTTATCTGCCTACAATAAATGTTCATATCCTCATAAGATGATAGGCCTATTATATGAATTCAGAAGTTATGTGCCACCATAGATAGAGCTTTTATTTTGAGGGGCTCGCTGTGGACGGACGGGTCTGACCTAGATAGCGATATGAGATCGATGTGAATGAGTGAGTAGGCCTCACCTACTCACACGAGCAATACTACATTCATCACCACCTATGTGGGTCAGTGTTATTGGTGGATGATAGGCAGGTGGTCTCTGCCTATGGCAGAATGGCATCCAACGCTTTTATTCATTACCGCTCTCTGCCTCTCTCCTTGAGATATGGTAATTCGCTATTTCTCTGTCTAAAGGAGGTTGGATGTTGATGGGTCTACTAGGGCTGCCTTCGCAAGAACTGAGCTGTTCTTGTTGTTTCTCCAAGAGGATTAGTTGGCCAATGTAGCTGACTAGGGAGGGTCTCTTAAAAGATAGCATCGTCTAGGTTTTTTTTGCGCAAACGAAACTTTCCATATACTACTTTATAAGTGATGAGGTTGCATATTGTTGATTTGTATAAATACCAGTTGAATAAGCCCTTATATTAAAGGGTCTACTTGTGTTGCTTGGATATCACTTCTTTTAATTCATCCCATAGGAACTGAATTATTTAGAAAATAGAATGGCAGACGTGGAATTAGAGTGACACCTTTGATTCTGTGTGCGGAATATGCTACTTTACGAGCGGAAATAACTAGATAGGATATTCAAGAAATCTCAGCGCCTGAAATTATAAGTGCACCCTGGGATCATACTGAGCTCAGATACCTCATTTGTTATACTTTACCCTAACTATCTCGATTAAAATTGTTTAGATGCCTTCATTGATAATTGATTTATAGACATTACTAGGATATTTTCCCTGATGAGTAATGATGTGGGATCTTTGGCAGATCACAAAACTAGCCTAGATATGATCTGAGGAATCACTGAGAGTTTTGCATACCTTATAAACCTATTCTATGTTCTATGAAATCTCTTTTATTATCAAAACCAATGTTTCTTACATTCAGAATGTTGTTGTTGTAACGTTTTTATTGATCTATTAGGTACATCTCGATGTTGTCATCTATTTTCGTTTCTATCCTTGATGAATCTTAAATATTAATACTTTAAGTTACATAGTAAAAGATTGTTTGTTTTTTTAAAAAAAGTTATTACTTATGCAGGATGTGGTAGCATTAGACATCAACATACTACTAAGTATATGTTATGTACTATGATATATATTATCTGAGGTATTGAATATTATACAGACTTCATTGGGTGCTCTATACATTTCCTAAGATTTGATTTTTATAGCAAATGGCACGATGGAGGGTTCAAACCGATCGAGACCCATCAGAAAACGGGACGAACCCCGAAGGTGTGAGTTCCCGTTTTCTGATGGGTCGAGACCAGTTTGAACCTGATCAGAGTGCCATTTGCTATTTATTACACACTCTATTTGGATTGCTCATTGCTCTGGTCCATCTTCTTAGAAGTCTATAAATAATCTTGGATATAGAGAAAGGCACAATATAATTAATGGCTAAATAAACAGTTGGTAAGTTTACATATCTCTGACGACTCAAGGAGTTCATGTACTAAACTAAACCTTATCTCCCCTGCTGGGAATACATCGCCTATCAGTTAATAGCCAGAGAGTCTTCCCAGGAAAAAGAAAAAAGAATATCAGAAAAGAGTGAAGAGTTTGCCATTAGTTGTGCGGACATTTCCTCTCCATTAGAGCAAGGCGCACTGGTCGGGCTGGAGAAAAGCACAATGATCAATACTAAGTAGCGGGGGTTAGGAGCTGTGCCATACTTGAGTAGACAGAGTCGATTGATGCCAGGGAGACATACCTATGTCTTGTTACCAATGATTTTGGTGCAGGCCTTCCGAATGGACGGAGTACGTCACAACACACACCCAAACATATAAATCATTGAATTGTGTTAAATGTTCCCTTGGGCTGAATTTACTTGGGTTTCCCTTTCCAAATCAAACCATTTCAATGTTTTCCTAAGGACATCTTTCTGTGAGACCTGAAATTGGCTACTGTTGTACAACAATTTAAGAACTCCAACAAGGATATGCAATATTTGCCAAAGAAAAATAATGTAAAAGTAAACTTTATCAATGTCTCAATGTAATATATAATATAACAAACGTCCTTATCCCACATCGCAGATACCACCCGGGTTGGTACTTGACTTATTATGCAATGTAAAGAAAGATATGTTTATATTTGATTTTACCTTATTAACTAAGTATTTTGTCTATTAGGGACCCTCTGGAAGGGCTATGGCTATCATAGATGAGGGCTGTTATTGCATGTTATTATATACTTGGCTGGAAATAAACAATAATCTATTAATATCATATTCCTTTGTCCTGATACAGAGCAATTAAATTATTTAATTGCAACAGTATGACGGTGCGATCTATTCAAAATTCTCAGAGTTTATGTTGTGGGATCAATATGAGTGTTTTGAGGTCCTGTACACTACAAACTATGCTTTTGAAGTGTGAATATAGTACGTTCATTTTATATGTACATTATTTCATTAGTGTTTACGGACGTGATGCATTTTGAAACACACTCTAGGTCCAAACCATCAGATCAGATAAGAATGGTATGTCAGCCTACCTCGCTAATCGGTTTCTTGTCCTAGAACTCGGCGTTTTAATGGGAATATAATGACATTTTGTGGTCTTAATGGAGTTATAATGAGTCTTTGCGGTTTGAGGCGAGAGGCTTTCCCCTCGTTTGAAGGGACTCTCTCAGGTTTGGGCCTAGACTGAACATAACATACTCTTTGTCACCTCGCATGCTCTGTAAATGAGCCAGTTATTTCCCCTCCTTGCTAACTGTCCTGTTTTGGACACACCAAGGACATTGCTATTGTATATTTATGGAGTTGAACACAATTGATGGCCCGAGTCAGCCACATTACAGATGATGTATAGCATCATGCCACTTGCATCAATATTGGATCAATTATTATGTTTTGTGTCTAAAGGAAAATCCCCGTGCCGTCTCAATGCGTTTGCATCACCTGGGCCTTTTTGTTTGATCACGGTCTATTCAGTATAGATTGAAGACTTACTACTAGAGCACCTACTGCTGAATGTGCAGGTTCATACATGTATGTTTTATATTTTCTGACGAGAGAATATAAATGATGCCGTTACTAAAATAATTTCATGCGAAATAACAACTTCTTGAATATTTTCCCTGCCCAATCACCCCGTCTTTATAATTTACTCCTTCTCGATATTATAGTGCTTAAAGGTGAGATATTATTTTCCATGAACGTTTATCGTGACTTATAAAACGGTTAAGCAGAACGCTCTTCTAGACGCCCATTGTCTGCCCCCTCCCCGCGCGCACACACACACGCACCTAAACAAAACCACACACACTCATAAACAAAACCAGAATAATGATATAAAAGAGATTTAATGCTGTTATTGCAACTTCAACATTAGAAAGTTAAGTTGAATGGGAGGCTGGATATTCACCATTCACCCAGCACACATGGGTCAGATTTTCTGAAAATGTACAATTCAACTTCGCCAATCTTCTCAAATAATCCAAATTTCAGATGAAAATAAAGTTCGAAATTCAGTTCAACCTAGCCAAACAGATTGCTAGAAGCAATGTAATGCCAAATATACTCATATTGACCAAATCGCAGCCTAATCTTGCAGAATTTACTAAATGTGTAGATCTGCAAATTGTACATTTTGTGAAAATCTGACCCACACACATACAGAAATGAAGTATAATAAGAGTGGGTGGGCCCCTCCAGCTGCTGCATACCTCACTCACACACACAGCAAGCACCCTGGAGGTAGTACGCCACTGGGAGATTTCTCATGTCACTTTCTGATGTATGGACATCCATTGGAGAAGCAAAGGATGAAGATGGATGCTCAAGCAATGAGTGCTTCACAAATACACTGCGACATTGCCTATGCCATACCAATTATAAGGCTATCTTGCTGATCCTCATATTTTTCTCCTTGAGGAATCGGAACTTTGTGCTGTTTGTGAAGGTTATAAAATCAATATATTATGTTCCCCCTGACAGGGGCACAATGAGCTGTTTCATAATAAATTCTTGCTTAAAATTGTCCTTCCTTCTAATATTCTAACTTGCATTAGAGCTGGTATAGAACTTTCAGGGAAGGGATTTGCTAGATTTCTTATTATACATCATTGCACATTTCTTTGTTGGTAACTATTTATGGGGGATTCAAATTCCATAACATGCATTTCGATATGTACAATTAGCCAACATTTTAATTTGCTAAAGATGTAAAGATATATGCTCCATGTTAATCATTCCCTTTCAGGTAGGGAGCTACGAAGTATCTTGAAAGTTATAATATTAGATATTTTCTCTCCTGCTATTTATGCAGCTCTCTCTCTCTCTCTCTCTCTCTCTCTCTCTCTCTCTCTCTCTCTCTCTCTCTCTCTCTCTCTCCCTCTCCCTCTCTTTCTCTCTTTCTCTCTCTCTCTCTCTCTCTCTCTCTCTCTGTCTCTCTCTCTCCTGTGACCCAACAAGACCTTTGATTGTCCCAAATCTTCATATCCAGATAGTCAAATCATGAGCGTCATATTTACTGATTTTAACAATAAATCCCACATTCAAAAAAAACAATAAAACAACAAATCCCACATTCAAAATAAACAATAAATACGACAAATCCCACATTCAAAATAAACAACAAATCCCACAAACTTATAATGTTATATTGCTCCATATTCCTTTGTCATTCTTTAATATAAAATACTCCTGGTTTCATGGCCTTCTTATCATTATCTCCTTATCTAAACCTTGACCACAGAGGAGGCGGACAAAAGATTGATTTCTGTATACTGTTGGACCACTGTAAACCATTGCTCTAGACTATAGGGCTGAGCCGGACGGGCTTAGTGTTTATTGGTTTCCAATAATCGGAGAAAATCCTCAAGGGATTTAATGCTTGGCTGAGTAGAGTCTCCTACTAGACAGTCCTATCTATCCAGGGTGTTGGCAATATCGATTGTGTTCTATATAGGCATTGGTTACTTTGTCTATCTATTTATCTCTCTGCCATTCTGTGTCTACTACTCACTCTAATTCTCCATATTTGTCTGTATTTTTCCCTTTATTTTATTCCTTACTTTATGCTTATCTATCAGATTTATCCCCAACTTACCCAACTATGTTTTCGTCTTGTTTTAATGTTTCTGTGGTTGGCCCAGGGCCACGCAGTAAGTATACTGATGGGTTTTCAGCCAGCCAATTATACATTTTTTTAACAAAATTGTTGAAGGATATTTATCCGGTATTGAGGTGCTGTCAGATTTAAATGATAGTTATATGGTTTGTATAATGTCAGATTTTCTTGAGATTATACGGTAAAACTGTCAGGACCCATAAAGGTTTTTCTCTGTGAGAAATTTGGTTCATAATGTTGTTCGATAATATTCTAAATTATTGCAACAACATTTGAGACTTTAAATAGGTTTTCAATATTCCTTTATTGGTAAATCGAAGCTGTTTCGACTCTAGGAACTATGATTATCTGTCTCTCTCTAGCCCCTCTCTCCGCTTCTCTCCATCTGTCTGTCTAACTCTATCTGTCTATCTCTCTGTCTGGCCTGTCTGTCTGTCTGTCTCTCTCTGTGGTCATTCTCTTTCTGTTTCTCCATCTATCAGTCTCTCTTGTCTCTCTCTATCCCTGTCAGTCTTTGGCCCCTCTCTCTCTGTGTCTGTCTGTCTCTCTGCCTCTCTCCATCTGTCTGTCTCTCCCTCTCTCTGTGCCTCTCCACTGTCTGTATCTCTCATTGCCTCTCTCTCCCTGTCTGACTGTCTAGCTCTATCTATCTGCCTCCCTTCTATGACTGTCTCTCTCTGGCCTCACTGTCTCTGTCTCTGCCTCTCCATCTGTCACTTATGTATCATACACTGATAATCTAATAATAAATATTCCCATATCAAACGTTACAAAAAAAATCCCATCAAGTGTCGCTAATGCTCTCGTCTATTCAATAATTTTCAATCCATACATTCAATATCAACAATTTTCAATTACATACAATTACAATTGATTATTACTCGCATACTTGCCAACCGCAGATTTACGGGCGTTGATGTTACTTGTTATCTTTCTATTTATTCTCTTTACTTCTTTCTTTCTTTCTTTCTTTTTTTCATAACACCACTTTCTCCAGGATCACAATGCAAACTGCTCTTTCTACTCATGACGTATTTATATCAATTACTTGTCCATTTTATCTACCATGAAACCGCACGATATTTCTGACATAAGAAATTGCTATCTTTTATAAGGTGCTGACACACACTACCATGTTAATAACCCATGTCCACAATACAGTGCAGGAAAATTTGTATCTAGCATACTTTAGCTGTCTGCACCTTCCCTTGGGCCTCCATGGACCAGGCTATGGGAATGAATATGAATGAATGGTGGGAGACCAATTCATACTTATAAAAACACTATCATCCCTCAAGGATTACATCCCTTTTAGATAGCGCACGTAGCGGATACATACTATAGCCCACCCCATGAATTTTCATTGCATCTTCTGCAGATGTTTTAATGCTGGTTGCAACTTTTTTTCTGTCATTATTGGCACTTCCACACGGAGACAAGCATACCAGGAATATCTCCTCTGTATAATGTGTATACATAATCCCCACTTGTTTTCTTTACTCCAGTTTCGTTTACCTTTCCTTGGACGGACCCGGAGAGATTTTAGTATAAATGTGTGTATATGTGTACTTGTGCACCAACTTATATTGCCAGCGATTTTCTTTATGTTGTCCTATACTTCTCATTTGGGAAATGACACGAAATTTTGCCGTTGTCAGAAATGATTGTGATTCTTCAATGCAAAATTGAATCTTTTGTATCCAATCATTCTTTTTTTTGACTCATTTTAGATACGCCTACTCTGATCATATTTCCTCTCTACAATGCCTTTTTAATGTTTTTACCTATTTCTTTTGCTTAAAATACGTAGAAATATTTAACTTTAGGCATCTATCCAAACTGCTTATTAAAGACGTTGTATGTGCACGTAGAAGTAGACTTAGTATGATGTGCACAGCAGTAGTTTGTACAATGTGGGACCTGGTGGGGAGAAGGTGGCAGAACATCTAGTTTGAGCCCATGTCTAGTGTGTGGGGGCTTGTTAGCTGAAGGAGGAGATGGAGGAGCTAAGGAGGATGTTTGTCTTGAACTGACTCCATCTCCAGTTAGCGTGGAGGTTTCTCCAGTGAGATTCCCCCTACTCCAGTTGGCAACAGTTTGGAGGCAGTATTCACCACCAATGCCCGTGCTCCTATGTCTTGTTTTCCCCTATACTATTTTTTTTTTAAAGATTTTATTTTAACTTGGTTACCGACTCCCCTTTTCGGGGTTGGTTCTGCCGGGCCAAGCCTTTCACAAATATCATTTACATCTAAAATCCTTGTTCCGTCGGACGAAGCAGGAAAATATTTACATTATATACATTTTTACTTTCAGGCTCTGATTGTTATTTTCACATTGTGTTTATAGACTCAATTGTAATAGATGAGATGTTATCTGAAATCATATTTTTGAATTAAATTAAATTACTTCACTGTGCCACTCAGACTTGATTGTGGAGTGTTAGTGTCGTATACGAGGTAAACACATAAGATATATAGAGTCATGATGGTCATATGGTAGCTTTAAGAAAAAATAAAACAAGAAAAGATAATCGATAAAAAGATGACAATGATAAAAGACAATGCATTAAAAGTAGTATCATACATTCCACCCATTCTACACATTGCCACTCAAACCTTTCGGTGGAGTGTTTGTGTAATTGGAGGAGTTTTAAAAATTATTTTAGTTGCAGTTTGATATACTGGTAATGACTATTCTCTTGTTCATCTTTACTAGCTATGTCGTTCTGTATCAGTACCAGGCCCCTCTTCTAAGTTGGTACGGCGTAAAACCACAAGCACTCCCTTCTTTCTCCCTGTTTCTCTCTCCCCAACTCTATTTCTCTCTCCATCTATGTATGCATCTCTCTTTCCCTCCTCTACCCATTCCTCCCTCCCCTCTCTCTCGTTTTCTCTCTCTCTCTACCTCAATATTAATATTTGTCCTTCCCTACCTCTCTCTTCCCCCTCTCTCTTCTGTATCTCATTCCCTCTTCCCCTCGCTACCTCCCTGTCTCCCCTTCTCCACTCCGCCACTCTCTCCATCTCCTCCCTCTCCTTCCCCCTTTATTACACCCCTGTGATGTTGCTTCCTATACCTTCAGCATTGTATGTCACACTTGGTCAAAGTGGTGCATAACATGTGAGTTATGTCACCCCGGGGACATACAACAAGTAGGTCCACCAAAAACTTAAATTACTTCTTTTATTTTTAATTAATTATATTTTTTATTTATTAATGGGGTGTAATAAATATGGAACAAAGCTCGGGTGAAGTCTGTACACTTGTTAGTGACCTCGGGAGCGCAGAAGATCTCGGGCTAACGCCCTCTATCTTCCCGCGCTCCCTCGGTCAATAACAAGTGTACAGACTTCCCCCTTGCTAGGTTCCATCTATATCTCTACCTCCCCTCTCACCCTCTCCTCCCTGCCTCCCTCCCCCGTCTCTCCCTCTCTATCTTTCTCTCTCTCTTTCTCTCCACTCTCTTTCACTCTCTCTCTCTCTCACTCTCTCTCTCTCTCTCTCGTTCCTAGTGAGAATTAGGCTGCAACAATGACAGTACACTCTAATACAAAAAGAAACCAGCGGAAAAGATCATATAAAGTGATAATGATGTTACTTGATACCATTAATACCAGGCCAGAGGGAGGCAGGGAGGAGAGGGTGAGAGGGTAGGAAGATATGAATATAATAACCCGGTATGGCATGTACCACGGTCTACACTAAGATATAGAAGCAGTGTGAGTGCACCTATGTCACTGCCTATAGCTGCAGGGTATAGTCATGTTAGACAACCCTTTCTCTACCTGCTCATCAATATGGGACCGAGCTGCTCAGCCCTATACCACATCAGCCTCCATGTGTCAACATTACCGTGTGCCGACCGTGTGATATAGTTAATTAAACTTGGGCACTGCCTCTTTGATTCATCCCATGGGTAAACCCCTTACACCAGGCAAGGAGGGTACATACTCTAAATATGGCTCTAGTTCTCTCGAAGATATATGAACAAGAACTGAATTAGGGTGAGAGGAAAGGTAAAAGAACTATATAGGTAGATTAAACACCGAAAGAAGAAATCCGTATGGACGAGAATAGGGAAAGAAACACATTATAGGATTATATGATCATGTTGTATCATGTGTGACAGTTTGAGAGATAGAGAGAGAGAGAGCACAATTGAGAGAGAGCGTAATCTTCCTATGAAAGGGCTTGCCATGACTTTTAGTAGTGAAGCTAAACCTCGTATAGTCAGATCACACCGTGATGTCCTCAACATAATTACAGGTTTAATCCTCAACTTACAGGTAAGTATCGGTTAACTGTAAAATTAATCACAACAAGGCAATTATTCAAAATCTTTTTCCTATTAGACTCGGCTACGTTGATGGTCAGCTACAAGAGGCAATGGAAGTTCTTCTACAATTCAATCTGAGCGATCTGCTTCAATCACTGGTGAAGCGGTAATCCAGTCTAGGCCCAAAGATCAGAGAGTCCCTTCAAATGAAGGGAAAGCCTCTCACCTCTAACCGCAAAGTGCCATTATAATTCCATTAAGACCGCAAAATGTCATATTCCCATTAAAACGCCGAGTCAAAGGCCAGGAGACCAATTAGTGAAGTAGGTTGAGTTACCATTCTTATCTGATCTGAGGGTTTGGACCTAGAGTGTAATCTTCCCTTACTACTTACACTATGCACATGATGTTCAGCTTCACTTATCAGGGCTTGTCTATAGTCATCCTCAGGTGAATGATGGAGCAAAGCCCCATAACATACCTCTATAACCCCAATACTACACCCTTCCATGCATCTAGTTAGGGAGCTGGTACTATAGATAGCAGTCAATACCTGAGTGTGTTAACTTGAAGAGAAAAATGCTTTAAAGTGCATTACCTTCTGAATACATTATATCTCCGGCTGGCGTATATGTCGGGTTTTATAGTCAGTCTGTACATAATGGAATATGTAGTTCTCTTGTAAAGTGGATATGACTTGGCTCTGCCTTTGACAGTCTGAAGCTACTGCTGCTAGCTCCTCAATATTGATTCTCTAACCCAGTTCTGTTTTAACAAACACGTTTTCTGTATATCCCTGTTATTGAAGCGGGGCTTCTCTCAGTATAGCTTCTCCCGATAGGGAAATATTATATATGGGTCAGATTTTCCGAAAATGTACAATTAGCAGCTCTACACATTTTTTGCTTTCCTCCCACTGATTTAGTTCATGTTTGGACCCATATTGCAGAAGAACGGTTTTGCACCGTGATGGGTTCATAAGTAAACTTGTACCAATTTTTGGGTAAATATGAAATTTTGACGTTGGTGGCCCTAGGGGTCGCACAAAGGTAATTAATTGGCGTGTAATTTTTCTGCTCAGTGTCCAAGTCAGAGCTGACTTCCAGTCGCTGGGCCAGTGGAGTCGCTAGTAGGCCAGCTCTCTGCTCTCTGGGCCCGTCATATGTCATTAATGAGTTCAGTGCTTGTTAATGGCCATCACGCCCTATGCAGTGTCTGCCTCCAAAATATTTTTCTATTTTCTCTATCAATATAGGTTACACTTTATAAGAATGACATGCGTAGGTAAAAGAGATAAATTTGGCAGTTTGAATGGTATTTCTATGTCTATTATTCGGGATTTAACAGTCTAAAATCTAAGATTACAGCTCTCTCTGTCTCTGTCTGCATGGTCGCACCCCGTCCCCTCCTTCTTCCCTCCACCTATGCGGGTCAGATTGTCAGAAAATGTACAATTCACCTTCACCAATCCTCTCAAATAACCCAAATTTCAGACGAAAATAAAGTTCAAAATACAGTTCAACCTAACCAAACAGATTGCTAGAATCAATGCAATGCCCAATATACTCGAATTTACCTAGTATTGACCAAATTGCAGTATAATTTTGCAGAATTTACTAAATGTGTAGAGCTGCCAATTGTATAATTTCTGATGATCTGACCCATGTGTTCTCTGTTCCCATCAGTACAGTCCTTTCTCCCCCTGAGTACACAGTCCCTGCCTTCACCAATGTTCCAGATTGCCATCCAGATAAATAAATAAATAATTTCGCCTTGATTCAAGCAATTACCTAGAAAGGCAATTGATCTTGAGTGAGTTCAATTGGATATGGTGGTATTAGAAGAATTTAACGTTAAAGTTATTACTTTTGAAATAATAAAAATCAGACCAGAAAGTTACTGAAAGACGAAAATGAAATGTTTAATGTTTGATTTGCAGTCGTAGGCATATTGGTAGGCGCCATTGACGTCCATATTGCATTTTATTTTAAGCCTCCTCCTCCTCCTCCTCCTACTCCTCCTCCTCCTCCTACTCCTCCACTGAGGTCACTCCTGGTCGGCTCTTATCTGGATAATGACCATGATGACAGGAAGTATACCAACATAAAACACCAAATCACCCCTTCCATTTCAATGCAGACATATCATCACTCCTCCTCCTTTAGTTATGCATAAGAATGTATATATGTCGATTTTTTTGATTTTTTTTCACGGTACCTTCATTCTTATCTTCTCCCCCTTATGGCTGTTATTCACTGCTGAATAGCTAGGTCTTACTTTGCCAGTGTTGGGTTGGAGAGAGGGATATGTATAGGTTGGCACCGTGTGAACCATATATGGCCAGTATTTTGTCATCTTCAGCCTGCGCCAGTTTGACACTGATGTATGGCCCTGTGTGCCGCTCCCTGCACTTACCATCTAGTCAAAAGTGATGGGAGGAAAAAGCCCTATAGTAATTAGAGTCCATCCAGAACGTACCAAGGGTTGACTTGTAATCTGCATGGGCACCAGCTGCCTTCAATGGGTCAAACGGTCGCCATGTGCTTTCTACGTGAGATCAACTTTTCATTTCATAACACTGTGTCGGCCTAATAATGGCGAGGAACAATGTTGGGTGATGAGGCAGGGCTAGTATGAGAACTGCCAAGTCTTGTAAATGATCGTACTCTTATATATAATGCTACTTATATATGAAGTGAACCCGGTTAATGAGGAGGAGAAAAATAACGAGAAACTGTTGAAGATCTATTTCTTTAACGACTGAATATAATATAATAATATTCATAAACGGTAATAAAACGGTGTTGTAAAACATGGTGCTGATAGTAGAAGTAATGCAAATAACAAATACCAAATAAGTCCAACCCTATACATACCATAAATGATATAATTCTAGAATCAAATGTAGAATCTAACAGACTCATGTTTGCGAATGTGACACTTGTGATTCATGACACGAGATGTATACTACTGACTATCATTCATTTTGTCATATCTATTCATGAGGTTTTTTTTATCATTATTAACAAACTCTGTATTTTTGAAGTGATTTAAAATCCATTAGAATAACATAATTGAAGACAAAACATAATGAGAAAGAAATTATGAATTTCTGATTCATCAATAATGTATAAATCTATATATAATGTACACAAGAACCGAACGAAAAGGACTAGATATTGTATTATGATGTATTATCATCATCAACAACAACAACAACAACAACAAAAAGAAAAAAAATGTACAAAATAGGTAGTGTCACAGCTAGGATACTGAGGAAAATATGGAGAAATCCAGATGTACCTGTATGAAAAGAATGAATAAAAACGTATTCAAATCAAATTCAATCATGCAAATAATGGAAACGCAGGTCGGTGAAAAACTGGTCCCTCTAGTGACCAAAATGAAGGAATAAGCGTAGACGCGTAAAGACCGCAAGGCCGCCCACGTGCGTTACGTACGCACGTAGGGTCCACGGTAGTAGTATAGTGAAAGTGACGAAAAGCGAAGGCAATACAACTCAATACACTACATATATGTCCTTGGGGAACAAAATACAAAACAATTATCAATATCAATCAGTAAATGTGTTGCCCGATAATAATTGTCTCTCACTGGTTTATTAGTTCTGTTTACCTTCTATCTCACCTGTCTTCATCTGAGAGCCGTTGGAACAGAGTGGCCTAGGTGTAGCTGAGTTTACATGAGTACAAGTTCTAACATAATCATCACATTGTGTCTATTTCTAGGCATGAACCAGTTTTGTTCTCTATTTCCCACATCCTGTACAGTCTGTAAAATTAGATGCCCATATGTTACGTTCTTTACTTCTACGTTTCATATAATGTCTACATTGACGTCATTTGTAACCATGTTTTTTCTTTCCTATTGTAGGTATGTCTCAGAGTAAAGGGAGTACGCAATATGATGGTATGAGTCCTAAAGTATGAGGAAGGAGTTCAAAGTGTCTGGTTAAGTACAGCCTGAGTCCAGGCCCCAATTTCTCTACTACTATTCCCTATAGCTTTGTCATGAGCACATACACATATATATGTTGTATGTTGTTTCAATGTATCAGTACCATTAACGTTTTATTTTACTATTCCCACTCGCCCTCCTACAGATGTGATTAAATCGTGGCCCTCCTATTTTAAAATAATATTTGCCAGTAATTAATTTGATGTATATCATCCCAATCACTTTGTGTTGAAAGATGGCAGCAGTATTACACTTTGATTATTGTGAGGCTAAGGCTGCGTTTCCACTGGTTCGCTCTTTAGGTCCGCTCTCACTGTGCTCTTTTTTATTGTCTTGAGCGCACAACAAGCGAAGTTTGAGCGAAACCAGAGCGGTCTAATAGAATCGGTTATTGCGCTTTCTATACGCTCTAAAAAGTGGCTATGTCCGCTTCTTTAGAAGAGCGCAGGACGTTGCGCTTATATCTGATCTGTTTGATATGAGCGCAACAAGACGCCGCTCTTTCTGCCTGTAAAAGTAGCGGACCAAGAGCGCAGTAAGAGCGCACAAACCCATTTACCATTGATTTCCGAGGGAAACAAGCGGAGCAGTAGAATCGCTCTGCGCTTGTCTTGCGCTTATAATAAAAGCGAACAAAGAGCGAATGAAAGACACATTATAAAGAAGCGAGGCAAGAGCGAGCAATGAGCGCAGATACAAGCGAGCCAGTGGGATCCCACCTTTAGTGCCGCGTTCAGGAACTCTAGAATTCTGTGACTTGTCTAACATTTTACTATTGGCGCGTAGCCGAATGCTACCACCATTCTAGTGGTAGTAACACAGTTGTGTTATTATAGTCTGTTCATTGTTTGAATGAGGAGAAACCCATCGTTTAATTCCGTTTTGTAGTGAGTAATTTGACCCTAGTCTTGATTTCCGTATGGATGGTCTATAGACTTGAGCAGAACCTAATGGGAGCACAATCAAAAGCACGTGGGGCACTTTGTATACCATATTGGGGCAGTGCTGTGTACTTTTATTTTAGGGAGAAAATGATGACAGAATTATTTTATTGCTAATCCATTTCATTAGTTTCAATATGTTTAGATACCTTTGACTACTACTTGCTTTATTTCAAGCCCATTAAATATCGAAATTAAAAGTTGTACATATATACAAGCAAAAGCAGAAACCTTTTTGGTATTAAGTGCAGAATGTTTGGGGTAAGTAAATAGAATTCTAGGACTGTTATCACTGGGATTGAATTACTCCCTCCCCAAGTCAAAAGAGTACAGCTGTTGTTTTTATCTAATGAAAGAAAATAAAAGATAGTGAGGAGAGAGACTTGTCAGGGGGTGGGGAGGACGAGGGAGACGCGGTAGGGAGAGGAGAACGGAGAGGCGGGATGGGGAGGAGGAGGAATTGGTTTTCTTCTTATAAATAATAGAATACTTCACTACTTACAAAAAAACTCTCATATTGACTTCCCAACGTTTCTCTTTAGATGTGTCTTTGCTTTAACATTTTTTTCTTCTTATTCCTAATATTTTATTTATATATTTAACATTTCTTAAACATTTAGTGTCATGCTTGGGCTCAAGTGTGTTGCTTCCTGTTTTGTAACATCTATCTCCCAGATTTCCTCATGGGTTACCGGAATCGGAAGTGCTAGGTATCATTAGGGAAATGGCGTGAAATGGCTGGGGAATGTCACATTGCTTTTTAGTGAGGCACATATGTGGGTCAGATTTTCAGAAAATGTACAATTGACAGCTCTACATATTTAAGAAATTGTGCTAAATTAGGCTGAATATCGGGTATATCTGAGTATATTTGGGATCGCATTGATTTAAAGTATCAGTTCTGTTATGTTAAACTGCATTTTGACGCTCATTTTTGTCTTAAATGTGGGTTATTTGTGAGGATAGGTGAAGGCGAATTGTACATTTTCTGAAAATCTGACCCATGTACGCAGTCACTGTACTACAAGGGGATTACTTGTTGGCTTACATTCACCCAAGTCACCCAAATTCTGAACATGATATTGAAATACCAATTTATTTCTCTTAGTCATTGTCCAGGATAAATCAAATTGCAAAACACATTGATACTACATGTCATAACATTGAAATGTATGGTGGGTTATACCCCGCATTCAGGTATTATAAATCGATAGCACTAATATAGCCAACAGTTGTCATATCTTCCAGTTTTGCCTTCCCCAATTCGATTGATTTTTTTTTATCAACTTTAAAGGACACCTTTTAGTTCCCACCATTTGCATTACAGCATTTATTGCACCGAGGTGTACTATTTCATGGCTGCGATGGTCTTGTCCAACAAGAGCTAAAGGGAGGCAAATGCCTCCGTTCCCTTATGCTGAGGTTACCGCCATGACCTTAAGAAGCCATCCACATATATGAAGTGCTTCTGGAATAACCGGATTTGTGTGTATCTGCGGCCCCGGCAACCTGAACAACATAGACCACTCGCCAACAAATAAAAAATCAATCCCACCAGCCGACCCCATGATTGTCTCCAGCTACCATTCATAATAGATCTGGGTCCCTCCCGGTTTGTTTCTATGGTAACTGCTTAGATATCGTCAGCCAAATGTTTCGGGTTCTACAGAGCATAGAAATCGGAAAACCCATATAGCACTGGCAATTCTACCTATTATAGATACAGGCGGGTGCTTTTTTCTGGTCCGTATGCAACATGCTTGCGTCTGCACGGCCTGAAGTGTTTCTCCATTTGTCATATTCTCTAGAAGATAATAATAATAATATGGGAATTACATGAAAAATATTATTTCACGAAGACTAAAGGCCTTTTCTATTTTCCGTGAAGCTGATGTTAGCTCATAATGTATTATTCATTTTGCCATAATGCAAATTTTAAATATTTCATTTGTGTGTTGCAGCCCGGCCAAATATATGAATAACACCTGTCCCCAACACCATATTGACTGAGATTGAGGACTAGGATAGGACTAGGATACATGCTATTTGGCACTCAGACTTTGTACAAAATTATATTAAAAGAAATCGTTTAAAAATCATTCTACTATGTTATAAAACCTTAGATACTGCGTAAGTGGCATTTCAAGGGACATCGCAATGGCGTCAACCTCTATAGAATTGCTCCTTCATTTGCTCACACTATACTAGTCCATAGCCTCCAAAGTACCTTAAATCTACCATTATCAGAGAATCGATCCCCTTGAGTAAGAAGGCTCTGTTAACGCTTAAGAAATTATCTCGGTATTTCGTGACCAGTGAGATTGGCCTTGGATGCACGTGATGATAGCGAGTGCTTGTGGTCACCCATGCTTTCTACGTATAACATTTATCTTGGCGACTAAGTGGGAGGAGATAGGTGAGGTTTTATCACGGATTGTCCTTTCAGATTGGCTGCAGCAGCTAATCCCCACGTATGTGGTGGAACACTGATCCCTTAATACCGTAGCAAATCGGAAGGCAAGCCATTCCGGATAAATCTATAATATTCGGGGGCGTGCAAGACACGGGGCCTCTATGTAATTACTAAGATATCCTGTATCTTTCTAAAAAATGAAATTTTCACTACAGTTTTGAAATAGGCAATTGGAACAGTTTCACTAGAATGCATTCCTTTATCATATATATTCACAGCATGGGACCTCAGGCATTGAAATGTATAGACATGGAACACGTGAGGGATGATACACACATTTTTTTTTTTTTTTTAACGTTTTTATTTTTCAGGTACATATCATGAAAATTTGTAGAGGAAAAACTTGTCGCTGAACCTCAGCGTTCTTCTAGCACATCTACAATTATTATTATGGAAATATACATTGATGTTCTATTACCTTAAAAAACGGTGATAACCATTATATTTTAATCAAACATATGGAACAATGGTCAGAGGTAACATTTTACAAAGAAAAGAGTACATTAAGCATTTTGATGATAATAACGTAATGATGATATATGAGAAAAAGTTGAATTACCATTTGAGTACATATTAATCGAGGTAGGAGTGTTTAGCGAGAGCGAGCTGAGCTTGGGGAGTTTTTTATCTATTCTTTATCTAAAAAGTGTTTTTTTATTTGTGTTTTAAAAATTTTGTTGTCTTCAATATTTCTGATTCTGATAGGTAAATCATTCCAGATTTTCGAAGTTTGGAAGTGGAGGGATTGCCTGTCTGTTTCTCTTTTTGGGAGGAATCTCTCAAGTACAGGCGCATCATAGAGTCTGGTCGCTTTCGCTTCAGGCAGTAGGTTATTCAATCTTTTCTTAGTTATGGCGATGAAAGCTAATTTGGAAAGAAGGTAATCGATTCTATTTTTTAGTTTCATTGTTTTGGTCACCGTATGGATTTCCACATAATTTCCACATAATTACCTTCCCGGGTAATATATGGGTGAAATCGCCAGAAAATGTACAATTCATCTTCACCAATCATCTCAAATGACCCAAATTTCAGACGAAAATACAGTTCAAAAGACAGTTCAACCTAACCAAACAGATTGCCTGAATCAATGCAATGCCAAATATACTCGAATTTACCTAGTATTGGCCAAATTGCAGCCTCATTTAGCAGAATTTACTAAATGTGTACAGCTGGCAATTGTACATTTTTTGAAAATCTGACCCATAAATGTTTGCTCTAAGTGTAGCAGTATAATGGATTAGAAGTAATACCAGTTTTAACCCCAGCCCCCTGTTCCTTAGATAAACCCAAGGAGCACCCTCAGCACCCCCTCCTCCTGCTCCTCCTTGTCTGTCCAGCGTCCCAGTATTTATCCTCATCAGGTCACCAGCCTATGGAATGGGCTGCAAGTGTCAGGCCAAAATAGCTGGAATTGCTTCCATTCGCTGAGGAATTACCAATCGCTCCTCCCTGGTGGCTGCCTTCCCACAGTTTCCTATAGAAATGCGAGCTGCAATAGAATTCCAGGAAATAACTTTCCCGATTGGAAAATATTGAACCCCACACATATGTATTATACAACATATATAGGGCAATTACTTGTAAAGCATCGTGCCTAGGAGATAGATTGTGTTAATGGTAATCAGCTGTGCTTACTTGAATAAAACTATTTCGCGTTTCATGGAAGCTTTGTATCTCAAAATAGCGCTATTTGAAAATTCCTGGATTTCTTTCTTAGACATCTGAGACTCATTTGTATAACTGTAAAAAGACTAGTGCTGTGCATCCGACCTTTCATGGTAGATGGATAGGTTTTGTTCTTATAATTAATCACTAATTTCTCCGCAGATCAACATTCATTTGTAAGCCTTCTCACAGATCTATATTAATTCCTTATACCGGCATAAGTAACTCTGAGCTTGAACCTTACTAATAGGTGCTAATTTGACACAGAGCAGAATGTATTTGAACAGACGTTCTGTATTTAGAGTAATGTTGTATAGAGTAAGCACTATTCCGTTGGTGATGTGTCAGCAGATATTAATGGTAAAAGTCAGGCGATTGATTCTCCTACCTTTCAGAGTACGTCCCCTCATTTATACTGCATTTATTTTATTTGTCAAGAAATACAAGTATCGTTATCCTTTTTTGGTGTGCTTGCATTCATGTATTTTACATCCATCATACATTCACAGTCATACACATATTCCATGCATACACACAAGCCTACATTATTAAGTATACGTACATTAAGTATGCATTCACTCACACACACCGCTACTGACGGTATGGCCCGGGCAGTAGCGCAAGTCACAGTTCATTGACCTTCTGCTCGTATACACATATACACATCCCACTGGGAGAGAAATATTTAGAACTAGCAAAGTACCCGTCCTCTGGACGGTCCCCCTCTCTCCCCATACTTCCCCCTCTCCCTCTTTTCCCTCCGCCTCTTCTCTGTCTCTCATACCTGTTTTTCTCATACATCCTCTCCCTCCCCCTCCTCTTTTTCCTGCTCCTCTTCTTTCCCTCCCACTCCCCCTCTTCTATTTTCCCACCCTCTCCCTTTGCCTCACTCTCCCTTCCTACACCCTCTTCCTCCCCTCCCCCTCTCCAATACCCCCACCCTCTCCCACCCCTCTTCTTCACTCTCCCACTCCTTGGCATGTAGTCGGGTCCCCCTTGAATTGATGCAGTAGCTTGTGGCTAATGGCGGCCTCTTCCACACTTCGAATTTTACCAAACGATTTTAAGTATGTTCTAGATCCAACGTTAATGGAATAAAGGTGGGAGATGTGTATCACAATGTCAGTTATACAGGCTCCATTGAAAGGAGACGTCACAGGGGCTTTCCAAGGCTATAAATAGAGTGTGGATATCCTGATTTAAAAAAGGCTTCAAAATCACATTTCTACCCCAGATACCTTCACAAACCACATACGAAGTTCTCCAGAGAGGGTGGACAGAACACTACAGATGAGTAGGACGGTTTGTAAAACAACAAATTCCGAGAACATGTGAGACAAAGAACCCCTCTTTTCTACCTCTTTTCAGAGAAATCGCTCTTCCCGTATATTATATGGATATGAACACGATTCTATCTAACGGTTTTAAACTGACGTGCTTTGTGGCCGAGGTCATTGTTATTTTTTGACAGCTGAGGTCGTAGCTGGTCAAAAAATAACAATGATCAAGGTCACCAAACATGTCAGTTTCTAACCCGTTTAGGATATATGTTTGGGCCGTTTAGGGTATGTCTGGAACACAAATGTGTACACATGTATTAGACATCTCCCACCTTTATTCCATTAACGTTGGATCTAGAACATACTTAAAATCGTTTGGTAAAATTCGAAGCGTGGAAGAGGCCGCCATTTAAATTGCCTTGCTTACTCCTTCACACATGGGATATTGACATACTGTTATAAGGTGACATGCTTTGCTGTGTGTTGACATGGGCAATTAGCAGCCAATTGAATTCCTGATTGGTTGAAACTTACCAAAATTGACTGTCATGAGAGTATGACATTTCTAATTTGCTGCCGCTCAAATTAGCACAAACAATATTGAAAAAAAGATCTTTTCTTTTGCACGTCTTCTACATTTTTTTTATTACCTTTCAGGCCAAATACAAATTAATACAGGATTTACGAGAAAACAGAACATAAAAAGAGAAAAATAGACAAAAATACGTAGTGTCCACCATGAACGTTTTCGCACGTTGCCTTTAAAAAGAGTAATAATCTAATGAAAGTTTCACAGTGACATCCATTTAGCATGAATGAAGTGGTCCCGTTGCACTTTCATTGACAAAGTCTCTAGTTTACCTGCTTTATCAAACTGATCACTTGTGCTTCTGTTTCTCCAACCAATCACAAGCAGGTCGTCCATCCCTCTATGGGGTCCAAAAAGGCCCAAACATATTGTAATACTTGATAAAGCCATCTGTGGTCTTGCAGGCTTGGTATTGTGGTGGCTGTAGAGGCCGTGGCATACATCATGCCTCCTCTCGCCCCACATGACCTGCCTTTTACCCACTGCCTCCTGTCACACACATAGAAGGTGCTCAGCGTGGGTGGCCCAGGTGGAATATTGATCTCTTCCTCAAGCCCCGACCATCGTTATTATATGGCGCGAACCTTTTTCCTCATCTTATCCTACACTTGCTGTGGTGCCCCTATTCCCCAGCATTGGCTTGGGCGCACTCCCATATTTGAAGAGTACAAATTGTCCCATCTCAACTGATATTGTTTATCTTTTGCTTAAATAGTTGTATACATTGAAGGAATTTATAATCTATTAAAAAAGATTTTTTTCCATAATATTATTGAGTTGGTTATCAGATATAAATTAAAATCGCAATGACATATCGTGTTAAATATTGGTTATATACAGGACAAATCCGCTAAATTGACAATATTTCTTCATTGAATATAGTTCAGACTTTTTGCTACACCCCAACTAGCATCCCTGTTTTAATGTCACAAGGGTTACTATGACCGTCCCTTTTTGTTTCATATAACTGTTGCATTCGTTCCAAATTACGTAAACGTACGTTACTGTTAGTACAAATTGTAACCAAAGTTTTCCGTCATCGTTGTAAGCGCAGAAACCGTAGATGAACATGAGAAGGTCATATCGCGATACCTATTGCTGAACTTCCTATATAGTCAATCCAAACTTTGTATTATGTTTAGCCGGTAGAGGCAACCCTGAGGGATATACACTTCTTGACAGAAAGACTGAACATGCAGAGTCTTTTGAACAAAATATAAATTGATCGGAATTAATGGTAATTGATAGGAATTAATGGTAACTTTATATGAGAACTTTTATATGTTATCCAGAAGCCTACTTTACCAATTTGTCAACTCCTCCCCCATTATGCAACCTTTTGACAAATAACGTATTTTTCAAATCACTACCACGCTAAAGATAATACCTATTCAGATTATTGACTAAGATAAATACAACAGACTGTCATACACTTGTATTTATACATTAGTAGAGTCAATATAAGCTCAAAAATAGCCCTACCTTGAACAAATTGCAACAAAGCGTTTTATGTTTGTTTCTAGTAATTTCAGATGTACTGAACAACATATCAAAAGTTGGACAAAATCGGAGCATGGGAAAGTACAAAAAAACGCGAAAAACAAAATGGCTGCCTCTACCACTTTTAGGCACAAAACCAAAACTCCTATGAACATAATATAATGTTATATCTCAGCTCCTTTTAGCACTATACCCATGTGTTATAGCACTTTTTCTAGCTTTGAAGGCTAGAGGAATCCATTTCTGAAAGAATTTTTTGATTCCAATGTCATTTTCAAGGTCAAAATCCAATATGGCTGCCACCAGGCAATGAGAAAGTCATATCTCAGCTCCTGTTAGCACTAGATCCATGTATAATACTACTTTTTCTAGGTTTTTGTTCATGAGGATTCTATTTCTGAAGTTATTTTTGGGTTTCAAGGTAATTTTCATGGCCCAAATCCAATATGGCTGCCATTCATAATTTTAGATGCAATAACTCAGGGTTAAATCAAGCTAGAATGACATATATCAGCTCCTGCTAGCACTATAACCAAGTATGATACCACGTTTCCTAGGTTTTGAGGCCCAAGGAATCCATTTCCACAATATTCTTTAAGTTTCTAGGTCATTTCATAGGTCAAAATCCAATATGGCTGCCATATGGCTGGGAATGTCATATCTCAGCTCCTGTTAGCACTACATCCATGTAAGCCTATAGTACCACTTTTTGTAGGTTTTGATATCTATGGATTCCATTTCTGAAGTCCTTTTATTGCTTCAAAATTATTTTCCAAGTCAAAATCTAATATGGCTGCCTCCGGGAATACAGAATACCTTATAACATCTCAGCTCCCATAAGCACCAAATGTATGACTAATACTACTTTTTCTAGGTTTTCAGGTGGAAGGAATTGATTTCTGAAGTTAGTTCCCTGTTTAAAGGTTATTTTCACTATCAAAAGTTATTTTATGGTTTTAACTCTCTAATTTAAATGAAGAGGGGACACCTAAAATGCGTGTGATCATATAATTTGTGAATTGATGTGTTCTAGGAAATGTTTTTTCACTGAGTACGCCAACTTACCAAGTTGGCAAGGCATGATGCATTTACTTTATAAGGATTGTAGTCATCCAGGGGAATCTTCAGTACAGTTTTTCCCAATAATCAACATGAATCCAGGGGATAAAATCTGTTATGTATTTTGTCCACCCTAGATCATCTAAGCAAACTTGCATTAGGACAACATGCCAGCTATTATTACTTTTGACCAACCATCATTTTGGAAGGCTTCTGAGATAGCAAATGCTGTTCCAGAGAACAGCCCTATCAGGAATGTAGTGTTATTACTTGGGAGTTTCCATACCTTAATGAATGTATGGGTGCCATTGGAACTTTGAAGGTGGAAAGTGGACTGAGGGAGATTTTGGAGACAGTGTATGGTGGAAATGCTGTTGTACACATGATGAGCGGAAAGACAGCATAACAAGCCTGTCGTGGACACCTGCTGGTGGATCAGTGTCTTACACATCAGATTGTTTTTAGAATCATGGAAGATGATCTTGAATTTCAAGACCAAGTGCTTGAATTGAACACACTGATAGGGACTGGGGTAAGTAACTTAGAGTCTTCATTGAAATCAGATTTTATTCCCAGCATTGACAAAACTCTTACCCTCAAAAAGAATGAACTAGCTGCAACCTCCCAAACCAGCAAGCTGTGGGTGAACTACATGTACATGATGGGAATTGCTCGTGGAATTGTTGCTGCTGATCAAATGGGGTCAGGGGAATTGCATCGCAGTGCCATCTCAGCCTACTTGCTAATATTTGCTGCCTCTGGCCATTCAAATTATCTTAAGTCTGCCTGTCTGTATCTCTCAATTATTTCACACCATTTGGCGATGATAAATCACTACACAATATTATCACAGGGATTCATGCAAATGAGGAGGTCAATGTAGATGATCTGTTTGCAATAGGGACTGAAATAGTTGGTAAAATAGATATTCACACTTGTAAGAGAAATTCCAGGGTAAAGACACTAGCATCCAGCAGGGCAGCCAGAGTTTCTGAAGACTGTACCATTGACCCAGCATTGTTACTCCAGAGATTTCTAGTTGTGCCACAGACAGGTAAACTCCAACTACAGGAAGTGATGAACTATGCACTCTGTCCATATCCAATGTCTTTGTTTGAAGCTAAATCACTGGGGGATCACTTCAGCACCACTTAGGGTGGACAGAGTGGACAGTTCAATAGTTGATGACTATGCTTCATTCACTGTCACTATGCAAGAGACACTGTAGTTTTTTTTATGGTTATGGGGGTGGCACAAGCATAAAAGATTGTACACCTCCTCATTGGGTAGGAAATTGGAATGCCTACAAGGTGAACATAACAGGGGCAACCAAATCTGTTGGGGAAAAGGAAGTATTTCCGTCAAATGAGGAGAACATGCAGGCAATGATCCAGCTAATGATAGAATCCACCACCCACATCAGAGCAGACAGAGATCTCATTATACTCTTGCTCTACCATGTTATTGTAAGAAACTGCACTGAACTTTATTACTGCTCAGACAAGGCAAAAACATCAGCTAGCCTATAATATCAAGTCCTAAAGCAGATTGTTGGTGGGGAAGCCTGTAGTGATTTGTTGTTTCTCCTTGCCTTTACTGGATGTGACTCAACATCCAGAATATATATGGGATTGGGAAAAAGAAACGGTTTCGAAAGAATTATCAAGAAAGATAAGGGAATAAGAGACTTCTCAAAAGCATTCTGTTCACCAGAGTGATGCAAGAATAATGTGGCATCCAATGATTGTAGGGCAATGGTAGCTTTGTTTAATGGAAAACAGAATGACTCTCTGGCATCTATCAGATACAATATTCCAAGACTTTTGTCTCCCCTGAAAGACTGCCACTAACCACCTCAGCCTGTATATTTCACTTCCTGCGGACATACTACCAGGTTATGGAGTGGATAGGCAGAAGTGATGAAATGGAGCAATCTGAATGAGGATGGAGGGTTAAGAGAAAAAGGTCATTCCAGTAATGACTGACAAAAGCCTGCTACTGAATTACTAAGTCAAATGGTTCACTGCAACTATTTTGGAGGGTGTCATACATTAAGGGTTACCTGCCAAAAGCATGGGCTAGATAAGAGCGCACCAGTGCATGTGGGCATTGTCAAGTTGGGAACTGTGAAAATATGACAAATGAACCAGTGAATAAAGAGGATGATCAAGACTGTGAATTCAATATTTGACATTCTCTGCTTATAGCCATCTTGTTTATTCATGATTCATTTGTCTTCATTTGAAAAAAAGGATTTAATTCATGAAATAACTTTTGACCTTGAAACTGATCTTATAACAGAAAAAATAGATTTCACATAAAGATTCCTCATACAGTATATATAGAAAATTGTATTACACGTGGGTTTAGTGCCAATAGGAGCTGAGATATTAAATTCTTGTTTCCTGCTGCAGGCCATATTGGATTTGGGCCATGAAAATTACCTTGAAACCTAAAAATACCTTCAGAAATAGAATCTTCATGAACAAAAACCTAGAAAAAGTAGTATTATACATGGATCTAGTGCTAACAGGAGCTGAGATATGACTTTCTCATTGCCCGGTGGCAGCCATATTGGATTTTGACCTTGAAAATGACCTTGGAATCAAACAATTCTTTCAGAAATGGATTTCTCTAGCCTTCAAAGCTAGAAAAAGTGCTATAATACATGGGTATAGTGCTAACAGGAGCTGAGATATGACTTTCTCATTGCCCAGTGGCAGCCATATTGGATTTTGACCTTGAAAATGACCTTGGAATCAAAAAATTCTTTCAGAAATGGATTCCTCTACCCTTCAAAGCTAGAAAAAGTGCTATAACACATGGGTATAGTGCTAAAAGGAGCTGAGATATTACATTCTATGTTCATAGGAGTTTTGGTTTTGGTGCCTAAAAGTGGTAAAGGCAGCCATTTTGTTTTTGCCATTTTTTTGTACTTTCCCATGCTCCGATTTTGTCCAACTTTTGATATGTTGTTCAGTACATCTGAAATTACTAGAAACAATCATAAAACGCTTTGTTGCAATTTGTTCAAGGTTAATTGCTATATTGACTCTACTACATTGACAATTGCGCTTGACATATCTTGTTTAGTTATTTAGAGATGCAGTTTTCAGAATAGTTTGTTTGTTTAAAAGTTACTATTGGCCAAGACATTGTACAAAATTTGCACTTTTGAGTTTCCATCTCATATTTTGATAATCATATTTTTATAATCAGATGCCCCCCCCCACACACACATGCATATCCCCCACACCCCAAACACCCTCAATTTTACGGACTCTCAACCAATTAAGGCTATCCTATTTACTTGACTCACTCTAAATTAGAAATTCAAAGAAATCGCCTCTTCCCTTCCTTATACATAGATTTTCGAGTAAGAAAATCAGACCCCCCCCCCACACACACACACGCATATCCCCCACACCCCCAACACCCTCAATTTTACGGACTCTCAACCAATTAAAGGCAAACGCTACTATTCACTGCCCCGCCCCCCTTTACCATATACCAAATGTACGGGCATTTTACGCACTATTCGTTTAGCATTGCAGTCTATGAGGAAACGGCCCATTTTGTCACATTTTATAGAATAAAACAAACAATTAATGGCTACTCCTACTGTCCCAAAATTTTCTAGACATACAGTTCAGGTTATATACTACAGATAAAAAGGAAAAAAATATATGTCATCGCGTTTGATTTTTTTTATAGCTGTCTGAAATAGACATGTTTGGGAAACAGAGCTAGCTATGGGTACTCTCAGTTCTACCCAATTAGCATGCAATTCTATTGGGAAATGCTGCATTTTCCTTTCACAGTTTTGGGAATAAAACAAAAATGGATACTCCAAATGTCCCAGAATTTTCTACACATATAGTGCAGGTAATATTCTACACATATATAGGGAAAAAATGTATGTCATCACGTTAAAAAAATAATTGTAGCTGTCTGAAATAGACATGTTTAGGAAACATAGAACACTTTGAAAGCAGCAGATTTTTGGGTTGTCAGCCGTGTTTCAAAGCCCCATAATTCAGAAACTAGCACGGTGACCCATTAATTTTTTTTCAGTTTTGAGAACACAAATACTTCAAAAATCATATACTAAAGAATCAGAAAAATGACATTTATTTTCACTGGGGAGGAAAAAAAATTGTTTTTATAAAGATGGTGAAAAATATTGAGTTTTTTCGAGTTTTTAATTTAAAATTCACATTATGTATTTGTTGGTTTCAATAGAATAGAAAAGAAGAATAGAAAAGAGGCATAGAATTATTGGCCAAATAATACTCTCTCTAAAACTGTTAATTTTACTTAAATTGGGTGAATATAAATAGTAAATATGAACTATGAAGTTGAGGTACTGCAAAATGGGCCCCCCTTTTGGTCGTCATTGGTACTTTTGAGATGCCAAATTTTAAAGCACTGTAATTCAAAAATGAGCACGGCGACCCAATGATTTTTTTCCATCCTTATGACCAGAAACACTTCAAGAATCAAATACTAAAGTTTCAGAAAAATGACATTTATTTTCATTTTCCACTAGATAGTAGCGTTTGCCTTTAAGACTATCCTATTTACTTGACTCACTCTAAATTAGAAATTCAAAGAAATCGCCTCTTCCCTTCCTTTATACATTTAATACGGAAGGTTTATGTCTTCCTGAGAGGAAGGATCAGCCAGCAATGAGAAAAGCTCTTTAGAGTTTGGCCAACCATTTCTCTCTCTTATTACCAAGAGGGAAACTCCTTTATGGCCAGATTTAACATTGCCTCTTTTATCTTGCGTTCCCAATTTTGCCGGATGGCTTTTAGTCTAAAGTTGTGAGAGAAGAAGTAGTAGCAGACGACATTTGGGGTTGAGAAATGGCAGGGGAGGACTGAATGGGAGCTGGTATAAGATCAAGAGTAATATTACCCCAGTTTGTTGATAGGATGGAATCGATAAGGGGGATCTGAGGGGTTCGGGAGGAATGGCTAGATACATTGATCTAGTAATTAGAGTGGCATGCCAAGCAATCAGACTGGATCTTGGGTGCGATGGCTATCTGAGATTTTTACATGTCAGATACAAGAGAGTGCACCATATAAATAGAAGCCCTCTGAGGGTACTGAAGAGTATATCGGATGGATTCTGGTTGCCTGAGAGCCCTTGGGGCTACACACCGTGCATGGCATATATATTCCCGGGGGTTCCAAGCTTTACAGTGTATGCGATTCCATACCATTCTATGAGTATATAAGGTATATTATACTGACGTCCCTGAGATAACATATCGCCTAAAGCTGCAATATGTATGTGAACATGTGTATGTGAATTTTGGGCATGGTTTATTCCTTCTGGCAAGCTAGCGAGCTGCAATGGGAAATAATAGCCTATCGATATCTTGCACCATCTCTCATCTTTTATAGCAGGACAGGACAATGCATTGCATATAGCTTTGGGCTAATATTTCATTGTTGCGTAAAGCAACCGACCTCCCCCCCCCCAACACACACACACTATACAACTTAAGGGAACATTTGGTGGAAGCATATAGGCCTACTGCAGAAGCAACAATAGGATAGATGGAAAGACGGAAATGTTATGATAGTTGTTTCGTCTAATCAGTTACATCTTAGCAACAACAGGGTTAGGCTCAAGAGAATGCATATTGTTCTATTTAGATTCTATTTAATGTTTCAGCTAAAATATATAGTCATTAGTGGGCAAGGAGCGATTCCATCAAGGGATTAGATCTGTGACTGTTCCAGTAGATAAATCAAGTGATAATCTGTTTCAGCAGATGCTTTTAGAAGAGGTGAGCATATAGCCCTTAATTCTTAAAAAATAAACTTCGTATTCCTCATAAGTTATTAATGTTTAAAGGCATTATGAAGTGGTGCATAAACCTATATATCCCATTGCCTCAAGGGTTGTAATAATACAAAGGTAGATGGAGATGATGAAAGACACTTTAATTAAATGTTTTAGACAAATAGTGGTTACATAATTTGGAATGTTTTATACTTGAGGGGATCTAAGTAATTTCATTTTCTGTCGATAAAACGTTTAAACTGTAAATCATTAGGCTATTTCTTATCCACATTGTTGAAACGTGAATTATAGAAATGCCCCTATTATATTAAGTTCTTTCTTCTCTGCTATACTCACAAAGGCACAATGGACCCATTGCACACAGCCTAGTTTGAAGGATTTATACAGAGTATGTCAGAGGTCAATTAGGCTGCTATTATCTTGTGTCCATTATTCTCGTATCTTCACACATTCACATCTTTGATGTTGAATAATCTCAGGGTAATGGTGAAGAGCTTGTGAATTAATGGGGAAAATGTTCCCAGTCAGCTGGCACTTATCATGGCTGTTGTCCCAGGCCTGTTAACATGATAGGTTATTCAGAGTATAGCTTAGACCCAGCCCACACACAGCCGATTTGGCCCCCGATTGCCCCCCGATTTTGGTCTTCCGATGAATCCTAGGATTTCATTTCCAATCCTAGTTTATTTTATTTAAAAAACATAGACCAGGATTTGAAATGAAGTCATAGGATACATTGGGAGAACAATATCGGGGGGAAATCGGGGGACAAATCGGCTGGGTGGGCTGGGTCTTATCTGTGAGAGTTGGTTAATCAATGTATTCACTATTTCCTCCCAGCCGCCTTTCTCCCCAAGTACTAGAGTTGAGATTAATACTTCCCAACTATTTATACAATGCTTTTAGTACGCATATCATTCCAATCTGCCTTACTCATTTATCCTGATAACTTGGTCTCCTATTTACCACATGTCACTGACATTCCTGTTATTAGGAGGCGGATAATTAGAATGATTTAGCTTATCTAAGTATGTTATATATGGCGAAGCCTCCTGCCCCTTAATTATCACTCTTGGTCTGAATATATTGTATACTAGAACGTCAAAGATGTGTAATTATAACGTCATGAGAGAAATAGTGAAAAGTCAGTATGACAACAATCAACACTGTCAATCAGGGCGTGTGGATAAGTAAGTGCAGCACATTTAATTGCAATCGCCTATTGATAAAATGAAGGCTCCCTACAGCAAATATTTTCATGGGCGGACCAGGAAGATCTGTTCGCAGAGGCTCCTGCCCATTTCATGTTCTGTACTGATCAACTTGAATAACAATCTTTATATATTTTAGAGTAACCGTTGAAATGAAGGTTTTGAGTTATTCTTAGGTAGACTAATATTCTAAATCTGTTCCTAGTGTCAAAAGACACCCAAGACCTTTTAATAAGAACACTCTTGTCCATTACAAAGTTATACAAGTTAATCAATCGCTACAATCGCCACGGATGCAGGAATGAAGCATCTTCATGTCTCTTCCTTCCAGCCATCTATTTCCTCATTGTAACATGAATCTAACACTCACAGTTGTTCCTCTTCATAAGTCTAATCACTTTTCAACCTGATCATGATGTCTACCTAAGATCTAGCCTGCCCCCACTCACCTCCTCATATCTCCCCTCTGCTGCTACTACTTAGCTGTCTATCATCTTTTCTTCCTCTCCCTTAATTCGGGTATCGCTGGCGAGTATTATCCCTCGGCTCTAGTAATCAGCTCTAATTATAGCACGGCTGATTGGCAGAGATTCCTCTGGTGAAGACAAAGCCTCTCACACGTCACCATGTCCTCGCCGCCATGTGTTTTATCCCAGCCTTTGTTCAGCTCCACCCAAATGAGGGATGCTTTCTCTTGTGTGTTAGCTAAGTATAGTCCTAGACTAGTATAAACACTCCCTCGCACAGACTGTGTTCACAGTGGAAGGGGGAACAGGGAGGGATTAAGAAGGGGGTCATGATTGAAAGAGAAAGGGGTAGCTCCATTGAGAGATATGTAGGGGGAAAGAGAAAGGCAGATAGAGAGACATACCCATAACTGGGGAAGGGATGAGAGTATGGTTGGTAGTCTACCCCGGAGATATCTTATATAAATAATTTTTAACCATGAGACCTGGCTTATGACAAACGATGATTGATGCTCTTCAATCAGTTGGTAGTTTTCATCACTTTGCTATTTTATTCAGTTGATTGACTGTAAAGATTCGATAACTGGATATGGTTAGAAAGAGCATAGTTACCGATAATTCACATGTTATAATTTGAGGGGAAAGATAATAAAAAGAGGGACTCGAGGTTCAAAGGCTGAATCAACACCCTTCTCTTCGAAGGCTGGTATGATTTCAAATCATTCGGACTGGGTCTTCTATTCATCGTACTTCCTGTCATCTTCATCAATATTTTGACTAAGAGTTTTGAACCACAGTTGTTTTAGATCCACTATTGTTGTATTTGCATAATCTGACAGAAGCCTGCAAGAATTGCTATTGTATTACCAATAGATGCAGACTACAATTGTACCTTATAAAATAAGGATGGGCTGACCTAAAGAAGCAAGGTGGGGATGTGGGTGTAAATATGACTAAGAGAAGACTAGAAAGAGATAACCGCTAGATTGGGTTGTGTGGGGATCTTACTCTTAGGCTAGTTGCTTGTATGAATGTGAACTGTTCCACTGCCCCTCCCCCCCCCCCCTTTCCCGCCACCCTACTCTCCCTCCCTCCGACCTTGAAATACATTATTGTTTTGTGTCTAATAGGCCCTATACTATCCATGCACTCACGCCCTACAGGTGCGAGCATGCATGGACAAACAGGGCTATATATAGGAGGCCCAAATGTATATTGCTTTGCTGTGCCTTTGTGCAGGAATGGCTCAACTTTCAAACGTTCTGTGCATCTTTCCGGAGTCTGGCGTTGTTAGTATACAGTAATGATACGTCGATTACTGCTGAAATTGAAAGGAAAATGTCTCTAGATGCTATTGCAATAAATAGCTCTCTCTATTGCGTTCTTCGATGTATCAGGTATGACGTAATTGGTCCTGAGGAAGTATAGCCTGTCGGCTTTTTCACAGAAAAAGCGGTAGTCATGTCTCGTCTAGCTACTACCCATTCATCTTAATCTCCCCTCCTCTATAAATCATTGTCTAAATGGTCAGCAGGAAAGGGACCTGTAAGAAGCAGAATGCTCTAGCAGGCTCTACATGTCTCTCCCGGAGGCTGGGGACATGTTCTTGCTGACCCATACACCGCCTTTCTCTGTATGTACAACTTCTTATTACAACTTGTGATACTCTGTACCTTCAGCTGTTCCAGTTACGGCCGACGGAGTCATAATAATTTGCTTACATAATGTAAAAGAAAATCTCTCAAGCCATTAAAATTTATTCGGGGTATATGAGCCAACTCAACCTGATGGTTTAGATCTTGTCGGTCAGTGTATCAAAGGTTTATAAACACATAGGAAAAGGACATTGACCTTCTTGTAGTCTGAATAGAACCGACGTAGTGAAAGCACTCTCTGCGGCAGTCTGAATGGTGTGCATTCTAGAAACCAATTTGCAACAATTCAATTTGCTTCCATTTGATTCAGTTGTGTAGTCTGAAAGGGCTATTAGGCATTACAAATTGTTTGTTATATGACTGTAAGTCACTGTACTTGCGGTCTAAAGTGAGATCAGTCTTTGACTGTGAATCATTGCAGATATCTGAGATTGGTTTGAGATCAACTTACTTCTGTTCTATACTAGTTCTTGCAAGCACCTGTAAAGTAAACTAACCCTCAGTGGAGATATTAGGTACAGCAACAACAAGATCTTCAAGGCCCCCAACTCTCCAACCTCCAGTCACAGCTCACTCAAAAACCTGTAGTTTACAACTGGCAGAGCTTTGTTTTTCTCTCTAGTACACATTACCCTCACTCTGATAGCCCTACGCCTGGCTACTGACCCCACACAAGGTCTAGGTGTTAGGAGTCGTGGGAAGACTTCCACATTTCTACCCTTATTCATGTCTTGTTCTCCAGGCATGTCCAGTGTAGTCCTTAAGCACCACGGAGGCTAGAAACTAGAGAAGTTTAAACCTTTGTTGGTAAAAGCTGCCTCATGTCTGTATTGTGAATAGAAGATCCTCTGGGTTTTCACCAAGTTTGCCCTGTGAACAAGTTTCTCGATAGTAGATGCTTTTTTCCCCACTGTTAGACAGCTTTTGAAAAACGTCTAGTATTCTGTATCTCCAATCCTATGTCTTCATATACTTGTATGCTCTATGAACGTCAATGTATTGTACTGTACTTTCACATTCAATTTTCATCATAACCTATTAAACCCTGGGTCCACTGAGCCGATCATCTCGATGGGGGACAGTGGGAGGAGAGACAGAGGGCAGTCAGGTCAGTGGGGATGCATGGGACATGAAGGTAGCTGATTGGGTCCCGTCAAACATGGAAGAATACAATCGTCTGGCCGTCTTTTCACTCAGGCAGCCGTCTGCCCCCCATAAGAAAATCGGTTCAATGGAGGCAGGGCTTTTACCCTGTATAAGCGATCTGTAATTAATTTCTTAAGGCGCTTGTCCACTAAGCCGATTCTTATGCGATTCTCACAGAATTTAGTGGAAAAAGAGTCCTGTGTGGGGAGAAATCGCATGAGAATCAGCTTAGTGGACTAGGGCCTGTAACCTCCCTAGAAGTCTTCCTCTTTGTCTCTTCATATCCCAAACAATGTTGAGTTTTTGTTATGTTATGTCATACATCTCATTGATGTAGAAAACAACTTAACCTTTACTTACTTTCTCCTTGTCTTAAGTAACGTGTTGGTGTCAAATGTTACAGATATGGAAAGACGGCTGTGAACATTGTGTGAGTATAAACCGCTGCACATCAAGTTGAGGTTTATGATTTCGAGTGTTACGGCTGCCTAAACAAACCCATGCTTTCCTTACAACGGCATAATATAAGAACCAGGGACCATAGTGGTAAACAGAAATCAAATAATCATTTGTAAGACATGATCAAAATGCTCATTTAGATACAACTATAGTAGATACATTTCCAATTGCTAACATTGGTCCTTAGAAGGTTTTTACGTACGGGTTCCCTGGTTCTTGACCTATGTAACCATGTTGATCTGACTGGTTGTTGCTGTGGTTTGCCTGTAACACATGCTGCTATTTTGCAGAATGTAAATTGGCACTCTGCAGCAGAGAATTGGATGATGGTAGTTAATCCGCTGTGGCATTGATCATCCCCATTTTTGCTTTTAAATAGTCCCAGTTACATGATTATATGTACAACAACACTTATATGTCCTTATGTTTGCAGCATGTGTGGGGCATCAGAGAGTACGCCAGAAAAGTACTCTTACATATCCTGATGATGCCCTTGGTATAATGAATAATGATTTCCTGGTTTGCACGATGGTTGGCTTCATATTTTTATTCAGTAATGGCTGCTAATAGATTTCACGCTCACAAATTGTTCTTTGATTGCTCAAATAGGTCTAAACAATTCGTTTGTATTCAAATTATTTCACGACTTGTTTCGACTGGTCATCAAGTTACATCCATTTTTGTTATTCACAAAAGTGTCCTAGTATAGTTGATGAAAGATGGATGTGGAACAAATGCAGAAATAATTTCATAAAATGTCGATAAATAATACAATAGTAACAGTAATTCAGATATCAATATTTATTATTACAGTTTTAAATATATGTATACGCAAGGTTTCTCTAATTAAATGTAATTATAAAAATTCATCAGTGGTTATAAATACGGGTAGTGATATTAAATAAATTAAATAAGCTGAATTAAATTCATGTTATATGTTATACTCTATTTAAAATAATGGACGACATTGCTGATATAAACCACTGGAGAACAGTCTTACTACAGAAGTCCCTGGCCCCAAGAGTTAATAGAGTAAACAGGAGTTGTTTTCTCTGGCTGTAAACCCCTCAGTGCCAAGTATCAGTTTGTCCTTAGAGAGTAGCACAACAACTGATAACACTTTTACCTTCTGTCTTCTCACGTTACTACATGGGAGGTGAATGTATTACGGTCCCTCTGCATACCTTCCAAAACTATATAAATTTAAATGCCAAAGTTTCCACCTCGACAAACCGAAGTGTCTGCTTGACCTGGATGGACATTGAGTGACATTTCTCACAAACCAGCTTAAGAATATACCAGTAAATATGAATTTTAAATTCCGTCCTGGCATTTCGATGGTTTCTTTTCATCCGATATAAAATGGAAATATTTTGCCTCGTATTTCCAGTCTGGCCACTCGAGGACCTAGTGGCATCTGATTTGAAAAAGCTTAGCATCAAAATTATGAATTATGAACAGTAAATCAGGGCTGTGTCAATGTATGTATAATGAACCACATATCAATCTCACTTCTCTCCTAACTATCCCCTGCACTGTGTACCTTCCCTTTTTCCTTATCAATGATGCACACAACAGCCCTAGTAGGGAAAATCATGGATCCAACTATAATGATTAGTGAGCCTGGTACATCCTTCAACACATTATGGCTATTATAAATATTATTAATTGTATACTGTGGTCCTATGACCGACGCGGCATTATAGGTGAAGTTGTATATGGGTCAGATTTTCAGAAAATGTAAAATTTGCGGCTGTACACATTTAGTAAAATCTGATAAATCAGACTACAATTTGGCTAATACTAGGTAAATTCGAGTATATTTGGCATTGCATTGATTGTAGCAATCTGTTTGGTTAGGTTGAACTGTATTTTGAACTTTATTTTTGTCTCAAATCTGGGTTATTTGAGAAGATTGACGAAGTTGAATTGTAAGTTTTCTGAAAATCTGATGACCCATATATGCAACCCGTGTCCCTCACATCTATAATCAGGCATGGTTGATGTGGGGAACATGGGTTCCAACCCCGGACCCGGTGGAGGGTTCAAAACGTTTAATAACTATTTGAAGTATATAATATGGTATAATCCTGATTGACCTACTTATTAGAATCACTCATCCATATATATATTTTATTGACAGGACAGTAAATTGGATTTAGCAGATAGTGAACACGTAGGAAAAGTCCATTATATAGCCCTCAATGAGAAAGCACCCTGATGTTTAATCCCTCAAAATACTCAGTCCAGTTTAGCACTTGGGGCAAAATAACTCCTCAAGCTCTGATCGAGACTCAGATGTTGCTCTTTGCCTAGGCGCACTCCTCACCCATGACTCTCAACCACCTTGTCCTTTTCTAACCTACCCTTGAGATAGGGGTGGCGAACATTCTCAATAGAGTAGAGATTAGATCAGATAGGTTGTACATGTAGTGGATGAAATATAGATCCCCATCTTGAGGTCCTCGTGGACAAGTTGTTGAGGGCCAATGCTGATGCCCTGAAGGGCATGTAGGAGTGATATTGAGAGTCTGGAGGGGAAGGAGGAGACACGGTGGAATAAATTGAGTGTTGGCAGTTATCTCTTGTTTAGCTGCCATATCGTGTTACTTGGGCCTGTTGAGGTATTGCTTACAAACACTGGTATCTCAAGGTCCCCAACTGCTACCAGGAGGTTTGGCTATATTGGCACATCCAGCAAAACATTCCCAGTGCTCCTGTGGAGACCAGGAGAAGAAGGGATCCTAAATACTGGCCTGAGTCTGGCCAGGAGGTAGGGGATTACACCCATCTAAAGTATGGACCAATTATTAAAATGGTATATTATTCACTTGTCGATATAGAGAAAAGAGCTCGTGTTTTGTATTTGCAAGAAAAGTTAATCTTCTACCACACTGTCTTGCGGAATTATCCCAAGCACATTTAATAGATATCTTATGATGCAAGTTTTCAAACTATTTCCAAGAATCAGTCTAACTGTTTGAATGTTTTCTTATGTGGTGTGGGTGTTCATTCTTGAGACTCAAATACACACAATGGGAATAAGTCTTAGTGACAATAATAACCTAGCGGAGTTCATGTTCAGAATGCTACGAAGGGTTTAATCATTAATGCAATTGAATATTCACGAAATAAATCTCTATTCCAATATGTGTGAGTACCCGTGAAAACTTTGGGGTAGTTTAATAGTTTGAATAAACATGACCTTGGGCCCTACACGGGTCAGGTGAAGGTCAAGTACTGGTCAAACTATATTTGATTCTGCCACAGATATCCTTTGGTGGCTGACTGACCATATTTTCTAGGAGATCATATTGCATTTGAAATAATCAAATTGAGTGTGAAATAGTAAAATCCCAAACGTGTATGTATACCTAAGGCTCTTGGTAAATACATTGAACAGATGTATTTTTCATTTATTTTTAGTGGAGTCACAACAGCTCCTTTATTTCCCAATTCTCTCTCTCTCTCCCTCTCTCTCTCTCCCTCTCTCTCTCTCTCTCTCTCTCTCTCTCTCTCTCTCTCTCTCTTTCTCTCTCTCATATATATATATATATATATATATATTAAGTGGGATGCACATAGAATAAATATATATATTCAGATTAATCAATAACAATAACTTGCATCGCATATTAAAAATATGGCTATTATCCGTTATGCTTTCATTTTTTTAGGGCAGCTTTTTAAATCAGCTTATTTGCCTTACGGAAATAAAGCAAAATGTCAGACTCAGCATACATAGATTATCTAAAGAAGGTTAGAGATAAATACAACGAAGTATCTCAAGGCCTCTTGAGATAATGTTTATTTCAAGACGTAGCCTTTAGAGATGGAAGGTGTCAGAAAGCATTGTTAAAGTTTCAAGTAGGAAACACACGGATTAAATCTTAATCGCCTTGTCTTTAGGAGTAAAGGATCGATGGCATGGCTGGGGAGGCCAGGTCTGAACAGGGAGACTTTCATTTGTTATTCTCTCATTTATATTCCCACATGCAGCTTCAAGGCAGTAAAGTGTAAAAACACTACTTCATCTGTTGTCTGCCTTTGACGTTTTTGTTATCTTTTGCCGACCATGCATTTTCAGCTTTCCAATAGTCTACTATAACTGTACACACTGCTAGCTTTTTTGTCTTCTTCCTCTTCTTCTTCTTCTTCTTCTTCTTCTTCTTCTTCCTCTTCTTCTTCTTCTTCTTCTTCTTCTTCTTCTTCTTCTTCTTCTTTCTAACGTATTGCGTATGGTGTATGACAACAATCTATATCAAAGTTAGTTTAGAAGTACTTTATCGTTCAGGTAGACTATGTAGGAGTCCATTCTATAGTCCATAGTATAGTACTGTATAGTAACTTGTCCTTAATCTTTACCCCTTTGTACCAAATTATATCAGGGGATTTTGATCTGAATACGTGAACACCTATTTAAGCACATCGTATCTAGCCTTCACTCTTCTCTGATCCACTACCTAACCTCTCCTACTGTGCTTTAGTATTGTTCCCATGAATTTCTGAACCTATATATTGTATGATATATTATTACCACTAACCTAACGGTTAAAAACAGTGAAAGTGATCCCCATCAATCAGAAGTTGGATTTAGTATTATCTTTCTTCCACCAGGCTCCTATCCTGCCTCCCAGTGGCTGGAACTGTTTGACCCTTGGCCATAGCTCCCACACCCCGTCCACTGATAACGCCGATTGCAGCCTATTTAATGACACTGTCCGTTGTTATTTTATGCCTCGGCAAACAATGCCTACGTCCTTGGCATCTACCATCTAGGTTATATGGGAGGCCACTATTGCGGCCTATTACTTGTAGGTGATATTAACCAGGGTGGATGCCTTGTTAAAGGCATGCATTGTAACACCAGCATATAGAAAGGATTAAAATATTCTCGAGTGGTCAATTACTCATTTAAATAGAACAGTTTTTCTCAATGAAACCCTGGTTGATACTTTTCAAAAATAAATCTGATCGAATGCACGTTTGTATACATACAATTATTATGATGATGGTTATGATAAGCTGACCTTATATTACTGTGGTGACGTATTAGTAGTATACCAGGTCTTTCAATAGATTTGGGGTTTACGGGCATATGGCTAAAGCAAAGTCAAATTGAGTGATCGATTGTAACGTATATATCATGCATTTGATGATGAGATGAAGTATTATAAGAGGGATATTTGAAACCAATTCATCATGTAATAATGCTCTTCCATTCTTCTGAATGAAGTGCCGGTACCAGTAAACATATTATCTATATTTTGATTCACAATGATGCTCACAATGATTTCTTCTATTTTTACAGCTTACGTCGGACAGCTAACCCTAGTTGTCAGGATAGTAATGGCGACACACCCTTACACCATGCTGCTCTTAATGGACATAGGTAAGGCAAAGATACATTTTGTTTTTAGTTTAGTTCTGCAAATCAATATCTTCACTCATGCAAATATCCTGTGTATGTCTCTTCATGTATGAGTGACAAAGACAAACATGTGTGATAAACAGTCGATGAATATAATGGGTTTCCTGCATTTATATCAGCTTAGCTCTATTGATGTGGACTGTAAAACTGATTGTAAAAGATAAGAATATCATTTGTAGCACATAATTGCCATACCAATAAAGAGCTGGGCCATACCTTCTTGTTAGCGTACACAAAACCAGGAGCAAGATATTCTTTTGAGACATCAACTTATCTATAATTTATTTGGTGAAGGGGTTACTATTGACATTATAGACATTATCTGACAGTTTGGGATTCAGCCTATTGCAGACTACAGTCTGTTATAGACTGAATCCCAAACTGTCTAAGAAAGAAAGAAGAAATATAAATTCATCAAATAGTGGGTCAAAGTTACATCGAATTTACAGAAAGGACACTATAATTAACAAAGTAGCACCGGAAAAGATAGTACCAGAATCCTGAACATACATTGGCATTTAGGCTTTTATAATAATTCACTGAGAAGGGCTCCTTTTCTGTGTATATATGTGTATAAAGTAAGAAATGGTGTAAACAGAAAAATAAGGTGGAATGAGTAGAGAAGGAAGTGGGGAAAGGATATAGAAAGAAAGAAACTATCTACATGAGCTAAAACTGATCCCTTATTAACCCACATTACTACTATAGTTGGTAACTTGATACCGGCATAGTGGTGACATTTCTTTGATAGGGATTGGTGGAAGATGGAATTCCATTAAACCTCTCGAAATCTGTTACCTCCTCATGAAAACAACAGCTGGGATAGGATAGAGGAACTCAGATTTGGGGGACAGCTCCCCTTGTCTTATCATCACCGTCTGCCCAACAAGCCTGATGGCGATCATCCAGAACAATGTAATGGCTGTGATGGCGGTCATGTATAACAGTATGTATCAGGATGGCGGGCCTCATTACCTAAAGGAGTGGTATAGCTGGTCCTCCCTCCCCTCACCTCCGGGCGTGTTCAGTTAAGAACTATAGATAGACGCGCGTTTGTTTAATAGCTTAAATTTGGCATAAATATGAAATGATCATGTCATACATCATGGTCCATGTCAAGAAAATGTCTATACCATCATTATGAAATCAATAATATTAAGGTATGTTATAGATCAAAGTTACTCGTCATTAGTGTGTGTATATAGTACCACCTGACATTTAATTAGATGATTTTATCCCCAGGATTTGGGTTTCATAGGGAATCCGTCAATCTCTTTTTCCCCTCCATTTATTTTTTATCATTTTTTTTTTAATTTCCCCTTCATTCTAATAAAACCTTAAAGAGATAGGAGCAGGGTTAATATTGATGTCAGCTAAGTGTTCAATGTGTTTGAATGACCTCCATTGTTCCTAAGTTACCCTTGTATGAGGGGCCCATGGTAGGAATTATGTGTGCTCTAGTTGCTAGGATACCGGGGAAAAGGTTCGCCCAAATGAAGAAATACGCACTATTCAATATCAACTTTTATTACTTCTGATTGTTTCAATGAAAGTCAAAAGTAACAATTCTTGAGACGTACCCCATGAGGATGAGGCGATATCAGAATCGAAAGGCAGCTAACTTAACGTATACGCATATGGATCGTAACATATCCCTTCTCAAAGGCCATTCCATAATGTACCGTTGTTCTGAACTGGCTACCTCCTCAGAGGTGATCAAAAGCCTGTAGTTGGGCTTGATACCATTGGAATCAGTAAAATATCAATAAAGTTATAGTCATAGCAATGGCAGCAAAGAACAGGGATATCACATGCCGGGATAGCGATAACCAATACAACAGTGTGCCTGTAGTGATACATGTATCAAGTGAAGCAAACGCTGGCATTTGATTTGAAGCCACGTGGGAAGCCACCTGGGACGCCATATTGCACGCTTGGATGTAATGGTGCCTGAGTCTGGCGCTTCTGGTTGATATGACAGCCCCCATGTGGCTTTCTCAAAGGTGCCGATATCGAGTATCACGGAAGTCTGACAGAACTCGGGTTCTAGTAACCAGCATGGTGGCAATATCTTTATATATATTGTGTCCACATCAACACTAATTGTAATTCTATAATAATATTCATGCGTTGTATAGAATATAAAGATGATGTGCAGTGATGGTTGAGAACTGTGTCTGTAATAGTATTGGCTTAATAAATATATATCTTTATATAAATACAGTGTATCTACAATACCTACAAAGAACACTGTGGTCCTATACTAGTCAAAGGTTCTTGCATCATTTACATAGGAATATTGAATTGAATTGAAAAATACTTCATTTGTCTGAGGTTATACAGGTTCAAGGAAAGTCAGACAAATAGCCATCCAATGACCCATGAGTGCCTTTCTCGTGTTGCTATGCCCGTACTATCTTTACTCATTAGTGGCAAGGTTCATTGTCACGTCTGGACATGCTATATACAAGTGGATGTCTACACAAAGGTCAGTGCCTGCATCACCTTGCAGGGAAAACATTTCTGGAAACCTGTGAGACCGTTGTTGACCAGTCAGTGGCGGCAGATGGGAACCTTTAAAGACAAGAAAATTGTACGCTTGCCCGAGACATCGTATTGGGAGCTGTTCCAATACTATAAATAGCTCAGCATCCATCACAGCCACCTCCCCCCCCCCCCCCACACACACACACACATCTCTCTCTCTCTCTTTGTCTCTCTCTCTCTCTCTCTCTCTCCCTCTTTCTCTCTCTCTCCCTCTCTCTCTCTCTCTTTCTCTCTCTTTCTCTCTCTCGTTGTCTCTCTCTCTCTCTCTCTTTGTCTCTCTCTCTCTTTCTCTTTCTCTCTCTCTCTTTCTCTTTCTCTCTCTCTCTCTTTCTCTTTCTCTCTCTCTCTTTCTCTCTCTCTCGTTCTCTCTCTCTCCCTCCTCTCTTTCTCTCTCTCTGTGATAATCGGGTTTTAACATAGTACTTAGTGTTTTGGGGGATGAAAGTGAATCGTGAATTGCGCGCCTGTTCTCTGACCGATTGTTACATACGTGGGTCGTTACATACGTTAGTTTATAAACACCATGACCCATGTGCAACTCGGCCTGTTTCTTAACCTTTTCGTCAATCCTAAATGTCTGTTATACTTGGCAATATGTTGAAGTTGTCCTTCATCTGAAACAGAAAGCACTTTATTTGTAAAATAGGTTACTTAGACATTTTATTCCCAACGCTTGTCTGAGAGATATTTAAAACTTTTCAAGGCTTTGAAAGTACTCGAATTTTGCACAAAGTTCTTGAAAAGCCTCGGGAATTGAACGCCAGGCATCTATTTCAAAACTGTTTGTACACCTCAGGAACATTGAGGAGGATTATACAAAATCACTAGTGCATGTATCAATTGTGTTTCATAGGTCCTTGAAAAACTGCATCTCTGGTCTTGAAAGTCCTTAAAACGTCCTTGATTTATATGGTGACAGAAGAGGGCGAACCCTGCTTGTTACTGACGCAGAGTGACCTTCCTCAATGGCGGCAGCAAATGATCCTATGGTAGTGACCATTCAGTTCAATAAAGGTACGGCTGACCTGAACTAATGCAATTGGACAATAAGAAATGCGAAAATAACAGGCAAGCTAGAGATAATCAATCCCAGTTGAGTGCCCGTAGACTATTGCAGAGTAGAAGACGAATTGACACTGTACATGGGATAGTAGAAGGATGGAGACAGGGAACTTCAGTGTTTGTCTCAGACATTGACAAATAGTTGGAGGAGAACTGTATCTCTAATAGTATTGTGCCTGGCCCCTTGAACTACTACAATCAACCCAACCACACTTATATGGGAGTGAGCTATATAACAGAAGCAATGGCTTATTGGCTAACAGCTATTCATGAAGCTCTGCATACTAGTTCCTTGTCTGTTTGAAATTAATTGTTGCTATTGATAAACTGATTGCAGGAAGTAATGCATGCAGGTTCCACATCAGAATTAATCGAATTATCTATACTGCTTTTATTGAAATACTCGGAAAGAGAGGTCGACCAGATAACAGTTGGCATTGCAATAGTGATAATCTAAAATAAAAATCATTTTGAGAGATTTCCCTACCGTCTATGTTAAAGTAAAATGAGTACAAATGCTGAGGCCAACCTTCCCTCCATCTTTCAATTTTGTGAATGGCTTTCTTCACTTAGACATCAAATATATAATTTTGTAGAATGACCTATAAACAGTTTGATCCATATTCATATCTAAGAGAACATAGTAGACCAACTTAAAGAAGTAAATATATTTTCTTAAGCGTTGGTTCATCTGCTTCTGTGTTAGTCCAGGGCTTGCCTGAGTGTACCGGCGTCAGGTCGCCAATATACCAAGCTTCCTTACGCACTTTATTAAAGGGTGGTCTCCACTGGCTGCGGTAAGCTCTGCGGTAAGCATTGCGATGGTGCTGTGTTGGTGAGCAGTGGCGAGGACCTGCCTATAGGACTAGGGAACCATGTAGGCAGGGCCTCGTCATTCTTCTCCACCTATACAGAACCAGCACAAACCATTGCAAGGCTTACCGCAGAGCTTACCGCAGCCAGTGGAGACCACCCTTAAATTAACCCAAAGTTGCCACGTAACGTTAACGGAGGATGTATAAGAGTATATTAGTGTTCTGCCGATTCATAAGGTCACGAGTCAGAGTGTCGTATATCGTATGCGATGTGTATGTTGATATCGGAACTGGCTGGAACTGAGTATCGCGTCCGGCTCTAGTAGAGGTGCCCTTCGCTGCCATCGTGAAGAGATGGTGTTTGGTCGGCAGCGACGATGGAAATGGCGTCCCATTACATATATATTTGGTTTTGAACAGGCGGCACTTATGTTTATCTTTAGGCACAAATAAATAAATAATTATATATGGAACACTAGTGGCCCTTGTAACGCTTTCGTTCATATGAAGGGAGGCTAAATAATGCCTATCGCGGGGGTGTCCTACCTTGGCTGCCTCTAGCCACTATCTGCTGGGTGGAGCTAATTGTGCTGGGTAAACCAGAGGTCTACATCATCTCCAGCCCTCCTGTTAGCTATAAAATAGCCTATGTAAGAAATAGAGGCCCTAGGCATCTGACAATTCTTAGCTCTTGTCCTGGATGTTTCCAGAATATGAAAATCATTCTACAGAACATGGGAACCGTTCTTGAATTTTTTTTTCTGTTTTCGGCGAGGAACTCAACCATGGCAGCTTCATACCATAATATTTCAATAATAATGAATAATCTTTCATAATAATTTTTTGTCTTTTTCAACATTCAACGATTTTGATTCCTATATGATTCATGACAGATTAATCATCATCATCAATTCTTGCCATTTTTGTTTTACTTCAGGATTCTCCGCATCCTATAGATACACAGGGTTCTTGATTAATGATCTCCAGAATCCATTCCATAATCAGATCAGCCATCAGTGTCACTTAAAAACGACATTCTTTTGTCTTGATGATAGTTGCTTGTCTATGCAAACTGTACACTGAAGGCTTGATGGATTGCCTCTGGTGCTGGGAGGGTGGAAGACAGTGGCTAGCCTAGACAAGGGGCCATGCTAAGGCCTCCCAGACCTGGTTTAGACACGCTGCCATGCCCCCAGGGGTCTACTTAAGCCATGTCCCCGTCTCAGCCCTACCTTAGATCTATCCTCGGGTCTTGAACATTGTTGTTAATATGAGGGAATATGTATTTTTTGTGTTGTAATTTCACCTCAAAAGTGTGAACAGTTATTTTTCATGATATATATGGCTGTTTATTATATACGTATTGCTCTGAGAACAACGTATCTAGAGTGAGTGATGCGCAGTGCATATATCTCACCACTATATATAGTGAGTTACGTGTGGTAGTCAAGGCAATCAATGCGGTTTTTACCTAGTTTAGCGCCAAAATTCAACTTTATTACACAAGAATGTTTTTTTAGTTATATTATTACAGCATATATGATAAATCAGTTGGTTTCAGACGCTTAGAATATTGCTGCGCAACTCGTGCGATATTCACGCTCCTTCCACCAACTCGTTAGTTGACCTGTATTTACTCAGTGTAAGTCCAGTGAGAGTGCATTAAAACACACATGCATAATCGCCTTAAGTTGTATATTGTTTAATTTATGGTTCGTAAAGTAATCCAAAGAAATAATTGGCTCATTGTTAGTGGTGGCATTATTTGTAATATTTAGTTTTTCTGTAACCATATTTGAATTCTGTATTTTGTAAAGGACGTACTCTCATCTCAATTCAATTCAATTCAAGCCAATCAAGGATTCTTTATTGTTTATCCTGCATTACATAGGTTGTTCGACGTCTGGATAAACAGAAAACTGACGTCACAAGTTGAAATTGAACATCCAAATTCAGCTCATTCGTTCCTATTTAATCAGGATAATTGAGAAGTATGGCAAAATGCTAGATAGAAATCTATAACCTTTGGTATGATCCAATATAGAAGTCTATACTCTGGGTCAAAATCGTGACTGGATTGACCCCTGTTTCCTTTTCTTTTTCGTCTTCTCTTTCATGTATTTTCTTCTCCTGTCTGTATTATGCAATCAACATTGTCTGATATCATGGTACATGTATATGGTGTTCATAAGATACCGAAGTAAGTCTATCTGAAGTGAATTACATTGTGCATACAATGCCAGAACTGCATTGCATAGCCAGATGATCCTAATATCAGAGATATGGATAAGATATTCTCCTGTAATGGATATAGGACATATTTTCCCATATGAACCTGTTTTCCTCTCCACCAAACGATGAAATGAATAATTATTTCTACATTTTACAAATTTAAGTTTCTTGGAATGACGGAAAAAATCCAGATATGAAACAAGTTTTCGATTTCAAAATCTTTTGTCTCTCTGAAGGACTAGCCACAATGTACACGTTCCTCGTTCCTCTTGGTACTTTGAATCAAGCGATATATATAGTTCTAGCAGGAATCCAAAGCATTCTCCCCTACACCATGAGTGAACGAGCTCTCAGATTTGTCCTTTCCGATTCCAAGAGTGTGTATAATATAGCCTTCTTCCCAGGCACACAGCTATCACTGCCATCGTCACACGTCCACATTATATATCGATGTATAGAGCATTGTTTGACCAGTTGTAAATACCTCCAGTATGTGGGTCAGATTTTCAGAAAATGTACAATTCACCTTCACCAATCCTTTCAAATAACCCACATTTAAGACCAGAATGAGCTTCAAAATGCAGTTTAACATAACAGAACTGATGCTTTAAATCAATGCGATCCCAAATATACTCAGATATCCCCTGTATTTATCATTTTTCAGCCAAATTTAGCAGAATTTTCTAAATGTGTAGAGCTGCCAATTGTACCTTTTTTTGAATATCTGACCCATGTATGTGAATAGGGGGAACAGTGCTAATGTCCATGGCCTGTAATATGGCACTGAGTAGGTGCTGCTCCAGGCCACCAAAGATCCATGCATGTCCGGGATCTGGGAATGTATCTATCCGTAAATGTGGGAAGGGACAGGGGAGGGGGTACTATTGGTGCGCAGTGTGCACAGGGACTAACCATTGTCCTAGCAATATATTGCTATTGTAAGTTATTGAAAACATTGTACTGTGGTTAATGAAACCATTGTACTGTGGATAATATGATATGAATCTTCTCATGTTACATATACTTATGATAGTAAAATATGTATAGATTAAATTGCTATATCAAAGAAAGAGGTGTAATAAGAAACCACTGCAGATGCGTGAACAGTGTTTTGGATATCAATATTTTGGGATAGAAATAACTTTTGGTTCAGGAATTAAGCACAAGAGGCGATTATTATGAAATAAAAGTTATAGATGGTGAATGTTCAGGAATCATTGCAAGGAATTAAGTGCCCCCACCCCGCCACCACCACCACCACACACGGGGTGGTTGGTCCTTCTATCACATGGGAGGCACTGCGCTGAGATGCCTCTCTGTCCGGCTGATGTTAGTCCCTGACCATCACACACACACTGACCACTATATATCTAGTCTGCACCCTGCTAGCCCCCAGTAAACATGCTTTATGTAATGTCATCTAATGTAGCTCGCAAGCATGGGTCACTGAGAGGGCAGCATCGGTTTCAGGCAGCGATAATGGGCAAGCAATCTAATGCACATAACAAGTAGTGCAATATTCATTAATGTAGAGGCAAAGCCAGGCTATTGGCAAGTGTCGTGCTCATATCATTTATGATTCAGAATCCTTAATATAAACATGATATCAAGCTTATGCCTTATTTTATTCTGATCCTCATTAACTGAATGTCATGATGTAGTTAATCAATATATGATTACCATACCATTCCCTAGACCAGCCACAACATTGCACGCTGGAATACATGTGTCTTTACACTGGAGTGCCCTATTCATACATCAATGATAATAATACTTGTCGGTTTCATTGCAATGTCTTCTTGATACTTCACCAATTCGAAAAATAACACCAAGAATTGGAGACATAGATCTATATGGAACCTATAGTCCAGAAAATAGTCTTGGCTAAGGTAGATACTCGTGTCATGTATACGGTTGAGTGAAGGCGGAAGCTGGTGTAGTCACGCACGCTATATTCTATTTGCCGCCTGACGATCGTAGTTACATGCTAGTCCTGATTGACATTGCAACCAGACATAAATAATCTTTCAGATGTATAGTGTACTTCTGAAGGATTTATTCCACTCTGCCGGCTTTTAAAGCAATTTTATCGGAGCCGTTTTGGTCTAGTGTTTCGGTATCATTCAGTCAATACGGTGTGAGATCTGTGTATTATAGAGTGAGGAATGGGCAAGTAGACATCATGAAGCAAGACACGGTTTAGTAGACAAATCATACCTGTGGCAAAACATACCATGCACACTTTCATACAAAAAATACGCACAAAAGTTAGAAAACTTGTCATGCTCCCTAGAATAAAACCCCACTGTCCGCATTCATAGGCTATCACATCTTTCAAAGTTGCGTAAGTGTAAACGTGTGTAATAAATATACATGATTTTAAGTTCCAGAATTCAATTATCAGAAATCTGTCTTTAGTTCATGGTTGATTGTGGGACTACACTCATGCCTCGGGTATTGACTTGATCCTTTACCAGCTCGTTATGTCAGTTTAACTTAATGGCGACAACGCTGAGGTCAGCGGAATGTTTGTGGACCAAATTCATGTAAAATTGTATGATTGCATGTTTTTAAATAGTCTGGACTAGACTGCTACTTAAGGCGTCGGTGTCGGAGGCTGGGGAGACTTTCTACCAGGATGTTGCTGCTACCATCACTGCTCCAACTACCTTCACTCTAGCTCCTCCGTTGTGGATCTGTGCCAACATTCCTGTTGATAATAAATACAAGATCCACTAAGTTTGGAGACCGCAGTTTTGTTTAGTCGAGTTAAGAATCCAGATTTCCAAGCTAAATTTCTATGTATTGGCTACAAACGAAATACTGTATGCGTTTAATTTAGTTAAGCTTAGTTATATATATGGCTTTCCATAAACGCCAGTAAGCGGTAAAGCCTTCTGTCCAAGTATTTTTTTATCGCCTCCCATAGGCCCTATATGTTAGTTTTAATGAGAGAGACTAGCCCGAAGGTTAGAAGAGGCAGAAGAGAAGATATTTCTAGAAGTGAAGAGGATTTCGCAGGTCCATTTCCTAAAACAAACCTTAGAATCCTGTGCTCGGTCTTGTCAGAATACTACTTAGCTGATGTCCAATTCACATCACATCTCCCAATCGTATATCATTCCCAATAGGGGAGATTGTGTGATACGTGGGTATTCATCATTAACCACGAGGCTGGGTTTTTACCTAGGGAATATGTGCAGTGGCATGTGAGTGGGAAATGAGGCGAGCTGGTGACATGTGGATTTCATATAACGCGCTTCTAAAGATAACACTTGTATTGAATGGTACAGAAAGGAATATGAATGGGTCAATATCGGCCATGCGTATAATTTAATGATGCCGTACTTGTTATCAACAGGGATTGAGGCATTTAGTTAGCATTTCTAGGCCGATTAAGTTTCATTTCATGATGTATCGAAGTAAGGTAGGTCGCATGTATATCTTCTGCCCGTGTCGATGTGTCAGAGATATGATACTGGATTGGAAAACACTTATTAATAGTTTAAGTATTTTATTTAATCACTAGCTTTCGGGCTATGGCGTGCCCTTCACCAGGTTTTATTTTAGATATCATGTTAAGGTTAGTAGCCAGGAAAGGCCCCAAAGTTATGACACTGTGACTTTTCTATTATGTCTTTGTCTTCCGCTCTTCCTTGCTTGTATTTCCTCTGACTGAGACTATGGAGTCCCTATAGGTCTGGCCCTAGTCGCAATGTGGGTAATACCCACGAATTCTTCATTACATTTACAACTCTGGACATATACACGTTAGTTTTCAACTATAGAGACTGTTCTCCCCTGTGAGAAACATTGAAAGCCTGCGAGAACCATTTCTCGTAAGAGTGCGGTGAGTTGTATTCTTGTTTCTGCCCTTGAATATGACCGCCACAATTCACCCTATCATTCTCGGAATTCCCTCTCCTTCCAGTCGCCTTTAATTCTTGTTTATAGCTTCATTTGCTCATTGAATACAGGGCTGTCTGGGCCAATGCCTATTCCAGGAGGGGTAATGGGGAATTGATCCTGTATTTTAACACCAGTTTGGAAAGGCCACACTTGTAATTAGGAGTAACATGGGAGTCCGAATCAGCTTTTACTGCTTTCCAATACGGCGTACACCATAGATTAGTACATAATATTGAAGCTTTTAGTGTGGCTTCTAAGATGTTGATCTCTTGTTTCCTGCCTAAATGGCACTCATCAAAGGGTCTAACGTAAAGTGCCTATTGGATCGTGATGATGGTTAAACGTTTTAAATTTCCTTTTTAAAAGAGTTTGTGCTCATTCAATCATTAAATCTGAAATATGTATAAAAATTATCTTGGAACGAATGACCATTCCCAATGTGTATTTAAGATCTGATTTGCCTTTATATTCATTCGTATTGGTTCTAATAATGTTAAAACGGGGAGAGTGAGACGGAAAACGTCTGTCTCTGCTTACTTAAAAATGTAACTGTGCTGTAATGTCCCATCGATCCGATGATCAAAAAACATAGACAGGATTTAAAAGTAAGTAAATCCTCCCAGACATCCACCAGATTCTATCAGGTCGGTCTCCAGATGTGGATTCAGACAGGGGGTAGGTAGGGCTGCTTCAGCCCCCCCCCCTCCCTCTATTCTCTCTAATCCTGATCCTAATAATAGATTAATAAATAAACCTTATTGTGAAAGGTTTTTGTACGAAAATCTATTTTCCACTAATGGCGGTGTGTACAGGTTAATGCTAGCTAATGGGGATCTCCTGTGAATTACAGAAGACCGAGTATCTCTGCCAAGACCCAATACCCAGCCCCACCCTGGCCCTCTTAAAAGAAACTTCTGGCTGAGTTCTTGGTTTAGAATGGTTTGTTGGCGGTGTGAGGTGGCAGAACCTGTATGTTATCACAGACAAGCAGCCTACCACTGGGAGGTGATACAGAGTGGAGGTAACCTGTTACCAGAAGAAATAACCATTCCCTCTACCTGTCTCACTTAACTGACATCAGTGCCTTCAGACTGGGAATGGCCTTGGGAGGCCCAGGGAAAATATATGACTAGTTGGAAGGCTGGTCCCGGAAACACTGGCTTGGCTTGAAGTGTTGGTTGGCCCCGAACTGCCGAAGGCTGTAAAACCCGGATGATTACCAATTCCATACAAAGTCTTATGTTTCTTTAACCAACCGGAACGGAAAGGGATGCCCTTTTACATGTCTCCATTTCCAAATGGTACATTTTTGTCTAGGTGTATCATACATATACATACATCAATTTGCAATCTCACTAGCCATTTTGAATTATTTTCATATTGACTTATAAATATGAGTTATTTGTATTAAATATAAAGAATTCCACAACAATACTAAGTTCTATTTTTGCGCCGTATTATTTGAAAATTACTTTTCCTGGGTATCTCTCCGCTGAATACAAGTTAATGTCTTGACTCATAGGAAAAACATAATTTGATCTTACGACAGTACGTTAGTGATATCCTTGCAGTTCCCCTCTTAAAATTATTGAATGTTTTCTGACTCACATACATTAATTTGTATAGGTCTTTATTACTCTAATTATGGTGCGTTGGTGGATATACATTTAAAACGCATAGTTATTTTATTGAATTACTGTGAAGAAGACATTCCTATCAAGTCTTCCAAGGCATTCAAACTTCAATATATAATTTCCCTAGCTTAAAAACCCCAGTAATTTCCCTGGCTTAAAAGGTAACGTAAAGGTTTAAAACGATAGGTCCCCGTGTCCATGATTTAAGTTTATGATTTAAGTGGGGTCTCCACCAGTTGGCTGCGGTAAGCTCTGCGGTAAGCCTTGTGATGGCGTTGCGATGGTTCTGTAGGTAGTGGAGTGACAAGGTCCTCCCTACATGGTTTACTGACCACCACGCCACTCCTCTCAACCTATAGAACCATCACAACAACATTGCAAGGCTTACCGCAGAGCTTACCGCAGAGCTTACCGCAGCCAGTGGAGACCCCCTCTATATATGTACCGTATCCAAAGAGCGTAAGTGGGGCTCTTTGCCGTATCCTAACTGGTTTATAGTAGTATATGGAAAGCTGGAATATGTGACGGCACGCACATATCTCCGGCAAAACTATTTGAGCTGCAACGAAACATTTAAAGGTGCATCGGTAGGAACGAATGGCACCTGTGTTATTGACATTGTTGCCTGGTTGGATAGCCGGACTACTGTTTAGGAGGCATTCTGTATTCCTTCCTGTATATGCTGCATGTAAATCTTGCTCAGGTTGGGAGGTTATGGTAATATTTCTTTGATGATGACAGGACCGAGAAAAAAATGCTATTTTATCAAGCTTGCTGTCATCTCCTGATTAAAAACACAGCTGGGATATATCTGGCATATCACTGTATTGCTCGGGGGTGAGCCCCCTTATGAGTTCCCTTTTCTCTTGTTCCATTACAAATGCGATCAGGCTTATCGGGGCAAAGTGTTAAAATTATAGCACCAACCCCTCTCCTTCCTTGCAAACGGAGGTGGGTATAATAGGCACTGGGAATCGCAAAACTGTGGCAAATGTAACTGTAATGGGAATTTTTTTCCATTTTTCCATTTCCAGGTACGAGCGAAAAGAAATTCTTATACTGACGAACCTTTGATCATGACTTGTTAAAGACAAGTCCAAAGGTCACAAATTCGAAAGGTTTCCAATTTATAGGATGCGGTCGGGTACCTTGTGTACCAATATTATCTTCATGTATACATATGAAGATCTGTTTGGAGGTCTAGTAAAGGATATTCTTAGTTCATGTGTATGAATCACAGAAAGAAAGGATAACAAATACTGGCATACCGTGGCATCTACCTCATAATTCAATTTAATTATTAATCATTACATTTTCGACAGTTGTCTTTTGAAAAATACGCCACAAACTTTATTCATTGACCAGTAACTCAGCTGGACCAGTGACGATGTTGACTCAGTTAAAAAAACACAAAAAAAGTTCTTCTATAATGAGGAATTGGGATGAGGAGAGGCTCTTTTCAAGAGACTATTTAAGAAGCTATTAGGTTCTAATTCTAAGGAGCCATCCTCCGAATTTCCTACTGTTTTACGAACAACTAATCTATATTTGTAGCTTTAATATTAAGTGTACTTTACCGGAAATACTATGAAAGCTAGAGATATTTAATAAAACAACAAGATCAAGTTTATTATGCTCTCTCTATTACCACATCATAAATGTTATCAAGCCAGCCCACCCGATATACAGCGAACCCCTCTCCCTCTACTATGAAGAGTAGTTTAGTACTTGGAACAGAAAGTGCTGATGTCACGTCTTGTGTGGATCAGGGTATAGTCTGTCTAAAAAGTAGTTGACACGTGATTCCTTAGTTCCCTTTAAGGGGAGGGAAAAGTGGGGGAGTTTTAACTTCAAACCTTTGCCCCCTAAATTGCCGTTTGCGACCGACCATGGCAGTTTGCGACCGGCCAAATTTACAGCTGCATTGTATTGCGCTGCCTCTATTCTATGTGCATCAGCTGTTGTTTTGCTTACAAGGAAGGAAGAGCTGGTTATATTGGCCCTATTACTCCATGGTTGATTGCAATGAGAGACTCCCTGGGCAAAGGGTTGACAGGTCCTTGTCATAAATAGAAATACAAAATCTCCCACTTTTCCCTCCCCTTAAAGGGACCAAGGAATCACGTGTCAACTACTTTTCGGACAGACTATAGTAGGTTTACCTTCATTTGCAGTCTGCGCTATGTTCTTTCTTTATCTCTCATCTTCTCTCCTATCCTATCCTATTCGGATTCAAATCATCTATGTGAATGGTATCCCTGGATTTGTACCAGTAAGGCTTGTTGACCCCTGCATGCTCGGCATGGGAATGTTGCCTATTACTACTCGTTGATTTGATACATTGTAGAGATTTGTTGTACATCATCGAGAATCACCGATACGTCAACATATATCATGCAGATATATGATACGCAGTGAGTGTGACGCTCCATTAGCTGCTCATTTATTTACTTTTCCTATGCACCGATGCACTACTATTCACCATACATGGGTCAGATTTTCAGAAAATGTACAATTCGCCTTCACCAATCCTTACAAATAACCCACATTTAAGACAAAAATGAGCTTCAAAATACAGTTCAACATAACAGAACTGATACTTTAAATCAATGCGATACCAAATATACTCAGGTATACTCAGTATTCATCAATTTTCCGCCAAATTTAGCAGAATTTACTAAATGTGTAGAGCTGCCAATTGTACATTTTATGGAAATCTGACCCACATGTGTATCAAGCTCCGTAGACCGTGAAGTGAGAGTTTGTGTGGCGCTAAAATGAATTTCTCAATCAGTAAGACTGAAATTGTATTGTATATATTGACTGGCGCAATTCTTCGACTGGAATCAAGGAAGGCCCTTGGGCATGGGGATATATTAACCTATTACTCTATCTACTCTTGGATATACCTGCCATGTCATGATATTCCACCAATATTTTCTATTTTGAACATGAAATTCTCAAATTAGATGCAGGGAAATCCTCATTAGTAGTGATTGAAGACAGGATTATAACATACTGGTCCATAGTATCCATTCTGCCCCATAGGTCGCTTGATATCATCAATATTCATTAAGACGGGTGATCAATCTAATCTTTAACCTGCTATAATATAGCCTACATCAGACACTGGTTATTCAGCCAGTGTCGGCGCTGTTACAACATCTGCCTCTGGTCTTATTTTGGGGCCATCTACTGACGAGGTGGAGCAAGGTAATTACAGGGGGTGGGGAGATATGTGTGTGGGGGGGTGGGGGTGGGGGGTGGATGCAGCGCCCCTTAAGACCCCTGCACAACCCCGACTTAAATTCTAACCGCTCAATGTGCTCATGATAATGAGAACAATTTTAAAGATTAAAAATGTTTCTAATAGGAAATCATTTATCATCACACTACATTGTTCTCTATATATTCACGGACAGGGCAGAAATAACCTTACACTTAGGTTGCTATTATTCTGAATATTGGATATAAACTTTTGTTTATGTAACATTTAAAGTCATGTATAGTATAATACATATATCTAATATACATGCATGAGAAATGAAGGTTGGAGGATGCGGAGGGGGTTCAGCACCCTTAGCCCCTCCCCTATGACTCGAGTGTTACTGGTACAATAGCCAGCGAGGCCAAGCCAGCAATCTGGCATGGGTTACATCATGGCAGCCTAGAGTCTAGCCTAATTACAATGCACTGAGTTCACTCCCAGTACCACTGGTCCAGCCACAGGAGGAGGAGCCGGACCCAGGAGGAGTGCTGGAGGGTCCTGCTTCTGAATGACTGATTAGTCCCGGTGTGCGTATTGTTGCAGAGTCGACTACTCCATGCATGCCAGGAGGGCAGCCCTCGTGTCCCTACTTCAGTTCCTCGTGGGGCAAATGTACTGTTCCGGTATTCCTGTTTCAATACAGGGGGATAATATAAATGGGAGTTACCAGACTAATATATTTAACAGGAATAATTCACTATTTATATGAAACTTGCATAATACCCGCCCGGTTAAGAGCAGGTAGGTCCTCTATGAAAGGTATGGTAAAGGGTGGGCAGGAACTGTTAGATAGAAATCTCGCCTCTTCCTCTCACTCTCTCTCCCCTCCTCCTCTCTCCCTCCCTCCCTCTCCCCCCCCCACTTCTATCTCTCTCTCTCTCTCCCTCTCTTCCTGTCCCTACCATTCCCCTCTCATGTCCCTGCCTCTTCTTCTCTCTCCCCTCTCCTCTCCCTTCGTCGACGCGGTCGTCCCCCCTCCCCTCTCCCCCACCCTCTCCCTCCCATTCTCTCCTCTCCCCTTTTTTCCCGTACCCTCTCTTTCCTTCTCCCTCTTCTTCGCTCTCCCCTATCTTTTATCCGCTCCTCTCCCTCCCCACCTCCCCCTCCCTTCTTTTTCCTTGTTCCCTCCCCCCTCTGCTCTCTCCCTCCCTACCTCCCCCTCTCCCTCCTCTCTTTTTCTCTATCCCCACCCCTCTCCTCGCCTTCCCTCTCCATCTTTTTCTTCTCCTTCTACCCCCCCTCTCCCTCCCCTATTCTCTCTCCATTATTTCTCTCTGTATCCCTCATAACATCTCTTCTTTTCCCTCCCCTACCTCTCTCCGATCCCCCCTTTCCCTCCCCTCTTCTCTCTCCCCCTCCCCCTATGCTCTCTCTCTCCCCCCTCTTCCTCTCTCCCCCTTCCCCCTCCACACCTCCCCACTCTCTCCCCATTGTTATGGTCCATGGGACCAACAATTCTATAGTTACAGATTAAGGATCATTGGTGAAACATCAAAGGCATGACATCATTAAGTTTTCATTCAACTGACGGTCATGTGATCCTTACTTTTGACTTTGGTCCATACAAGAGGCTTTAATTAGAGTGTGGATATTCCGATTAAAAAGGGCTTCAAACGCATATTTTCACCTCAGATGCCTTCAAAAACCCCATAATTCTGTTAAATAAAGCTTTGGGGGAACTGTACAAAGCAGAAAAACGGTTGGAAACATCACAGATTCCAAGAATACCCGTAACAAAAAATCGCCGATCGCCTTTTATATTTAGATAAATGGACTTTCGAGACTTATGAGATACACCAGAAAGATTAAAGTATCCGAGGAAAGATAAAGTGAGTTTTTCCTAGACATTTATTTAGTAAGGATCTATGTACCTTGTTTGTTAAAAAGCTTTTAATATACCAGGCGTGACATGTTCAAATAGATCTATATATTAACGAGACTTTTAACATGCTATTAATCCCCATAAATATATATATCCGCAAAGCAGTCACTTTCTGAAGTTTCTGAAGCTTGATAATCGAGGAAAATGGTGCTTTTACAGACGAAATGAATATAGTTATTTATCAGTTGAGAGTGAAATACCTATATTTGGAAATAATATTATATCCATTAATAAGTCCATTAATTAAAGATGAGATCCACAATGCGCACACTGTGGAGCGATTGCAGCGTTAGTTTGTTATATACCAGTGATAATATATTTGCACTGAATTTATGTGACTGACCTACTGCCACTGCTGCTGCCGAGGCTTGTTACGATCTCTCCAATATACATGCGTGTTGTTTTAATACATGTAAGGCAATGACTGGTATTGATTTACCCTATGATTATTCATAAATACACTCCAGACTCCCTGATTAAGATGCTGAGAGATTGCATAAATAGGCGCCAGCAATGTAATATGAGTGAACTATGGTACATGATTAAACTGTCCTTCTCTCCCTGCCTCCCTGTCCCGTGTTTGTTATGTAAACTGATTTACACCAGTCCCGCGCTTCTGTGCGTTCACATACCGTACATTATTTTGCGTAGTTGGTTGAAGGACAAAGGCCATGAGGCAATTGCTGAACAAGAATCATCAAAGTTATATTAAAAAGTATGTGGGAAAATATGTCAAATTTTTGTTTTAAGATTAGGCGAATGGGGAATCCTGATTGTTACTAGATACAAGGATGTAATTAGATGTAACTAGACGAGTCGTGGCCCTGTGCGAAAACCATTTTCACCGAACGTAAACACAAGCTTATATTACTGCCACGCAAAGCTCTGGTCCGGGGAAACAGTATATCATAGAAGCCATTTAACTCACTTTTCTCACTTATATCAATCTTATAGCGGAACTCCACTATAGGTAAAAAACGGCGCCTACAGGCAAAATTCGTCGCCGACATGACTAAAAATTCGGAAAATTTGACATGACTAAAAATTCTAGTGGATGAGGGGGTAAAATAGGTTGTCGGCAACACATTTATTTGTTGCCAACAATTGCAAAATATCTAATTTGATTAGATATTTCGTCGCAAAAAATTCGTCGCAGCCGTTTTTTGCCGTTTTTCCCATAGTGGAATTCCTGCATAATAATGCAGGAATTCCACTATGGGAAAAACGGCAAAAAACGGCTCTCTAATTCTTTCACCAATTGAAAGGGAATGACATCAACAACTAAATGATTGTGTTAAACAGAAAACCGAGTCCCATATGTGAAGATATTAGTGAAATTAAAAAATAAGATTACTCGAAAATGAGACAAATGTAAAAAGGCTGTCTGCTCTGGTTTGAATTTGAAAGCCCAACACCCTAGATACTAGGCATACCCATTAATTGATGCGTTTTAGCTTTACTTTAACCCACCATGAGGAGAATGGAGAGAATAAATTATCCACAATGTCCCCTATGTCATCTGCAGGCGATTTAACGATGTAAATTATTCATAAAAGTATATCTTACATCTGCAATCTGCAATCTATTTCTATAATATGCTAATGCAGGACTTCTAGCACTGCGCGCTTTCCTGATCGCAATTTGTGGTCGGAGGAGAGAGTGTTAATGGATTCCCCGATACGGCCGATCGCAATGAAATTGGGAAGCCGTTCTAAGATTTATTGAGTCTCAGATTTTGTCATATATACATCCACCTGTAGGTACGATCTTATCGTTTTTGTTGTTTGGGTCTGTAGATCAGCTTCATGACGGTCGATTCCGTTGGAAGTTGCAGCATATTGTAGATAATCGAAAATGTGACAATTTCTGCGATTTTCCAAAATTAATTTTAGGGGGAGAAAAGGGCCCAAAACCGTAAACTTCATTTGCACTTTTGGTGGGTCAGTTCATCGGAATGTGTACACAGCTCATATCCATACATTTTTTAAAACTCTGAAAAGTCTGAATACTATCTTATATCTGACTATTGTTGGTACTGATATGTTAAATGTGCATTTGAACCATATTTTATATTAAATTTGTGTCATTCTAGAGTTTTTCTAGGAAAATTGGTACATTCTGTTTAATGCCATTGGTACTTTTTTTGTGAGTCTTTGCCCATTCAGAATGAGATGAATTATGCAGATGAGTCAAGCGCACATCTACGGAGGGACATATAAATAGGTGAGAATGCAAGGGGGCACATACCTATTCGCTGAAAGTGCAGCGGTAACTATGTTGATATAGGCATTCTATCCTATTAGGTGTCAATGTCAAGCATTTGTGAGCTTTATTAATTATGATATCAAAGAGTGGCAAACTTGGATTTGTGACGGAGGGGATATTATGATCCTGCCTGGTGAGTCAGCTATACTGCTTCGTGAGACAAGAGGGAAATATAAAGTATATTAAAGGTCGGTCTCCACTGGCTGCGGTAAGCTCTGCGGTAAGCTCTGCGGTAAGCCTTGTGATGGTGTTGTGTTGGTGAGAAGTGGCGAGTTCCTGAGTACATGATTCACTGACCATGTAGGCATTGACCTTGTCATTCCTCGCCACCTACAGAACCAGCACAAACCATCGCAAGGCTTACCGCAGGGCTCATCGCAGCCAGTGGAGACCACCCTTTATTCGCCTGCATGGGCAGTGAGTGCTTCCTGCACATGCACACTGCTTGTCAGCTGATAGCAGTTGTACCACACTCTTACACATGGAGCTCTGGTACTTCTCTTTCTCATGAACCATTGTCAAACAAATTGAAACTTGAAGTTTATACAAACAACAACTTTACTCTCATTAATCTTTAATATCGTAATGTCGTACTTACATATATAATGTTCTTCAGTGCCATAAACCCCTGATACACATTTCCCGTTCATATATACCATAATGTATATGGGTCAGATTTTCAGAAAATGTACAATTTGTCTTCAGCAATCCCTTCACACAAATTAAAACAATAATGATGTTCAAAATTCAGTTTAACACAACCAAACGGATTGTTTGAACCAAGGCAAATCTAAATATACTCAGATATACCTAGTTTTGACAATTTGTTAGTCTAATTTAGCAGAATTTACTAAATATGTAGATCTGCCAATTGTACATTTTCTGAAAATCTGACCCATATATTATATGTCATTGTTAGCACCAATGAATGCCTCAATTATATATATGCGTAAGCGTTCTTCCCTCGTTCCCTCATTCTATCTATAAGAGTCAATATGCGGTTTGACTTACAGGCCTGCCCTGATCGTGTATACTGAAGCTATTATAGATATCATCATAACAACAATGCCTTTTGTCCATTATGCCAAACATTGGAGCGTTTCTGCTGAGGGCCTGGGACTGATGGGGTTAAGTCATATTACTTGGATCCTGTTGTTGCCTGTATGAGGAGGCTGTGCTTGTTGGGCGAGGGATGTAGTCGCACTCTAATCTCTATAGTACACACTTGTCTCACTGCTGCTCCTATTGTATAGATGACTCTGGGCGGGAATAGGGAACTTGCATATGCGCCATATTGAATCATTGGAGTTGTATTACAGTAAAAGCTAAGGAACTGTTCATAATTAATCACTGGCGTGGGGGGGGGGGGGCTAGAAGGAAATGGCCAAAATTATTGTGAAAAAATCTATGAACCCCCCTTCAGGGTCTGTGCGATATTATACGACGCCCCCTTCAGAATTGGTACAAAAATAGATATCCCCCCTCTGGCCTACCCAAAACCATATTAGTTTGATTTATTGATTGATAATTTTATTCATTCAGGGTATAACAAATACAACAGTTACAAAATAGTGCCTTGACTGCAGACATAGATAATGGCACCCCCTGCTAATATTCTTACACTTCTTTTGAATAACAAGAACATTAAGGGATAAACATAGACTTAACTTTATCAACTGGATGCATATTACTTCATATAAAACTTGATATAAATCAAAATGTACTACTTTCCTAAATAAGCATATAATACAAGCCGTAGACAATTTGGTGCTGGTTAATGTTATATTTCAGAATGCTCAATATCAGTATCCTTATAGAGGGATGATTTAGAAATCTATAAGAACTATATATCCTGGTATGAGCCAATCTCCCTTGATTCACTGTATCTTAAACTGATTATTTCCTTAACATGGTAATGCACTTTTCAATTGCAACCTCCCCCCCCCCCCCCTCATATATTTCTGAGGAGAATCCTGAGTGGAGATCCATATTTCTCATCATATTCCACTCAATTAAGGGCAGTTCAAGGCAGGGGGGTGGGGGTGGGGGTTTCAATTGACAAGTGCTTAATATACCATCTAGGGATTCAATTTTAAAATCATGTATCTTACACTGATATAGAAAGCCTTTTAGCAACAGGGCATCATTAAAGGACTTCGGGTAATCTCCCAGTCCAGCACTGTTTATGTGAAAACACAGGGCCAACATGAGTGCACCATCCCTGATTTGAAAATCAATATTATTAGAGAACTCGTTACAAGAAAGAGCAAGCAGAATTGCGTGGCGGTGGATGGGTACTATTTCCCTTCCCTAGTAGAACTTGGTATCTCACTCTAGAAGGTAAACAATTAATAGTGTTTGATGTGCCTTTATTTTATGTTTCCATCCAGTTGATTGACAAATATACTTTCCATACGTTCAATCTTTTAAATTTCTATTCTTGATTCGAGAGCAACTCATATAAGAGTATGGTGGAGCATTTGTACATTGTGTGTACTAGTGGACAAAAGATGGATACATGTATCATTACATGCATTTTATGACAACTTTCTGTCAACTGTCAATTAAAAATATGCTGTACATAGCATAATCCCTCCTATCAGATATATCAATCTAAAGCTATGAAGCTTTTTTTTCTTGGAAAACATCATTACAACACAGAGGGTGCAATACAAACCATACTCGTGTATAATTCCCATCTAAATAGTTAGAAAACGAAAACAAAATAACTGGTGACTGGCGACCGAATGGATGTGGTAGACATTGGAATAACATCTAATCCATCTGATATTTAAACGTCGGCTCTAATTAGAGACTCAATCATGGTAATGGATTTAGTATTATCAAACTGGTACCTAACTTGATATCCAACTCGAAAGCACTTCGCCTTTCATTGTGGATCTATCTATGAAATACAAGTTTAAATGGACTAGATTGATAGAGGGGCGATGTTGGAGGATGGTAATGACAGTGTCAACACCAAATCCTGCTGCTCAGTTGCCTTGTAATTATGTGTTAACTCCTACAAATGCTTGTATCTTTTTACCAATCAACAGATGCGGTTTGCGAAACAGAATTTTCCAGGTTTGCAATGTAATCTTGAATGTTGTCATTCTATATCGTTTCTTTAGATTTTTCTCAAGGTGCAGTTTCCCATCCATTAAATACTTGAAAATACTGTAATTTGGGAATAAGTGATATAATAAGTAAAATATCTATGTTTCATACATACATTGTCGACACCTTGTACACCTTATCACTCTATATCTCTTTAATATTTTATTAAAGCCTACCTGTAATTCCTACTCTTGCTCATAATTAAGCCTCTATTATAATGTAAAATGCATTGGTATTTTCGGGTATGAGTCACAGATAGCCTCTAACACAATACACTAATGTATGTGTGTGTTTGGCTGTACCCCTGCGCGCCTGGAGGCAGCTACACTTTGATGTTAACTGATGTCTGTGTGTACGCGGAGAGGGGTATGGGTCTACCTGAGCACCGTGCACACCTGTCACTACCGGGCTCCTCAACTTAGGTGCATATGCACATTCAGGAGGAGGAAGAGAGGCGGAGAAAAGGGTTGTGCTAGCGTGAAGTGTTTTTTGTTTGCTTCTATCACAATATGTATGAGTACTTTTCATAGGTATAATTTGCTTCCTAATTACGAACCCAAATCATTTCCTTCTATTGTTTAAACTCATGACTTCTATTCTTCTCGGTGGATCTTATTTTCTATTGCCGCCAAAATAATATCATCTGTCATATATAAGTTTTATTTCCCATAATTGCTGTTTTTTCTACCCACCCTCCTTTTAGAAATCTGTATACTTCGACATTGTCTTCCCTATGCACCTTTCCTTGATAAAACGCTACCCGTCTCTTTAGGGTTTTATCTAGCGTTTTCCTATATTAGCTATAGGTTCCAGACATTGGCCATTTGTCCCTCTCTCCGTTAATCCCACATCAGATTACGTCTCCGATATCGACATATCTGCCCACTATTCGCCCACAAGACTGCCTTTCACCCGCCCCAGTGACCATGTACATTGTATTGTCAGTGCGTCAGCCCCGCACTTTGTACAGTCTGGTCTTCTATAGTCTGCTGACACACAGTCAAGCCCTAGACTTGCCACCAGACACAAAACCACAACCTGTCCCCATCCTAGCCTGTCATTTCCTGCTCCTAGTACCACCACGCCCTTGTGCCAAGGAACCATTTCTCTTTTATCTTGCCATTTCATGGCGTATTCTTTGGGTCGATTAAAAAAGAGTTTAGTTTTACAGTGTTCCATGCAAAATGTATTATATACACGGACAGAACGCATTCCATTGTGGACCTGTTATGCAGGCTAGAAGTTATGGGTCAGTTTCTCAGAAAATGTACAATTCGCCTTCACCAATCCTCTCAAATATCCCACATTTAAGACAAAAATTGGCTTCAAAATGCAGTTTAACATAACAGAACTGATACTTTGAATCAATGCTATACCAATTATACTCAAATAGACCTGGTATTCATCATTTTTCAGCCTAATTTAGCAGAATTTCCTACATATGTAGAGCCGCCAATTGTACATTTTCTGAAAATCTGACCCATATTCGCTATAAGCTATAGCTTCTAACCTATAGCGTGCCCGTTTGTGCACAATTCACTTATGTGACGAGACACCTTTAATGCAGGGAACGTGCGGGTGAATGTTATTGACCTGGGAGTCGCGGTTTGATAAAGAGGACCAGATGTGGTTTTGATTGACTGTAAGATGGGGATCATGTGTATATTTGCTGCTAAGAGGATGTGTGCATGACCGCAGATTGAACGATCGCTACTCTTGTGCAAAATCTTCTTATCGGCCAGTCATTGGGGCAAGGGGGCTGGCTCACATTTCAGCCTTGGTGCTCTCTATGTATAAAGAAAGCACAAGTTTCTAGGTGTCGTTTCCTATGAGAGCCTAGAATAAGGATCAATGCCCGAGCACCCCTATGCCAACACTATTAACCTGCTTATCTGCACTCCTAGAATTACAGGGTCCTTGGTGACCCTCTAGCTTTAGATCCTTTACCAATCGGACAGTGAACTTAATTTGACCGGAAGAAAGAACACCCCTGCATTTAAAGTTACACTCCCAGTTAACATTGATGAAAATAACTAACGAGTTTTGGTCCATTCTTTTCCAACCAATCTAAAAGTTATTTGACATATTTTGGAGGATTTTGTCCGGTTGTTTTTGCTACAGAGCTTCATAAATTATACAGTCAGGTTCAGAAGGCAGTTGTGGTCACCTAAGTTTCAGGGAGTCATTAACACTTTAGCCTTAGTCTTAGCCTTGCGGTTTAGCATATCGCTGGATGTGGAATCGAGGAATGTAGGTGTCTGGACCTAACTTTATAAGGACCTGCCGATATCCTGTGGCTCACTTATAGTATATTATCGGTCACTGACAGCCGTTTCTCGATTTTCTTTCGTAATAGCTGAGAATGCAGCTTTACAATTCACAGATTTCTACCTAGATTTACCTTCCTTCTCTGGGATGTCAGATTCCACTTTAATGATTTTTGTTAACCCTTTGTTCAAAGAGTGTATGAACAAAGACTAAGCTTGTGTCATTGCTAGTTGATGCCGCATCCCTGATGATTCACGTGGCTTATTGATATTGTAACAGTGTCTTGCATAATCTATGTGAGACTCTGATTTACTGTCTGTGGTACGATTATTCCAAAAGCTTGTGTGTATGTAATTATCTGGGCTCAATGATGAATTGGAATGCCTTGCAAGTTTCTGCCAATGGCGCAAAGCACAGTAAAATGATGGACAGACAAGCACAGACATAAAGATTGTATATACATGTTGGCAAGGGCTTTGTGTCTAAGATCTTTTATGATGATTAGATTGAGAAGTAGAAATGGGAGTATTTCTCTAATAATCCCCCAATACAATACCTGCAAAAGGACAAGAGGATTGCCCTGTAGATAAGAGAAGGATCCAGAAAGCGTGCAGAGCAAGACAGTCCCTCTCCCCCTCCTCTTTCTCCTCCTCTCAAATATTTAAAAAAAGAAAAACGAATTCACCCTCATGCCAGCCAGCATTCTCGTGCCAGCCAACACCCACCTAACACGATAATCTTGGCTGGCACGAGAATCTTAACTTTATGGACAGTACAGCTAACCCTGTGTTGCCCTGGCACTGACTTTTTATGAACGCCAGCCCTGCTCTCCTCCTCTCCTCCCTCCTCTCCTCCCTCCTCTCCTCCCTCCTCTCCTCCCTCCTCTCCTCCCTCCTCTTCTCCCTCCTCTACTTCCTCCTCTCCTCCCTCCTCTCCTCCCCTCCTCCTCCTCCTTCTCCTCCTCCTCCTCCTCCTCCTCCTCCTCCCCCTCCTCCCCCTCCTCCTTCCCCTCCTCCTCTCCTCCCCTCCTCCTCCTTCTCTTCCTCCCCTCCTCCTCCTCCTCCTCCTCCTCCTCCTCCTCCCCCTCCTCCTCCCCCTCCTCGTCTCATCCTTGCTTCCAACCCTGGGTAGAATATCGATCTGTCTCTGACAGACACTGACGAGCACGGTCGTTGGCCTTGCCTCGGGTGCGCATTGTCAGTTACAACAATCACCCATCAACAGAGGAGGCTTTGACAATTTGAAAGCAGTCCGGGACAGAGACAGGGACAGAGACACAGACAAATGAGGCATGCAACCAGCAGGAAGGAATACTTCATTGATCGCTTGGACTGTTGATAACAATTAACGGCTGACACATGTTGTCTGGGATGCAATTCCCTTTGATAGAGTATAGCGGTTTATGTAGGAGATTAAAATGAAGGGAAATGATAGTGATAGATTTGTTCTCATCCATGCTAGTAAATATGTTTTCTTCCTTATATTAGGCCTACAAAGCTGTCAACTAAAACTGCATCTTTGTCAGTTGGTGTATATGACATAATCATAATATAGATCCATATAATGCCCTGGGTTCTGATATCAGAGCAAGCTCTGCAAGATATACTAATTGAGAATAAATACCGTGGATTGCATTTTTGTATTTGGAGCCCTCGTGGGTTCACTTAATTAAACCAATCCTTCATATACTTGATCCAAGATTAAATCTGTTATAAACTGAGATTACAGTATTCCTCTACCTCAACTCCTTCTTGCACCACCTCCTCCCCGTCCCTCCCTTATAATTCCCTCTTCCTCCACCAGAAATGTCCCTATTCTCCAGCCCGGGGCACCTCTGCCCCACCCCTCTCTGCCCCAACTTTACCGGTGTAAGTGCTAGCCTTGGGCTGTGTAAGAAACCATTTAATCCAGGTCAGTCCTGCTTAATCCAATCTAACGCACCAACTGTACAAATATATCCGCAGACGTGCCTTTCATCCACAACATTGACTATTGTTGCACCTCCTATATACCTCTGTCTGAGAGCAACTCACTTAGCTATTAATAAACCTTGCCTTCACACCGAGCAAATCGGATTAAGGCTTTACAGTTACTTCCAGTCCGCTGGGAAACATTTATGTTTGAAGTATTGAAACCTTTGCACACAAATTATTTTGCATTTGTCAAATTAATCGTTGTTATAGGATTGATGCTTGTGCCAGCTATTGTGATTTATACCTTATATATTTCCTTTGTTCCAGTTTGGTTCAACGTAGCTTCAGATCTTTAGTAATGTTTACTATAAGTGGTGTTGTAAATATTTGATTGATCCATTCTAAAACTATCAACGTTTCCACTTGTTATTCATACCACCGTGACATTTTATGATAAGAAATGGCTTTCAACTTTGGGGTCACTATTGCATATCCACCGCAGAGAATCGTGTACATGAATAAATGAACGCTTGATAAGTGATATGAGGAGAAACGCAGGAAAGCTATCAGTATGGAACATACATTCAGTCTATAGTGCAAATTATTCGAAGCCACTGCTACGTAAGGAAATATAGGCGATCATTTCGTAATCTATTGCCACATTTCTTATCGCTCTCTTGATAATTAATTGGCTTAATTTAGTGATAATCAATTTACTTAAATTCACGCCCAGTTTTTAAAGTAATACAAGAAAATAGCAATATTAATTATTAAAGTATTATATTATCAACACTAGGGTCTCTTGCCCCAATAATAATCCCAGCCTTCCTAAATTTGTAAATTTGTGGGCTAAGTGCACTTTAGTACAAGGCTAAAAGGCCATATGGGTACAGACCCCGATACTCATGGGTGTACCCTGTAACCCTTGTGGTAGAAAAATCACTGAGACTTTGTGTCTGGTTCGAAGATCAAAGGTCCATCAAAGGCATCTGATAATATCACCCACCCCTTTGTAATAGTTCTTTCTTTTCATCGGGGTTTCCTTATCTCAATATCCTTCCCCTCTCTTTTGGTTCCTCAGCAGAGATTGTTTTAGATATTCCATGACTGGTATATTGCTTTATCTTCTGCGTTTACTATTTTTCCTTTTTTTCCATCTGATATCGGTCATCTGATACTTGTAATCTTTGATAACAGTATGCCCCCCTATACTTTTATTCTGATCCCATGAGACTAGATTGCATCTTTTACATAATGGAGTTTTTTCTGCATTAAACAAATTCCCCTTTATTGTTGAGATGCCTTCTAAAAATATGGTGGGTTTCCTGCATTTAGATCAAAATATTGTCCCTTCTAGTCAAGCCTTCTTGTCACCATTTGACTGGATTCTGATACAAGACCAGCTCCAAAACCATTCTGCCTACCATGCAGGAATAGAATGGAACTGGGTCATTGTGTATTGAGCAGCTCATGTAAAAAAGGCCACACTAGATAATAGAGTGATATGAATCATACCTCAGCCAGCTATTCCCCCTGTCTTCACAGATTCACTCTTGCCACTCTCTATGTCTGCCAATAATCGAGCCCCATTTACAGAGATGAATGTAGCATCGGAGGGATATAAAAGGATGTTTTTCTTTTAAGTAATACATTCCATTTGACAGATGGGTTGCTCGGGGTGATACCATAATAAGCCGCTCGGTGACATTTCCTGTTTTAACTGCTCTTATAGTGAGGATAGGCAACTATTAATGATTTTGTCAAAATAAGTTGCATGGTTATTTTCCTATTGACCTCCCATCTACGAAATTAGTGATAAGGCATTATGTCAGTTGGGCTTCATTAATTCTCCTCGAGTTTTTTGATTAATTGTATCATTGATTAACATGGCTTAATTATGTACATGAATTTCTGAACATAAGTTCCATTCCCCATTTATCAATGAGATTCAGTGTTATTAATTGCATTTACTATTCTTTTATTTGTTGCAATCGTACGAGCATATCCGAAGTGTATATCTTCGCATTTTTATTTCAAATAACACGTTACATTTAGTTACATTTACTACCATAAATGTGGCGAAAATAATGTGCCCTCCATCTTTTCATCTATTGATTTATCAATTGGCCTTCCATCGTGGATAGGATTCCTATAGCCATGAGAAGCTATCATATTATTGTGTATGGATCGGAGCCAGGGCCTATCTGTATGTCCGCCCACATGTTTTATGTATGGGGAAGTGGAGTCAACGACCTCAAGAGTAAACATAACATGAATATGAGCGGGTATAAGGTAGGAGGAAATATTAATCAAGTCATTTATGAAAATTTGCGAAAGTTTTCAACCTATTTCGTGCAATTTATAAGGAGACGCTCCGTTATTAAGAACTGTATATATGGGTCAGATTTTTAGAAAATGTACAATTCGCCTTCACCAATCCTCTCACATTTAAGACAAAAATCAGCTTCAAAATGCAGTTTAACATAACAGAACTGATACTTTAAATCAATGCGATACCAAATATACTCAGATATACCTGGTATTCGTCATTTTTCAGCCTAATTTAGGAGAATTTCCTAAATGTGTACAGCTGCCAATTGTACATTTTCTGAAGATCTGGCCCATATAGATCATCAGCGTCTGGTAGTGTGATATAATATACCCGATAGATCAAATCACAACGGCTGAGGGCTGTAAGGAGCGAGGGGTATATTTAGACATGTATTAAAGGACCCTGTTGTGGGTTTGTACTTGTTGCTAAATGGTGTAAAATAAGATTTACATGTATGTAATAAAAAAAACCTTATTACCATTGCTTCAGTAAGAAACAAATCCCACTCAGTAATGTTTGAGAGAACGTTTTAGTTGCGGCCGTTTCTAGAGTCTCTAATGTCTTTTTCATATTTGAAACAGCTCTAAAATTCTGTGAAATTTAACCCTCAGGAGCGCAAGAACAAAGTTATTTTTGTGTGTCTATCTCTGCCCCCCGCTTAGAGTAAACCTTTTTACTCTAAAGCTCTCTCTCCATCCATTCATCCCGGACAGCAGTAATAAAAGCTGAACTGGGAAGTGGAGAGGCCTCCTCCTGTTTAAATATTTCCCCACAAAAACACATCAAGGGACAGAGGCAAAAACTATGTGTTAACCTTCACTCACTAGCAGTGTAGTACAGCGTTATGTGATTGATGCTTTCAAACATTAGCCACCATAGTGGCTGCTAAATGTGTAAGCGTTGGCGAGAATTATCGTCATTATAACCTCATCGTCTTCAGCTATCCCTTCTTAGTGCGTGTTATAGCTACCTGTCAAAATCTATTTATCATTCCTGCTTTGAGGACGGGTAATAATTTGCTCTATATTAGTCTTCCATATGAACTGGTTTTATTTTAGTGCTCCCCCCCCCACTCTCTCTCTCTCTCTCTCTCTCTCTCTCTCTCTCTCTCTCGCAATTGGTCTGTCATTTCATGAAATGAAAAAAAACCCAATCCACTGTTGTAACACATTGACTTCTCCTCGTGTGAGGGGACAAAACAATATAAGCACATACCAATGAAAAATGGTACCACAAACTAATAATCTGACATGAGTTTGAATTTACCATTTTGAACATATTTCCTGATCATTATTTTGTATGCCCCACTAATCATAACAATACACGGAACTGTTGAACTGTTGGCCCAGCATACATATTGTCAGTCATCTCTATCCCCTATCAATTCTAGCATTTAGCATCAATTCTAATATTAAAACAATAGCAAAGGAAAGAAACTTTGTCACAACCCTTGCGTACAGTTAGAACACATATATATGGGTAAGATTTTCAGAAAATGTACAATTGGCAGCTGTACACATTTAGTACATTCTGCTAAATTAGGCTGCATTTTGGTCAATACTAGGTAAATTCGAGTATATTTGGCATTGTATTGATTCTAGCAATTTGTTTGGTTAGGTTGAACTGTATTTTGAACTTTATTTTCGTCTGAAATTTGGGTTATTTGATAAGATTGGCAAAGTTGAATTGTACATTTTCTGAAAATCTGACCCATATACTGGTAATTTACACAGAAAGCACCTCTAACCACTCTACCCCTCAGTTCTTACACAGCTAACCTGCTCGCTAATGGTTGTGACCTGCTCGTCATGCGCTCGAGGAGCATTTATTGGTAGAAGGCGTGAATGATTGATCTGAATGAAGGGATGGTAAACTGACAGATCTTTTGATCAGGTTTGATGGATGGTTGGAAGGGATAGCAGAGGTGCTGGCAATGGCTACAGTATGCTTACTTTGCCCCCACCCCCACCCTCTCCCGCTGTCTCTCTGTCTTCTCTTTCTATATCTCTCTCCTTCTGTTCTTTTCTCTCTTTCCCTCTCTCTATCTCTCTCCGCCTTCTCTGTCTTCTCTCTCGCTTTGTTTATCTCTCTATTCTCTCTCGTGTTTCTATCACTCCCCATCTCTCCCTATCCCTCTACCTCGTGGCTGATGTTGGCTCTTGGAAATTTGTCACTGTTAACAATTAGTCCACATTAACTACGGAGATGCAGCTTTTCAGCCATCATTTCTGTATTTTGACATCCGGTGTGTGATCTTTTTATGAGCAATGTTGGCCGGCAGTAATCGTCAGAAAACATCCAAACTGGATGTTTCTTGGTGTATATAGTCTGTCCAAAAAGTAGTCTGTCCAAAAAGTAGTTGACACATGATTTCTTAGTCCCTTTAAGGGGAGGGAAAAGTGGGAGATTTTTGAATTCTATTTATGATAAGGACCTGTCAACCCTTTGCACAGCTAGTCGCACATTGCAATCAACCATGGAGAAACAGGGCCAGTTTAATCAGCTCTTCCTTCCATCTAAGCAAAACAACAGCTGCTGCACATAGAACAGAGGCAGCACAATACAATACAGCTGTATATTTGGCCATGGTCGGTCGCAAACGGCCATGGTCAGTCGCAAACAGTGATTCAGGGGGCAAAGGTTTGAAGCCAAAAAGCCCCCACTTTTCCCTCCCCTTAAAGGGACTAAGGAATCACGTGTCAACTACATTTCGGACATACTATTATTTTAGTCTCGACATAGTTGTGTGAATACAAAGTGTAATTAATCCATTATCCCCGTGGATTCCTCGCAATTAATATCACACCAGTAACTCATGTTTGGGAAATGATTTTTATTCCACGCTGCTTGCAATCAGATTTATCCTTGCTTGATATTCATATCTGGGATAGAAAAAGGTGAAACTACTTTTTGCATTTCTTTGTATTTGTTTGTTTAACATTTGCCTTTAATCTTACTCTCATGTTCTGTATTTTTAGGTGAGGTTTTCCACTAATAATCAGCATATTTCAATGAGCGGTAATAGTAAGTAAAAAGGTGCGACGTTGGATGCTGATCCTCCTTTTATCATGGAGTACCATAAAAGATATAGATGATATACAGGTTAGCCATACACACCGATGTATGTATACAGTTAATGTCATAAGGTTTCCTTTCTCTTTAAAAGAAAACAAAAAAAGAGCCAGGGGTAAAAATTGTAACTGTCATTCATGTACATGTTTATTGTGAAATAAAGGAACATTCGGGCTCCATTGAATAACACTAAGATAACGAGATTGATGTGATAGCAAAGTGTGTTAGACTAATCAGGTGCATTGTACATAGAATCGAGTATTATAACCGAGTAGTAATCAACCAGGCTATTATAGGCGATCATTTTAACATGAGGAATCAAGAGGAAATATTGGTTGGTGGGTGAGAAACTAGGTCAGTTTTATTTTCCCCTGGAGGCGGGTATCAATGGGTAAACAAGAGAGGGGAAACGTTACGTGAGTGGGCCAAGTCCCCCAACACCCCCACCCCTCTTACTGACCCGCACAACCCCACCCCTTCTTCACCCTGGAGGGGGTTGTTAGAAGTGGCACACCTGGGTGCCAAATGGCTGAGAGCTTCCACCTCACCCCACCTGGCTCACACACAATGCTGCAGTTCTAGCACGAGCTGTTGATCCTTTTGATCCTGCCTATGTGTGCTTAATTGATGTTTTATATCGAAGAGGGTGAATGGAAAGGTTAACAATGGGGACACCTTAGACTGAGGAAGAATGAGGCAACATTTGTATGGAATTGTATATTTCATGTCAAGTTTGTATTTTATCTCTAAGGTTATTATCAAAAGGATGGACTGTAGCAACTGCTATGAACAAAATGACGTGTGATTTAGTATATTTGGCAAGCCTCCTAAACCGGCCGGTCATAAGTGCATTTGAGCGTGAGAGATTCGCCCAGGAAATATCCCAAACGGGTACATTATGGTTCCAGTGTAGCACTATATATGGGTCAGATTTTCAGAAAATGTACAATTCACCTTCACCAATCTTCTCAAATAACCCGAATTTCAGACAAAAATAAAGTTTAAAACACTGTTCTACCTAGCCAAACAGATTGCTAGAATCAATGCAATGCCAAATATACTCGAATTTACGTAGTATTGGCCAAATTGCAGCTTAATTTAGCAGAACTTGCTAAAAGTGTATAGCTGCCAATTGTACATTTTCTGAAAATCTGACGCATATATACATTCCCATAGAGACTGTTTATTGTACAAACAACTCCATAACAATTAAAGTAATTAAAAGTTGTGGCGAAATGAAATGAGGCAAGATTAATGTAGATGTGTTAAATGTAGCGTGGATACGGCGCACGGTCTAGTCTCCGTGGGGCGGACTGTAGGAAGGCGAGAATGCGGAAGCGGAAGAAGCCTGACCTGCAAGAAAGCCGGGTCTGCAAATTGGAGCAAATTTGTCTTTCAAGCCCTGGAGTAGCCAGGTGGAAGCGGCCCGGGGCGGCGGTTGTGGGGTGCACTCTTAGCAGTAGTCGATCTAGCTTATTGTAGTTTCAATCTTTTATCACAAAATCTGACATTTTTTAGATGAAGTTGCAACATTGAGAATATACATTATGAGATTGAGGTTGTTATGTGTTTTGATATTTCCTATTATTGACACTGATATTATTATGCCATAATTGATTTAAGTGCAGAATGCCTATAAAAACGCTTATTGTTAGCGGCGGTCATCTCTGCAACTTTTCTGAATATGTCGTAGGAAATAAAAACTTTTTAAAAAAAATATATAAAATTAGACCTAGAAAGCATGATATTTTCCCTATAAAATTCCCCAACTTCATGTAGTATAGTACTAATCGTGAATATCATATTGAAAAAATACTTAGAATTTGTAATAAAAATACGATCGTCAAATCGAAAACTTATAGGTGGCGCTCTCCCCGATATTCCTTCTTCTCACCCGTATTCTGATACATGTTTACTGACTGCTTAAAGCAGTCGTTCTAAAAAATATGCATCATTTAACACTCATTAAGATTCGCCTTATTTCCTTCTGACTTCAGAGACGCCCCGGCGTTTGAACGTAATTCATTGTTAACTTCATTGTTAAGACGTTTTAACGTTCAGAGTTTTGATCATTCTAAGGTTTTAAAGATTACGTAACATTCTTTATTTATACAAGGTGTCAATATAAGTGTTTATCAAAACATTCAGAGTAGCGTTTAAATTATATTTGCTAGAGGAGTATATCTTTGCAAATTGTAATTTGTGCCAATACAACAACACAATAGACACGTTCCGATTACAGATGGAATAAATTATTTCTACTCCTTTGAAACTGTATTTATCATCTTAATGATATAACATGTTCCAGATCCACATAAATGATAGCTTGCATAATTATATACTCTTCACGTTGATCAACCTTTTTTATATACACAAAAATAACATTTATATTAAGGGAAGTTTAAGTACATTATGTTATAGTGAGCATAAATGGTAATCACCTAAGATGGCGTTGCTCAAAATAGAATTCTAAATAGGAAGGGATCCATATTATGTTAGAACATTGATCATTTATGTATTAGTTAGATATATCAAGTTAACATTTAAATATCGGATGATTCAGGGTGAATTATGCATAAATGAGATGAATGAATGAATGCATGAATACTATGGATGAATGCATGAGGTGGATGATACTTTCATATATGGGTCAGATTTTCAGAAAATGTACAATTCAACTTCGCCTTTCTTCTGAAATAACCCAAATTTCAGACGAAAATATATTTCAAAATACAGTTTAACCTTACCAAACAGATTGCTAGAACCACTACAATGCCAAATATGCTCGAATTTACCTAATATTGACCAAATTGCAGCCAAATTTAGCAGAACTTACTAAATGTGTACAGCTGCCAATTGTACATTTTCTGAAAATCTGACCCATATACTACACTAGCATAGATCTGTGCTTGATAGCCTTCACTTTTCACAGTGTGAGGGGAGTGGGATAGGTTGGGTAAGGCAGTGGGTGGGACCATTCCTTCCCACTCATGCTTTATATTACCGCTTGACAAAGTCGCGTGCCACCTCCAGCTGGTTAGTTAAGGCAAAGTCAAGAATGGATTCCAACTTTTTGTTGGGTCGTGTGCCGTCTAAGATTTATCGTACGCAGATAGTTGGGACAAACCTGGGGGAAAGTGAGAGGAGAACGATGCGCAATTGAAAATGGAGGCGAAAGTGATAGAAAGATGGGCTTGAGTACAAGTACTGAAATCACTATACCCATTCTACTTATATCCAATTTACTCTTAAATAGAAGAGCCAGAGGGTGACATCAATACTAAACATCTGTATTGAGGGGTTGGCTATCTCCAATCTCACTTTAGAGGGATGTATCTCAAAGCAGAATGTGTATTTTTAACGGACAAACTTTGGTCTTGACCAAAAGCGCCCAACAGATGGCAGCACTAGTTGCCGTCTCGGTAACTCCCCTGAGATTTCGCGCAGGCGCGCCAGACCCAAAGGGTTGGGACAAGGTAGGAGAGGGCTTCCAGGCATATCGCATTTAACTTTTTAAAAACACATGTGACGAACAATTCCAGACCCGGATTCAGACTCCCCCTCCTATAACCCTACTGCTCATACAAGGCCGTTGTCCACAGAGCTGTAGAATAAACGATTTCGGCCACTTTTCAACACTACGCATGGGTTGGCCCTACTCATATCACTAGCAAACTTCAGCCTCACTACCACTACCAATTCCGTAGCTCAGCGGCTAGAGCACTGGACTGCAAGCGTGAAGGTTGAGTGTTCAAACCTTGCCCGGGTCCGTCAGCTTTTTTTTATCATCCTCTACTTGTTGGGCCGTGTAGAGCTGTCTTTACACGGCCTGGACGGGACGGAGGCGGGGAAGGATGGTGGGTTTGCACTGGGTGCTGGGGGACGGGGAAGGCTGGTGATTTGAAAAACAAAATATCCATAATAATGTTTCACTGTGTGCTAAGAAAAACGGCCTAAATATATCCAAATAACATTCGCAAAGCGCCGACTAGCCGCTGCCACTCACTGGACCAAGCGCAACCGACCCCGCCCCCTATAGGGCGGATTTAGACCACCTTTAAACCTCCTTTCGTTGCTCCATTACCCCTGGTATTCTCAGTTAGACAGAACTCACAACCATCGACCTGTTTTTTATGTTTTCCCATCTAAATGGGTACCATTACATTGTCTGTACGGCAAGTCGTGTTCCTCTTCATGCCTTTTTAGGGGACGACTTATGTATAATCTGGTACAGGAAAGTTGCAATTTTAAATATAAAGATTGGTTTAGAATCCCACCCCTGTCGGAGCTCTCACACACAATGCACCTTCACTCACACACTACACTCACTCACCAGCCACTGCCCCTCCCGCTGCCTGCCACTGCCTACCACTGCCTGCCACTAGTGTGTGTGTAGCCTTGCCTCAAGGCTACACACACACTAGGCAGGTAGGCAGTCAGGTATCAAACACTAACACATGGGAGGAGTGAAGGATGGGTGGTTGGTGGGCATGCAGTGTCATTCAAGGTGAGAAAAATGACAACTATAAGAACAAAAACAGACAATAAAATAAGTAGAGCAAGCAAAAGTACTAGCGGGTAGAATTTCTGGACTTAAAGTTAAATAAAACTAAAATCATTTCTGACAGTAAGTGTTGGTCCAAAACAAGACATTAGGAATGAGGCAGTGTTTACCATAAAGCGGACTGGTCTATACACCTCAGTATTCTACCCTAGAGAATCTATGCTATATATAGATTTCGCATGACGTCACACGTCTGGGTGGGGAACCACAGTGGCCGCCATCACAGGGGTCAGCGCTACCCTTGCGTCTATAGCGTGTTTATAAAAACGAAGCTGATAAACCCAACAATTTTGGATGCTTTAGTAATAGTTCACTAAAGAAAGATTATCTATCATATCAACAAGGGTTACCATGGGTTCATTAAAACTGGTAATGGTAAAAACGGCCGGAAAACAATATTTTTGAGTCTTGGACATCTTAGGTAGCCCCCTAAAATGGCGACGCTCTCCTCGGCCCGTGACGTCAGTGGAATCTATGTATACGGTGAGGGAGATATATGTATTGGAACGTTGCCAGAATGTGTTCGCTGAGAAGCCTAGATGATGGGTATGAAGCATGTTGGTGCTGCCTCAAGTATGCATTGAGAGACATGGTCCAGCCCCTCACTTTACTTCAGCAAAGTTAGCCATCTATTCCCCATCCAGGGCTGGCGGGAACATCACCAGGTACTTATGTACCCACATGTTGTACCAGCAAGGTTTTTACTGTCATTATAATGCAGCTTCAATAGTGAAAATAGAAGCAGTTCAATTGTACATCAATTACATTACAATAGCCTACCAATTGAATGTGAATACAAAAGGATGTTAAGTTAATATATGTTCATTAACTCATAATCAAAAAAGTTCTTTTAGAACTACCTTAGAAATTGTTCCGGTGATAGATGCACTTAAAATGGTTCCCATATCTGGCCTTCTATTATGAACAATGTATGAAGGCATTGAAGTGTGATAAGTGACAAAACAATTAAGCCATTTAAAAGGCCTCTGAGATCAGAGGAATGACTGCAGACAACCATGGCATACCATGCAGATCAAAGGAAACGAGTAGCAGAGTATTTCAGGGATCACAGCCCTCTATCAGTGAGTGACATCGTATACAAATGTGATATATCCTTTTCAACTGATACTGACATGGGGCATTACTCCCTTAATAGCTCGCATGCTACAGACTTAATTGACAATCAAATTTAAATAAGTAATGTGTATCGAACTTAAGGATAGAGAATCCTTTAGATACAATGGCATTAGTAATATTTACTTATGTTTGAATTTACTCTGTTTGAAAAATATTTGGGGGAAATGACCCTGAAAAACAATCATTGTTTAAGGGAACGTCGCTCTAGGTTGATGCTAGCAGATCAGAAAATAATTTCTGAGATATATGTATAATACCTCTTTTACACTACAGCTTATAAAGCACTATGAAACTGAAAGTGCTTCCAAACTGTAGCTAATCGAATCAATCGATTCCCTTCGCTTTCCCAATGTTATTTCTGCTAGTGTGAACAGAAACTATGCGTATCGAATTGTTTTGGGCAGTAGTTTAAATTGAACTATACAGGTTGTAGTGTGAACAGAATTTGATTTCCCAAAGTGCAATGATGCACATTCTGTAGGAATGAGAACAGAACCGTTTTAGGAAATCATCGATTTGATTTGCTTCGATACGGATCGCTTTGGTTCTGTAGTATGGAAGAGGTATAAGCGAAAATTACATTTAACAGAATGGTTTTCTTGATAATAATTTTACTGAGGAATCGATAGGCATTTATATACTCCGAGAATGCACCAACCCTCCTTGCCTTTGCTGATTGACACATGCAAGTCTTTGGTTAGAGCAGACTTCTTGTTTACATTCCTCTCCCTCCTCGTAGTCTCTAATTGCCGCCCCAGACCTTATCTTACGTTAACGTTACGTCTAACAAGGTTACGGACGTGGCTCTAATGGACTAAACAATGCTGATGTACGAGCTGAAGCATTCTTACACACATTCTACACTGTGTGGGAAATGTAAACAGTGGTCTAGCCCACAACCCTCTGTGTGCAGCCTCTGTTATATGTCTCTCCAGTCGCTTTCTGGTGACCAGTCTGGCCTTGTTTGGATTCCCTATTTGCAAATATCTAGCTTTTATATTCACTTTTCTCCTGATCCAACTCTATATCCAAGTTATACAGTTGTTCTGGTGATTTCATACCAGACTCTTGGATCTCTCTTCTATATAGGCCCATATCCCTCCTACCTACCTAGATAGATAGATAGATAGATATTGTATCCTTTAATTCGTCTCTGTGGTAGGTTAGAAGGTAATAGGACGTTTATGTAAAAAGTTATGCAATACGAATACGAATTCTTTAGTGTATTTTGTCGCCCATAGAATTTTAATTCAACTCCATATTATGATATGACCAATAAAATTAAAAGAAATTTAGAAAATTGTTTTATCCATGCTATCCTCTCTCCCATATACTATTACAGTTTTGATGCTCCAAGTCCTTGCAATGTTGAGTGTACTAAATGCTAACAATTCAATTCAATTCAAACATTCTTTATTGTCAGACTGTTACAAAACAATTGGTTGTCCAATTCTGGCGTGCCAGATCTCCCTATGGATGCCACTATCAAGGTAGTGATGGCCTAGTCGGTGGATATGTCTCCTGCTTATCCCTGTCTCTGTCCCTTCAGTTTGTCTCCCAAACAATTGTTGAGGAGAATGTCCAATAAACAGTCATAAGTGGGGATAGTCTAGACTGGAAAGCGAAGCTGATTATTATATAGTCTGGTAGAAGGTAATGACATTGTCTTATTAACTGCACCTGCAGGCATTGAAGTACTGCATTAGAACTGAATTCCATCCCTAGACAATCTAATAGGCGAAGCTAATAGGATGCCTTTTCATCCTGAAGCCATTTTAAGCCTCTCAAATTAGACTGGCTTCTGCAGGCTCTCCCACTGCATCCCTTGTCCAACAATCGTCCCTGCAATCTTTAAATATCTTTGGATTTAAATCGTGATGAGATTACTGCCTTTGAAGTAATATCCTCTCATTGCAAGCCCACTCGTATGCTATAAATGCCTTCATTAACTATTATAATAGTTCGTATTTTATGTCATGTCCCTCTTATTAGGTAAGGCAATGCTCATAACTTTCATCCAGCTGTATATAATCTACCTGGTGCAGAATTTGATGGCCTCATAACCTCATTTTCATACGTTAATAATTTTACACTTGAGGATCTATTTGATGCAAACTAATAGTTGTTCATTTGAACCACCTGTGGTTAGATACCTTGTTCTTATTAAGGAGGGTATGGATTAGATTCTGATGAAATGAAATCCCTCCTTTCTATAAGGAGTGCAACGGGGGTAGGTACACAACCATTTCACAGCCCTACATTAAATCGGAGCAGAGCACATGTATATGGGTCATATTTTCAGAAAATGTACAATTGGCAGATGTACGCATTTAGAAAATTCTGCTAAATTAGGCTGCAATGTTGTCAATACTAGGTAAATTCGAGTATATTTGGCATTGCATCGATTCTAGCAATCTCTTTGGTTAGGTTGAACTGTGTTTTGAACTTTATTTTCGTCTGAAATTTGGGTTATTTGAGAAGATTGGCGAAGTTGAATTGTACATTTTCTGAAAATCTGACCCATATATAATTATATATATGCTTGTTGCTCTCTGACGAGGACATCCACTATAGCGTTGCTTTGTTATTAGTACCCAACACTAGTAAGTCCACCATAGGACCATGCCCAAGCCCTGTCCATATATTATTTTTCTGTTATCGTGCTAAATAATTCAAGGTGTCACACAGGGAAATCACATGTGTTATCAAAGCATTGCAAGATGGAAGTAAACATGCTCCTCGGAGATTTCTGCTCATCAATAAATATCCATGTGCAAGACATAGTCCTTATCAATGGCTGAATAATTAAAACTATTTCCTTCCGGTCTCCTCTTATTCACGTAGCACCTTTAGCCTGTGTGTGTAAGGTTCAGCCACAGGTACAGTCATACGTCAATATATAGGTCAACTTTACGTCAGTGGTTTACGTTAATATATACGTGAATGTGTGGACTCAATTTTGCGCAAAGTTAACGTCAGAATTAACGTGAATCTTAACGTTAAAATTAACCTAAATATTGATGTTAATATTGCCTTCAATATTAACGTTAATATTAACCTCATTTTAACATTCAGACTAACGTTTAGATTAATGTTAAGATTAAGGTTAAATTAACGTGCACCTTCTCAACGTTAATATTTTGGTTGAAGCACAGATATTAACTTAACGTCATACAGTTTAATGTAAAATATAGGTGAATCCAATTCACATTAACTTAACCTTCTTATTTTGACTCTAGTCTAATGTTTATTCAATGTTAACTGTGGGGGGAAATATTGATGTCATTTAGGGTCTCATGTTTTATTAACATTAATATTTGGCTCATAGAGTTCATCACTTAGATCATCATTTTCTTGGCGTACTTCTTCATACCAGCTTCTGGAAAGAATAAAATACAGCTATATAACAATTGCTATCTTTCTATAAATAGAGAGAGAACGGGGAGAGAAAGATCAGAGGGGGAAAGAGTGAAGAAAGAGAGAGGAGAGTAAGATTTGAGAACTGAGATGCCACTGAGTTACTTAAATCGGCAATGACAAAACCTACTCATTCATCAAGGCATAATAAATCTAGTTAAACTTTTTGCAAAGGATAAGAACATAAAGGAAATCGTTTGTAGCAGGCAAGTAATATTTCAAAGCTAAAATCGACCAGGATGAACATATAAAATAACCTTTAAATCACCCAAAAGGAATATTTGTTTTATGCGGAATACTTTGCCAGAAACTATATATTAGAAATAAGGGTTTGGGTTCTGAACTGTTCTTAAACACAGCCCGGGAACACAGCATTATTTACTCACCTTCCAATGATTAGTGATTCAAGAGCATTCAAGTATTTTCCTTAGTGCCCAATATCATTTCATAAACTATACAATTACAATTTACAATTCTTCTGTCAATGGGCCGATTTACAATAGGTTTTCTCTTTGATGAAACGGCCCGGGACATACATATGAAATATTGACATACATACAATCAGAAATGAATACACCATCTGCGCGCCCTAGACATGCAGGTCTTCCAGGCAAACCAAAATTATGTAACAACATTTTTTACATAAATTAGGAATGAATAAAAAGATATATGCACATAATATTTTTAATTATTGTGTACTTCATAGGTCACAGGGCATTGACCCTCTGCTACAATAGACATATAATCCATTATTATTTAGAATTTATACACAAATATATCACATTATTCCCCTCGTTTTGCTGTTAAGATGTTTAAATACTTGTATTGGTTGTTAACGAAGGTAAATATACATTCTGTTTAAGTATTTAGAGGCAAAATTATTAGGGAAAAGGTTCTCTGTATGTCTACACAATACATGTATAAATAATGTCACATTATAATTCTAATGTCACATAATTTATGTCATCGCAATGTGCCGGCACGTTACGGTGACATCAGGTTTTAGCACTTTTGAAATGAAATAATGCACAGCAGGGGGATAATAGGACTGTTTATATTTGAGCTGTATGATGACGTACCTTCAGCCATATTTTAATTTTTTCAACTCTAAATATTTTATTTTTTATTAGGCAAAATGAGTGACACGTTACTGTGACATAAAACCGTCCCAAATACATATTATATTATGCTCTAATTTAATTTTTTTTTAAATAAAATATTCATTTTTATATGGGAAACTACATTGAAAACAATCTAAAAGATCGCCGATGATCCATCTTGGAATGGTCCAATCTATTTATATTCTAGCTTTACATAGGCACGTTACGGTGACATATAGAGGCCTCCCAACATATTTTTACATTCTTATTATACCAAAGAGCCATTGGAAACAAATAAAAGACAGATCATATAGTAGCTAGGGCCAAGGCGCAATGGTAAAATAAGTTTAAACTATGTTTGACTGAACATTTTTATTTATTTCCAGCATTTCATTGGGTCTCCCCTAATTTTTCTTCATTTTTAAGGCCCTAAAATCCAGTTTTTCGACCCCCATCCATAAATTCCTAGGCAGATCTATGTAAATAGGGGATATTTCTTATGTATTTTGGGTGGGCGGATACAATAAATCTATTGAAAAATGTCTACAACCGTTTTCTCCCATTCAAATACGCAAAAGGTTCAAATGGTCAAATGACGACCAAATGGTGGATTTGCTCATATATATACCTATGCATGCACATTACCGGTATTCAACATTAAACCATCCTTGTTATTACGAATCAAGAGATAGAAATGAAACGACCCTAATATACAGAGTATAGAACAAGTCTAATGTTACTCTGGAGGGAGATGTTCCATCTTATGTGACTCATCAGTTTGCACTAAATTGTAACCGCTCTTGCTTGCTCTGTATTTGCACTTGATTGAGTTCAGTACAAGTTGACCTTACTCAAAACTCTTTGTGTATTTGAGACTTAAATGCTTGTACCTGGTGATTAAGATTAATATGGTAATATTCTCTCCAGTCTATGAGATCTCCATATCATGGAACATGGCTCTCAAGTTGTGTGATATTAATTAAGAGATGCGCCCACTTCTAGGACCAAAATGTATCTATTCAATTCCACATTTCATTATATTGTATATATTTAAGATTTAACTTATTTTGCTATCTAGATTTAATTTCATGAGTGAGATTTCGAAGCTTCACCATGTGAGTGTGAGGAATAGACAAATAGTGCGTGTCTATTTATGTGAACTATGAAACTCCTGTTGAAAAATTATCTAAGTGTTCTTATGATTACCTAAAATTACCTCAGTGTTCTTATGATTAAAAAAACACTGATTAGAAATGTCGCTATCACAGGGGTCTAATCTATACATTGCAAGTTAGATAAATGTCATTCTGTGTAATCAGTGTTGTGTTTTTAATGTTATAACATGTAAGAAATAGCAAGAAATATGAGGGGGATCTTAGGATGGTGGCCATAAGTATCCCGCCGTATCCCGCTGTAAAAATATCAACATTAATTTATCAGTAAGTTAATGTTTACAAATTGACGTCAAAATTATCAATGTTGATTTAGCAGTAAGTTAATGTTTAAAAATTAACGTCAAAATTATCAATGTTGATTTATCACTAAGTTAATGTTAAAAAATTGACGTAAAAAATATCAACGTTGATTTATCACTAAGTTAATGTTAAAAAATTGAGGTGAATATGTCAACGTTGATTTATCATTAAGTTAACATCAAAATATTGACATGAAAAATGTTAATGTTAAGACACTATTGACTTAACGTTGGGAAGTTGATGTTAAGAAAATTCACGTTCAGTTAATGTTAAGATGACGTAAATATGTTAACGTTAACACAATTAACGTGAAATTGAGGTTAAATTCACGCCAATACGTTCACGTGAATGAATTCACCTTTGGTTGACGTAAATCAACATTAATTTAACGTGAATTGTTACCTGGGCTATGTGGGTTTACACATTCTGTTGTATACTAGTTCATGGCCAGCCCTGACAATAAGGCTTGATAATGGAAATATATCTACAACCACTACAACAAAAACAAATTGATAAAATCAACTGCATTAGAAGTGGACTATTTATTTATCATATTTTCGTTAGCTAAAGTTGGGAGTATTTCTCTCTTTATACCCATCTATAGATTGTCACTTAATTGTTTCTTTAAAATTATCATTCAGAATCTTAGGTTATGATTCGATATTTTAATGCAAATAAATTGAAGCTCATAATTATGTAAATGCAAGGTATGAATATAATTCCTTAATCAGTTACCTTGTAGGGTTCCAATGTACATGCTTCATGTGCTAGTGTGGGTGTGTGAACTGTGTGAGTAAACTACAGGAGAAGGTAAATAAAGGTGAGGTAACTACACTGCTGATGATGAATGGTAGGTATCTACCTGTGTGGGAGGTACAAGGCTTAGCTGGCTAATAGATAGCACCTCCATGAGAAAACAATTAACAGTATATGGGAAACCTTCTCATACGTAGTTGCCTATCCTTAGTATCCAACATATTTCCCACCGTCTCGTTATGGTTATTGTACCAGATACCAGAAAAAGAAGCAGAGCTAATTCCATGGCTTGTTTAATATCGTGCAAGATGGATAATCTTTCTTGATTGAAAGTGGTAAAGAAAAGGTCGTGATGGTTCAATTTGACTCAGCCCAATCTGTTCTAGGTTAAAGAACATTGAGCCCAACCTGTCCTGGGTTACAGAACATTGAGCCCAATCTGTCCTGGGTTGCAGAACATTGAGCCCAACCTGTCCTGGGTTACAGAACATTGAGCCCAATCTGTCCTGGGTTACAGAACATTGAGCCCAATCTGTCCCGGGTTAAAGAACATTGAGCCCAACCTGTCCCGGGTTACAGAACATTGAGCCCAATCTGTCCTGGGTTAAAGAACATTGAGCCCAACCTGTCCTGGGTTACAGAACATTGAGACCAACCTGTCCCGGGTTACAGAACATTGAGCCCAACCTGTCCTGGGTTACAGAACATTGAGCCCAACCTGTCCTGGGTTACAGAACATTGAGCCCAACCTGTCCTGGGTTACAGAACATTGAGCCCAATCTCTGGGTTATAGAACATTGAGCCCAACCTGTCCTGGGTTATAGAACATTGAGCCCAATCTCTGGGTTATAGAACATTGAGCCCAACCTGTCCTGGGTTATAGAACATTGAGCCCAACCTGTCCTGGGTTACAGAACATTGAGCCCAATCTCTGGGTTATAGAACATTGAGCCCAATCTCTGGGTTATAGAACATTGAGCCCAACCTGTCCTGGGTTACAGAACATTGAGCCCAATCTCTGGGTTATAGAACATTGAGCCCAATCTCTGGGTTATAGAACATTGAGCCCAACCTGTCCTGGGTTATAGAACATTGAGCCCAACCTGTCCTGGGTTATAGAACATTGAGCCCAATCTGTCCTGGGTTACAGAACATTGAGCCCAATCTCTGGGTTACAGAACATTGAGCCCAATCTCTGGGTTATAGAACATTGAGCCCAATCTGTTCTAGGTTATAGAACATTGAGCCCAATCTCTGGGTTATAGAACATTGAGCCCAATCTCTGGGTTATAGAACATTGAGCCCAACCTGTCCTGGGTTATAGAACATTGAGCCCAATCTGTCCTGGGTTATAGAACATTGAGCCCAATCTGTTCTGGGTTACAGAACATTGAGCCCAACCTGTCCTGGGTTATAGAACATTGAGCCCAATCTGTCCTGGGTTACAGAACATTGAGCCCAACCTGTCCTGGGTTATAGAACATTGAGCCCAACCTGTCCTGGGTTACAGAACATTGAGCCCAACCTGTCCTGGGTTATAGAACATTGAGCCCAATCTGTCCTGGGTTACAGAACATTGAGCCCAATCTGTCCCGGGTTACAGAACATTGAGCCCAACCTGTCCTGGGTTATAGAACATTGAGCCCAATCTCTGGGTTATAGAACATTGAGCCCAATCTGTCCTGGGTTATAGAACATTGAGCCCAATCTGTCCTGGGTTACAGAACATTGAGACCAACCTGTCCTGGGTTACAGAACATTGAGCCCAATCTGTCCTGGGTTATTGGATTTGATTCTGCTGCCTTACCATTGAACCATATCTTAAACTGTATTGCTGAAAACCTAAACTATTAAAACAGAGGGCTCAATGCAGAAGACCTTAATTTTCTTTCGATTACCCTGCATTGGTATTGTCACAACGGCCGTATTGGGCTCTAAATTTTAAAAGAAGGGGTGTTTAGCTTTCTACATTTAATTTCAGTATTATGTAGTATAGTAGTATGTGATAAGGTCGGAGAACAGCATACCCAATGTAATGCTCTAAATCTAAATAAAATGTATCTAAACAAACAAATAAAACTACCGCCTTTGCGAATTGATTGCAATTTATTCTGGATTACTTGAATCTTACAACCATGACAATATGATTTAGTGAATAGGATATGAATGACTATATCGATACAGGATCGCCAAGTTGTAAAATATATCCATTGCCTGGGCTGGGGAAGATAATACTATGAGTGTTCAGGCTTCTGAAATAGGCGAGTAACAGCGATACCGGGTATTATAAATGGCTTAAGGACCCTTGCAGCTTTGACATGCCTCCGCACAATACGCATCTATCACCCGCAATAGAGATGCTGAGCCATCTGCTGACCTCTGCCTGCCCACTGAGGTCACCATTGAGTCAGTGAGTTACTCGTCATGCTGTCAAGCGCCATACAGCCTTCCTGCTCCCCACTATCTGCCCTGTAGCGGCCCCAGTGTGTAGTCCATGCATGGGATGAGGTCCGTCTTTAGGCAGACACGGAAATGCTTTTTTAATTTCCACCCGTCAGGGACGATGTGCATTTTTTTATATTTTCAATCGTATCTGTAACAAGGTGTAACATGCTGCCCATCATATAACAGCTCGGGTGTTTTGTTGAAACGTTTGCTCACATTGTGAGCTACCAACAGACATGAATTAACCCAGATGATAGTCTAATCAATAAACTATCTTCAGTGTCTTATGGTGTTATAATTCATATTGACACATGTTTTCAATGGGATTAAAAGAAATGAATTCAAGAGTGGGTGAATGACTGAATGAATGAAGAAATTGTAAAATTGTATAGGTATCCTATGTCTTATGTTTTCATGGATGGTTGAATGATATTGGTAGAGCCATTTTGAAACCTGCGAAATATAGATAGATAGATAAGTAGATAGATGATCATGCGACAGGTGTTATTTACAATAGTTATTATTACGATAATCAGCGTTGCCTTGCTGCTTATCTGCAGTAAAGAACTACATGTAAAATCTCCTGTATTACAATAGTCTGTGACCTCGTTATTCCCATCACCAATTCCTACTTTGTTCCCTTCTGAAACTTGCGTTAACACAAAGTTTATATCTACTAATAATGTATCGAGTTACCTGGATGTATTATTATCAACATTTTTTAAAGCAAAGATTGTTTGTGGATCGCACCTCGTATATCATTTTACATGTTACCTTCGCTCATGAACGCAGCATGCTCAAGTCCACCCTTTGTATGCACGAATGATGAATTGTAACCAATCTTTGATTGGATTTATAGCCAAGATAACAAAGGATACCTGCGTTTGTACAGGCTCTAAGTTTTTATAATCTGTTATCCAATATCATGTTGCTTAAGGGCGGTCTCCACTGGCTGCGGTAAGCTCTGCAGTAAGCCTTGCGATGGTTTGTGCTGGTTATGTAGGTGGAGAGGGGTGACGAGGTCCGGCCTACATGGATCCCTGGCCATGTAGGCAGGACCTCGCCACATCTCAACATCACAGCACCATCGCAAGGCTTACCGCAGAGCTTACCGCAGCCAGTGGAGACCACCCTTTAACGTGCTGTGGGACATTGCTGCACTGAAATAACGCATAGACAACCAATGTGTACTTCTTGGTGCGCACGCCACCGGGTTGTGTTTACGCAAGAAGCATCAGGTGAATAGTATCCTTCGTTATGTCACAAGATGGTCCCCTGTCATTTGAGATCAATACACATAATTATCAACTTTAACGCGCTGTATTTAATGGTAAATAATTTCCCGAAGGTTGTTTTTCTTTCTGCCATGTCATGAGACAACTCATACACTCTTTCTCTGACGTCTGTCTCGATCTTACCCCTTTTCCCTGTCTCTGCACCCACTCGTCCTCTCTTTGACTCTCCCATTCTGATCTCCGTCTCAATCTCACCATTCCCTCTCCCATTCTCTACCTTTTACTGCCTTCTATCTTGCCTCTATACCTTGTCTTACATTTCTCTTTCCCCTCCCACATACCTCCCCCCCCCCCAGTCCCTGCTTTAGTTATATTCTAGCTGTACAACAGCTCCTGCTGCTACTAATGGAGCCACAATGTTAAGCAAGAAAGCACAACACAAGCTGGTGAAACTGAATATGCCCAGATGGACGCCCTGGCGGGCAGGCAGCTGAAGGGCCCTGAATAGATTCATTAAAATACACGTGTATCCTGCTCGCTTCCAGTCCTTCCTCGCTTCACGTATTTGCTGTTGGAACACTTTTATAATTACATCCACCATTCATCTTCCATGTAATATTTCTGGCTCTTTTCATTTGTCCTTCGACTAAATCTGTTCTTGTTGTTCCTTAAAGTGGCTATGGACACTGTTTGACTATATATCATTTAGAAATATGTTTGTAGTTTTTGATTACCTGCACAAGTAAGAACATTTGTGTGGAATACCAACTCTATATATTCCTTAGATTAATTGATATTTGTTAACGAAGAATGTGGCAGAGATTCCATTGAGGAATTCAAATCTGAGAGAGAAGTAACTTGACCATAAGGTGCTGCCCTCAGTGCATGGTGAAGTAGGAGCGAGGCAGGAGTTACATAGTGACATATCTACCCTGTCCCATCCAACTGGCATCACTTAACTCATTAAGATAAGAGGCGTCGGGGACCTTCCCTAACTGTCTGGCAGTTGGGTAGGGTGACTCCAGCACCCTACGAAATTGGAGTTTTAAACTCTTAAATACACACAATATATGTAATTCCTACATTAATGCTCCCGGGTATACATTACAAATATACTAAGCTAGAACATAGTTGAAATTCAGGCAAACTTTCCCCAAATCAGGAGCTCAGTGGCATGTGTCACTTTAACGCCCCCTTCCCTTCTGTAGTTTATCACTTCCTCTATCCCTCCACCTCTTCTCTTCTGATGTTTACCATTTCCTCCACCCCTTTTCTGATGTTTACCATCTCCTCCACCCCTTTTCTGATGTTTACCACTTTCTCCGCCCCTTCTCTTCTGATGTTTACCACTTCCTCTGCCCCTTCTCTTCTGATGTTTACCATTTCCTCCGCCCCTTCCCTTCTGATGTTTACCATTTCCTCCACTTCTTCTCTTCTGATGTTTACCAGTTCTGCCTTAAGCTTTACATGCCTTTCACTATTCTCCAGCTTTCGTCACCATTTTATAAGTAATGATAGGAATGTGTTTACTTGCTGGAATAGTATGTCTGCCTCCCAGTATAGGGTATATATCATACATACTATTCTATATGGATATATTGCTGAAGAAGACTGAAGGAAACCTACTTTATGTGTGAAGAAGAGCGTAACAAAGCGACGGAGAGGGGAGAGTAAGATGGAGTATGTTGATCGAGACAGACAGAAAGTGGGGAAGAAGAATGAGAGGAGAGAGAGGGAGAGGGAGAGAGAAAGAGAGTGGGAGAGAGAATGGGAGTGAGAAAGAAAGAGAGGGAGGGAGGGAGAGAGAGGGAGGGGGTGGGAGAGGGAGAGGAAAAGAGGAAGATGCAACCTACTGTTAGTCCTCATAGACGATAAATGGAAGTGACAAGTGCTTTAGATGCAGTGATAGTCCCAGCGTGCGTCCTGACATGTTTACATGGCATGTCTCTATTGCCTGCTGGTAAGATTTATGTGAGCAGTGTGATGATAATCACATCCTTCTACACCCCCTAATTACTCAAAAACCCTCCACCCAGCCCCCATCTAATCTCTTCACATGCTCCTCTCCCGCCCCCGTATACCTCTACTTAATCATCTATTAATGCTTCCACTTGAATATTTTCTCCGCCAGCCAATTGCGTCAGACTTGTTGTCTTCGTATGCCTCTCCTTTATTTAACAAATCTTGCTGAAATGTGTATTATGTTTATTATTCTCACTCCTTTTAGGCTTGCTCCTTCACCCACTTCCATATTCCTCTATTTTCCTCCTGTATTCCTGTTGGTCCTGCTCCTGCCCCGTCCAGCATCAGTTTACTTCAATAATTCTAACGTTTCCCTCCGTCGCTTATTCACCCCATGTGTCCCCATGAGTTCACTCTGCTCCCTACTCCTTCCTCATTTCCCACCCAGTGAAATGATACCGCACCCCTTGCCATTTTTTAAATCCATTTTTGTTTGTTTTACCATATGCGCCGTGTAATCCAGTATCATGCATGTCCCCTCAGTGTTGTAGCCTGTATTATTAGCCATTCATCCTTCGTTTAGACTCCTTTCATTGCGGACCCATTCCCACTCTATCTTGTGACCCACCTCCTTATAGTCTCCCCCAATGTCTGGTCACCACGTACATGACATGTTTCTGCTAACATGGACGGCTGTGATTCATGCTGCTACATGTTACTTTTTACACCCTGCCCCAACCATGCTGCCAACCCTGACCTCCAGACTCCCACCTATTGACCTTTGACCTCAAGCGTCCCTACCGTCGCCATGGCAACACGTGCATGAAATGAACAACACCCGCGACATGAAGGCAAAAACACGGGGTGCTATTAAATGTCATATCTAAACAAGTCAACTTTTTTATACCCCCATGAGGATGTTGGTATTTTCTAGGTATTTCAATCCGGATTCATATTTCTATCGCTGAATGTTAGGCTTTCACCAAGCCAGCCACCATGTTGGGACTGCTTTGTTTTCTGTTATTTTGATGTGATGTTTTGGTCTTAAGATTGCAAGACACACTTTACCGCCTCGTCATTCCTTCGCTCGACGACCATAGTGTAACATAAACCCTAACATGTCACCTAAATATTATGTGGTTATGTGAATCCCGCAAACGTAAAATAATAGTGTTTTGTTCAAATAGTGCATACAATGCTCTCGTTCGACCGAGTCTAATAATGTGCAACGCTCGTATTGCCAGATGCTTTAGCCGAAACAAGAGTGTACATTTACTGTCTTCATTGATTGAAAACATCTGGGTTTAAACCTGTAAGTTATAGCTTAAGGGTTCTCCTGTATATTGTGTTACTTTCATTAAATCATTCCCCTTCACTCTAAATGGCATGCAGTGCACTCTGGAAGAAAGAATCAAAGCTGTTTTTGTTAGAGACATGCGTACGTCCACGAGACTGTGTGGGGTCCACTGAGTGTTGGGTGAGAAATCATTATTCGGATTTTAAAAGATCTTTGTTCACATTTTGATGTGGTTGCATTACAATTAAACGGTATTCGATCTATGTATGGGATAAGAAAAGACTTCACTGGTTACGTTTCATGCATCTTCTCCTTCCCCCAACCTTCTCGTCTTTCCATTTATTCTACGCGTTTGTCTACGTATTTGTTAACCTTTTGGTCTACCCATATCTTCCAACCATGTTGTTCTACCTTTATACATGTCTTATCAACAAGCCCAAGACCATGTACATTGCTCTGTCTTTCTCTGCATGCCTCGCTCCTTCCCTCTCTATTTCCTGCTCTGTAATTTAATCTCTGATTACATCTTGTGTATTAATTAAGGGAATAATGTGGGCTGTTGATTCAGCAGTGGTTGTGTGAATATAAGGTTTTATGAGCGTCATTAATGTGTGGTGGGGATGCCTACACGGCCACGAGTGATGGTTTCCTCCCGCCCGAGGTGTGGCTGGCTCAGTAGTAGTACATGGACATGGCATATATTATCAGGCTTTCTCACCTCCACAACACTTTATGGTATTAAGCTTTTACCAGGCTGTTTAGTTCAGCTCCATAGCTGGTCTTCACCCACACATGGTCTAGTATATAAACTGCTATCTGGGTGGAGTAGAAATAGCACACCTGCAGCCCACGGTGGGGTTCGAACCCACAACACTTGGCTCATGCCTCTGCGCCCTTAACAGTGGTGGTAATAGGTGAAAAGAAGTTGTCAGATAAATGAATTTCCTTATTGATTTTTTTTTCATGAGTTCATATATTAAATAATAGGAATCTCATGCTATAATTTTAGCTAAATTTCAATTTGGAATCGAATTTGCCATGACTGCAGATTTCTTTATCGGGTATTATTTCTGATATATATTAGGTTTTCACTATTCTCGAGTCATATCTTCTTATTTTGATAGGGAAAGAAAGTTATAAACTTAACTGTTAAGGGTATGAATTATATATTTACCTGCAGGCTGCTTAGATATTCGATATATACATTATTAAGATTAAGATACATTTATTTTCGAACATGTCGCTGTCAGAAAACATGACTCCAGCAAAGGGAGGTTTGCAAGTTTTCTATTAATTACATTGATGATTAACAGTGTACAATACTACAGTCGTCATGGACGAAGGTAGCTCACTGTTATTTACATTGAGATTTGTCTCTTACATTATTAGGTTAAGTATGAATTCGAAGCGCATTAAGTCTTTTTATAAACATTTTCTCATAAATAGTCATTCTTCTTTTTGTTAAACATAGTCATTATTAAGCCTTTGGATATGTAATATTTTACTAAATGAAATACTGGTCTGACCATATAAGAGTTTTCTTTGCTACTGATTTAGATATTTGCGGGTCTTGTATCCCATGAGCCATGGTCTGGAGGGCGTTCCATGAGAATGGCATTCTATGTAATATTGACTTTTATAACTGATGTGTGCATGTTACATAATAATAAGTCTGGATTGTGTATGCTATGGGTTTCTACTCTGTTTATCCCTGCAGGGTTCAAACCGTTATAGGGTCTTGCTCCCTCTCGTCATACAGATTGTCTCTATACGATTACCAGGAGATTTAAATTAATTAGTAGTGTAAAATATAACAATGTATTTGACATTACAAAATGGACAGAGTAGCCAATAACATGAAATATCAAGTTGCTTATTCTCTATACAATAAGGTATGGTATTAGGCTATATCTAAAGATACCTAAGCGTATGGTTGTACTCAAATAGAAGTGTAAAAGGTTGCTAGCCTTGGTAGGCTAACAGTGTGTGTGAATGGGTGTGTATATAATACATGAGAGAGCGAGAGAGAGCGAGAGTGAACGAGAGAGAGTAGAGGGGGGTTGTTTACAAGTTTCCTGGATCTTGTGGTAAACATGCAGCCCCGACAAACTGCTGTGTGTCCTGAGTGACATCGTCATGTACAGAACGGTGGTGCTGCCGGCTGGTGTTATTAGTCAACATCACCCATGTATTTAAGACATTCCTTAGCTCTGTAACACGTTCTCAGTGTGTATACCGCTTATATATTGCTCAGGACTCTTTAAAACTGGGGTTCCCCTTGTCCTGTTTTGTATCAGTTTAATTTAAAAAGGTAGAGCACTCCAATAAGTGTCAGTGTAAAAATATGTTTAGGTAAAATATCCTTAGAATTTTGGATCAAATCCGTATACGTATCCGTGTACGTGTTAATTCGTGTCTATAAGGTTTCAGCAGATTATGACATTGTGGCCATCTATTTGGAATTATATTTGGAAATATAGGTTAAAGAATCCGTTTGATATACATTCCGGTATCTTCCTCCATCTTAGAAGGTAATTTATAGTAGGAATCTCTCTAATTCTAAAATGTTCATATGAGATTATGCTGCAGCATTATCCATACTGGTTAGGAAGACTCAAGCTATATACATTTTGAATATATACAGTATGAATGGGAATCCCTTTAAAGGTCGCCTTTAAAGAATTCTATGGTTTAATATAACAGTTCAGAATAGTCAAGTATTGAATGGCGCTAGAAGTCTTGCTCTGGGATGCCCCTGAGGCCCCAAGGGTCAGACCGTAAACGGATTACTATAGACTTTGTGAACCTTGACCTGGGAACTGAGAAGTCGGGCACCCAGGTCAAGGCGCTTACACATTGTTAAACCTTGCATGTGAAAAGCGTGGGATCGGGGCGGACCATGCGGTCAACCACAAACCTTCTTTAGACAAGTTGCAAACATCCGCTGGTTTAATCGTCCGCATTGCCTTCCTGGCCACTTTGTGAATGTATAATGAAAGTTTAAAGGCATACTTGATGGTTGTTATGCGTGGGTAAGCTACTGTATTTGGAAAGTATTTTCCGTCGTTGTTTATATTTGTCTTCGTACATGCATCAGTATGTTTTTATTCAGTTTTCTGAAAGTAGTATGAATAACTCTAGAAGTCTCTTTTAGCACGATGAGTAAAGTTTGTCTACTACCAATAGTGGCTGATCATTACAACGATCTCTGTCACCTACTTATGCATGATGAAGTAAAGTGGGATTCGGAGTTTCAGTTCATAAACGTTTGCTAGGTTTATCACGTTTTTCATTCATATGGGATGCTTATTTATATGTTAGTAGATGCATACAGCACCAAGGTGAGGTATACTGTTATAACCTTAAAGTGGCTAAGATCACTATTTGACTATGTCATTTAGAAATATGTTTGTAGTTTTCGATGACCTGCACAAGTAAGAACATTTGTGTGGAATACCAACTCTATATATTCCTTAGATTAATTGATATTTGTTAACGAAGAATGTGGCAGAAATTCCATTGAGGAATTCAAATCTGAGAGAGAAGTAACTTGACCATAAGGTGCTGCCATCAGTGCATGGTAGGAGCGAGGCAGGAGGTACATAGTGACATATCTACCCTGTCTCATCCAGCTGGTATCACTTAAAGTGACACATATTTCTGAGCTCCTGATTTGGGGAAAGTTTGTCTGAATTTCAACTATGTTCTAGATTAGTATATTTGTAACGAATACTCGGGAGCATTAATGAATCAGATATATATATTTCGAGTATTTAAGAGTTTAACACTCCAATTTTGTAGGGTACTGTCGGCACCCAGAGACTCAACAGTTACAGCCAAGTCCGTCCCCAACCACTCTTATCATAATTGGTTAAGTGACAACACCTGGATGGGACAGGGTATATATGTCACTATGTACCTCCTGTCTCGCTCCTAGTTCACATCCCTTTACCATACACTGGGGCAGCACCTTATGGTCTAGTTACTGCTCTCTCAGATTTGAATTCCCCAATGGAACCTCTGCCACATTCTTCATTAACAAATATCAATTAATCTAAGGAATATATAGCGTTGGTATTCTACACAAATGTTCTTACTTATGCATGTCATCGAAAACAACAAACATAATATTATTTCTAAATGACATATACTCAAATAGTGATCTTAGCCACTTTAACTCATTAAGATAAGAGGCGTCGGGGACCTTCCCTCACTAACCGAATTGGGTCTGGCAGTTGTGTAGGGTGCCTATGGCACCCTACGAAATTGGAGTTTTAAACTCTTAAATACACGAAATATATGTAATTCCTACATTAATGCTCCCGGGTATACATTACAAATATACTAATCTAGAACATAGTTGAAATTCAGACAAACTTTCCCCAAATCGGGAGCTCAGTGATATGTGTCACTTTCTGAAAGTAAAAACTGGAAATGCTTTTATTATTTTTAAGGAAGATGCCCGTAACGTGTTTGTGTGGTACAGAAATCATTCAGTCGCTTTACACTCATCATCACATTGGCTTTACATCATCACTATCAGATTTGGAAACTTGTTTTATCCAAAAAGCACTGTCTTGATGACGATAACGATGAAATCCTTATGATCTAATATTGATTTTGATCTCTGATGATTATTTTCATACATGTCAGAGGTATATAAGTACAGAAACACACATGTAAACAATGTCCCCCTTAATGAGGTAAAGCTGTTTAAGATGAGGTAAAGCGGTTTTCTTGATTGGTGTGGTCACAGTGATGGACATGTTAAAGTGACGCTTATTAGCCTAGTCGCTTCATTACCATATATATACATCTCCGGGACTCTAGCTAGCTCTACCTCATCAACAGATCCCTTGGAGAATAGTAGTTGTATCAATGTTTGAGGGCCCACTGAGTCATTGTATGTAAGCATACATTTAAACCCCCTCCTGCCCCCACCTCCTTTCTATTTATTTAGTTACATGAGACCTGAGGGCAATTCATGGATTCCCTCTTGAAGGAGGTGCCAAAAGTAGCACCCTATATTCATGGCATGATGATCTAGGAGAGCATAGAAGGAAACTGTTAGTATGTTGTTTTAGTTTTAAGACCTCGGGGGTAAAACCATAATATACACAATTCAATTGGGGATAGTTTTCATGAATTCTTGCTTGTATACGTGTATTATCGCTCTTACATGGCTAAAAGCGGTGCTATGGATGTGTATACTTCCAGTGAGTTAGTCGACCGTTTATTTGATCTGCCCAATAGATACATGTCAGAAATCAGTCCTTTTCCCACGTACTGAGCGCTAAAGACTCTTGATTTCCTTTTTAGCTCTCTTTGGTTTAGAATATTGAGATGACATGATGATAGGACCAAAATAAAAGTCTCATTCTCTGAGTTAGAACAACTTTTTGTCGTTGACATGATTTTTATCTATCAATCATCTTTACTCCAAGAGTCAATAGAGATCAATCATCATTATTCTTCATAAAGAACATTAATATGAAATGACTTTTTATAGGTTTAGATGTTTATAATACGAAATCCGTAGAAGCAAGTAAGTCCTAGTTCAGTTTTTCTGGGTTATTAAATTGATTTTTGAACAGTAGGCGAAACCCACGTTTCGACCTAAGTGTGGTCTTCTTCGGGGGAATAGGTGATAGGAATGTTGGGGCTGTTTATATATATGAGGCATTGAGTGACACCTTAGTGACATGTGTGTCACAAGTGTGACACATGTGTCGGGGAATCTCTTTATTTTATAGGTTTATTTCCGTCATGAACACACATAATACCGTCTATGAAGTGAGGGAAGTGTATATACTACTTTGTATATATACACAGGACCGCTTGAGCAATTGCTGAGCGGCTCGTGACATGTGCTGCCACCTACTCATTACAGCCCGCACTTTACAGAATACTCTTGCCACACACAAGAGGGCGGAACAGCTCCAACCTTCACAGACGCTCTTATCCCTGAGAGCTAGTGACTCTTGGAGTAAAGTGAGCTGGTTTAACAATAGAGGTCAGCACCAATCCTGTCTATTTTTAAACATAGAATGATGGTCCTAGTTTTTGACACTCAAGTTAATACAATAGGTCAGTGTTCTATACTTCAACTATTTTTGCTGTCAAAGTTTAAAATGCTGACTGACCATCTAATCATTCTCTCATCATTTCATCTGTTTTCATAAGTATCATATCCCTGGGTTTTTCTCGAAAAAGTCCATGTATGAAATACAAATAAAGCATGCATACATTGTTCTTGATTAACTCAGACATACTAATGACAATACTATGTGGCAAGATATCTTTATTCTATTTTAGCATAAAGTGCCTGGTCTTGGGTAAGACCTTAAAGGGCCTTTCTGTCTCTTTTCTCTGTCTCTCTCTCCCTTCTTCTCTATCTCTATTTCCTGGGTATGATCATAAACTGCCTCCCTCTCAGCTCTCCCGCCCTTGATATAACACTTCAAAGTGTTGATAAGGGCGTAAAGCCACCAATCTCACTCACTCACTCACTCTATTTTAGCATGGGTTACAATGTTTCCCATGTGGATTCCAGTTGGCCCAGCAGGTCCAGATATGAATGTAACTCTAATATTTCATATTCTTGTGATACGAAACCATGTGAGCGTCAGATCATGTTGCACCTTTACCCGAGTGTTTTAAACGTCCTCGTGTATACATGGGGTGAATATTGCATATCACGTGCTTGGTTATCATGTCCTTGGTATGGATAGACCTATTTTGTCTTATGCATTTCTCCAATTTCAGGTACTGTAAACGTATTAATGTTCGCGCAGTATTTATTTTCGCTATTTTAGCGCACCCACCTTTGTGTGCGAAAATAAATCCTGTGCGAAAGGTATAATTATTGTATAAACAATGTGTGAGACTTCCTTCTTGCGCGAATTTAAATCCACGCGAAAAGGTGTCAAAGTACTTGCGAAAATTTATCTGCGCGAAAATAAATACCTTTTCAGTAATCGATATCTTAATAATTATATACATATGTATAGTTAATCCGCCAATCATCAACTCATGCTGCATGGGAGGTGCAATAAGGGGGATGCAATACAAATGTTCATATTGAACACGTTCCTTATGAATTCGAATTTGTTTTTCTTTTAGCCTTTACATGTATCACGGTGATTCTGAATTCACTCTAGGTCCAAACCCTCAGATCAGATAAGAATGGTATGTCAGCCTACCTCGCTAATCGGTTTCTTGTCCTAGAACTCGGCGTTTTAATGGGAATATTATGACATTTTGCGGTCTTAATGGAATTATAATGGCACTTTGCGGTTTGAGGCGAGAGGCTTTCCCTTCATTTGAAGGGACTCTCTCAACTTTGGACCTAGACTGAATTTAACATGTTTTAATATTCCACCATTGCTCTTTGCTGTCTCTATACCCCATACTAAAGTGAGCCTATTGTTGATGCTTGCAGGGATGTGGTTCAGCTGTTGTTGCGGTATGAGGCGTCCGCTAACCTCATGGATAATAAAGGCTGCTATCCACTGCACATGGCCGCCTGGAATGGACACACGGATATATGTAGGATTTTACTAACACATGGTCCTTCTATAGCCCGAGTAAACCAACAGGTTAGTACTACCTTTACTTATTATTGTATCCCATTGGGCGTATAGATGTATACAGTCTAATGTCGGAATCAATTTTCAAATTGGAAACAACTGAACATTATAAATAGTTTAAATAGGCTTTGTATTGCAATGAAGGCTAGAACATATCATCATAAAAATATTGAATTTGAGAGTCACTTTACTTCACGACTTTTGCAAACCTTTTAACAAGACTTCGTGTGCTTGTCATGACTCCCTGAACCATGGGCTTGGCAGTGGTATAATGTCTGTAGAGTACAACGAATCTACACAGAGAGACATCTCACGTGCTATTGGGAAAGAAGCATCAACTCCTCTTTTCTGACGAAACGCTTAGACTAATCATTGTATAAACCCATGGATCAAGTCTCGTTTTTACACCCTTCCAGTGTCTTATTTACGCCCTTTTTTTATCCAAAGAAATAGTTGAACTAGTTGATATATTGCTTTATCCCTTACTGAATTGTCTTAAACAGTTCTTTGAGGGCTTTAACTTAATACACTGGAATATTTCTTAAAGTTTTATCCAATAAATGAATATTTGGTATGTGCAAATATCACATGTGATTCGTTTATTGGCTCATGATGGAGATTGCAAAAATATATTTGACTTTCATTATCACCATGTTGCAAACAAGCCACGTTACCCACCATTTAAGCTATGTAACAGTGATGGTACTCAAGAATGATGCTGGGCATATATTACCGGAAGACCTGAATAGAATTTATCAGGGGCATGTATGACCTATGTATCCAACGAAAGGCAAATTTAAGGGATTATTCAATTCAATTCAATTCAATAATATCCCCGACGTACATGAAACTGACCGTCTATCTAGTCACGATAACAATGTTACTGCTCATACTGATTTTATCACGCCTCTCTTCAGCCTACAAGGGCCCTCCCTTCTGCGGAGTCTATGGGTGTTAAATATATAATATATAATAGAGTCAGTCAGTGATGGCCACGCCGAACAAAATGGTCCAGTATACGCTTAAAAAGCTATACCGGGATATATGCTTGCGAAAATGAAACAAATTTACTCTCTGGAGTCAGAGGATGAAGTAATAGGTATTGTTCTGTATGGTTATGGTGGTTTGGCGTGGGTGCGCACTATTACCTACAGCAATATACATGTTGGCCAATAACTACTAGTAACCGGTTAAAGAAACTTTAAGAACCCTGCAGCTGGACCCTGGGGCGTTTCACCAGGCATAATGGCTGCTTCTCTCCATAAAAGAGGACACTAAGCTAAGCTGGTGATCATTGTCCCTTGGCCTGTCATTTAGGCCGGGTTTCCACCCTCCGTTTGAGTGCCACTGAATAATTTCTTTATACCGGTGACTTTGTGAACGTATAACGGTGTAATGTAAAAACTGTTGATTTCGTATTGAAAACTATTGGCAGTTCTATATCATGTCCTAAATTAATATGTAATGATATATACCATGTTGGTTGCTTGGGATTATGAAAGAGTGGAGGTTAATATTGGTAGACCAATATGGTCAAATCTTGATCATGGTTATTGATCTTGGCTTCCAAGATAGGAACTATAAGTATGGGAATGAGGGAATGTAGAGATACCACATATCAAGAGTGAGTACATTTTCTGAATATCTCCTTACTATGTGAATTTGATATAAATCACAAATATCTGTGCTTAGCTTTAGCCAAATTGAGTCCACTAAAAAAGACTCAATGTAATTTGTAGGGTCTATATATAGGCGAGGAGTGAGCATGTGCTGATGGCATGAGTGGCGGGTATTAGGTAGCTATACTGACATATGGGTGAGTGTGCAGTCTATGGGGGACATAGTAGTATAGCGGGAGTAGGGTAAGTAGACGGGGATGAGCACCCGGCTTGCCATCACACCACTTCTCCATCCTCCTCTCGCCTCACAAAACACGAGCCCACTTCACTTTTTGGCCCTCGTCTAGCCATCCTCAATTTCCCCTTTTTACTGGATGTTTTAATAAGTTAATTCTTTACTTCATCGCTCTTATCAGTGGTGTTGTACTTCTCTTTCAAGCTTCTATGTTTCATTTACCTCTCTCTATATATGCACATGCGCCTTAAGGGTTTTGGCTCTTGCTGTACATAGTATCTCTCTACAATCCTATATCTCCTCGTTCTTTTCATTCCCTGCGCTAATGCCCCATTCTCATTCTCTTTCGTGCTGCTCATTTAAAGTCTTTTTACACCTTTATTTCTTTTCCTGCTCACCGTGTTCCTCTCCTCTCCACTCGCTTGTCTTTCCAGTCCCATATCATCTTCCTTTATTCCTCCCTTCCTTTTCCCACTTACATTCCAACATCACTTCTCCGCTATATATAAAAAGCCCTTGATTGCATTACCTCTTCCTCTATTTTTATTTGCTTACACGTACATTTAAAAAGTCCCAATACCAGTAACCCAAACTACAAAGACAGTGCCCTCAGGAGAGTGATCGCATCTCACTAACCCAGAAAAAGTGTGCCCTTTAGCCATGATCTCTAGTTTTACATGGAACCTCATCGTTTTTATAACCGGTTTTTATCACCCAGTAGTCTCTATAAAAACTCCATTAGACCACACAAGCTTTAAATGGCTTCAATAAATGCACTCATCCAAACACTGAGCCTAATTGAGTTCCTATAAAATGGCAATTCTAATTCCTTTTTAACGATTGCCTATCATGCATGCGAAGTCCTAATTAAATTGAAATCCTCTAAATAGTTACTTTATTACCAATACACATCCTTGGATCATTTGTATTGAATTGTTCAAATAGAGAGGTTCCATTATAATAGGAAGTTTTATATCAATTTAAAACGTGATGAGCAAGTCTCCTTCCTTGTATACTTGTATACGAGTCATTCCTTACTGATATACCAAGTATATGGCTGGAGTTTTATCGCATTCACTTCAGTGCAATCTGTCAAAACCATATTAAATCCTAACACCTGGAACGTCAACATAACTTGGCTGTAAGACCTGATCTGGCAGAAGCAGATTCAAGACGAAAACTATTTTCTGAGGAGAAATACAAGATATGATTATAACTACCACAACATATACAGCGTAGATGATATCAGGGTTTCATCCTCCTGCTCCACCACCACCACCACCACCACCACCACCACCACCACCACTACCACCACCACCACAACCTCCACTTCTGCATCTTCCTCCCGTTGTTGTGCTGACCCCCCCCCCCCCCCTCCTCCTGCTGGTCCTCCCACACTAGACCTCATGGCGCCAGGTAGTGTTGACAGGGCGTGGACACTTATGTACTTTTCCATTGCTTCCCCGTTTTCCTCCATCGACTCCCTTCAGGCGCCATTGTGCGTACAGGCCCAGAGGCACGATGCTGAGGCAGGGATCTGGTTTGTCAAAAATGTAAATCATCTCCATTACATGCGCGCAAAGGGGTTTTGTTGTTGCAGTATAGTTCTAGCTGGAGGAAGGGGTGGGGGTGTTGCGTATAGGCGATCCGGTGCGGTAGCCTAGGCGGATCAGCATTTCTTTAGGTGGCCATGTTCTATATTTAGCATAATACTTTGTAGAGAACCCAAACACCAATCGATATGAATGCACACTTTTTCCCGTCGTAATTTCCATTTTCTAGTTAATGCCATCACACCGATATGCCCCCTATACTTTTGCAATACGGTACTTTCCGTAATACCCGCTATACTGTTCGTAGACCCTAGGCTTAACCACTGATATCTGCTATTAGCTACTCCTCTAATCTAAAATATCCAGGAAGCATGGAAGTATTTAAAACTGCTATACTTAAATTGTCTCTTTAAAAATTTCTCTGTAAACAACTGTATTTTTACATTCTCTAGGACTCAGGCCAAAGCGAGAGCTATTTTAAAGACATCTATAGATATAGATCATTTAATGGATTATATGTTATGTCTAAAGTTATGTATAAAACCTATTCTCAACATGTTAATTCCCATCTTCAATTTGAGGGAACTGACAGAACATTGTGAAGTTGAAATAGCTCCTTTTTTGTTGTTGGCCTCCTTACTATGTTTTTGGCCTTGAAGAAATTCCGATGAAACAAAAGTGGGAGAAACACAACTGCTTTTTCTACCGGCCCCATTGCATATGGATCCCGCGTCGGTGGTTGTCTTTCACTGCGCATGCTCGGCGTGCATTTGTCGTCTGCGTTTTTGCGCGTTTTCTCGCCACGGTGACGCCGGCGGCAAAACACGACACCATTCTCACCTCGCGCATTGTTTGGTCTGGTTTTCAGGGCCCAGCCAAAGTGAGGAGTAATAAGTTGTCATGTTTGTCATTCTCCCCTCACTCTCAAACATTGGCGACGCCCCCCAGCCTACAAGTATCGACGGGAATGTAATGCTGCATAACAGACTTGAGGAGAGGAGCATGGAGAAGGGGAGAGATATGAGCAGAGGGGAAAGCGGGAAAATGATGGGTTAGGGAGGGAAGCAGAAGATTGACATGATGATAGGGGTATGAGTGGAGACGGGATATGGAGGGGGAAGCAAGGAGTGAGGAGAGGATAGCCGATATGGTAAAGTGTCTTAGTGGTATCTTAACATGTCATGTTACCCGGGAAAATGAGATTATGTCATGCACATATAGTAGGCTTTAGTCAATTGTTAGCTCATCGTGAACGCAATTCCTAATGCAGATAAGATTTACGTTTGTATATCAATGCAAGCTTTCAAATTTTCCACATTGCTTAATTTAAAAGATGAAGGGAAAGAGTAAATATACGACAAAACACGCCGTCTGCCCCGGGTGAGACTCGAACTCACGACCTTCAGATTATGAGACTGACGCGCTGCCTACTACGCGGCTAAAGACTAAAGACTAAAGCATTTTTATACAATTCACTTCAATGAAACAAATCCGATTATCGGTTAAAATACTCTGTACTTATTGGCGATATAGCAATATGTATAACATGGATAGTTCTATGGTCCACCAATTGGTATTTGCATTATCAATGTCTCATTTTCATAAGTTAATGTTGTTGGACTTTATTTGTACTGGGGGGAGGAAGGCAGTATTGTATGTGTAACGTCAGGTTCCCTAATAAGTTCCAGTTCTCCATCTCCTTGTTTAGTGCTGGCTTTGCAAATATGACATCCATAAACACCTCTGTGCAATAGAGTCTTTATCCATGCTGCAAGCATGATGCCCATGTGAAGAAACCTATGAATAAATGTCCAATTTATCTTGAGATTGCACGAAATAATTACAGATTTGTCATTCACTGGATGAAGCTGCATTGTCTTCAATAATCAAGATATTCCCTGTGGCTTAGGCGGGGCACCGCAAGCTATGCATTACCCTTATGGATCAGGGTCCCTGTATTAATATGGAGTACGTCTCCTTTTCCCCTTCTCTTTACTCTCTCCCTCTCCTCTTTCGGTGCCTTTCTATCTTCTTTCTTCTCTCCCTCTGCGTGTTGTTGACCCTCTCTCTAAAGTTTTAGATGGGTGTACATATGAAAAGTTGTGAATTCAAATTTTGTGTTATCCCTCAATCCTTCGACATTCATCTCTTAGTTTAGGTAATTTAAATGAATGCATATAATAAATGGGAAACGGTGATTTTTTTGTCAAACATGTTCTTGGAATCTGTGATATAACCAGCCGTTTTTCTGCTCTGTACAGTTCCGCCGACTGGGGGACAATATATGTGGTTTGTGAAGATATCTGGGGTGTAAATGTGATTTTGAAGCCATTTTAGTGGGTTTTCTACAACTACTGAGAAAGCTGGGGAAGCCTGTCGGGAAAGCCTTTCTGGGATTTTCTGGGACTATGTCATTCCCTACGTCATTTGCCTCAAGCTACTACTTCCAGGGGGACCCAACCACATGCGGAGGAACGGGAGAGCGATGAAGCAGGAAGGGAGAGGGTGTAGGAGGGGGAGGGGGAGGGGAGAGTGAAGCAGAGGGAGAGGGAGGGGGAATGGCAGAGGGAGTGGGGAAGAGGGGAGGGAGAGGATGTAGGGAGGGGAGGGAGAGGTGGGGGGAATCGGAGATGGGGTATGGATGGAAAAAAAGGTATGAGAGACAGAGAGGAGGAGGAGGGAAAGAGGGAGAGGGGAAGTGTGGGGTGAGAGGGGGACTGTCTAGAGGGTACTTTGCTAGTATATATAAATTGAGAATAACAAAATCAATCTGATATTCATTAAACAACGATATAACGTTGATTGCCTATGTGCACTTATACTTACTGCTCAGATGTGCGAGGAGGAAATCCTTAAGTGGAAAGAGAACAGACCTGGGTATCCCCCTCTAGATGTAGCTGTGGATTAGGGTGGATCCCCTACTATCTATAGTTAGGGGTGGAGGGGGTGATACTACATCAGCCTCGGGGGAAGGACCAGGGGTAATCTATGTGATGTATATGGCACCCCAGTCTGATGACATGACTCAGGACTTGCATCCAGTGCTCTTTATGTATAACCCAATACCAGTTATACTACACTCTGTCCAGCCTCTGTAGGACCCGGACTTCAAAGAGTACCGGTATAGGCTAGCATTGGGGTCTGGGTTCTTCAGAGGCTGGACAGGGTGTAGAGTGGTATAGCGGCCAGTATACGGGGACAGAGGTGGCCGAGGTATTTTGAAAAGGTACAACTCTTGATAACCGTCCCGGAAGGTTCACTTTCCCTCCCCCACACATGTATCCACCTCCTTCTGAAGCATAACATACATTTATTATATATATTATATATATGGACCATATATATATGATATAGCCCTGAGCTTGTTACTCTGGTGTCTCCTCTATGTCTCCCCTCTTACTCCGGTGGCTTGCCCTTCAGGCGTTGAGACAAGCTAATCTCTATGTCGGCTCCTGGATAGGGCCATCCACGGTGACCAGGGGACAATACTCTGATGGCCTTTCTCCGCCCGGATGGCGCCGTCCCCCATGTCCATCACCCTGCTCCGGTATCTCTACCACTTGACCATAGGGCCATGTCAACTTCTAGTAACCCTAGTGTCTCCCCCTTCCCCCTCCTTTCCTCCAGGGTCCTGTATTTGGCTGGGACATGAGACACCAATTACAAGTTATGCTCATTCCATGGCCTATTGCCTGTGCCTCCTGTCCTCCTGGCCTTGCTACCCTACTGGAGAAGTGATATTGTGATTGCTGATGGTGCAGGATGGGTGGGGGAGGATGGGTAGGTTGCTACATGATGGTGCATGGGTAGGATGGGATCGGGGTTAGGGGTGAGATTGCAACGCAGAGAAAGGGAAGATAGATAAAAGGGAGAACCCTCTATTTTGTCTAGTCTAATTAATATTGGCATCTATAGCTTTAACGAAGTTTGGAATCGCTGATTTAGAAACAATGTGTGAACAGAAAAAGATAAAAGAATTGCGAAACTCCATGAAAGAATCCCACAATACTACTTGATTTGGACTCATGTCCTTGAAAGATAAAAGAGATAAATGTTATCTGTAATCTCGAAACACAAGTTTAATTAATTGCCGCGTGATTGTTTTCACTATCTATGTTTTCTAGATATTTCTCTTTGTGGAACCTGAACTCACTTTCACCCATGGGTTTGGGATTGTCCCTAAGGTATTAATTAGAAGGTGAGAGCTTTGTCCTAATTCCCTGTCTAATTAAGGCCTAGCCACTTGAGTAGGATTCCCCGCCCTCAGGCCCTTCACGATGGGGTTGAGGGTTTGTTAAAGGACATAGCTAGCTGCACTACCTGAAGGTATTAATGGGTAACATGCATGTTTTATAGAAATCAAATGTTATGATTGCCATATAAGTTTATTAATTCCTGATTGATATCATTTTGTGTAGTTAAAGGGTAAAAGCTGCGCCAATTTTATCAGCGTGACGGAGTATTAGAGTGTCTTAGAAACACTGGATTTTGCTTGCACTAAATTTGTAATGAGGACAAGCATGATGTGGGACCCCATCATAATGGTATGACACCACGGTCAGTGCTCTATATGGGTCAGATCTTCAAAAAATGTACAATTCGCCTTCACTAATTCTCTCAAATAACCCACATTTAAGTCAGAAATGAACTTCAAAATGCAGTTTAACATAGCAAAATAGATACTATAAATCAACGCGACACCAAACATACTCAGATATACCCGGTATTCATCATTTTTCAGCCTAATTTAGCAACATTTCCTAAATTTGTAGAGCTGCCAATTGTACATTTTCTGACGATCTGACCCAAAAGATGAAGAGATGAGACATGCAGCATTTTATAGTTTCATCTTTTAGTTAATTCAGGAATAGACCACGGCTTTTTTTAACGCAATTTGTTTTGATTGTTGATACAAAATGTCTATATATGCATGGGCTAGTGTTTAATTATTAAGGCGGAAATAGAATACTGCTCATCTAGTGGAAGTTGAAATCACGTTAGCCTGGTATTTTCTAGATTCAGAGCAGGCTATAAACAAGGAGCCCAAACCAATCAAAGAGGACAAACAGATAGATGCCAGGCTAAGTAATGGAGAGAAAGCTGGAATAAATAGTGTTATTGCCAACTGTGAGAATGAGATGCCCGCAGAGTCCTTCACTAAGAAAACTGTCATGATTGCCTCTCTATGAGTACTTCAGGTTTCCATAGCAACGCAATCATGTTCCTCTGATTAGCCTTAGCATCACACAAAGACCCGTATGATGAGATATCGCTATAGGTGTCCTATTATAAAATGTGTCCCTTATACATGTGTGGAGGGGATTGGTGCAGCTCATGTGCTGAGTCGAAGATTCTTCTTCTTCTATTTCTTCTTCTATTTCTTCTTCTTCTTCTTCTTCTTTTCCCTCTTCTTTTCCCTCTTCTTCTTCTTCTTCTTCTTCTTCTTCTTCTTCTTCTTCTTCTACATGTATAGTGCAGTATTGCGTAAATATTAAAGTGGCTAAGGACACTGTTTGACTATATGTCATTTAGAAATATGTTTGTAGTTTTCGATTACCTGCACAAGTAAGAACATTTGTGTGGAATACCAACTCTATATATTCCTTAGATTAATTGATATTTGTTAACGAAGAATGTGGCAGAGGTTCCATTGGGGAATTCAAATCTGAGAGAGCAGTAACTAGACCATAAGGTGCTGCCCCAGTGTATGGTAAAGGGATGTGAACTAGGAGCGAGACAGGAGGTACATAGTGACATTATATACCCTGTCCCATCCAGCTGGTATCACTTAACTCATTAAGATAAGAGGCATACAGGCGGCGAGACCTCTTCCAACTGCCATGTCTGAGAGACTATAGTGTGATGGAGGCACCCCACGAAATTTGAAGTTTTAAACTCTTATATATTCCAAATACTTGTATTTCATACATTAATGCTCTCAGGTATTGGTTAATGGCATAATGATTCAGAACATTGTTGAAATTCAAGCATATGTCAAAAAAAATCAGGAGCTCAGCGGCAAGTGTCACTTTAATTAAGCCCATTATAGTTATAAAAAAGAAAATGTTTAACTGAGGTGCCACACTCTCTCGGTATTAAACAATTTTAAAACTCACCAAAACAATCACAGATGTGTACTTAGGAAAGTCATAGAGAATTAATCATGTGTAGACGTGTGCACCACAATGGTCATGCCGAAAGTGGCTTCTCTAGTGGCTCCCATAGTCCTTCACTTCAGTCGTGCGCTGAGGTTGATGCATCTCCCCTATTGTCTGCAGTTTGAGCCACTGTCTATTCACCGCCTCTCTCTTGAGAGACTAACATTTCAGGGCACACTGCCCAGCTCCATTAGAATGAATGGTTCACATCTTGGCAGCATCGCTCTATCCCATCTGATCTGTAAACCAATCCACCATTCATCTTTGTTCCCTCTCACCCGTCACACACACCCTAATGATAACTCCTCTTCGCCCAAGTGCCACTGTTTCCTAGCCACACCGTAAGGAGACTCTGGGCTGGTCACGTGGTCACGATTCCAGTGCTCTGATTGGCTGTAGCTGAGAGGGAGCGGGATGGGTTGGGTGGGTGGGTGGGTGGGGGTGTTGGTTGGATGGGATGGGTTTGGCTGGCTGGCTACCTACCACCACCGCTACTACTACCATCACCAGCTCAGGCCTAGCGTGGCAAGCTTGTCATGCTGGATGCAAGTGCAGGAGGAGGAGTTGGAGCAGGAGTAGGATGCGATGCAGCAGGAGTAAAAGGAGTACATGTCCCCAGTAGTAGGTAGTAGTCTCTCCAACGTCCCTCCTGAGTGTTGATATTATAAAAGGCGTAGGCACTGTCAATACTTAACCCTGGAGGCCCAGGACACTGGAGGACAACCTCAGGAGTAGCTCAGGAGGTGTCATTGAGCAGTACATCATCTGGAACTATATTTACTTTTATTCATAAGTTGATTATTAGTTGGCACATCGGAGATAATAAAACTTAAGTTTGCCATTTGGAGATACTATAGTATAATATATATTTGGGATTACACAGTCATGCCAGAAATGTGGGATATGCTAGATTAGATTGTATTGTATGTGCATATATAGACATACATATAAATCAGTGCCAGGTACCAAAACGCTTAGTTCATACATCTATATGGATAGACTGTGATGTGTGTGGGCTTACAGCCTCCTCCCTCAATGACACTCACAGTTCCAGGCTGCCTCACTTGATTGTATAATCGTATCTGTATGAGTGTATATCAAGCTGTACTTGATATAGTGCAATAATCTCTTGTCACACTGAATCAGGCCTTCATATTGCCCACATAAGTGCTGCCTTATCTCGGGCTTATTAACAAATCATAAGCTTCATATATATCCATCCCAAAGGCAATGATGGTAATAACTATACAACCCCTATAGGATTAACACCTTTTCACAATAACTGATCACACGTGTTGGATTGAAACTCTCATTTCTCCATTGGCTACTTTCCCATGAAGGATTGATTACTAGTGTTTTACTATATCCTCTCTCCAAAATCACTTCCAACTACAACATGAGAGAGTATTGGCTATAAAAAGCGTCTACCTCTCTTATATCACAGTCAGATCTAGCCATTAAGTGAACGTGATGGTATGATATTCAGATACATGTATATATAGATGAGCGATTATCCATATCGTTGGCGTGCTTCGTATAGTCGAAGTAACCGTAAGGGTAGGACAGGTGTATGGGGAATGACCACACTACAGTACCCAGGGAAATCTGATATGTTCATGTAGTAGTGTCTCACCTGGCTGCCTAGGTCGCTGGAGTGCAACTGACCTAGGGGCAAGTCCTACAATAATACGACTTCAAGACCAAGCCTTTTTAAACTCCATCCTTCAGCTTTGTATTTAGAAGGACATAAGCTCCGTCTAAAATAAGGAATTGATAGTGTACGTCATTCACGAAGAAAGATTTCCTGCACAGACGTACATCCTGGATAACTTTCGCGTTTTTACAATTCGCCCATCCCTCTCACTGACTGGGTTAAGCGTACGACTGCCGTACCTTGTTGCAGTTGGGGCCCCATAGGTTTGGACAGTGGATATAACTCTTGGCTTGCCAGTCAGCTCTGGACACTTCTGGCATCAATCAAACAGACAGTTGATAAACACTTATTTGGCACAGATATCCCATATATTGGACCCAGCTTGTCCACATAGATTCGGTTGGATCTAGTTTTGGGATTCCACTCTCGGGACCGCGGTAGTGTGTACCCAGTAGTTTGTTCTGTGGAGCTATTGATTTTTGCTATTGGAGTCGGCCTTGGATTTTTATCAGGTCATTTTGAAGAGATCAAAGAAAGGTAAGGACATTTTTTTTCTGGATGGAATGTTTGCTTTGACATCGTTCCAAACGATTCGTTGGAATTCTGTTTAAAATGTTACAGTTTGATGTACTTGCTGTATTGGAAGGTACACTTGTATTGTAAACCAAATATTTCAGGTTGGATTTCTCTTATCATCGTCAGTGGATCCCGAAGTATAACCCATATAGACCCACCGTCCTACATGTAGGACGGCAGAACATGCTTTTTAAATATTGAAAGAAATCAAGAAATCGTTTTCAAAACAGAATAATATTTCTACCAGTTATGCACATAGACGGATTTTTGTATTTATAAACTTTTGAGAACTAAATAATGATGTGTTGCCATGGTAACATCACTGCATCTGAAGGGCCCAAAGGTGATTTGTGGAAAGTGTCATTTTTGAAAGTTCACCCCAGGAATTAATAAATTCCTACCATTCTTATTGTGATGAAACCTTTATGGGACCATAGTTTAGGGTATGATCAATGTCCCTGCCAAAAATTGAGTTCCTAAGTATTATATTTTTGGAGAAAATGGAAGAAATGTGTGGCCGTCCTACATGTAGGACGCTGGGTCTATATGGGTATAAAACATAATAGCATTGGGTCTGCTCATTACCCTAAAAACTTAGACCAGCAGCCATAAGCTGAATTTGAATGGGAACCCATTCCCACCATATAACAAGCCACATTTGATGTGTCTTATGTAAAATTACATGGATTTTCTGAATCTGAAGAGAAAATTTGCTGATAAACCCATAATCATTGTCAAAAAGGGGCCGTTTCTATAGTGACTGGTGATTGTTTTTTATTATATTTCAGCAGAAAACAGGTTTTTAGTGTCCCATTTCTACAATATTATCAGGAATGTGACCAAACTTGGGGTCATAGATGGTATCTATGAGGGCTATCTGCAGACTTCAATCCAGTGAGCTTGGCCAAGGTCAAAATCACTGGATATGACCTTCAAATACAAAAAATAGCAAAATTCTGGAATGTGACACTACTTTTTCTCTTATGAAACTAGGGTAAAAGGGGAAAATGATAATCTTATGTATAGAAAAAACAACCAACATTAGGGGAAAGAAAACTGGCCCAAGCCCAGTGTCATTGCAAAGTGTGTTGCCATGGTAACTATGACTTAGTTTCCAGTTTATGATGGATTTTGAACAAAATTTCATGTTTGACCTTGAAAATGGTGACCATGACCTTGACAAAGGTCATTGACAGCAATTCTAATGGCAGAGCTCTTAGAGCCCTATCACTTGCTTAAATTGTGTAACCCAGGGGTAAATACTTCCAGAGATACAGGCTAGTATATGAAATTTTGATTTAACCAAAATTTAGTATAGAGTAGAAAGGAAGTCTAGGTTACCATGGCAATACACTGTCTAATGGAACTGGGCATGTCCAATTCTTCTTTGCCTTACTGTTGGTTCATATTTCAATACATTAGATTATCATTTTTCCCTATTGCCCTATTTTCATGTGAGAAAATCAGGAGAAAATACCATGTCACATTCCAGAATTTTGCTATTTTTGTATCTCAAGGTCATATCTAATGACTTTGACCTTGGTCAAGGTCACTCACTTACGGTCCTCAAATAGTCCTTACATCTATCATCAATATCCCCAAGTGTGATCACATTCCTGATAACGGTGTAGAAATGGGGCACTAAAAACCTATTTTTTGCAAAAATGCCCCATAAATCACTAGTTACCATAGAAACGGCCCATTTTGACAATGTGACCAGGCTTTTCTGCAATTTTGCTCTTCAGATTCAGAAAATTCATGAAATTCTACATGGAGTACTTCAAATTTAGCTTGTTATGTATACAATAGGTAGGGTGATTCATAAATAATGGCGTTTTGAGACTTTGGTCTGTATGCATCCTATGTAAAATCCATGATTTAATATAAAACAAAGTCCTCAAAAATGTATAGTGGATTGACCCACCGTCCTACATGTAGGACGGCTGGTATCTTTGGTCCTATGATAGGTAGAGGTCTGAAATTTTTTGTGTGATGTCAGGTCTATGAGCCTACATCAGATATTTAATATGAAATTTCTAGCAGCAAAACTCCCATTTTGGGTCTAAGTGGGATAATATGAATTACTTCCCTGTTGACTTTATCTAAATCAGTCCTCTATATATAGATGGTCAAATGATGGTCTCCCATCAAATGCAGAATGAGGTTCAAAAGAGCTTTAATATATCTGTATAACGGTTGGTTTAATTAGTCGTCCTTACTCACTTATATTTACTGCTGTAATATATGGGTCAGATTTTCAGAAAATGTACAATTAGCAGTTGTACACATTTAGTAAATTCTGCTAAATTAGGCTGCAATTTGGTCAATACTAGGTAAATTTGAGTATATTCAGCATTGCATTGGTTTTAGCGATCTGTTTGGTTAGGTAGAACTGTATTTTGAACTTTATTTTCGTCCGAAATCTGGGTTATTTGAGAAAATTGGTGAAGGAGAATTGTACATTTCTGGAAATCTGACCCATATATTATAACTGCTGTATATATATATATATATAATATATGTAAATATATGTGTCTCCGATGATCCACTCCAATAATAATAATAATAATGATAATAGTTACAGATTTTTATTTCCAAGTCACATTTACAGTAAGTGTTATTATACAGTGTAATGTCAAATTAGAATGAATTCTGGGAAGAGGAATGGTATATTATATATATAAATTTGTAATTGAATGCATACCTTATTGTAACGCCCCCTGTAAATAACCTGTGTTGTATGATATTACCTGCAGGATTGACATTATTCTGCAGTAGGTGGATCGAGTGATACATTTGTAGTGTAATTGTTACTCTTTCTCCAATAATCTATAACACTCGTATAGGATTACACTGTGCAAACTGATCCATGTATCAATAGAACTACCATCATATAAGCTGCAAGTTATGGACAAACATATCAAGTCCTCACTCTCTGTATCCTACATCAATAATTCGCCATTTATGTTCTTGGGCTAATCTTATATATGTAATTCACTATGCGACCGCCACCACCACCACTACCACTACCAAATCTGCGTTGCCAATAATGATTATGCGATTTACTTGGCTGGCCAAACCACCCACACCGAGGGACCGAAACTATTTTCTCTGGCCTTGCATTACACTAATAGGCTCTCGGGTACTTACGATTACCGCATGTAAACAATGCTAGCCATTATGTAGCTAGACCCTACTGGGCGCTCTGGGCTTTCCTCCCCGGAGAACAACTTACTTAACTTATTGACATCTATAGGTGTCAACAAGTATACCTTTGAAACCCGCTATGTCATAATTTGTGAATCAGGTGGCGGTATTTATTCATATATATGTGTATCAATTTCATGTGCGATTTTGGCTATTCATTTGGAAATTTGGTTCGTTATCGACATACATTTTCCACCAATCAAATGTTTTGATCATTTGTATGTCCATCACCACATATCATTTGTCTGGCTTTCTTAAAAAGAATAAGTTGGTTTCCAATATGAATCTCATGACATAAATCCGGATACCGTTCTATCTATGTAGTCAGGTTTGCCATAATTTGGTGGCTAACGACCTGCCTTTCAGGAAGAATTGGTTGCTTTTAATAATACAAAGGATGCCTTTCTTCATCCCGAATAATCATTGAGAGACTTGGAAATCATGTCAACTGATATTAATGTGGACCAGTACCTGAACCAATACCAATATTACCACCTGGGATATTCTAGCCGTATGGACTCTTTGAAGTTTGTACAGGCCTTTGGTGGAAATATGACTCGGAGACGCCTTTGACCGCTCATCATGTATAAAGTAGCTCAGAGATTGACCACTGGTCTAGAGTTTTGTGATCCTAGAGTGTTGTCCAGTCTCCAGTGGGCTTTCACTAGACGTGTTGACGTGGACATTGCCTGTAGAGATTTCCCAATTCTCTATACTACTTATATCCAATCTGGACCAAAGGCCTCTGCCTCATGATTACTTCTACGTTTCATATTCCCCATTTCTCTGCACTTCTTGCCCATAATGAAATTATTGTGGGTATCGCTTTACCATTATTGCAGCAAGCTTTCTACCTGATTGATTAAGCTCCCTTTCTTATTTGAACTGCATTAATTATTTCCTTAGGTCATACAATATAACTTGCAAAGAAATGAGTTTGACAGTTTATTTGATATGCATTATTGGAACCAAGATTACATTTACTATTTTTGAATGTGGATTTGAAGACTGGTTGAAAATTGGTTTTCCCTTTAACTGGAAGTCGGCATACTTTAATTGTGCATGCTCATTTCCCTTAAGTTCAACTTTTACTTTCCACTCTAATGGACACATGTGTATAGTAGTCTCTTACTACAAACATAGAACCTTCAAAGGCAACACCTAGATTCCTCTTACTCCCTCTTGAACGGATACACTTACTTATAGTATTACCCTAGATGGATGAGATCTGTCCTTGGAATGAATTATTAGATTTGTGCGCTCTCCGTTTAGAGAGGCTCTTTATCTGATGATTGCCTGTAGCCTTTGTGTTTTGCTAGAGTGATACATTGAGTAAAGGCCCGCCGGTGAAGACCCATTTTACCTATCCACAAATGTATTGAATCCATGCGGATCAAAGGCAGTGTCGTAAGACGCGATCCTTTCATCCCCGACGCAGATACAAAAAATCCCGCGGGCCGGAACGGAGTCTCATTTTGGGTTTCTTTGTGGGTGGAGGATGAGTGGTGAGGCAGTGAGAGCTGAAAAAGATAGTATCTAACTATACCAGATCACTTGCCCCTGGGTGCAGTAGTGCGGAGTCTCGCAGCAGGCCCGCCTTGCAAGGTATGGCATAGATTAGATATGCAGCTAAAATGTATTTTCCAAAAGAGGCAAGAGCAAGATGGTTGAGGAATTGAGGAATAGGGGGGTGGTGGTGGAACCTGGGATTGATCTAGACAAAGCCTGACAGATGGATAGCTGATAGCCATACCCTGATATTGTAATATAATTATTATATACGGATTTCATCTGAGGATGGGGTGTGACGTATGTGATATTTCTAAGTGGTGTTATCACACTGGTGTGATACGGAAAAAAGTACCGTTTAAAACACTTGTCACGGTGAAGGACAATTTAAGTGCTAGTCTAGGGCTTTCTTGTTTTTATTCTAGTACAAATTTTAAAATGCAGTACTATAATATAACTTTAATTCATGTTTCTCTTCTTCTGCCTTTTTAAACTTTTCCCTTTTAGTTCATAATACTCATATATATTAATCAGTTAACCTACTCGTATGTGTCAGTCGCACTCGTTCCTTCCGCAGAACTCACTCATCCGAGGTAGTTAATATTCCAATAGACAGGTATGGATGACAATGGGATATGCTTAGTTCATGCGTACACATCTTCTCGCTTAGTACAGGCGCATCGGTTTTTACATGCAGTTTTCTAGACTTTGCATTCAAATTAGATTGAAATACTTTACCTCTGTATGTTGTAGCAGAGCCCATGAACACATTATTTCCAAATATTACCGTTATTTAACGCGTCATTCGTTATCACTGCATAGACCACCAATGAAAAGCCAAAATTCTGCATCGGGAGTGGCGCCTTTACTTTACAAGTTGATTATGAAGACTTGCAGACGCCACGAGCGTTGAGAAATGCCTTCAGCTATTGCTCCACGCGGCGCAGTAGGGATGAACCTGTAGCAGCAGGAAATACAGCTGACATGCAAGGCTAAATTCCTCCGTCTCTATTAGCCCATTTCACCGCCATTGTTGTCAGGACCTTGCACTGGCGCACATAGAGGCGCAGGTGCAGATGCCATGATGGAGAGATTCTGTAGAAAGGCTTGGAATTGGTTGCTATGGTCTACATGGAAGATTATACAAGTTGCTATATATAGTTCATATAGCTGTTCCTGATTTGTATAGATATGTTTGAGTCTCAGTCATGAATTTGTTGTCCCCTGGTTTCGCATATACAACACGAAATGTCCTTCAATAAGAAGGACATTATATTTTCGTGTTAAATATCTAATTTCAACTTGTCCCCGTGTGGGGTTGTTCAAATGCCCTAGTCATTAAGCAAACCAAATAATTAATGAAAATATGGTGCAGTCAGTGTTTTAATGATACTTCTTAACTGAGCCACTACATAGGTAATGTACAGTTATTGGGATGTTGATTTCATACAGTATCAGAATGTAAGGCAACCAAGCCACTATGAGTAACTATATAGATCTATATTTCTAATGAGCATTTGGAGTTAATTTAATTGTAGCGTCCCACCAAATTGTCTTGAAGTGACTTTTCTCACTAAATTCACTAGGAATGAAATTTCACTTTAATCATATAGGATAGGTAAGGCAATATTCAAAGTAAAGGGCATAGCCATTGGGTTTTCATTCTATAAGGTATGAATAAGTGAAATGAATGGGCCATAAGGCTACATGCAGTACTACCACCCATTTTAAATCACAGAGAAAAGGGTTCAGGTATGATAGGGTGCTGCCCCCAAAGTCAAGTGGACAGAAAGATAATTGATTTTTAGTCTTGTTTGACCAATCACCACCCTCGCTGTATCGTCAAGTGACTTCACTCCAAAATAGATAGTGACCCCCCCCCCCCCCCCGACCCCGGATGTTGGTCAACTGTCACTCTTGACCATGACTTAAGTCTATGAAGCCACTGATCTATAAGAATCGAACATTTCCTGATAGAAATTTGTGGTAGTGTATTTTCATGTGCTATTTCATCAATGAACATGAGAAAGAAATTCCACCTGAGGTAAAGATAGCGAGAATCTTGAATGACATGTTTTCAAGTAATTTCTGTGAATTGTTAATTTGGTCAAATTGCCTTATAGACTTTCTATAATCTTCTAAGCTTTGATTATTAGGGAATGATAAGAATGGGGCTAATTCAGTAAGCCCCTAATTAATAGCACATATTTTACCATAGTGCGACTCATTGCTATGGAGTCCTGCGGGGCTCTCAGGGACCTGTATAGATCTCTGTCAAAGGAAATAACGCCCACTCGCAACTGTGGAACGAAAGATTATGCTAAATGTGTTAAGCGACTCAGTCACGGCTTACCTGAAATAAGGATTAGGATTTTTTTGTCCAGAATCGCGCCTTTTAAAAGTATTTTTAGTATCGTGAATTATCTTCCTTGGAACAAAATAGCTGACAAAGCACTTTCGAACCTCGCCTAAAAATCATCGACTTTAAGGTGCCATTACCTAGCCCAAGCAACTCACCCTTCTACTCACTTTAGGTTTATTTCTTATAGTTGTTGTAAATGTGGATATGATGGAGCTGACCAAAGAAAAATCAATGAGTATTAACACAAATCGCTATCGAATTCTCACACACTTGGTATTAAAGTCGAGGTTTTGATGTTAAAATAGGTTACCACTAATGTAGAAATAACCCTGATATATTAGAATAGGAAAACCTTGAGATGCCTAATGTGACTAAATGTAGAAGGTGTTGTATTAACTGAGTGACCGGTCAGGGCAATCGTCCATTGGATAGAGAGTGCAGTCAAGGATATCACCTTGCAATTATTTATGTATGAACCCCTGTAATTACCACATGCCATCAAAGGCCTTGTGCTCAGCCAACGATCTAGAGCGCTACAAAACCCCCTTCTGAACCCCTAATAGCCCCAACCCGAGAAGCGATCTCTCTCATTTTTCCCCGGGTATTATTACTATGATCAAAGACCGCCAGCGCCGTATCCCCCAGTCGAGCATTGCTCAGGATCTGATACGTTTGGGTTTCAAAGCTTTCATTGCAAGTTTTATGCTGGTGGAGGAGCTAGTCAGGTTGCTAACATCAAGGTGCTGCAGCTCCAACACACCAGTTCTAAATTCTTGTGGTTTTTTAAATACAAATGGGTGCTCCAAGATTGAGGAGCATACTCCCGCCGTGTGTTTGCTGATTTAACGTCTGCTTTTTGCATGTAAATTCTATTTTCAAAGTAGAACATGATACATTGGTTACCGCAATACTGAAAAAAAAGTGGATCCATCTCCTCACATGGGCGGTTTTACAAGGACTAGCCACAAGCTCTTGGACCCAATATGTAAAGCCTGAATAAAGAATTGATTTTTTTTATCTATTTATTAGGCAGTGAAATGTAAAGTTCATGGCCTAGTCGTGAGACGGGTTTTCCCAGCACCTACCCCAATATATACTGACAGTCTGGTGTCTATTTAATAGTAATTAACATGTATCAGTCATCTGTTGACATAAAAACGAATATTCTCATGGCATTGAGATAAAGAGATCAAATTAATTCCCTGAGGAAAATCCCAAATGTACCGATGTTGCAGGGGGAGGGGATAGATATTTTGATCCAGCAACATCTATAAAAATGGCAAACCATGAGATGAGACAGAGGGGAGACACAGGGAAGGATAGATATAGGGGTAACTGTATGTTAGTATGTGTATGTTGACAACACCCTGGGGTGTCATTAACTTAGATACTAGTGTGGATAGCCGGCACTGGGGTGGAGTTGCTCGCTACCTCTGCCATCTGCTCTCGGGTCTGTATACTTGGTTATGCTCAACGGTCGTCTTGGGCCTAATACATATTTTCCCCCTAACACAGAACTCATCTAATCATCTAAGCCAGTCTAGTTATGCCATCGTTACCGTACAACATTGATAGCTGGGATATATGGCATTACATATGTATTAAAAATATTGATATTATATTTACCACCATACAGAGTATTGCCCCCCGCCCCCATCTTTGAGACAGCTTTTCCCAATAGATTTCCAGCATTTTTTATTACAAACATGTTTAACGATGTAGGGAAATTGAGTTTGTTTCTGAGAAAATGTACAATTTAATATCAGATTACTTTCGTTATTTTCTGATGGTTTTGTGAAATATTCTTACCTTTCTTTAAGTCACTTACTTACCTGGTTGTATACTCCTGTTGTATACTTATTGAACATAATATATAGATGTTTTTTTAAATATTAAAGCCTTTAATTTTGAGATTAACAAATTAACATGGTAATCCGACTTTATGTTTTAAGTTGAGGTTTATTAGCGTTAATTTCTATTCAAAATAACCTTCAACCACTGCGCGTACATTTAAACAAAAAATAATAATCTTATCATTGAATTAAGTTCATCAACCTAATAAGGATTGAACTATTAATACGTCCACTTACGTCACAGACAATATTCTCATTTTGTAATTACATTCTTGTAAAAATTTAAATGTAAAAGAGGCCTATTAGACTTTCCTCTAATTGAATCAACAATAATTAATTAATGACAATTAATACTTTCCCTCGGTACCATTGGGGATGATGTTTATTACTTGTACAAGAAGTCATTGTCCTTCTTTGCGCGCAGTGTCCGCCATTAAATGGGAGTAAATCAGATGGTAATTGTCACCTTCAATGTTTATGTGCCGGCTTGTAGCCATTGCCATATCTTCCTGCCAGAAACCGGCTCGTCCCAAGCCAACAGTGTCGTAATAAGATACCTCAACGGCATGCCACGGAATACTATAATATCTTATTCCCGTTCAGACAGATTCTGTTCACCGCATACGGTTTGCAGCTCCACCCCAGGCTTTTTAATGCGGAAAGAGAATTATTCTTTTATAAAATCAGCCCGAAGCAGACTAGAAAATGGCTTAGGTTTTGTGTTGCTTATGTAAATGTTGCATAAATGGCAATTTGTAATCGCTCTTTTGTCTGTAATGAATCGCATAGTTTTGAATATTTACGTGGGGTGTAAAGGATTAAAATGCAATCATCCATAGCATCCAAGTGTAATATACGGTCATGGAAACAATACCTTGTTTTCAGAATCGTTAGCTTTAAACCCTGCACACACATAGCCGATTTGCCTACCGATTGCCTCCCGATTTTGGTCTCCCGATGAATCCTATGACTTCATTTCAAATACTGGTTGATGTTATTTCAAAAGCATAAACCAGGATTTGAAATGAAGTCATGGGATTCATTGGGAGACCCAAATCGGGGGACGCTACTCAGTGAAAGATAGTGGTTTTAAACAGTCGATTGTGTGACAGAAAAAGGTCTGTGATTAAAACTTATTCTTATTCTTAGATCAAAACTACTTTCGTACAATATATTCACTAGTTTTCACTCCCACAAAGTAAAATTCTCTTCGGTGTTGATAGCATTAATCGGCATTCAAGTAATTTCATATCTCCCTACTTTACCTCACTTAAGGGTTATTGGCCCAGGTCACAGTAAACCCAGTATGGCAATCATACCACTGTTGTGTGACTCATTGACGTATCTCACTTAACACTCACAACAATCCCGCATTCTCCCACGAGTCTTGAACATGTTGGCATTCCCACCAACATGCAGATCTCATGTTATATGCATCATCTTCTGAGAATACAAGTCCTCACATTGTGGTTAATAATTTATTATAGCTCCAAGACATGTGTTCTTTTTACTCTCTTTCCTTCATTCCATCATCTTTCGTCTTCTTCTTCTTCTTCTTCTTCTTCTTCTTCTTCTTCTTCTTCTTCTTGTTCCTTCTTCTCTTCTTCCTCTTCTTCTTCTTCTTCTTCTTCTTCTTCTTCTTCTTCTTCTGCATCAGTTCTTCTTGTTCCACTCCAGTTCTACTCAGTTTCTCGACCTGTAAGTTGGTTGTATTTGGCCCATAGCATACGCTATTTAGTATTTATCAGTTAATACAATGCAGACTCTACCACAATTATGAAAGGGCCTGGTCATTGCACACTCTAAAAGTAGTATAAGGGGTGAGCTCATTTATAATACTATGCAAGTTACAAAAAATAAATTCCCTACACACATCAGGGTTTACATTCAATAATAAGGATACCTTCATCAATTTATTTCAAGGGACACGTTACAAATAGGCAAAATCGGGTCTAGATAATTTAGGCAGTCAGTATAAACTTCGAGTAGTTGGCATCACAACGTTTATATTGCGACACGTGGACATGTTTACCTCCGACTATGACGTCACAGGGGTTTCTCCACTCGCTCAACCAATGGGAGCGCAGGAGAGGTTCCTTCCACAAGTGCCACGCCCACGTTCGTCAGTTCAAACATTTCTCTCGACTAGAGAAGATCTATATATCTCACTTGAAAAATAACGTAACGTTCTCTCGGTCTTATACATGTCAAGGAATGAGACCCCGACTCGGTTTAGTAAGTGTCCATCTTGGGTCATCTTCTTTTGGTCCATTTTCTCTAAGACTGATCGCTTTGGTACTCAGGTTCTTTACACTGAAGTTGTATATTCCGCCGCATATTAAGATGTGGATGAAAGGCATTACTAATTGCCATGGCCTTTTTAGCTTGAAAGTTCATCTATAGCCTCCGTGAAAACGTAGCACTCAATGTTAGTCATATGTTCAATTATTTTGTTATTCTAGATAACAAATAGCATTACTCCTGAATGGATCAGGGTGCTGTGGTCCTTTTCTTCTCCCTACATCTGGATGTGACTTTGTTGTGTATACGTTTATCACGAAACTCACACACGTTAGCTCCACTGCGAGTAGTGCGGGTTTTGAGTGTATATATACATATACAGATAGTAATGGGAGGAAATGCTGATGTTGTGTGCTTTTACCACTTTACTCGTCCTCCTACTCATCATAATTACCGTCCCCAAACTCTACTTTGCATAATATTGCCCCTCTTCTGCCTCCCGCCTCACCCCGACCACAACCTCCTATAGTCTATTGCTGATTAATAGCATGTTTAATGTATAAGCAGCTGATGAGGAGTAAAGCCTGGCCTACGCGTTTAAATTTCTCCCCAGTTGAAATAACCAACTGTCATTGGGGAGCTCTTCTAGTGATGTATACAACCACTATGGGCCTGGCGAAGGATTTGTTAGTATCAAAGATGGAGTATATACCTGCATTCTTCTTAACCACACACCCGATTATTCTTCCCTATTCTGTTCTGTTCTCTTCTGTTGTGCTCTGCCCTCTTCTCCTCTCATCTCTACTCTATCTTCTGGTTACCGTTCCTCCCCCCCCCCCCCCCCCAATCCATTTACATTGTGCAACGGATGATATTTTGTTGCTTAAATAACCATGTTCTTTGTTTCCTTTGTCTGAATAGATCAAGCTTATCATTATTTGATTCTGTATCGAGACGCTTGAGAGTTGATTTGGGAGACTTATGCACCTGTGTGCCCATCTCTCTATGGTCATCTTTCTCCTTCTGCCAAATCTCAAACCCTGGAGAGCTCTACACTGCTCAAAACTGCTTATTTGGAAAGGCAATCGTTTATTCATACCCTCATTCAGTCGTATCAAAATACTAGCAATGGCTATGCGTTGAGCGCAAGCCGGATTTAACACCTCATTTCCCCGCTCTTTCATTTCCCAAAAGACAGCAGTGCAATCATAACAAAACATACCATCACATTTTCCCAAATTGAATAATTAAATCCGTCCCACTTGTCCTAACCCTAAAATAAAATTACAGAGCTTTGTTTTCCATGTGTGTACATTTTTCTTGACTTGTATTCATACTCATATTTGGAAATTCGAGATGAAGTACTGAGCAGAGAGAGATTTGTTGGTAAAAAGTTTATCATTGCTGCGCTGTAATATTCGTTTGGCATGCAGAAATTACCATTTCTCCAGCATTGCTTTCTTTGTGGAAAGCTTCTCCCAAGCCTTATTACTCGTGTTATTGTTATGCTTGGTGGTTGGGTGCAGGTCATATTCTCTGTATTCAAAGACTGGTGACTGAGGAGAGCCAAAGTGAGGCAGTTGAGGGAACACTTGCTGTCAGAGAGTACAAATCTCTCACTAGGGGTCACTTGGTACGGGCCTCCCCCTGTGGACGGACTAGGGATGTAGGAAGTATTTTTCATGGCTCAATTTCTCACTTAATGTTTTATTCCCCCTTGCTCTTAAAGCATTTAGTTATTTAGTTGTACTTCTGAAATTAAGACATTCTGTTATCTCTAATCTTCCACTTTGATATATCTTTATTTCCTCACGAATATAAATCAAGACCTATACTTTCAAAGAAAGCATGATAATGGCGACACTTTCCAATATCGTTACTTGTGTGTTATGTTATAAATGTCTTTAGCAACCAATAGGTAACCTGATTGATTTATTATTTTATTCAATTGAAGGATACAGTCTAAACTCGCCTTTAGAAGCTTTCTCTTGTGAATTGTTTCAGTCAGATTCAATTGTCCATGGTATCATTGTTTCCCTAAGTGAGTGTCCTCATTGTATGCTCCTCCTCTTTCCTATCTTGGCCTCGGTCCGGCAGTTGCTTTGTTGACATTTAGGGTGGCATTGGGCCTTGGCTGTCCCGGTGATTATGGGTTGTTGGGCGCAGGTCTCCCGGCATAAATACGATCCTATGGATTTATTGTGGGATATTATTTCGCTAGGGCCAGCTGGGTTTTGTTTATATTTATGAGGCGTTGTGTGGCGCTGCGGTATATAGAGAGATCACTGGTGCTTTGTTACCAGGACTTGCAGCTTAGTGAGGGCATTGATCTTTTGACAAGATGCAGAGGAGAGAGAGGGAGAGAGAGAGAGTAGTATATGGAAATAGGAAGAGGAGGAGAGAGTATATGGAAATAGGAAGAGGAGGAGAGAGTAGTATATGGAAATAGGAAGAGGAGGAGAGAGTAGTATATAGAAATATGAAGAGGAGGAAAGAGTATATGGAAATAGGAAGAGGAGGAGAGAGTAGTATATGGAAATAGGAAGAGGAGGAGAGAGTAGTATATGGAAGTAGGAAGAGGAGGAGGAGAGAGAGGAGAGAGTAGTATATGGAAGTAGGAAGAGGAGGAGGAGGAGAGAGAGGAGAGAGTAGTATATGGAAGTAGGAAGAGGAGGAGGAGAAGGAGGAGAGAGAGAGAGAGAGAGTGAATGAGAGACAGATAGACACACATAATTTTTAGTTTAAGATATATATCTATTTAGCAGACAGCATTACGAATTTTCATGACTATTCTCAGCCATCACTGATGGAGACAAATATGAATGTAAATATGAACAATACTTTACATCTTTCTAGCATATAACAATCCAAGTATCCATTTATAGACAGAGTCAGACAGAGAGAGACAGAGACAGAAGGAATGGAAAATAAATGAGGTCCTAATTTAAAACAGGAGGAAGAGAGGGAGTGTGTGTGTTGTGGGGGGGGGGGGGGGGCGGAGGGAGAAGAAGAGAGAGCAAAAAGACAGGAAGAGGTGGGAATGAAAACCAGAACATAAGAAAAAAGGAAGTGAGGGAGGTAATAAAAAGAGAAGGAGGGGAAATAGAAAGATAGAAAGGATTCTGTATGGGAATGAAATAAGGTAAAGAAAGGTCATGGCAGAGGTCCTTTCCAACAAATGCCCTTGAAGGAGATTCTACCAGTGCTGGCAATTGGAGAATGTGAAGCAGAGATTTCACAGATGGAGCAGAAGCCTCTGACATGATTGGGTTTGCTTATGACGAATGTAGACCTTGGGATATTGGTATTGAGCATGTGGACTGGGGTATAATTCACTGCTGACCTGGTAACTGTAAGAGAGGTGGTGGAGGAGAGTGTTGCTCCTTGATCAACCCTGACACGCCTGCCCTATATCTCTCACTTATGGCTACATGAAACTTACTTATCATAAAGTGCAATGACCTAACTGACGATGTCGAAAAGCAGATCTTATATGGTGGGACCATTGCTTTGGGTTTTTGAAATATTATTTCATAATTTTCCAGATCTTCATGTTGTTTGTAATAATATTATGTGCTTTAGTATTTATGCCCTTTAACATGTGGCACATATGATGGTACGTGTTAAGAATATTAAGCAATAGTTTCACCGAGGCATTGCCCCAACTCCTCGGTCTGCCTCAGCCCTCTCCCTAGGTGTTAGGCTTAATATGCCAATGATATCCATACTCCGAGGCTGCATTATTGATGCCGATTGATAAAATGCCCGCATGAGGAATGGTCTCTCAGAGGACAATAAATGACAATTGTCCCTTTGGGGTATAGAGCCTTGGAATGCTATACACATTATGTGTGTACCATGAGCTGATGTTTTTGAAATTTGGCTCGGTAAGAATTACTTGCAACGTTTCGACTTTTACAATCAACTTCTTATTCAAAGCAGAATATTTTATAAATGGTACTTAATAGGAACTAACATGGAAGTCATGACAGTTTTAATTTGTTCAACCATGAGAAAAGGCTAAAACTAAAAGGAAAATGATTCCCAGGAATAAACTTCCTTCTGATGGGTCATGCTTTTATATTTTCCTTTGAGATAATCCCAAATACTTGGACGAGGGGCTAGTGGAGTGCAAGAAGTGGATGTATTGAACCCAGTTTTTGACAAATGTTGTGACCTCATTTGACTTAAACATGAACAAATCCATTTTTCTGATTCCGATATTGACTTTGTCAATAAGCCCTTTAAATACTCAGCATTGGTCACATTCCCTCAAATTCAAATCTGCCACATGCGCTCCCGGTGGGACCCGTCCAGGACCCAGTTTTTCAGCGCCACCTATTTCCCCGCGCCATGCTGCGTTTCCCTATAAATATTTATAAGGCCGTATTAGCAGAGCCACTGTGAAAAAGCATCACGTGCGACTTTCCCTCCTTCTTGTCAATCAAAAATGAAGTTGACTAAAGCATTTCTTTGGCCTGTGAATGATATCTCCTTGTGGCACCGTATTCTCTCAGCTGGCATGTCTTTCCTCAATCCTAAAAGTCGCCATTAATGAGCTGATTCCTGTGACCTTATCTCATAATTGACATATATGGGAGTGTGTATGGGTGTCATCTCGGCTTTTTCATCCCTGCACAATAGCTGGGTAAATATTCAGATATGCCTTGAATAATGTGACAGGTCGAGGCATTCCCTGTCATGCTGGAATATGGCCATGCTCATAAAGAATTCCTATACTCATCAAGCGAGCTTGGGTCACTCGCTATGTGGAGCCAGCTTTTCCTTGATCTCCAGGATGCTCCTATATATATGTGGCAAATATTTCATCCGATTATCGAAGACAAACTCACACAAATTCAAGGATGTCCTTCATTGCCAGCTAAGGGGATGAGAGAAACTTAACTATAACAAGCTATTTGATACATGTTGGCGCTGTCAGTCAGTTTCCTTCTGGTTTCTTGTTTGGTATATTTTCTTAGTCTCCGTCTGGTACCTCCATCTTTAAAATTATAGACAGGAACGATGCAACAAAACCAGCCTTGGTGGATCTCCTCTATTTTACCATCTATTGTATTGGTAGTTATATTCCCTCCCTGCAAGTTTCTTTTACAATTTTGCTAATTTATTTGCAATGCAGAATAAACTGCTGAACATATCTGTATCTGCCTATACATCGAGTGCGGAGTAAACCTTCTGAATTATGAATTAATAATATATTTATAATTACAAATCATCAGCACTAAACGCTTTCTGTTTGTTTGTCATAAGTTATTAGGGCTCAATTCAAATGATACGACTGAACTTCATTCAATACCATGTCCTATGATAACGATCTATTGGGTATTTATGTATCTATACCCTTTCATATGGCTACATATCCTGAGTGTCTGTGCGCCGTGGTTTAAACCCATAATAGTGTTTTATATAGCCATAAATACAAGTCTTATGTTGATTAAGACTTTTATTGGGGCTCCCATACCACGGATACAGCATACAGCCTTCCTATGAGGGATATGTAGGGTCATTTCCCCTCCCTTGGCATCTGGTAAGCTGAAATGGACGGCCTAATAATATTTTATCTGGCATCAAGAAGGCATACCCTCTATAATTGGATATTTTAATTAATAACTTATATTTTATCATCTTAATAATGTTACCATGTTGAATTAAAGGGTCAGTAAACGGGTTCATAGTCACTTTTAGGACAACAAACTTCATGCCGCCATAAATACAACATCCAAGTATCAATTTTTTTACCTCCATTTATGTCTAACTTATAGTCACTTACAGGCCCGAATTGAGAAAGCTTACTTGAAAAGGTCTGTTTAGCACAAGAGGGCACTGAGAGTGCTGTGTGACGTCATAGAGGCGCGCCAGAAATGTACATAATATCCCTACCTTCCCCCCCCAATCTCACAGCAATTGAAGCAGTTATGCAATACAGCTAATACCTATTCAAGAACCAGTCATGAGAGGTCAATAATTGGGTTGGTACACCCTCCTTCTTTCTAGCAGCAATTATGAGAGCTGTTTATTATGTTCATTGCATGTACATTTCAAGATTGGTGCACCTTTATGACGTAGGCAAACAGTGGCTCCTTGAATGAAGTGTTAAACTGTGTAACTACTTTTTCACTCCTTTAAATGGGTAAAACTCACTAAATAATAAGTTGAATTAAGTAAAACTGGGGTGGTTACATTTCAATAATAGCAGGGAAATGGATTTGCTCATAATATTTGGGGGTTTACTGACACTTTAAATAAGATCAAGTGTACGGTCAGCTGAGGGTAAATCTGTATTCAATAATTTGAATTTGAATTTCCCCCCGATTTACGATCTACGCCCCAATTTATTTCATGGGCTATGCCGAATATTCCAACTGTCTGTGAATATTTGTGTCAAATAGTTCAGTAATACTTCTTAAACTTCTTCATCTCAATGGTTATATATCCCATACCAATTCCCCTTTTCTTTTTCTTTAAATTCAGTCAATACAGTCATCTTCCCAGTCTCTTGGGGAAGATAATCACATTTATAGAGTCTAGGAAGGATATTAGTGTACCAGAGATATGCGTGTATGTATTATACATTTCCCTACCCTTGACGGATCTTCCCGAGCAGACAAACGAATATGCTCAATGTAAAAAGGTCCAGTATGAATCAAAAGCACCAGGAATGCCTATGGGGTAAGAATCGTGTTCCAACATTCAAATACCATTTATCCCAAATGTAATCTTATTCAAAATGTATTTGACAGTCTGACCCTCGATCATAGCCATAAGCGAGTGTATTTTGATCCTAAATTTGATCTCCCCTGAAGGTCAATTTTTTTTCATCTTATGACCATCTGAAGATACATTCATTTCCTGTCCCGACTTTTTTGTCTGGCTTTCCGCACTCTAGTCTATGCGTATCTCCTACACGTTGATGCACTTTCCGGAAATTCCGAAATTTAATGTAACTGTATTTTGCTAGTTATAAAATTATGAATAGTATTAATATTATATGTAATCAACGCACCATGCCCATAAAATACCTTGATAATTCCCACTGCTCAATTACGCATTGCTATCCTGTGTATAGCTGAATTCACTGTTGACTTTTCATGAAGTTTGTCATTGGCCCTTTTTGTGTGTTAGGCCACAATGTATGTGCTCTGGACATAGTTAAGAGGAGCAGGTGGGGATGTCTTCTCTGTAGTCTGATAAAGATGTACCAGCCTCTGAGCTCCTCGCGTTATTTTATGTCTGAGTGCCTCATCAAATTGACCTGCCAGCAGTAGAGGACAATTATTAGTCTTTTTCCTTCTCTCTCAGTCTGTTTCTCTCTATGCCGACTCCCTCGTCTCTCTTGATAGGCACATACATGCTCGTCGGTCTACCTAAAATATTGATGGGTCTGTGTTAATTATCTTAATGTTGTATTCTTTTTGTAACGCACATTTATTCCCTGTTCAAGTGCTCGATAACATTTCTTTGATTGATTCTTTTTTCCTTTAGAGTCCTAGGGATGCCGATATTTCTTCCCGTGAAATCATTATCAATTTGAGGGATTGACTAACTTGTTGACCCCCTTTTTTCCGACCTTTTCCCTGCTCTTTCCCGGGTCCTTTTTCTTGTGCGTGAACACAATGTGGAATCTGAATAGCGTGTCGTAATTAACGACCCCTTGCTCGAGAATCTTCGCATAAAAGTTTCTTTCTAAAGTGCATGTGCCTGACAAACTTCCTGATTTCTTCGCTTTTAACAATCCTCCAGGTTCTAAAACATTTACTATGACTAGCACTAGTTCAGTGTTTGGGTCTGTACATATATACATATTTGTGGCCTAAGTGTTACTCTCTAGTTCCTCCGCCCCCTCCATCTCCACCTCCTCCACTTTTATGTAATATTTATACCTAGGAGTAAGTTGTTGGTAGCTGGTACTGGAAGCTATAGAGCCCTTAGGGACCTTCCTCCAGGGCTCTGGCCTCTGGCTCCTGGTTCACAGGACATCATCTGAGTTCCTCCAGTTCGCCTCGCCTGCCAGCGCGATTGTTCCCCAGTGACGCGCGACGCGACTCGGCGGCACCGCTCCACCACCGCAATCTGCCTCATCTACGCATGCTCAGGAGCACGCTCAAAAGACTTTGGCGTCAGGCGTCTGAGATTGTCGCAGAGATGTCGTCAGTGGGAAGCTGGGCGATTTTTCATGGGGGTGAAGATCTTGCGCAATGAGGCACGGCTTTCTATCAGCAAGAGGAGAAGATAGGGGGGGGGGAGTGGGTTGTGTGGGGTTGGGGGTCGGGGTGGATCGATGGCAAGATTTGGGGGTTCTGGGGGGATTGGACAGGACGGGGGATTCCCCACTAATATACGAGGGGTGGAGCAGAGTGAAATGGAGAGTGTCTATACAGAGTGTATTGGTTATGATGCATCGCATTTGAAGGGGTTCTTTATCAAGCATTGAATTTCCTGTTTGATACCGTCCTTTGAAAAATATGAATTGTATATTTTGTATTTGTATTTATTTATTCAGTCGCATTTTATCCTATACAGACAATGTTTCCAGTTGACCTACATGAAAAATCAATATGTAAATCATGTGGGTATTCTTTATTTCAATAGTGGGTAAAGTCATTTGCTGACATACTTTTTTTTTTATAAACATAACTTGTATAGGCCTACTTTGCATCTTCTCTTTTTCCATTTATACTTTAATATTGCATTGGAATTCTTATAAGAAATCACTGAGTGAGGAATGTATTACAGGTGAAGTATTGGCCAGGCAATTCTCAATGTACTGATAGCAATAAGGTGGAAGTAAATTAAAGGAGTGAACAGTGACATGTGAATTGATGCGAAGGATAAGGAAGATATGATAGAGCTTTTCGCCTCCCCCAACCCTCTTCCATCCTCCCCCTTACTCCATACACTCCACTGTGATCCCCTGGGAAGCTGGTCTTGGCTGAAGGCGAATCCAGCGAAAGAAGCCTGTAATCCTTTGTAGATTTTCTCCCGGGATCAAAAACATATTGGCTTGCCTTTTTAGTGGATCCTTTAGATCTATATGGGACGTGAGGCCCACTTTCTCTCAATATGCCCTATAAATATCATCTTTTTATAATACTTTTCCATTCACTTCTCTTTCTTATAGCCTTTCTCCTTTCCTTTTAGAAACTATCATCGATCGTAAATTAGGCCTTTCATTGCTTATGTTAACATACGTGTACTTTCATTCAATTCATTCCAAGCTATTGTGAAACTATTAATTTTAATTTCTTTATAAGTATCATCTATTATCCTCGCAAGCCCTCAGTTTTTCCTTGCCATGATACAACCAGGCTATTTATTGTTGCGACCATATCTCTACTGACAATTTATTTACAGTTATTTTAGGGCTTTCCCACTTGGTCGCAAGGCCATGTAACTGATTGAGAGCAGAGATTCAATCGCAAGAACAATCGCAAGCAATCGCTTGTTCCTTGCGACCTAGTGGAGGAGTCATGTAAGGAACAACAGCTTCTTATAGCTCCGTGTCTCTTTCCATTAGTTTCGGCATCCATAGAACTTGGGACTAGAATCATTACCTACCACAGGACCTGGATAAATAAGCGTGCTACTTTGTAACCTTTCCGAGTCATGAAAGCAGCTAACAAGTATTCATATCCCAGCAGAATATGAATCTATTTAAAACTGTATCACCATTAAATAGCTGGGTAGCGAGGGAGGAAGCTAGACAGGAAGCTGCGATCACTGATGTTCATCTCCTCTCGTCAATAACTGGTTTAGTGGATAATGTACAGCTCCAGCCTCTCGAGCTGAGCAACAACTTTACAATAAGCGACAGGCGCTGAGCCTGATATATAGTTAAACCCTGCCCACACACAGCCGATTTGCCTCCCGATTGCTCCCCGATTTGGGTCTTACGATGAATCCTATGATTTCATTTCCAATCCTGGTTTATCTTATTTCAAAAACATAAACCAGGATTTGAAATGAGATCATTGAATTCATCAGGAGACCCAAATCGGGGGGCAATCGGGAGGCAAATCGGCTGTGTGTGGGCAGGGTCTTAGAAAGCTGGGATTTAGCATTGTTTATTTTTGCTGATTCAAAAATGAGCTTTATTGATAAGGTTTACATTAATTTGGTATCAGCGGTAAAATATAGCTTGCCACTCAGATCATTCTGTTAAAGCTGCATTTTCAGCTATTACTATGAAAAAGATATCTTACAAATTTTACTCATGATGTGACCTAGGACTGTTATCAAAAACTTGCTGCTACTATTAAAGAAATAGGTCATGAGGGACTGCGAGCCCTCTGCTGTTGTGTCATATACTCCGAAGGTGGAGGCCACATTTGGAGCCAGGGAACTATTTCGTTTATTCAACACCGAATTGCCTGTTATGTATTTTGGCTGTTGCTAAATGACGTAAAACTACCAGACAACCACAAAACGGTCCGATATACGTTTACCGGTCAGTTATAAAACTCTTAGGTGAAGTAGAATCATGATTTAGTTTTATTTACCAACCGTTGCCTAAATGTTACAATACTTTGAAGCTGAATCGGGCTAAAGAAAATGAGTGGCAATAAGTGAAGTATTTCTCTGACGACCAAATTATAAATGCCACCTTTATAAAGCCACACAGCAAAAATAGCTTCTGAGAATCCTCCATAATCTTGGTTAACTCACTTTTAGAACGGAACAAAGGGTGAAAATGTTCCGTTTTTATCGAATGTTAGCCGAGAATGTTGCTTTAATGTAACATCACAAAACTGGTTCTAGCGTAAATTATAGTTTAGCAGCTGGAGTCTCTGAATATGGTGACTTGGCCATAGTTGAATTTTATTGGAACAGTTGCTGAAACCACTGCATGGCTTAACAGCAGGTTCGGGAATATGATTATGGTGGCGGTCAGGTAATATAATAATTATTTACTATAATATTGGCTAACATTAGGGCCCACTTTTCACTTTGATCAGATTATTTAAACATCATAATTTATCTGGAAAATGGGATGGCACATATCGAATCGAATTTCTAGCTTTGTCTTGTTATTTGACGTATGTAAAACTTCCCCTGCGTCTTATTTTGGGCCAGTATATAACATGGTCCAAAATCTATTGCGTATTTCGAATCTAAATAGTCTTTTCAATTCGCCTATTGGTATGTAAATGAAGTGAAGCTTCATATTTGAGTCTCAACCTTGAAGACTGACTGGACTTTTCTATGGGATGGTGCATATTATTAGTGGCGGATGTAAGAGTGTTGTCATTTTGACGTACTGATCCACCTGCCCCTGCTTCACTCGTCACACTCACTCCCCCTCTCCTACTATAGGTGTTTATCACAAGCTGAGTCCATCTGCATTATTTAGTAGGCTCAGAGCTATATAGATACTTTAATGGTTGTGATTATACTGAAAATTAACCCTCTTTGTCAGTTCATGTCCACGTGGAAGGAAAAGAGAGTGTGGTTTGAATAATATATTATCTGGTAGTGGTCAGTATACAGTTGGCCATATTCTGAAATCAATTTAATTGCATCTTTTTTTATTATACCTATCATAATTTATCTATCAATTCTCAATCTTAAATAACACAAATTAAAATCCTGAAACACTGAAACACTACTTCGATAATTTCATCATGCGATTCACCGTTGCAGACTACACAACAGATTGGCAGCGACTAGAGGTCGGAATCGTCACCGGGTGCACCATATCTGTAGTCCTCTTCTCCATAGCAATGAATTTAATAGTCAAGTCGGCAGAGAAAAAGAGCCGAGGACCGGTCCTCGAATCAGGAGTAATACAGCCCCCAACAAGAGCCTTCATGGACGACATGACCATCACAGCAAAGAGTGTTGTAGAGGGCCGATGGATGCTGGAGGATCTAACGGAGTTGATACACTGGGCACGGATGAAATTCAAACCAAGTAAGTCAAGAAGCGTCGTACTCAAGTGGGGCAAGGTCCAGGACAGATTCAAGTTCAGGATAGCTGATGCTATAATACCTACTCTTAGCGAAGCACCTGTGAAAAGCTTGGGCAAGTGGTTCAAGGATACCCTGGTGGACAAGGATAGCATCGACGAGATGATACAGAAAGCCAAGCAGTGGATGGACACCATAGAGAAATCTGGACTACCCGGGAGATACAAAGCATGGTGTTACCAACACGGAGTCCTCCCGAGGATGACATGGCCCCTGCTAATGTATGAAGTACCAATGACAAGGGTTGAGAGCCTAGAGCGTCTATTTAACCATCACCTACGTAGATGGCTCGGAGTGCCAAAGTCATTCAGCAGCATTGGACTGTACAGCAGGAGCTCCAAACTGCAACTACCACTAATGTCAATCACAGAGGAGTTCAAAGTGACCAAAGCACGGCAGGCATTGATGTTCCGGGATAGTGAGGACACCATGGTACGAGAAGCCAGGATTGATGTCAGGACGGGACGAAAGTGGAAAGCAAGCACAGCCATTGAGGACGCCGAGAGTCGACTGCGCCATAAAGAGATTATTGGCACAGTCGCAACAGGTAGATTGGGGTTTGGCTCAATACCCAGAGCCTCATGGACAACAGCAAGCAAGCGGGGCAAGAGAGAACTCATCCTGAAAGAAGTGCGACTGACAGAGGAAGAGGCTCGAGTTACTAAGGCAGTAGGAATGAGCCAGCAAGGACAATCGACCAGATGGGAGCAAGCCCGACCCAGGAGCATGTCCTGGAAGGACATCTGGAAGATGGACGGGTATAAGCTATCATTCCTGCTCCGATCGGTCTACGACGTGCTGCCTTCACCAAGTAATCTCAGGATCTGGGGATTAGCGGAGGATCCAAACTGCAAGTTGTGTGGAAGACCAGCTAATCTGGAGCATGTGCTGTCAGCATGCAATGTCGCACTAACAGGAGGGCGCTACACATGGCGCCACGACCAAGTTCTGCGGGAGATCTGCGCAGCCCTGGATTTACATCGGAGAAAGAAGAGAAAGATCGAGAAAGGGCCCAAGTTTATCAACTTCGTAAGAGGTGGAACAAAAGGCAGCTCAAACAGACCACCAAGCGGCATCCTGGCAACAGCCAATGACTGGCAGATGCAAGCTGACGTCTCTGGGAGATCAACATTCCCAAGACAAGTGGCAATAACAACACTGCGACCTGACATTGTGCTGTGGTCTCCAGGTACGAGGCAAGTGGTTCTAGTGGAGTTAACAGTGCCATGGGAGACCAGACTGGAGGAAGCCCACGAAAGAAAGAGGGAGAAGTACCAAGGATTGGTTGAGGCGTGCCTAGGAAACAACTGGAAGGCTTGGAACTTCCCAGTCGAGGTAGGCTGCCGAGGCTTCGCATCCAACTCCCTCTGGAAAACACTGGGCTTCCTAGGCCTCACTGGAACAGACAGAAAGAAGCTAGTTGGTGTAGTAGGACAGAAGGCAGAAGAGGCATCCTGCTGGATATGGAGGAAGAGGGAGGAGCCATGGAAGAGCTAGTCGGACCCTGGCTGAGTCTGATCACCTCAGTCGGCGCGCCCCCGGAGACCGTAGTGGTACGCGCCGAAACGGTTGATGAAAGGGAGTTCCACCTGATGAGGGGTCCGACTTAGCAGTTCGGTGTTCAAGGAACGGGGGAGTTCCACTGGATGATGGGCCCGACTTCGCAGCGTAAGCTGTATTCTAAGAACAAATTAAAATTCATGAGGCTTCTAGGATTTGGATATTTTACGGCGACATTCAACAAAATCTCTTGAGTGATGAATGTTTTCAAAAATATTTTTTACCACCAATAGCATATATATCTAGGTCAAATAAAGCAGCTTGTTGACAGAGGGTTAAACAACATTTGCTCTTGCTTCAACACCTCTCGCTCATACATGCAGCCATAACTCTCCTCTCTAAGCCCCCACTCTATGCTCGATTTCAAGAGGGATAAATTATACTGCTGTTTGAAATGAAGGGGACCTATGAGGACCATTTTAGTGTCTGGGTTGGATAGCTTCCCTGCGAAAGCGCCAAGCAGCCTAGCTATATAGCTATAATATGGCTATGCATATATAATTTGAGTGGTATTCATGCCAATGCTGTATGAGCTGATGGGAACTGATTATCTACTCTACATTTCTAGACTTTACTTTACAATTTACTTTGGCAATCCGCTCTTTGTCATACCTGTTTCAGATCGGGTTAAATTAAATTTAGACCTGATAATGCATGTATACACTCGGCCATCCTATTGTGACATCAGTGAGCGTAGGTATAAGTGATAAATCACGGAACAGATTGTCATTAAAAATATGAACATGACTATGTACAGATACAAGTATAAGCTATTCACGCGTACACATATAGCAAGGTATAGGGTTGATGGTTCGGCTGACACACCGTGTATCCACGTGCCTCGTCAATATACTTATTGCACACAGTACATTACATGAGAATGCAATTTACTTCCTGCATATCCTTTTCCGATCAAAATAGGACCTAATAAACGTATGTATGTGTAATTACCCCTGGTTCTTTGAGGAAGAGAAATAGTAACAGGACAAATGTCTACTATAACTATTCCATTAAATGAAGGATATGGGAGCAGACTAGGCAGTTTTACTGAGGCATACTGTAGTGTGTATATACAAAGTCTGTTTATGAAATGCAGGTAAAGAAGAAAGAATGACAAAACAGTGACACGTAAATTGTGGTTCCACCTTGTGGACAATATAGAGAATTACACATATATACAGTAAGGCAAGGTAGTGTAAGTAGTATATGAAATATGGATGACTGTATGGCATTACATACATAGAGAGAATGGAACAAGCCGTCAGTAATCGAAAATTTATTGGACGACATTCGAACCAGAATCACGGGTGGATTACCGATCGTGGGGGTTCACACAACCTTCACTCAGTGTGAATTTGTTGACATGCTTCGCCGAGAGCCAAGAGCCAAGGCTCCGCAAAGCATATCAACAGCTATTTTTAGACAACTACATTTTTATGGTACGTGCACCTCTCAAGAGGGATGCGCATGTAATAAATATATGTATTGTGTTTGTGTCATGACAGCTAACGTATATGATTACAAAATCACAGAGATTAAATATCTATGAATATTAAATATAAACCTGTAAAGATTCATGCATAACCGCATGGTGCTTCAGACATATTAGTGTATATATATATTATATATATATGCCACGGTAGTTATTGCTATCCATAACGTGGACACTGGATATCAGGCCTGCCAGCCGTGCTGAGGTAATCTTCCTCCTGCTCATCACGCCTTGAGAAAAGTGTAAAAGAGGATGAATATTTCACCCGAATCATCAGCTTGCCAGGGGCGGATTGCCCTTCAGGGTGTCCTCTGTTTGCAAAAATCATCACCGATGAGTATGCCTCACTGTAGGTCTGATACCAAATCTGTCTTGTAGTTTTGTCTTTTTACCTCTTGTATGAAAGTTTACCATTCTCCATCACTTTAACCTGTATGTAGATATTCTAGACTATCTCAGTCTCCGCCTCACGCTATTCGAACACTCACTAATGTAACTTTGAATCTATTCTCTATAATTTTGGATAACAATTTCTGCTGCTTTAATTTTGCCATGTTTTTTTCTATTACACATAATTACATGATGTACATGATTTTATATATTCCTCTAGAAAATAAAAAAGTAAGATTTTTCAATGGTATCCCATCTTCCCATCTGGTTCTACATTCTTTCACCCGGCGTTCTACCCATTGGTAATCTGATTTGTTATGCATTTCATTTTGGTATTGATATTTTTTACACAGCATCATTTTTTTCTTTTTTTCCTGGTGTCTATCTGTGTTCCTTTAAACTCGGATTTCCCTTTACCAAAACCGCTGAGAAAGCCATTGAAAATGATATCCGATCTTGTTTAGGAATGAAAGATTTTAGTGTCGCCAACAGTGTCGCCAACTCTTGTATAGATCTAAACAATTCTCGCTATCAGCATTCCTTTCTCTGCCCTGCTCTTTCCTTGGACGATTTTTGCCGCGACACCACTCGTAGTGCACCATGTAGAATGTCCGCGGGGACATCATATCTGTAGACACCGCGTCGACGCCGAATCAATCAAAGTTTTTTTTTACCTCCCCGGAAGTGAATTGCATTTCCGGTCATTGCTAAGTCTGGTAGCTCTTCGCCTGAGATTGGGACCTGGAGCAGCCAATATCTTTATAGGTCTTCCCAAGGAGTATCGACCATAGACACCACGTATCTTTTTTCTTCAAGGAACTGTATTCTTTAAAGGTGATGGATTGATATTGAGTATGCAAACAGTTTGTGTTACATAATCTTATGATTAAATTTGATATGTTAATCAGGTTAATTGTTTGGCTCCCATTATTCGTCGTTGGGGAGGCTTTAGTTATATATCAGTGAAGCAGGAATGTTTTTTTTACAATTTGTAACGGATCAATGCATCCATTTGGTTGTATCATTTTCCAGTTCAGGATATATGTTGATGTCCATGGGCTAATATATCGATATATTTCTTCATTTGGGTTTCCTTGCACGGTCGGTATCCTGTTTTGTGATGACATCGTAGGATATTGTGTATGAAATAGTTCTAATTGGATGGTTGCTGAGTATATTGGCGATTTCGGCTTGCCTATTATGCTATCTCTTCGAATTTGCAAAATATGACAAATATTTTCGGGACCAGATCAATTTCAGAATAATTTCGGTAAAATTGAGCTAGATTAGTATTTCTCCTTACTGCATGTGCATACTGTGGTGGCTTGCTAGGGTGGTGAAACAAAGCATTGATGCGAGCGCAGAGCCAACTATATGGGTAAGATTTTCAGAAAATGTACAATTGGCAGCTGTACACATTGAGTACATTCTGCTAAATCAGGCTGCAATTTGGTCAATACTAGATGAATTCTAGTATATTTGACATTGCATTGATTCTAGCAATCTGTTAGGTTAGGTTGAACTGTATTTTGAACTTTATTTTCGTCTGAAACTTGGGTAATTTCAGAGAATTGGTGATAGTGAATTGTACATTTTCTGAAAATCTGACCCATATAAGGGAGGCCTGGAAGGAGGCTGACAGAAAGATAGCAGAGATATATATATTGCCATGAGTATATTTAGTATTCATTAACCGCCACCCTCTCGCCCTCCTACTGGTGTAACATGGAATCATGCAGGGTGGCACATAATAATGGCTGACAATAATGACGTTGGATAAAGGCAATATCTAATACCCCTGGCAGTCCTTAGTAAATCATAATTACCTCATCCTTACATCACACACGGGAGGTATTATCATCTAATCCTCGCCCGATCCACTCCCATGCCAACTCTCATATATCAGCAAACCTGTCATTTCACGGGTGCGACATGTGATGGGTAAAGCCGAGCCCACACATTCAAGAACTCAGAGCCGAATTGGCCTTGAGACATGTACAATTCGTATGATTTCAAAATCATTCATAAGAAACATACTTGGGTTCGGTAATGTGGGGGCTTTTTTTATGAAGAAACCTCCAATTTATACGACAAATCGTGGGTTTTTACAACAATTTGTAGGCAACATTTTGGACTTTTCGTGAGTCCCTACTTCGTACGAATTGCGAATTCTTGAATGTGTGGGCCCGGCTAGGGGAACACGCTACCCCAGACATTAATTATCCTTCAATTGTCAGAATGAAGAGCATGGAAGTCTCATTGACATTGGTGCCAACCAAGGCAATCCATGTGGTTAAAAAAGGAATTTTACACTGTATGAAATTCCAAAGCTGTCAAATACATTTATATAATTATATGCGCTAGAATAATTAGACTATATCAATTAAGGCTACGCTTGTAATTATTATAATAGGAATTGTGAACACCGGATGGATTCGTGTATCAGGGAGGACATTAGATATTCATCGAGGGTGTTTTTAAAAATAATAAATGCAAAATTAGGGATATGGACATGGGAGCCAACAACCACAACGGACGAAGCCAGACGTCAGATTCTACAATTTAAAACCTCTAGCTATTCTGACAGGTTTTCTTTGTAGAGTTCTCTCCCCCCGTGGACTCTAATATTGCGACGCATACATCAAATCCCGTGTATAAATTATGAGCTTAATTAAATGATAAGAATGGCTGTTGTGGGGATAATATTATATATGAGATTTCCAGGGTGAAGAAGGCTGCTCTTGTATTAGACCCATCCATCATTTCTCTATGATTTTATCATTTAGATATTTCTATACGTTATCGATCATCCTTATAGCCTGCATCAAGTCTGGTGTTAACGTAGATGTTAAGGGAAAGAGCGTAGAGGATATTTATTACAGTTTTCAATACTGGATCTCTCTTTAATCATAAATCCTATCTAATTGCTTTGTCATTGGATAACAATTGGTCATTTATTAATTCTTAACTTCATCATCTATTGGTTTCTTTTCAGTAAATGGTATCTTCTTCAGTCTTTCTCCGATCATATGAGGCTGATGCTGTTTCCCTCATCTTGTCGCTTATTTGCTCTGCATGTATCTGTCTGTCTGTCGTTGTCTGTCGTTGTCTGCCCCTCTTTCCCTCTAACTGCCTTGTTTATCTCTATCATAATATTTCCTATTACCAGCTTTCATCATCCTCTTCTGTCTGATCTCTATTCCTCTCTCTCTCTCTCTCTCTCTCTCTCCTTTTCTCCCTTTCTCCCCCTCTGTCTGTTTCTCTCTCCCTCTCCCTCTCTCTCTCCCTTTCTCCCTCTCACCCTCTCCCTCTCCCTCTTCCCCCTCTGGCTCTTTCTCTCTCCCTCTCCCTCTCTGTCTCCCTTTCTCCCTCTCCCTCTTCCCCCCTCTGGCTCTTTCTCTCTCCCTCTCCCTCTCTCTCTCCTTTTCTCTCTCTCTCCCTCTTTTCCCCTCTGGCTCTTTCTCTCTCCCTCTCCCTCCCTCTCCCTCTCTCTCCCTCTCTCCCTCTCCCTCTCTCTCTCCCTCTTTCCCCCTCTGGCTCTTTCTCTCTCCCTCTCTCCCTCTCTCTCCCCTCTTTCTCTCCCTATCCCACACACCTCTTCCTACAGTAGTCCCCCCAGTACGATATACCTGGCCTTGACCTGGCAGGAGGGAGGGGGTTAAACTGTTAAAGAGGATTCGATACCAATTTCACCTATGGTGGAAGAGCTTACAAATTGGTCTCATCATCGTTACAATAATTGACTGGTTAAAGCCAGCAAAGAGATGTCTAGCATTGATTGGTGTGGGGCTTGTGTCCGAATTAAAGATATTGATTCATTCTTTAAACAAATAAAGGGGACTTTCTTATGGTAAAGTATTGAAATATTATTACTTCTATTACGGCATGTATTTATTTTCTCTACATTGAAGAAATCAGAAAAGGAAGTATGAACCCAAGCATTGGGTCAAAAGTCCCATGATCCATAGACAAAAACGAGGTATACTTTCAGATGTACTTGAGATTAATGAATTAGCAGGAGTCAGAAGCCAAACTAGGAAGAGGGGGAAACAATGGAAAGCCTGCTGCGGACCCTTCAGCTTGCCCATTTACAATGATCTGGTGCACTCGCGCATAACATAATGTGCCCAGTGCTGGTACTACTTAGGATAGACTAGCCTTGTTACCCTTAATTACTACACACGTACTCAATCACTATTTGCCCCTTTGATAAATGCCCACGACAGAAGCCATGTACTTACTCCGGACCACCTAATACTTCCCTGCTCACCACAGAACCATTAAACATACCCGCCCTCCCATCCCGGCACAGGATTACCAGTATCTACCTTAATCCTTTTTTCTGGGAGTAACACTTTAGTGTCCTTTACAAGAGAAATGATGCTGTTTTGATTTTTCTTTTTTGAATTTTGACTTCAACCATTAATATAATGCTGAAGATATATTTAAAAAAATTGCTGAAATCATCCTTTCTGAATGCACCAAACTAGTCTGGTCATTTCCATTAAGGCCATGATTAAACATCGCTGAATAGAATCATTGCAAGGTAAACGCGGTTGAAGTACACGTTTATCTGGCGCATTTATAACACGATTGCTCCTAGAAACTGAGATAAGTGATTACCTGTATGTTACTGTTCAGATATCTAGTACATCTCCTGACCTAGGCAAAATGAACATATAGCCCATCAATATGCATCTGTCGTTTACAATGATGATCGCTATAATTATGATGAAATCTTCCACGGCCATGATATAGCCACTGCTTTCGATTCATTTAAAGGCATCTCACTGCTCCTCTCCTCTTCTAGTTCAGTATAGAGTTTGTACATCCAAAGGTCATCAGATTCCCCCCCCCCCCCCTGTCCTTTTACATTAAAAAATAAAATCTCATTCTTAGTGACCTAAAAAGGCTGATGATTGTTACGGATGGAGAGAATGACGCTGGAGTGGGAGACTTAATGGAATCATTAACACGTAAATGGATCCAATTTCATACTCGCCCACCACTCGGTCTCGCCGGTCGCTGGCTATCACTTGAGCTCTCTGCCTCTCCAGCCTCTATCTTGACTCTCACCATCTATAACTCGCACGAGTCTAAATGCCACTGGACAATTTATCTACTGTCATGCACATGCGATGGTAATTCGGCTTCCATGATTAGCCCTTGTGATTTATCAGTACATTCTGAAGCATTAAATCTGTGGCAGAGAGGCCCTCAAAATTTCATTACTGATAAGCGATTTTCTGTGTTCGCCACCAGTCCCATGCTCGCTCATCAATTACATTAGTGAGGGTGATTAAAAGATGTTTTCTTTATATGTACCCATATGATCAATAATTCCTCTTAAAATTAATTCCAATTCATCACCGGGCATCCATGCTTCGTCATTTTTAATTGACTTGTTGGAAGAAGTGAGGTTGCTTGGTTAGGAACACACCTAAGGAACACACTCAAATTGTTGTTACAGCATCTTAGTTCTACGTGGACAGACTACAAAGAGATGCTAGATGAGCAAAGCCTCGGAGTTCCCTCCCTCATAAAGTCTAGGTTTAATACAAGCTTGCTTGATTGGTATAAGGCAGATTATTTTACTAGATCTATCTGAAGATAAACAGATGGCAGTGGAGAGTATTTTAATATAGCTTGGCTGCATCCATGTGGGACTCTTTCATTAATAATTATTCTTGAGGATATTCATTAAGGTACATTTAAGGTTACCTATTCTTTCTTTCTATGTTCATGGTGTTGATAAGGTTAAATTGGCTCTCTTCCAGTGTCAGTAGTTATTTTTTTTTAAAGAAATTTTATTGAGCTGGTTTTGATGGTTACATTGATATTCTCACAGACTCTTGAAATCTTTTGAAAAATTGCATTATTCATTAGATTATTGCAATTAATTAGTTATGATATTGAACATTCAGTATTGACCCTGAAGTTCATTGGATTGAATGAAACGTATCACTCAGGTGAAATGTCGTTGAATAAAAACCAATTTTAAAAAAAATGGTATGGGGCCTGTAGAGGTTATTACCAAGATTGCCAATTTGTTTTTGATATTATTTTCATGGCCAAGCACCTACATTTCCTATCAAAATGGCAGGTACTTATGCTGCCTTTGCTTCCTTTACATTTCTTGCTATTTATCCTAATATGCGAGTATTTGAGGTAGTTCCATCCGTGACAGATTTTGAAACACGATCAATGGAAAGGGAAGGTTGAAATTGATTTGTAGGGGGCATAAATACCACTCACTCCTATCGGGAAATGGGAAAATGCGTGCTGGCAAGATATGCAATGATATTGAAGAAAGTTGGTGAAATATTGATTTGTGAGAAATAATTTCTCAAATGTGTCTCAAAAGTGTAATTTTGCTGGGAAAGATTCGGTTTTGAAGATTACAAATAAGAGTTAGTGAACTCCTGGTCTCTCTGGCCTTGGTTGTGGGATTTGTCAGGAACCAGCTGTTGTCCTACTTGGCCCTGTTTGGAAGCAGGTGGTCGTACCTTACTACTCAAACCGGGAACCAGTAAGCTACTCCCACAATGGCAACGGTTCCCCAATCCTGATACATGAGGTCACTCGGTCAGTCCTTAAGCATAGATATAATTATATGCATTTCTGTTTATCGCGTTTTTATTGGATTTAAGTTATGTTTGTGAAGGTAATATACCCGATATTAGACAGTTTAAAACAACCAAAGAAACGCTCTTGAACTGCATTCTCAGCTATTACAACTAAACAAATATTGCCAAATTTACTCCTATTATGACTTATAGGACTGAATTTGTCAATATTCTGCTGCTGATAAATAATTGTATACAAGGATTTAAAATCGAATCACTGAGACAAAACTGCCGCCGGTGAGCGATAATAAGTAAAGTCATTGCATGGACAAAATCCTCCAAAATTTTAGTCCAGTGACTTTTATAGTCTGTCCAAAAAGTAGTTGACACATGATTCCTTAGTTCCTTTAAGGGGAGGGAAAAGTGGGAGATTTTTTACTTCAAACTAATTGCCCCTGAATCACCATTTGCGACCGACCATTGCCGTTTGCGACCAACCATGGCCGTTTGCGACCAACCATGGCCAAATGTACAGCTGTACTGTATTGTGCTGCCTCTGTTCTATGTGCAGCAGCTGTTGTTTTGCTTAGAAGGAAGGCAGAGCTGGTTATACTGGCCCTGTTTCTCCATGGTTGATTGCAATGAGCGACTTGCTGGGCAAAGAGTGGCATAAATAGAAATTAGAAATCTCCCACTTTTCCCTCCCCTTAAAGGGACTAAGAAATCACGTGTCAACTACTTTTTGGATAGACTATAGATGGATTGGAAAAGAATGGAACAAGAAGTAGAAAATGTTCAGTTTTTGACCGACGTTAACTGAGAGTGCAGGATTAAACGCTGGCAAGAATCAGTATCTATCATAATATGATAATATCTCATGGGTCAATTTAGTCTTCCATAAGGAAACCCATGCGACATCTGATCTCATCAGAAAGCATGGAGACAATTCTTTTAATTGATACAAGGACAGCAGTCCTATTAGAGTAAGGCACCTTGCTACTCCCGCCTCTGTTCTCCCTTTGAGGATCTGTGATATGCCAAATTACCAGTGATCAAGTGAGCACAGAAGAGATGCCCTCAAATTAGGCCCTGTGTCCCAGTCAGGGCCACATTGGCCCACTTCTTTAATCTTGGTATCACGGGGTCAGCAGTACAGCAGCAATGATAATTATGGAGGAGCCTTTTCCCCCACCCACGCAATTACAGCTCGGGACCTTTTAGATCTTAGGACATCTCCTGCCTAACCTGAGCACTAATTCAAGCCACTTTTAGAACATTATGTTCTTACAAAGCATATTCGTTATTTCATAGATATTATTCTATGAGAACAAGATTCAATCATCATTTGAATTATGATGTATCTGTTACCATTAAAAGTGTCTGATCCTGTTGATTGATAATGATTGAACATATTGTTTTGTTTCTCTTTGCCCCAAATATTCTCAAAACTGAACAGCGATAAAAGCTCTCTGTGTTCCTAAAATCACCTTAAAAAGTGTTAGCTTCATTTTGGTAAGTGGGTCAGTAATGTGACATCTGTTAAACCAATGGAACGTCCTGACTGATAGCGCCCTCTTCAGGGGACGCCTTGAAGTATGGACCTGTAAAACCTTGAAAATGAAGATTTTTTAAATGTGGCTAATTCAATTTGCCACTTTGATTGGAAAGGCTGAAAAAGTGGTGAGATAACCTCAGCAGAGACTAGCATAAACCCATTTCATTTTCCCTGCATGACACCTATGGGACAGCTTCATGATTTCTTGTTAATGCCTTATCAGAGGGACATGCTGGTATCTCCATGGGTAGCTTACGGCTCGTGAGACAATCTCTGGGAGCATCTGAAGAGAGTGATCGGCGCTCAGCGCAATGTTGGACTTTATATTGGGTTTGAGGCGGCATCAAATGTAGGGCTTGCTCTAGCTATTGCAGGTGTGGGATATGTTACAGCTAGGCAGAGGCTGCTGGAAAAATCGAAGAACTGGATCGGACATCTAGGGTGCTATCGGAATGGATGAGGGCGTAGGGTTATAATCCTTTGTATTACCTGTAGAGTCAGGAAGAATATGAGAACAACTTAGTTGTTCTGTGGGCCCAACTACTAAGATATCAATTAAATGTATTTCACTAGCAATCTTTAATTATTTTGAATACATGAACTAAAATTTAATCGATAATAGTTTCTTAAATACTCTCTGCTGCATTGAACTCGAATATTGATTCTTTGATAGTAAACTTAAAGACTTATTTAATGTTTAGAGTAGTACCTATGCACAGTGTGCCTTGTTGCTTCTACCACCTGGTAACCACATTGACATTGCTAGGGTTAGGGATGGGCCCAACTCTTCAGAGCTCACTGTTGTGTGTCAACACGATTTGCCTGCCAAGCTGAGAGTGATTGGATCATGAGTTTTTCCCTCCTCAGCCTTACTTCATCAGACCACATGCGGCATGGCCAATGATTGAATTGCTTTCATTAAAGCCACCAGCATGCTTAGCCTGAACATGTTTATGTTAACTAGGGTCCGACTGTTGAGAACATGTTTATGTTAACTATATAGGGTCTGACTGCTTAGAACATATTTAGGTTAACTACGGTCTGAATGCTTAGAACATGTTTATGTTAACTATAGGGTCCAACTGTAAGGGTTCTTCTATAAGGAGCCTATTCTCAAAAACAATTAGATTTTTTCCTAAACTTGAATCATTTGTACATATGATCAAACCAAGACCACGTATGATTTTTAAAATCAGTTCACCGACTAGTTTTTAAGATATGAGGTGGCAAACATTTTGATAATTTTGATAATTTTTCAAAACATATTCCTATTCTCACCAAGAACCCACAATAAGATTATTTCACAGCTTTAATACCCGGTATATATACTGCCTGGGAATGTCTTCTTGGTTATGAAATAAAAAAATTGAATTTTCGCCGTCTAGTTGTTTTGTGAGGGCACCCTGAAATATATGAAATAGCAAAATACTGATTTTTTTTCCAGTTAGATTTAGTCAAAATTGTAATTAAAAACCCCAAACTGTTCCAAATTCAATGTATTTTTGTAGAATGCATGGGATGCTCAGGGATTTAAAAAGTGAAATGAACTTTGTACCATTCATATTGATAGGGGGTCGGGGTTAAGGTATGGTACATAAATTGACCCCAAAATGTGATTTTTAATGCTGGTTTATGTTAATTAGGGTCTGACTGTCTGCATGCTTAGAACACGTTTATGTTAATTAGGGCCTGACGTATACCTATTGCTATTCATATTTATGCTTCCTATATTGGAACCGTCGATTAATGTGTTGGTAAGCTATAGGAGGACTACTAGGGACAGGCTTTAACCAGTTGTTATCCTTGGATGCTTGTATTTCCGTTCGTGTCAGTACCCTATGCGTGATACCTCAATTAGGAAGCCTGATACGATTTAAAAAATAATCAATTATGTTTACCCTAGTTGTATCAAAACGTTGATAATTACAGCACGCTAAAACCTTTTGTGTATGCACCAAGAATAATTTGCTTATTTACGTACCGTATGTAAATAGGCTATCTTTGTGAGTACGTTGCATGACGTGCCGTTTTTACCTGTAGCACATCCAAGCTCTTCTATTTTTCTTGATGAAAGCTTTTTCCTTTTGTCCTAATTTCCTCCTCCCTTGTGATCCTCCCCACGCTTTCATGGTGTCACTTACAAGGCTTCCTTTTCGTCTGATCATGTCCTTTCAGGCTGATTTTTTATGTTCTCGTTATTTAGTTTAACAAGCTCTGTTGATGAAATATTAACCCAGGATATATAGTCACAGGCTCATTCTGGAAATACTGTAAAATATATTAATCCTCGGTCTTGAAATCGATTTCTGTATTTCATCCATAAAGGAAATTGTATAAAAGAGGTCTAGAGAAATGTTTCTATCAATGTTGTATATTCAATGCGAATTGAAGCTGCATTCTAAGCTATTATGACAAGAAATATCTGACAACATTTACTCATATTATGACGTATAGGACTGAACTTATCAATATTCTGCTGATGTTATAAGTTCATACGAGAATTTGAAGTCGAATTGGCCGAGACAAAACGGCCACTGGTGAGCGATAATACGTAAGGCCACCACAGGAAATAGATGTGGGTAATCATGAAGCCCTGTAGCAAAACAACTCAACAAAATAATCCAGAACTTTTGGTGAAATTACTTTTAGATTGGTCGGAAAAAAACGCAACATAATGATTAATTAGAAAATCTTGAGTTTTTTAACGATGTTAACTGAGGGTGCAGTTTTAGCAAATGGTTTCAGACTACTCAATCTGTCTGGCATTAGCATTTCTTTTCCTCGCCTACATATGTTGGTGTTGTCTTTTCCCATTTTCTCTCCACTATTGCTAACTGTAGATGTTATCAATCACATTGGATTCATTCAAAAAGCAAGCACTTGATTAAATTCAGTATTCATGAAATCATTTGAAATGTTATAACTCATTGTGTCACATCAGTAATTTTTAATTTATGTGTACTAGCTCCTACCCCTATGGGAGCTAGAGAAGGAATAATTATTAAAGCTTTCCATCAGGTATATAACCAGGTATCGCACGCCCATTCGGGACTTGCCTTTACCATTACTTCCAGGTACTACCATCTTCAAAGCAATAAAAGATATGTTCATACTCTACCGAATTCTTCACTCCTTTATGTTACATCCATTATAACACATTGGTGGACAACACAGTTATGTTACATCCATTATAACAGAAACTTGTTCATATAATTATGGCGATGTTGTAAGTACAGAGCATGCACCAATATTGTCCTTTCATTCACTATACTATGCATACTACCAAAGTTGCCATAAAAATAACTGATGTTAAATCATCATCACCCTCTCGCTTCAAGAGACCTCTGTCCTAAAAGGATAGAGTATTCTGCGATTACACCATCCCAGATGCTACACTCTCCATTGCAGATGAATCTAATGTGTATGGGCGATTCAGCTTACATTGGTTTGAAGTTTAGCCAACTCTCACTCATGACCATGGATTGAGGACGGACAGAGTTTTATTCCAGACTACTTTGCACTCAAATAGCTATGAAACCCAATAGAAATATGCGGTAGTATACTACGATCTATGAGAATGGGAAAGAAAAATTCCACTTGAGGTACAAATAGCGAGAAGAGCCACTTTGAATGCTAGCAAAATCAATGCCTATGCCTTACCTGTAGTAGAAGTTTGAGGCTATAGAGAGTAGGGGAGCAGTTGAGAGCTACTCCACCATTAGCATGGACATGAAGCACCTTAAGAGGCTGTAAAATTACACTAAAATAGGTGAGAGTTGTGCCACTTAACAGTTACCCCACACTCACCTGAGCCTCGGTGTCTTGTATCATGATGCCATTTGTACTCGCCCTATGATGACTCCGGGTCAGCGTTCACATGGACACACTGTAATAATGCACCCATTCGGGTTCATTTTGTCATTTTGAGAATGCCTTTCATAAGATATGAGGCTTTGAATGTCTGATTGGAGTGGTGATTCACTGAGCGGGAGTGGGAGAAAATATAGGGGTGTGAAATCCTGGTGCTCTGGAAGGAGTTCCTCCTATTTTGGTATCGTAGCACACCATTTTTCTATATGAGAAGCTGGTATACATAGGGGATCAATGCCTCGTGATGGAAGGGTATTGTGGAATGATTTGTGATAAATATGCAATATTTTATGATTTTTGTTCACTCATGATTAAACAATATCCCATTGCAATAATAAACATATCCACGACATGTCACAAATAACGTACATATAATTATATATGTTTGTAACAAATTATATTAAAAGGTTCCAGCAAAGTTCAGACATTCATGTACTTAGTAACATATAAAACTACAAATATAAAGCTTGGTCAACCCGTCACAAACTATTACGATAGAGGACTGGAATAGAAAGCACAAAAAGACATGTGTTGGTTTAGAAAATCTTTTCTGTCCCTTCTTCAGTTAATTTATTTCTACAGACCATTTTTCTCTTCACATTAGTCCTTTTTCTCTTGTTCAATTTCTCTGCCTCTTCCTCTTTTCTTTCCTCAGAACTTCAAGCCATTCTATCCACAATCCAGTTCATCTTCAGTCTATCCTTTCTTCAGCTCATTTTATTTTCACTGCTCCCTCTCTACCGTGGCTATTGCTCGTCCCCTCAACAGTTAGTGCCTCTTTATGACCAGGACCCCTAGCCATAAATTCCCACCTTGCCCCAACTAGTCTCCCGTCTGGCTTCGTGTCAGTCTCACGTTAAGGTGGCCGCCTTTTCTCCACACATTTCTCCTCCCGTGGCACCTGTTTGATGTACTCACATCTGATTTATGTCCTTTCTTATTCTTTATTTTCCAGGTAAGGCCTATAGCCCTCCTTTGTTGTTGTCCGCACGAGACCGGCAGGTAAGATTCCCAAGTGTCCCTTTTTTATTGCCTCACTCAGATGGCCTTAATGTACTCCCAGCTTCAAGTGACTGTCGCTGGCCTCCGAGCAAGTATTTTTAACGTTCATTATACTTAAACTCTGTTAAACAATGCATGCTTCATTTCCCCTTAGAACTACAATACTGAAGTCTCATGTCAGGTAAATATGTTGTAATAGCAACCGTTCATAGATATTGTAAGTTGGAGTTATCTTTCTGGCATTTGAAAACAATTCTCGGTTGTTCTGCAGCTGCTTGCTTGTATCATTGATCATGCGACTGTACTTATATTCGCGTCCATAATGACGGAAGATATATCGGTTTACACTCGAACCTCCCTCTCAGGCAAATCCACCTTTGATACACCTTGACATTACTAACCCACCTTCATTATCTGTACGCTGTAGTATTATTTCTAAAGGCCCCCATTTGAGGTTATTACTACACTTAATGTCGTATCGCGTTTCCTGACATTGCCTCAACGCATTCGCAGCGTAGTGAGAGTGCCACCAGATCGTAAGGTCACGTCATACACCAGATAGTTTATGGTGACGATACGTGTAAATATGTCAGGTAAAACACAGCACAAGGACACAATGTTTAGCACTCGTATCAGGCTTAGTTTATTGATGCGCTTCATTTCAACCGACTTTGTTACATTTGCAAGAGTGTCCATACCATCTATGATCTTTAATAAAAGACGAACCACAGGCTAATTATAAGGGCTCATTCCCTGTTTTAAACATGTGCCACCATTGCTGGTTATAATCTCTAAAAAATGAAATTGGCATTTCCCCAGTGTATCAGGACTCTTAAGAGATGTCTTCAAGTCATAAAAAGTACTGCAACGGTTGACCACCCGTAAATGAACTTGGCCTTGGAATATAAGTGCTCTAGTATTGCTACAAGTTATGCATTAAGACAGAATAAGGTGTAACTTCTCATCTCAATTTTTTATACACGCCAACTCTATTAATCTGTCAAATGTCCCTGCATTTTGTGCAACACGAACACGAAACAAAAGCTCAAGTCGTAAATCAATAAAGCAATCGCTATTACCTTTATTTACTATCATAGTATGAAGTGTTTAGTAGTGATTCCAGGGGTGGGGAGTGGTGTTCGTACCCATCAATCTATTATCTCTCTATGCTGAGTAGTCTTTAAGCTGAATAATAGATAAGGAGAGGTGACATTAGCACCTTTTCAATGGCCTCAATGGATGGCCCTTGATTTCCAGGGGGATTTGCTGTCCATGCCCCAAACATATGACTTATGGCTGATCTATTGGTGCCTACACTGTTCATTGTGGTGAAAAAGCAGAGTGTGCTTTTTCACCAGGTGTTCAGTTGGAAGTTCTACCTCATGCCCAAAAGCTTTGCGAAATTACTTTAGAGTGAAAGAATATTTGATATTCCATTCCATTTATTATTTTAGATGTAGGATTCAAGGTGACCCTACTCAGAACCTTTGCCTTTACCTTTACCTTTCACATTTCTTACTGTTCTTTCCATCTTTTATCCTTCAACCCAGCTTTTCATTCCCCTTCCTGAGTACCCTCTGTCATTCTGCTCTCCGGGCCCCCCTTTCATTCCCTCTTACTTCCTCCACTCCGACACCGATTCCATACAGTTGGGAATTACATTGAAAGGCTAGTGATTTATATTGATGGTTAGACTTGACATGAATTTATCATCCCCGGGTGAAACGGGCCATCAATATTGAATCAAAATATGATAGACCATAAGAAGAATCTATATATCATTCTTGGCCGCTTATTCATTTTCTCAACTCACCGCTTCTATAGCTGTATAACCCTACAATTAGGCCTCTCTACCAGATGATGCAATATGTCCTTTATCAACAAGATTAATTTCAGGGTGAGAATTTAAGGGAAAGTACATAGGCGTTCCTTTTAGACTTCTTCAATTTGATACTATATATATCGATGTATAATGGCTGTGCGATATAATATATATATTTATTATACGCGCATGCTATATGAGAGGTGCTATAAGTGGGGTGCTATAAAAATAGTCATATAGGACGCGTCCTATAAAAATGTAGTTGTCTAAAAATAGCTCTGACTCAGCACTTCCGCTGTCTCCGCGGAGATCCCCGCGGAGATCCCCGCGGAGATCCCCGCGATCGGTAATCCACCTGTGACTATAAAAATACATAATAAACACCACACCATTAAATAGAGAATTAAATTCTCTATCAAATGATGTAAGGTTTATTATTGTAGCTCAAGAAATGGCTACGATATGAACGTTTTAGTTCAACCAAGTCAGTAAGTAAACACTGCATGATCACACAGTCCTGACAGCTCACTCACACAGTCCTGACAGCTACAACAAGCCTACTGAAGGTGCTCTCAGCGGGGCAGCTGGGGCTCTCTGAGAGTTCTTTAATACTTTTTCTGTGATATCTGATGATGATCAAATTTTATGCACATATAATAAATATAGAATGGAACTCGCCAGCAATAATCGAAAATTTATAGGACTTGATTCGTCCACATAAGCACTCTGCCTACGGCATCGTGCTTATGTGGACGAATCTCGTCCTATAAATTTTCGATTATTGCCGGCTCGTCCCATTCTCTCTCTATATATGCCTAAATAGATACTCGGTGACCCTAACCACAACAGAAGGAGAACATGAATAGGATATTGATTTACTTTGATGATATGACGAAAATAGATACTTCCATTGTTCTCGTAATTTTTAAAGTAATGCTTGGATTGGATAGCTCGTGATTACTTTAAATAAGTGAAATAAATGCAGCATAATATGAAGAAGAAATTCGAGGCAATTCCCGTTTCTTGCAGGCTTGTATTTCGGTAGTTCTTAGTACAGCAGGAAATCTCTGCCTTTACCTTGGGTAAAACAAGGTTTTATATTCTGCCTAGCCCTAGCGGGATCACAGTTCTGGCATTTATAATTACAGTAGTCTTTAAACAGGCTAGTACACATGATTTAATAAGATTATACAAGCATCGAAAACATTGGTACAATTAAACATGAATACATGCAAGCCCACATCTGTGCCCCTCAGTTAAAGCTTACACCTTTGTAGTTGTCCCTACCATCGGCCACATCTTACAAGTTGTGTATCCTACCTGGGCACATCAATAGGTGTGTTTCCGATTTACCCCACCCCACTCCCTACCTAGAAAAACCTTCCCCTGCCTACAATTTTGTTTTACCATACTTCCTTTTGGATTTCCCGGAACCGTCAAAAAGTACATTTCCCTTGTTTAAAACAACTATTGTTATATTATACAATAGACACTTTCTTCAGTTCCTGGAAGGTGGTTTTCTAAGAAAGAATTAGAAAAAAGGTTACCACCCCTACCTAGTTTCCAGCCAGATAAATAAAAAACGCACCTATTTTTTTTTTTTTGGGGGGGGGGGGGGCGTGGGTGGAGTATCCCGGATTCCATATACTACTCACATATTTAGTTACACAGGCCTGTGCGACTCTTCTCTCTTTATATCGATGAGGGACCTCTCATAAATATTATTAAAGGTTATATAAATCTTCATCTGTCACGATGCCTGGGCTTTTAGTAGATGGTGAAACAAATAGCTCTCCATGGAACCAATAGTAGTGCGTGTGCAGGGTGTATCAAGCTACCAGGCCAGGCAGTGAACGCGCGATCGTGCAAGCGCGGTCCCAAGGTGTGAAAAGCGAACAACGTTGAAAGCGTCCGGGTGAAACCCTTGAATGGCTCAAGTCTAAATGCAGATTAATAGATCAATGCAGCAAAAAATTGCAATCATATATAACCAGCTTATTGTATTGGGTGGACAATTTATCTCGATGTACCTGAATGAGTAGCAGGGCGCTGGGGTGAGAGTGTAGAAAATTGTTATTAAAGCCTGAATAAAATTTGTCCAAAAAAAATAATCGGATAGTGAAATTATACAACACAGATATATTAGTAGAAACCACGTTATTCTAATGCTTATTGACAATGTTGGATGAATGGGTATCCAGTTATAGCTTTTGAAGATAAAGAACAAAAATTACCAATTGGATTATATTTCTCGCCAGATTCCCTGATGTTTGAGATGCATCACGAGCTTTGATCGTTGTGCGTTGAGTGTTGCTTTTCAGCCGCTCTTTCGACATATTTATGTGTTTACTATTGTCCCGTGTCCTCAGAAGACCCCTGCGGTCTGGTTAGAATTAATAGCGCCAAGGCTAAAGGGGGTGGACAGGGCGAGGAGTCAATGACGATACCACTGCACGAAAATGGGCACCTTTACCACGCACATTGTGCTTAGAAGCAGATTCAGCTATAAGGGTAAAAATATCAGTGACATGAGAGGAGCTCAGAGATGTAGATAGTAGAAGAGGTACTTGACATGTGTATCATTCAGCAATTATTGTTAACTGTTTTTATTCATTGCTCATCATCATTTTGATTTAGTCTGAGCACATAAAAAATGGTCATAGTAAATATTTTACCAGTGGAAAAAATGCAATAAGTATTCACTCTGTAGTTTACAGTTTATGTAGCAATGCTTTCAATATACTTACCTGAATTGCCTTTTGGGATTGCCTTAGCTTGGATTCGGCAGAATGACCATGTGTCTGCTTGAACCTTACCCTTAGACGTTGGTGACATTTTAACCACAAGAACTTATTGCAAAAAGAAATACATATCTGGGACATTTTGCCCATATACCTCCTCGTACCCCTCTCTCTCTATGTAAGGTGCATCCCCCGCAGCCACTGCTGAAGGCAAACGAGGATTGCATTTTAAGCACTACGACCATTGGCTGGCACTGCGGGGACCATTAGTATGCCAAGCGAGGGCAATATTTCATCCCTATTATAGCCAAGGGTAAAATGCTACTCTTCTATTCTGCAGACTGTGTGAGAGGTTGAGTGAGGGAAAGAAGGAGAGAGGAGGGAAATGACCGATGTATGGACGGAAGGGTTGCATGAAGGGTTGTAAATGAATTAAATGAAAACCGCCAGCTTCTTAATGAGAAATTCTGTATATTTTTTATATAAATTATATAAAGAGCTATGGTAGAGGGTCTATAACTATATCGTCATTAAAACTGTGGAAATGCAAAGGTTAGAGACATTTGTATCCATTTCAATATGCATGGGGTTAATGTCAAGAAATTCATTTGCATTTTCCCAGTTCGTTACGGTGATAGTGAAATCAATTAAAAGGTTTCTGTTCCAGATAGGAAAGGAAGCAAAGGTTAAGAATATATATGCATGCGGAGACAAAGTTTATTATTTTTGCAATTATAGAAATAATTGAGCAGAAAAAGATACCCTTCATTAAGTGGACTTAATTTTATGGAATGAAGGCGTGTGGCATACAATGGGTATGGATATTTGGCACATTATGGCACATTTCTTGGGTTTCATTTTACAAAATAGATGTTTGTCTTTCGGCCCGAACGAAAGATCTGCATGTATACCCACATAAGCGTATAGCCGGGCCCACACATTCAAGAACTCGCAATTCGTACGAATTGGGGACTCACCAAAAGTGCAAAATCTTGCCTACAAATCGTCGTAAGAATGATTTTGAATTCATACGAATTGTCTTGAGGCCAATTCGGCTCTGAATTCTTGAATGTGTGGGCCCGGCTTAATGCAGTAAATTTGTTCGCACAGAGTATAAGAGGGACAATGATCATCAGGGCACAACGTTATGATCAGGAGGTACTTATTTCTCTATATGCAGCTCTCCATCACTACCGCCGAGGGTAGAGCTACCACGCGTATGATAGCGAACAGCAGTTAAGCACCTCTAGCTGACTCCTATTGGGCTCTTAATCTCGCTATCAGGTTCTAAGCATCATGTAAATGTCCACCACAATTATTCATATTATCACAATGTGCTGGTAAAACGCAGATGAATAATTATTATGTATTTCATTATTTATAGATATAATATGGATAATTTGCTCTTTTTATGCAGGGCTATATTACACTTATTAAAAAATCAACTATACTACCGCTTGCCATCTGGAACAATTATATCGTTTTCGCCCGAAGAGTAGAGTCATGTATTCCCCACTGTATGAAAGTGTCTGATCGAAGACTTTCTATGTTACCATCTCAATATATTAGGAGTAACCTTTTACCCATGAGTTTTGAACTTATTTCTTAAAGCATGTATAGTTATCAATTGTATTTATCTGTCTGGAACTGGATTGTCTGATAGAAATTACGCCTCAGAAATCCCAGAGCAAATGTATATCATTCTGAAATGAATCAATTACAAAGTAGGCCAATATCAATGTAGTTACTGTATGTAGATCCTTTCCTTTACCAGATCAGATTCCTGTATGTAGCTCTAGCCTGCATATTGCCTTCACTATCTATAGCCACCTCCGAGGCAAGTTTGTGGTACCATAGATTAAACTTTTATTACTTTGATATGCGCAGCATAGGCGGATAGGGGGTTTACTATTCTTCCCAAGCACTGACCATCGGCCTAGGATCTGTTTGTTAGTCCTCTACTATCAGTAGGTTATTCACTGTGGAGTGCATTCCGCGTATCTCTATAGATCTAATAGAAATAGGGAGGGGTAAATCAAAGTTTATTATCTCGTATTATACCGGTAAACCGGCCGTCCGGCTTGAGCCAAATGGAGAGGAGATATTGCATTGTGTGTATTCTCTCAGTACGTGCTCACTTCAAGGGTCCCTCTTCTCGTCCATCAGTCTATTCACAGCCCTTGCCTCCCACTTCCCCACACTCTTCCCTATCCTCCATATGAGGCTGCCTAGAAAGTGCAATTCAACTTATCATGTTATACTTTCTCTCTACACGCAGATACAAATTTGTGTGAGGCTAAAGGCTATATCAGGGAGTTTGAAAACCTCTCACCTGACTTGGTAGATATTGTGTATTAGTCTATGAAAGTTACAAGGAGGCGTTATGCAATATATCATTGCATGCATATGTAGTGGACCAAGATCGGTTCGGCTCAGCTCTGATAAATAATGTTGAGAGAAAATACTTTCCTTCTTTATAGCTTTTATTCCTGAAGCTTCCAGGTACCGTATAGCGCTACCTATAAGGTGGCCAAGAAAGCGACTGAAGAAATACAGAGATGAGACTAGGTTCTATACTGGAACTACCTACACACTAAACACTGATCGCGTAAATAAAGGGGGATACATTGGAAATATCCCTCCAAAATTCCGTATCCCGTAGTACTCAATCGCGTAATTGGAATCCCTGACAAAGCTAAAGGCTTAGGAGATAGACATGTCCTAATCCCCTGGTTGTGCGACGGTGCGTGAAGGAGTGGCGCGACCAGCCGTGTGTGTCAGTGCGTGAAGGCATGTGTGCTCACCCATGACCATGTGGCAAAGCAGAGAAAAAAAACTTGACCATGCTTGGGTTCGATCTAAGAACCTTGGGGTTCACAAGCGAACATCTAGTCCATTACACCACCGAATTGGGTAGAGATGTCTGCTCAACTTATGAGCCAGAATGCAAAGAGAAAATAAAAGTTTTTTAAAGTGATTTATTCACAGGATCTCTTTGTTGGAATGTTCCAATTTTTGGAGGGTTTATTCCTCTTAGTAATATAAATATGCGTACTAATTCTCAACACATTGCATTGAATATATCCTTGCGTTTTGAAGGTTGTCGCATAGAGTACATTTAGTTACTTTATGAGTAATTGTCCACCGAGAGATATTTCAAACATAAATATATCAATTATGGAATTTAGAATAATGAAATAATTCGATTTAATTTCTGGTAGAATATACTTCCTCACCATGCACCTCTATTTCATGTAACAATGCTACAAGGGAATATGGATTCATATACGCACCTAGTTATATATATATAGCTATGTAGAGAAAGCTTTATGGGAGGTGTGAGTTAAGACAATGAGTAGGCAAGCCTTCCCTTTTGTGCGCGCCTGACTGATTTCCTAATCCCCGCATTGCGTTATCCCAATGCCTGCTACCGCGTAGAATTATATTATATATAATTACGCGATACACATGACTCACTATACGCTATTAATTACTAGATCTAGGGATTTTTCTTAGCGTGTACGCCAGTAGCTACTCTGAAGCTGTTGGTACATAGTAGTAGCAAGTAGGACTGGCCATGGCCTGTGATGTCCAGGAACGGTCCTACAACTGGTGGATGAGGCAGATCCTGGAGTATATGTATGTAGTTGATGATCAAAGTCTGTATTTATAAATGGAATTGCTGGGTTCCCGACCTAGGAGCATTCCATGAATCCCTGCCTCACATTCTTCATTCAATTTTATTTCCGAATTCATTGAATAATTTACTTAAGAAGATATCTGTTTTCATTCCCCTCCAGGTCTTGGCATTCGTTTTTAATTTATAAATACCAATGTATCACCTCTCGGTCTGTCCACTTGGGGATAGTGTGCAAAAATGGCTTACCACCCCAAAGTCCTTCCATTCCCTATGCGCTGTACAAATCTAATTCTTATGGAGATGGATTGTTCTGTTTGTAAGCTCTTATATCTTTCCAAAACACTTCTATAAAATTCATGTGCCCACGGCGAAAGGATGGAGGAGAGTGAATCTGAGCTTCAACGGTTAAAAAACAACTCCTTTTGAGAACATTGCAGCTTATTTTGCTAGGGTCGTCGGGAGCAGTCCCAAGAAGGATAAGTTTTCTTACATGGGGAGACAGTGAATAGTCTCTTCTTCCCCCAGCACTATTGGTCTCTGCCAGCCTTCACTCATTTGATCCTTGTAAAGAGGAGCCAATTTTAGGCTTTCGGTTACTTTTTAAAATTAACCCTCTCTCGCAAGTGAAACGGTGAATTGGGATTAGCTTCAAATGAAATTTTCTTTTCAAATCTGGCGACTCATTTTAGTAATTACAGATGGCACTTTGTGTGTAAATATAGATGCAGCTCATCAAGAATTAAAGATTACATCTCTTTGCCTCCGGATGTCACCGTTGAATTATGAAAGATATAATTTCAATTTATAATTCATCAAGGGTTTTCAGAATCTATGATGCCCCACACGTTCTTTGTATTCATTTAATTGTTAGCGTCCAACTTTAATGAAATAGATAAGTATCATGTTAGAACTATGTTCCATTTTGATCTTTTCTTTATATTTAAGTATTTGATTTGGTGGTGGTGGTGTGGAGTGTGTGTGTGTGGGGGGGCGGATCCTTAAACATTCAAACAGTTGATATATTGCAGACAAAATAAGGGTTCTACGTGTGCCCCAAATTCACAATTTAGGGCACGCAAAGTTTTTTCTTAAAGGTCTCGTGATAGCCTTCATACCAGGATATTTCTTTGGGGAGGGGAGGGGGGGGGGTCTCAACGTAAACATGTCCAATATATATATATATATATATATATATATATATATATATATATATATATATATATGCACCTTCTTGGTTCTGCATGAAGATTTCCATGCCTCTCAGGGTTAACGCATTGGCGCTGCTCACGTGACTGGCCGCCATTAGAGACATCATCTAATGGAGTCTAAATAGTCCAGTAGATGTCACCCTTAGCAACTACGTCATCGCTACCAAAACCAACATTATGTGGGCGGTTTTTTGTATTCTAAATGAATACAGTCCTCATAGCTTGCCATTTGACTTTGCAATAGTTCAATTTATGATTGGATCAATGGGTGTAATTCAATGCTTTTGTTATCAAGGCTAAGTATTGTTTTCGCGGAAGATAACGGAATGGTATTCATAGATTCCACTGACGTCACGGCCATCGCCTTTGCAGGGTGCTCGTTAGATGGCTATGCATTCTGCGATACTTGAAAATACCGTTTTCTGGCTGTTTTAACATTTACCAGTTTTAATGTGCCTAAACAAACCTTTCTTAATAGGTTAGGCCATCTTTCTTTAGTGTAGTATTACTCAAGTATTCACCATTGTGAGGTATATCAGCTTTGTTTTGATAACCACGCCGTAGACACAAGGGAAGCGCTGACCCCTGTCATGGCGGCCACTGTGATTCCCCAGCCACCCGGGTGACGTCATATGAAATCTATATATATAGCCAATTTAAGGAGAAGGTTAGAGGTAGAGATGGGGCAGAAGCAGCCTGCATTGCTCCTCGATCCCCGATCTCGGCCTGCCACTGATTTTATTCATACAGATTGGCAAGTCTGATCTGAGGGTGTACATCCATTTGTCATGAAATAAATGATTATAAACTAAAGAGTAACTTTATATCTTTGGATGTACCTTTTTAATGAAGGACAGTGGATTACACACATATATAATTAGAATTAGACTATAATTATTGATGACCCGGTCGGGGGGTATGGGATTTTACATTGTTAACATGTTTTGATAATGATCTGGACAAAAATAAGTGCACATCGCATCGTGTTCTTATAAATGTAAAATAAAATTTGTAATTGAACTAATTGGGTTGCACCAGGTAGACCTGCCAAGGCAGAGGTAGCCATCCCAATTCTGGATGATGTAACTGTATTGAAAGGATCAGAATAAAAATACACTGTTAATCCAATGTATTTCTAAGCAAATCGAGGGAGTGTTTTCAAATCTTTCCCCAGCTCAGAGTGTCTCCCATTGCTTGCAACATGAAAATACTAAATTCTCCCTCCCTTGTTAGTGCATCAAGGTCGCATAGTTGACAAACACAAAAAATGGCGGCTGAGCGAAGTCACCGTGCTTGCATTCAGAAAGAAATTAAGTGATTCCGAACTTATTGGACTCTTTTCCCTATTATATAGGGTCAGAATAAACAAGTATTGAGGTAAGGTAAGGTTTATTAGGAAGAGAGAAAAGTTAAGTCTTGAAATAGCTATAGTTGTGTTTCCAGTGTAAATAAAAGGCTATGGGGAGCTCTTCGTCCTAGCTTGGGGTGCTAGGGACGAATAATTTGTCTAGGGCAGAAGGTGTGCTAAAACCCTCTCAGTCAGACCATGGGTGTTCCCTGTGCCACCTCGGTCCAGATGTTAAGGGTTGATGGGAAAAGATTTGGAATAGAATTCATGACTGGGAAACTGAGGCCAGAGTAGAGGGTCATGTGTAATTCTGACCGGACCATTATGTGGGTACAGGTTCCAATGGACACAGAGAGGGCCCTTCATTAAAAGTAATTTAGAGACAGAAAAACATCTAATATTTCCACCAAACTTGAAGATATATGAGACAACACCGTGCCCTATCTTCATCTTACTTTATTTTCCTTTAATAAACTATGGAAAACAAATACCAGAATAAATTCTCAACCTGTCATTTGATGCGCTGTATGTAGGTGCAGGTTGAGTGCATGATGTATTCGCCTGCACTGTGTGTGAGGGTGTGTGGAAGCACGTACCTACAGCTGTGGTCAGAGCCCCACCCACCCTCAGCCTGTATCCCTGTATGAAATGAGTGCCAGTTGTTGCTATCTCAAGCTAAACAGAATATTTCAAAAGTTCTCTATTGGTTTTGGTTGCTGGAAGGATTATATCAAAATAAAAGTTTCTAATCAATTAAATTGAGTCAATTTGTTTCTCATTTTGTATCATATATTTTGCTTTTATTCTATTCACTATACTTTCCCCTTTATCTAGATCCGAATATAGGATATTCGTCTGTTACGTCCCTTATCATGGGATAATAATGGCTATATGGCTAATGGAAAGTATTTCATATCATACAATTGTCAAGCAGAAGTCCTATTTATATCCACCTCCTTACCTTTGTGTTGACACTTATCAAGACTTATTAATATACTCGGCCACTGCAGTCATTCAGACTGAATGGCACCTGGGGGCAATGACGTCAGTGACCTCTTTTTTCAATTATTCTGTTGCTTTTAACATCCACTGCTCTGTACCTCTACCGCCCTAGTAAAGAGATTTCTCAGAGAATAGCTTCGGACAACTGTAATTCAAAACCTTACTGTGGCCTTGTCATGGACTATTTGCTTACAGATCCATCCACTATGACTTGTCTTGCGGACACATCTATAGATAGAAATCTCATAATTGCTTTCGTCAACGTTATTTGTCTGAATTACCTAAAGCTTTGTGCAGTTGACAAATCATTGAAGGTACAATGAGAGAAAATTATATTCAATACCAGCTATTAGTGTGCAAAGAAATATTATTGCGATTTACTTATACAAACGGTTGTCACAGAGGAAAATGACCTCTCCCCACATTCTACGTAGAAGGGTATTTTGCTGGAATAAACCCTGCCCACACACAGCCGATTTGTCCCTCGATTGTCCCCCGATTTGGGTCTCCCGATGAATTTAGGATTTCATTTCCAATCCTGGTTATGCTATTTCAAAAACATCAACCAGGACTTGAAATGAAATCATAGAATTCATCGGGAGACTCAAATCGGGGGGCAATCGGGAGGAAAATCGGCTGTGTGTGGGCAGGACTATAGGTTACATTGACCTTTGGGAGCCCCGCTCCTGGGACCTGCTTTGAACGGCAAGCTATCAACACAGCACTGTTAGAAACGATTCACTCGTGATTTTCAAAGCAATCAGTTGATTGGGCTGGGGACAGACACGAGTTGTGCATTCGTCCTGTTACACTTCAACATGGGTCGTTTGAATTTGAATGTGTGACTGGAAATGCAGGCCTTGGTATGGGGGACTGGAAACCAGCATTTGTAGTATTTATTTAGATCCTTGCCGAGCTGTAATGAATGCTCCAATAAGTACTTCTTAATTCAAACTTATACCATTTGGTATTTTTAATTTTATTTAGGTCAGATGAAGTATGTGGTATATGAGTGACTAAAATATCGACTTTGGGTCGTCTTACTTGTTTACATTATATGATTATAGGGGATCACACTTCCATTATTTTAGACTTTTTGATATGTAGAACTACTTGCTCTCTTATTGAAATACATTTAGGTAGAATATATTTTCAGCTCAGACACAGCTTAATTGCGTCAATTGGAAATGTTAGTTTTACGTGTATAATATGTTCTACTAGTACCAACAGGTTCATACCGTGTGTATGTTCCCCCATCAGTCTCATCATCAGAATAATGGTCCATCCACTAATGCAGACCTCCACAAATATTACCAACAATCTTTCTCTTTTAGCTAATAACCCTTCAAACTTGTCCCCCACTCAGCAAACAACCCTGCTGGCAACTAACACAAAAATACTCTTTTCATTTCACGGCGGACTTGCTTTTCCCTCCAATGGTCATTACATCCTCAGCGCGTTTTAATGTGATTTTGTATCTTTAAAAAACAAACACCCAAGGAAATTGTAATGGCTCTGATGATGAGATTGGCATCGCCCAAGAAACAAGGCTCCAAACGAAAAGGTCTCAGCGCGCTTGTGAATTACCCAAATACACCGGACAATACCCCATTTATCAGACAATTTAGGAAGAGAACTCCTTGTGACAATGGGATATCGGATGATACAAATGCCTGACTAATGAATCAAATGCAATCCTCGAGTCGTTAGAGGCTATTACGAAAGGGCCTTTTGCAAAGAGATGATTTAAAAAGCCCTAATCAGTCAGCTCTAATAATATTGGCAATACTATTAGCTTCTGAATGCACATTCCAATGTAGCAAATTACGAACATGGATTTTGGAATTTTTAAGATGTTCACGCTTTGTCAGCACCGATTGAGCTTCCGATACACGGCGCGTTCGGTTACCATCAACTGGGGATAGTTTGACACAGGATTGTCCTCAAACCTGAGAAGAACATGAAATACTCCCGACTGGCAGAAACTAGGACCCTGGTCAGGTTAATTGCTTTTTGAATATCACCTCTTCTTTAAAATCGCCACGGAACCAATCCCAGGGTTCGCCATAGATATCGAACGTGAATAACTCTTGGTGAAAAGCAGGAGGAAGAAGTTGTTTTTGATTAAGCCAACCTAAATCAACAGGATGAAGCTATTCCTGGGTCAATTGTTATTAGATATATCACACAAACACAACTTGACTACTTACCAAAGACATTTTGCTAGGAAATAACATGATTAAAGTGTCTCGAAATACTGTAACCTGAATGTAATATCAAAAGTTGCGATATTTGGATGCGTTTGGAATATAACCATTCTTTTATTTCGTATTATCTTTAATGTATGTGTGTAATGATCCGGGGATCGCGTTGAAGAGAATAGAGACCAATGACAAAAGTCTACTATTGTTTCTCTGATTTATTTTGATTTCCCTTTGGAAAGTGGCAAACCCACTCTACACACAGAAATGGTGTAGTAAAATTATACATCTCAATGGTGAAAAGTAGCTCCACCTTGTGGATATAAAAGGGATTTTATACAATATGCGCGAAATGACAAATATAGTGCAGACTTGGGTGGAGAAATTTTCTATGTCCAGCAATTGGTGGTGAAATTTTCTATGTCCAGCCTCAACACCTTTAAAAAATCGGCCTAAAATCTCCAGACGGGGGTGGTAAAATTGTCCAGCAATTGGTGGTGTATTGAAAGGCACTACATGTATATGGTTTGAAAATGGTTGATAAAAAGCAAATCTATACGCATTAATTTCAAAATAAAGATAGTGTCTATATTGATCATATAAATATCGAATATAGGTCTACTTGTTCCCCAACCAGAAGCCAGCCCATCCGTCTGGCTTATAAATGTATATTGGTCAGATTTTCAGAAAATGTACAATTCGCAGCTGTACACATTTAGTAAACTCTGCTAAATTAGGCTGGAATTTGGTCAATACTAGGTAAATTTTAGTATATTTGGCATGGCATTGATTCTAGCAATCTGCTATTTTCGTCTGAAATTCGGGTTATTTGAGAAGATTGGTGAAGGTGAATTGTACATTTTCTGAAAATCTGACCCATGTATCAGATTGACCAATGGCCATTCCAAATGGAATCGGGGCTATCGAGTATGATTTATTCTACCTGGCGACCAATGCAAAATGTAGTCAAGTGCTACTGGACACTGACCACCGACTCTATACCCCTTCCTTGCCATGTGGTGTCCATGAGAAGTGGACACCGGTCAACAGTAGCCATCCGAGATGAAATTATGGGCGCGCCCGAGTGTCTGTGAGTAGTATATGACTGAGTCCATTGCCGGGACCCCATGGCCACCCTAGGTGACCCGGAGTACCAGTGTACAGGGTCTGTGCCCACTATAAGGGTCCGATTTTCAGAAGATGTACAATTTACCTTCACCAATCCCCTCAAATAACCCGAATTTCAGACGAAAATAAAGCTCAAAATACAATTCAACATAACCTAACAGATTGCTAGAATCAATGCAATGCCAAATATACTCGAATTTACCTAGTATTGACCAAATTGCAGCCTAATTTAGCAGAATTTACTCAAAGTGTACAGCTGCCAATTGTACATTTTCTGAAAATCCCACCCATAAGCTCTTTAGGGATGTTTGTATATGGGCATGGTTTGTTGCATATAGTTATTGCTACTCCATATCAAGTTTAATGCATCTACCCCCAATTAAGGTAACCCTCAAAAGATGATTAAATAGAATGTTCTTGGGATTGGGATGTTTTTTATGAAATGCTGGGTGTTAAAAACGCTTACATTTGTGAATTAACCTGTTTGTCGGAACAATACGTTCTTCCTATAGCATACATATGCAGTACCTTTTTAATGTAAACTAAATAAGTTTTCTGTTCATAACGTTCACTTGTTAGGACTGGAGTTTTAATAATAAGGACATCCTATATATATACACCGGTATATGTTCCTGAAATATACTACTTGTTGATATTTATATTACTCTTTGGATACATAAAGGCTTAATATTGATGGGAAGCATGGCATTTCGCGAATATCAAATATTGATATATCTAATATACCGGGTGGGCCGTCACAGAACACATGGTTCGTTGATAGTAACTCTGAGACGCTATGACGCCATATTTTCCCCTGGTATTTATTTCCTATGCAACTCTTGTCATTCCTCTTTTTGCTCCCTTGCTGTTTGCTATTTTTTGCTCGTTGCTATATGTCAGACCTGCCAATTTATCTCCTGTTAGTCCTTTCTATGTTTCACCATTTATTATCTATAGTATGTGGGTGTATATGAATCTAACACAGGCGTATAAGCTACCGACAGCTGCATTAAATCCCCTGCAAGTTCTTCTAGTTATAAACGTTAGTACAAACATCAAATTTTAAACTGGACATTAGCTCAGGGATTGTGATTTGTAATATAAAACAAGTTTTCATTGAATGACGTCTGCATTTTTGTTCCGTCATACTCGATGCATTGCCCAGGACTTTGGTGTTATGGAAGAAATATCATATTACGCCATGATGCACACCAAATGATGATGTTTTACACTGCCCCTGGCGACTCCTGATGTCATTTTGTGATGTCGTAAATGATTATGTTACAATACATATACGAGTGTGGGAACAATTTTAGTGGTATCCAAGGAAACCCCTGTCATCTACCAAGGGAGGTTGTAAAGTTGGGTTTATGCCCAGTAGCAATGACACTTTTATGTTGATGGAAAATAAAACTGCTCTCTCGCATGGCCTCCTCGCCCACCATTTCTTCCCTCTCATCACCAATTTGTAAATAGACAGAGGCTCATTTTTGTTTCCTGTTGGCTGTCCATCATCTCTTGCAGTAATTTGTTTCCTTTGCTGTTTTATGACATGGTAAAACAGAGGTGCAGCCATTCTAATGCATATCATGTTCATATTCTAAAACTGCCGTTTGAGCTGGAATTTGAACAGCTGTCCAATATATTCACTGTAGAAATATTCTAATTCATACTCTCTTAATAGCATTCATTCATTGTTAATTCTTGTCAATGCATACTAATCCAAAGTCGTCGTCCATTGTAAGTTATTTAGGTATTGGAGTACATGCTCGTTATCATGAGGGTCAGATTTTCAGAAAATGTACAATTCATCTTCGACAACCTTCTCAAATAACCCGAATTTCAGACGAAAATAAAGTTCAAAACACAGTTCAAGCCAACCAAACAGATTGCTAGAATCAATGCCATGCCGAATGTACTAAAATTTACCTAGTATTGACCAAATTCCAGCCTAATTTAGCAGAATTTACTAAATGTGTACAGCTGCCAATTGTACATTTTCTGAAAATCTGACCCATGTACTCTTCACTCTATAACTTGGTCTGTCCATGACAGGCAGAATTCATTGTAGCATTGGAAACACTGGTGCATATTTCAAAATGACTTTACCGCCCAAACAAACATAATTGAACAATTTTATTCACTAGCAACACTACATCAAAACGTGATGCTTTCCTCAGTTTGTACTCAGAGAGACGCACAGGAACAGAGTAGGGCAGATGAGAGGGTTGAGATAGAGAGGAGAGGGGAAGGAAATTGGAGAAGGGAGGGATAACTCGAGCAAGCACACGTCAGGAAAAGTCAGTCCTCTTTATACTAGCAATCACCTATTGAGACGTGTGGAGTGTGCATCCCTCTCTCAATAGAAGCATGGAATATTTCCAGACCTTAATAGATATAAATAGCCTTGGTAATGGAGAGATTTTAGAGCTGGGTAAATGTGCTTTCTATACCCATTCATTAGCATGCAAATGAGAGAGCCAGAGACTGTGATGCATCGTTGTCTGGTACAAAACCACTTCACAGAGACGGAAAGAGACACAGGGAAGAAGGGCAACTAGACGGTGTGTCTTGCTAGATCAGCTCGCTCAGGAAGCAATATGTAACATTGCTGAAATGAGAAATTAGAGTGGCGAAGCTGGTATGAATATGCACGGTATGAAATACCTTTTGTATAATGGTTCTTGTCTACGGCGATCTCATTATTCAGAGAGTGGATTGTTTTTATGTGTTAAAACGACATTTTTCTTGCTGAGTACACCTCTTAATTCAAAATGCAATCTGTTATTATAACGATAAGGCATGTGTTTCTGCTTAGAAATAATTAAGATCATACATATATGTTAAACTAAGCTCTGGTTCTGTTTTGAGGTAAATTAAATTCCTCTGTCAATCAGAGAATCACAAAAATATAATAATGTCGACTTAATCTCCGATTTGATTTTAAAAGAACTTTCTGCTGCTCATGGAGAGATATATACATGTGCTAAAATGTCACTAGAACCCAGCTAGGGTGGTTTCCTGGCACAAATTGCTAAATTCATGACATTTCCAAATTTGGCAAAGACCCCAGTGCTATTTCAATTGGTGTGTATAGATGCGGGATGGAATTCAGTCGCCACCCCAATAGACGAGGTACCCTGCCGCCTTCAAGGTACCACACCCCGATATAGGCCTTGTTGTATGGTTTGGGTCCGAGCCAATCTGACTCCAAACAACCTTTATTGTGACCTTCAGATATTAAATGCAGCAAATAATGAGGTTTGACGAATATATTTCAGAATTTTCAGTGACCGATTAAAAATGTATTAATACAGGATAGGATCTCAGTGACACATCACTATATACATTTATACATTGTGTATTATAATGAATCAGGTGGAACGTTACAGGAACGTTGAGCTTATAAATTAATTATAGGAGAAGATGCCTCACGGTATTGTCCTATTGTCCATAAAGTGGCGGCTCCTGCTGTTGGCAGGCAGGGAATATTGGCTTGTTCCTCAGTAGCAGCGCCTTCACCTCCGGAGGTAATATCACTCCCTTGTACAGGTGCTCACTTTGAGAAGATGTTAATTAAAATGCAAGATAATAAGGAACGCTCTACGCTCCCCTTTGCCGGATACTTCAGTCCTCTTCAGTATTTAGTGCGCATGTATTAGAAGAACGGATGGCGATACAAACATAAGGATACATAATTAAGCAAGGGACACATGCAGTAAAACTAGTAATAAGCCTCAGTTGCTCAATTGCTAAGTTGCTAAGACCAGGCTATGCTTTAAAGACCTCATATCTCAAACACTTAGGCTGAGCTGTCAGAGGAGCCTTCTGCAAGACCAAAGCACATTTGATAGAAGCCCTCTTCGAACATAGGAGTAATTTTAGTAGGTAAACAGTGCGCTTGTTTCACTAGGGGTTTCATTTAGAGCACCGTGTTCTGCATCTGTGTGAGGCCTTATTACGCTTTATATCTGCAACTTTTTTTTCAAGGGTCACTGTCCTTGCAAGGTCTATTTTATCTGTAATGCCAAACATATGCCATTCATATGATAACGATTTTGCGGGTTACCACTCATACACGCCGATGTATACAGTAAGTCATAATATAAGTTTTTTTGGTGGTTCGTATACAACATGCTTAATATTCACATATTTTTGTATCTTTATATCATACTATTTTAAAGGGAGGCTCAAGCGAGGTTAAGCCATTTTAACTCAAGGCTTTACCGCTAGGGCGGCCAGCGCCCTCCAGGCATGTCCAGCCACACGCTGGACACAGCACTTGTAAGTTCCACCGCCACCCCGACCTCCTCCCATCTTCTCCATGAGCGGGTAGGGGGTCAGAGGAGGAGTCACGGCCACCTCTTTCATTAACTCTGAAAGGGATGTGTTACATACAGACATTACTCGAACAAATGATTTCTACCATTGATTTATTTAATTGATGTGTAATTGCTCTCACTCTGTCATTTCATCATGTTTATGTAACTGTTTCTATAACCCATGCTCACTGTATCTCTTGCTTATATATATATTACCAGCGCGCGCAAAATATATTGTACTGCAGTTGAGTTGAATAAACTCCCTTGACCCACACATGTGTTATGTGTTAAACAAAAAAAAAGGAGCCTGGGGTAAAAAATGTAATTGTCATTTATGAACATGTTTTTTTTAAGAAATAAAGAAATCGTTGGGCTCCATTGAATAATAATAACAACGGTAGATGCTGCTAATATACATATATTATATATAATAATGTGTATTTGGCACATAATACACATGTACACATACATGTGCATGCACACTGCAGGCAGCCACGTAGGTAGACATGAGGCAGACAGACATGGATCTGAGTGATGGCCTCTCCTATTAAGGGTGGTCTCCACTGGCTACGGTAAGCTCTGCGGTAAGCCTTGCGATGGTTTGTGCTGGTTCTGTAGGTGGTGAGGAATGACGAGGTCCTTACCTACATGGTCAGTGAACGATGTAGGCAAGACCTCGCCACTCCTCAACAACACAGCACCATCGCAAGGCTTACCGCAGAGCTTACCGCAGAGCTTACCGCAGCCAGTGGAGACGACCCTTTAGACTACCAATAGCCTTTACTTCAGTAGCTTACAGTCTAATCTAAGCTAACATCCTAAATAGTAATTTTAAAAGATTTCTATTAAACAAATTCATAATCAATTCCAAAAAGAAACGATGCCTAAGAGAATGTCGATGTTGTGTTACCGCAATGAGACCGCCCCAGTCGTCCATTACAGGAAGACGTGGCATCCCCATATATTTCGGGTGAAGAAGACCCGTCTCCTTAAATAAAGTGGGTTCGTATTAGGGGAAGGGCTAGCTCAGGAAGTGCTCACAAGCCTTGTAAATAAATCTGTCGCCTAGTCTCATCAAATCAAGGCCCTTTTGGTCTCGCTCCTGATTTACTGTCCGAGTGTTGGACAAACATGTAGACCCATGTCTTCCCCTGGCACCTTTGGGGGCAGGATTGGTAACTGGTCACCCTCGTCGTTTCTACCGTATTCTGGAGTTTGTTCAAGGATATGTTTGTACTGATACTTGACGGCATAAGAATTATTGATTGACTTCTCTGATTAGAACATGTATAGAATGTATTCGAAACCTCTAATATTACATTTTTCATTCGCACTGTTATGAATTATTCCATACGTTTCTATTTGAGTTGTTTGAATATTTATCATTCATGTTTGTCTAATCATCCATGTCCGTCTAAAGACTGTTGTATAGCTCAACACATAGTTTGGTACTGTTCTACTACGACAATCCAGTTTTGAGTCTTATTTTCGTATTCGAACCCCCAACGGTGCCTCATGCAAATTAGCGAATATTCCGCCTTCACACGTGTCAGTGAATTAAACAAATGGGCGCAATGAGACCGCCCCAGTCGCCATCATGGCCGCTGAAAGATAGATCTGTCCCGGTGCACTGGCTGGCTTTAATCACTCAGGTGTCACATTGTCTTAGTTAATGACCCTGTAAATCAGTACCCATGTCTTACACCCATTCCCCTGCTTGTACTGCTCGCCCGCACACCATGAGCTTCTCATTTGACCTAAGGAGCGACTCCGTGTAAACCTATTGTGATTTAGGCTTATTCTCCCACACCCACTGTGCACTGATGTATCATTACCTATGTATAGGTATTCTATTGGCAATGCCATGCAAAGCCTCACCCCACCCTCCCTATGGTAGTGTGGTCGCTGCGTTACTCTCCACTCCCTGCCACATTTGCCCCGAAATTTGTGGGCCTAGTATAGAGTAACTTGTTGCGGAGTATAGGGCCTGCCTAGGGAGGATGAGCCTCACCTGGCAGTCTGGTAAGGCCAACAACAAAAATAGGTGTGTTTCCGATTTATCTGGCTGAAACTCGGTAGGGTGGTAACTTTTTTTTTTAGGAAACCATTTGCCAGGAACTGAAAAGAAATGTCTATCTTATAATAATCAGGTATGGTCAAACTTTTTTTTTAGGTAGGGGAAGGTTTTTCTAGGTAGGGGGGGGGGGGGGGGTAAATCGGAAACACACCTATCCTTTTTTGGCCTAACTGGACCTTCTGTGAAGAACCATTGAAGGTTGTATAGTTTGTAACTTATGGTTTCTGTTATAGCCATTATTTAAAGTTATTACGGTTCCAGGATGGGAGAAACTTCGCCTGTAAGTCTTTAATCTTTTTGTTAAGTTTAAGAATGATATCAACCATCACAATATGTGTGTCGATTGTCGCTGCTTCAACGCTAACGATGAAGTCTTATTGTTATATAGAAAGATATAATGATCGCATCTTCTAAAATTCATTGAGGGTAATACAAGATTGTAAGCACCATACAACATGGGAAATGCCATGTGGGTTATGCCAGATACCTAACAGTACTGTTGTATATAATATGCCTCCTTTGTTCCCCAGAGAGCAGAGGCCCATCTCTTACCGAGTATATGTGAGTGGAGATCACACCCAGATCGCTTATCCCCATCAACAGATCAATTCCTCAGATTATGTTCGCAAGTCTTTTCTTGGGAGGACAGTGGTAGTCACGAGGTCACCTGAGGTCAAAGTGGACGTGGACTGCCTTGTCTGGTTGCGACAGCTCTTATTCTGATTTGAGAAGACCTTCAGCAATAAAACTGAGGTCATTTATTACTATGAGGATCTCCAAGAGTGGGTTCCTACAGGTTCCTTGGCAATGAGAACTATCACGCATGTGAATATTGACCAATAAAATTTCTTAAAAAAAAATAAAGCTGTTACTTTTCAAATTAAAATAGTGCACAATTTTGCAAAGAAAACCTTCAATACTGCAGCAACCTATAAGATGACTGGGCGCGATAGAAGAAGTGGTGACTCAGTGACGGCGTGATTTTGTGCATAACCTGATGCAACAGAGAGATGAATAACAATCCTGCATTACACTCGTCCACTCTCCTCAATGGCCTCAGCGAGCAGTGGGGGAGAAAATGAAGGTCAATTTGCGTGAGGGAAGGGGTCAGGAGTCTATCACTAGAAGGCATTGCATGCCAAGGCGTTTGTGAGATGGCATTCCTGCCCAAGCATGTGTCCAAGGCACTGCCATGTCCAAGGGACGAATGCCTGAGTAGGCCATAACACAAGATGAACAATTAGCCTCTTCAGGCCATCCCCAGCAGTATCTCGCGGCAACAAGAGAATTGTGACTGGCTTTATAGAGCCATATATCTATATCTTGGCCGTTGTGGGTTGAGCTGAAAGGTTATCTGGATGGGTAGGAGTTATTTCTCAGAGTGGGCTCCTACAGGTTGCACGGTGAGACCTGGCTTATTTATGCGTACACACAGGAAAGGCTAACTATTGTAATGGCTGAAAGGGTTAGTGAGTATTAGCCCTCAATACCCCCATCAATATTCTCTATAGGCCTTTCATCATGGAACAATGAACTCAAAATCTAACTCATTACCCAAGCAATGCTTTTGCCCATTGAAAGGTCAGAGTATGCGATATCAGGGAGCCGCTCAGCCGTTCTGCTCTCCATCCCAATAATTTATGCTGAATGGGCACTTTTATTGTTTCTCTATAATTGCTGCTTGGGAAAAGTTCATGTCCTGCCAGGATCTACCATTCAACCTAATATAATCTTTGTTCGATTACTCTCGGTTTTTAAAGGTTGGCACATTCATGTATGCTTTTCTTGTTAAAAAGTGATGACTTGATTTAAATCTAATATGATATAAATATTCAAGGATAGTCAAAAGAAGTATTACGTCGACTCGATATGTAACGAGAAGGATTTCATTCTAATTCCTCTGTAATATTCCTCAATTGAACCCGGAAAGCTAATGTATGGACATTAGTCAAATGCAGTCTAGGTCCAAAGATGGGAGAGTCCCTTCAAACCAAGGGAAAGCCTCTCGCCTCCAACCGCAATGTGCCATTATAAGTCCATTAAGACCACAAAATGTCATTATATTCCCATTAAAACGCCGAGTCTTAGGCGAGGAGACCGATTAGCGAAGTAGGCTGACATACCATTCTTATCTGATCTAAGGGTTTGGCCCTAGAGTAAATGTGAAAGAAGTCTGTGACGTATAGTAGTGTGCGTTCTACGTTCGAAGGGTAATATATGTCTAGATTTTACAAATTTCCTTTGCCTCAAATATCTATTCATCACGTCCTGGTAATCTCCCTGAAATGTTCTGAAAAATTCAAATATGAATTAGTTATGTTACCCTGCTTTCCCAACATGTAGAAAATAGAAACCTTTGAAATATTAAAATCTAGTGATGTTATTAATATCGCAGTGGGTATGTTCAGTGTTGCTTACCGATTTCCACTTGGTCTGTAATCTATCCTTTTAGGGGGGGGGGGGGGGGGAACTGACGTCAATAGGTAACGATATGCGCCCGATTCCTGACGAACAGATTACAACAACTAGGTCGAAAAAACCGTCTTTACAAAACTAACACTGTCCCTTAACTTGTATGAAGAATTAATCATAATTGATAAGTCATCAAATTCCTTTCGGTCATTTTGTAACGTTGAAACAATTGTTCCAGATTGCCAAATACATGACTGAGGAGAATGTTATTGCCGGAACTTCTTTTATGTTTAAATTGATATATGGACATTTAAAGAGGGCATGATGTTAAAAAGAGACCCAATTTTGCCGCTCATTATCAATCCCATATCAAACATTTTCTCATTGTTAACTTGGACATGAACATTGCCTTAGACAGAATGCTGTTTTGTAATTCGTGTTTATTAAAGGGGAAGGTCTGTTGGTAGCTGTATTTTGAACAACTCATCATAATTTCATCTGTCTACTTGTCTGTGTGATGAGATATTAATCAGAGCCCCAGGGGTATTGACGTCGACCATCCCATTGTAAATTATGGCGATTAAGAGTTATGTATGGCGGACCATATGGCCTCATCTTCAGCCTATAAAATCCTTACACAGAAAGTGGGGAGTTGTTGCCTCTGCAAGCTTACCCAGTCTCCACTTTTCATATCTCTCTCTCTCAATGACTATAGGAAGGAGCGTCCAATATAAGGCCCATGCACCGCCTGTGTTGACGGCTGCCTCAACCGTTGACAATGTCGCTTGGCGAGTGGGAAAAGGTCCCTCCATAGACTGGCTACCATTATAAGACCCTTTTGTCAGATGCATATCCGGGCGACCATAGATCGTAATACCAGATGTGAATCACCAGATTACCTGTCAGCCGTATACAAGTGATAATCTACCTCCATCGACAGGTTCAATTTTCTGGAGGGAACGAAAGGGCGCGCGGCCGGGCCATATTGGCATTCATCAGTGTCTTTCATCCCTGGTTAGTGACAGATTTGGGAAAGAGTGGCCTGGTGTGGAGTTTTGTTGAAGACCTGGGGTAGTGAAGGCAGAGGCAGGTTATGTTGGTATTTGTCTACTGGCGTTTCTCACAGCCACAAAGCCCCTTAGAGTGTGGAGGTGACAGGGGAGGATATGGACACCTCACTTGGCGCTGTCCTCCTCTACCAAGCTCCATTACTTATAGCCTCGCCTGTTTCTTACTCCTTGTTAATGGGTTCTGGCCTTGGGCGCACTTGCCCTAACTTATCTCAATAGTCAATGGTCCCTTACCACATTAAGGCTCCCTCCAGGCAGGTTGGCTTTAAATGTCCCAGAGGGCTATTTTATATAAGGATGATGTTTGTGGTGTTGATAGCGTAGACTGGGACCCAGAGGTCAGGGTCTTACTTCATGTATAGTACTCGACTCAGTAATCGCTGGCCCTATGAAATAGCCATTATCTAAAGTGCCTTTATTTATATTCATTCCCAACCCTCACGAACATTAAATATAAAAGGATATGGGCTTGTTGTTCTATGTGTAAAACCAAATTATCTTCCAAATTCCCTGATGCCCTGATAAAGGTATATCAATACCGAAACGTCGCCACAAATCAGACTTTGAATTTAACAGCAACAAACTACCCAAACAGTTGTCATTTTTCCAGTTTTGACGTGGTTCTCTCACTTGATCATCTTTCAAATCATCTAATCCATGTCGATGAACACCAGAGTCCCACTTTCTCAATATGGCTTCTGGATGAAATGGAAAATTTAGGATAACACTGTCGATACTATGGTAAATCAAAAGCAAACATGTTGCACCATTAATGAATTTCACTTTAAGAAAGTGGATTTCAATCAAGGAAATGTGCACCAGTATCTATAGGTACATTTGCATTGTGTCATCTCCCTCTGTATATACCTCCTTGGTTCAATGGACAGTGAAAACCTTTACATTGCTTACTTAAAATTAAGAATAGCTCTTCATTTAATAAGTACAAACTTTGGAATAGTCTTATTTAGTTTAGACATCAATATATTATGTATACAACTATATATGTATACACTATACATATATGTGTATGTACACATGTATACAGGTGAATGTGGGTATCTATATACATGTACATTTATGTACATACATGTGTACATATATATTTATACCTAGATGTTTATGCATGTAGCCCATTGCTATTTTAAATGACGTTAGTCATAGCTGTGCATCTTGTTATGTGTCTGGCTTCATTTACACCTGCAAGCCTATGTGTTGCTCATAAAAATCTAAATCTTTACCCAACTTCCGACGGTATGTCTCTAAAAATTATGAAAGTTGTTGTCATATCATATTCAGATGAATTTCGCGATGAAAGTAACATTTTTAACGTCTAAAATTACACGACGTTTTCCATTCGTAGAAATTAATAATTTAACATTGTGGTCAGCTTTCTCTCAAAAGTTCTTTAGCTTAAAAGTTCTGCCTTTCTCATTTTTTGGGGAAAATACGTCTGCAGTTTTAATGCGTTGGCAATAATGTTAAGAGAAAAGTATAATATAACATCAGTTCCTCATTTACGGTCATGCAATATGGGTGTTAGTTTATTCATGGCATAGGTTACAATTGAGTTTAACTCGTGGGCCTCATCTATGATTGATGGACCAATTTAGATAAAGACGAGCAGGAATCGTGGCATCACGCAATAAATTCCCCTGAAGCGTAAACACCTTAGAAATAATTAAAATATAGTTCTTAAATTTTAATTAATGCCGAAATTAAAATAGGTGTCTTGTTATGGTCTTCCAAGATTTCTGATTGAGTCAGTTGAGCTCTGAACCCCGCCTCCACTGAGCCGATTATCCCGACGGATTATCTCAGCAGTCAAGGAAGGAAAGAGGCCTGTCAGGTCAGTGCATACACGAAAACAGCTGATGGCGGCCGTCAGTCGGGCGCTTCTCATCAAGCTCAGATGAATGCAATCGTCAAGTCATCTATCAGAGTATGACACCTCTTCCCTTAAGAAAATCGGTCCAGTGGATATGGGCCTTAAGAAAAGATATGGTTCACTCTAGGACGGTGTCATACCCACGTAATGTATAGTGCTAAAGCTATGTAGGTCACTGGGGCAAAAACTTAATATTGGGGGGTTGGACTGCATGGAATTAGCCTTATACCACTGGGAGAGTGGGCCAACTAATCCATTATTGGCGCGAGGATGATGTGAACTCATGTGGACTCATATAAGGAATTCAATAATGAGTAGAAAACACCGTGAGCCAGGTACCAGGGCATGGCACAGATATATATTTGTGGGAATGTGGAATAAAACTTAAGTGGAAACCACCATTTTATTTGTTTCCTTCTCTATGTTCCCATGTGTGGGGTTGTCGCATGGTTACGTATATCTATTGGGAATCTTACCGTTATATACATCCATATGTTCGTTCGTATTGAGTTGTGTCAGCAGGGAGGGGAAACCTCGATAATAATGATTCTATTATTTTTACTCTCCTGTTGGGTTTTTTATAATTGATATGGCAACAATGAGGAAACTAACCATGAAATTCCCATGGTTGCCTTGAACAATATCTTAGACCATACGATCCGGTAAATCGATACAACAAATTTACCATGAAATACCTATAAAAAGAAATTACAAATGAAATGGCAAGAGTTATAACCGAATGGGGGGGGGGGGCACCCTAATTTGCATAGTTTCTCAGTGTATGTGTATAGATGTAAGCATTCATGTGGAGGGTATGAGATAGATTGGATAACGCTATTGGATGTGGGTTTACCATGCATGATATGCTAATGTAATAATAGTGGTGAGTGTTGGAGTATAAGAGCATTAACCCGTCATAGCACCTGGTGGTGGGGATAAGTATCATTAATTATCTTATGTTTCTTAAAATATGTCCTAAGCTTTAATGTGCTAATACACAGCTAAAATAATAAATATGACGGTATATGAAGTATCTGAAGAAAATCTTTGTGGCTTTGTGGCTTATGCAGTTTAGGGCATTAATCTATATAATTATGAAATAAGTTCATATATTCCAAGTTTGTATATAAAATGATATAATAGCTATAATGGCAGGTTTGTTGCTCTTTCTCAAGCGTTCCGTCTCCTATCCGGCTCTCAAACCTTACCTAGAACAATGCACATAGAGTGGCCAATGAGAGCGTCTCCTCAATTTCCCCTGACCCAATTCAAAAAGTGCCTGCAGTTGATTCAGTGTATAATGAAGGATGCCCAACTGCTACCAAGCTGCGTATGGTTCCTTTTATCCCTTGAAATGATGAATGATTTGCCTATTGTGCTGAGGCTATAATTGTTCAAAATCTGAAGCCACATAGTGTTGATTGCGCAGCCTCTGTGTCCTTATAGGTATCCCAGCCTTTAAAAGATGCATACTTGTTTGTCTCTCATGGTATCATAATTCTAACCTATCCATCAATGTCCGGGATCAACTACAGTCTTACCACAGCCGAATCGCTCATACACGGCTGTAGCATCTATCCAGGTACTACTGTCTACGAGTCCACTCTATTGACAGATGATACTTGTAGTAGTAACACTGCATTAACAGCTTTGTTTGGATGAAGTGATAGAGGCAATGATGAACCAATCCAGGCTGCAGCTTAAGCCTTTTGCCCACTGACCCGATTATGTCCATGGCGGGGGCAGTCGGAGGAGTCGGAGTCGGAGGAGAAACAGAGGGTTGTCAGGCCAGTGGAGATGCATGGCAGATGAAGGTGGCTGACTGAGCAACCATCAATATTGGATGAATCCAATCGTCATGCCGTTTGTCAACCGACTGCATTTGAAGGAGTACTTTCATGAAATGGAGGGAGATTCATAGAATATGATATCAGGAAATAAATTGCCCCAATTTAATTACATTGCATTAGTTTATACCTCAATTGTATGTAGTGTATTATGTTTAGGGCCATTTTGCCGTGAACATACTGTATGTAGGATGGAGATTTCAAGCCTGGTGGACAAGCCACTTAAACTGTCATTGTTCATATGTTGGGTTTGATGGATGGCTTCTCATCATTGGCAGTATATGGCGGCCTGGGCTGACAAGTAATTTCAATTGCTCAATACCACCCTGCTGAACCCTGGCTAGTAAGGATGCCACCTCCTATGTACCATCCTCCCTTCTCTCCCTTACTCCCCCCCCCCCCTCTCTCTCTCTCTCTCTCTCTCTCTAGCTGGCTTTCACTCTCTTATGTCTGACACACTTCCCATCCATTATAAGAAATAGGCCTACGTTTAATGTATTAAAAGCTGGGTGATTTGCTCTTTCTATATATGCCTGACAGATATTGATTGGGTCTGACACTTCTCTAAACTTGTGAACATTTGTTTTGTTATGCCACTGCTGTTACCTAGTTTACTCATTGTACAGTGGATTGTAGGACATTTCACATAATGGTTAGTCTCCAGGCTAATCAAATTAAGGCTCATGAGAGTCGCTCCTCTTCGATGTTCCATTAATTTGTATTGATGCTACGTACGAGTTCTTCATTCCCCGATATATCATTCTAGTTACACTGTTCATTATATATATTAGCAATTTGTCCTTGTGTAGAGTATGCATTTTGTTAAATACTTTTCAAAGTATAATCTGGTAGTCAGTGAATAATCAACAAACCCCATAGTACTCTGATGTATGGTAGCCTAGTGCTTACTTCTGTTCACAGATCAATACTTTAAAGCTGAAATAATTGGTCAATAATATAATTGTTTATTTGTTTGCAGAACCATGATGGTGAGACGGCGCTCCACTGCGCAGCACAGTACGGACATACCGAGTCAGTGGGTGCCCTGCTAGAGGTGAGTCACTCATACATGGGTCAGACTTTCAGAAAATGTACAATTACACTTCGCCAATCTTGTCAAATAACCCAAATTTCAGACGAAAATAAAGTTCAAAATACAGTTCAACCTAACCAAACAGATTGCTAGAATCAATGCAATGCCAAATATACTCGAATTGTCCTAGTATTGGCCAGATTGCAACCTAATTTTGCAAAATTTACTAAATGTGTACAGTTGCCAATTGTACATTTTCTGACAATCTCACCCACATGTACACGCCTCATCCCATCCTCCCTAGGCAGGCCCTATACTCCGCAACCAGTTCCTACGTCCTACGTTATTGTAAATTGTAGTTTGATGCACACATGTGATGTTTACATAATAATAATAATTATGAAGTCTGATATTCAACCAATATTACACCAGCTGTTAGTCAAGCTCATTGGAAAACAACGTATCATATAAATATTGGTCCTAATATTTGAAATAGTTCAGATTATGAGCTTTTTACCAGGCTATCAGCTTACATAGCGATTTCTCCAGAGAAACTTTGGTTTATTTACTTTTCCCTAATAGCTCTCAGATCTGGTAGTACTGTTGTTCCCCGTGACGTGATACCTCCAATCAAGTCTATTCCACACACCATTATTCCAAATAGTTCTGGTTAGTTTTGTCTCTGCCTCCTGCTTTATGTGCATATGTTTCACACCAATAATTCGAGCTTTAATCCTCATCTCCTAATCAAGTCTGATGGTGGAATGGACTGCATTCTCATTTTCAAATTTTCATTCTTCCTGTTTTGTAAACATTTCAACCAAGAGTCCTTATTCGTTTTTGCGTGGTTCGAGTCTATTGCAGGCTGTTGTTGGGCCCTGTCCGTAAGTAGTATATAGAAATGGTATTCATAAGCAGGCTCGTTATCTGTTTGAATTATGACATATTATATTAGTGTTCGCCCTCTTAAATTAAAAGAAAAAAATATATAATCATCATGAAATATTTTATATGTGTGTCATATATGATGTGAAGACAAAATCTTCCCCATCATGCTCTTCCATAGGTCATTTATACTTAAGCTACATACAGTATTAATTATAATGACAAGAATTGTCATGTCAGATCTAAAATGAATATATCGAAACATGTACTGTAACAGGCATGCGTAGTGTCACATACAAATCCTCTATTACGGATACCCATCCGTCCCATCCATTAGTCCTGAGTCAACAGCGTCTGGTGATGAGCGTATGAAGGGAGCTTTATAGCGAAGTGACAGGTGTCATCATGCAAAATAACAAATGGTGCAAGCTACCATCCATCACACCTATCTCTCAGACCCATCACCCAATAGCCGGCCCTATTCCTATCCCTATCTCCTGCTCATGGGTCAGCTTTATACAAAGACACTGATTGGTGAGACTATCCGGGTCAAATTGGGTCAAAGTTCACCGGCAAGATGCATCAAATCTCCCACCCACCCGAACCCACTTAAGCTTATCTTGTGTTTGCAAACATGTTATGCATGTGGTTCCAATGTAATTTTTACATGGAAGCTATCTTTGAAGAACAATGGAGCAATGTTGAGATAAACATCTTCTTTGCCTGGCTTCATTATGTTCTTTGTGTAGAGATATTTTGGTTAGATGAATGTAAATCCTCTAAGGGGACATCATGATCCTATCGGGTTTGGTGCCAGGTTTAATGCTTTGTACTCTTTCATAAGCGTAGTAGTATTTTAACCAAAAACCCACGCTAACCTCATTGGTATTTCATCTCAAGTTAAATCCTCTTGAATAATCTGTAAGGTTTAAGTTCGCCGAGTAAAATCTTCCACTGTTTTCACATTGCTTGTGTTAGATACATCAGTTGTTGTAATAGCCTTCCATACATTACAACACTTCCATACATTACTGAGCCCATAATTTCGTATTCAAACAATACATGGGTTAATTCAATACCTACTGATATAAGATGTTCATGGAACTTCTATTCCATCTGGTGAAATGTAATCCAACATTTCTGACACTAAGGCTTTAATATTCTACATACTAAACCCATTTGAGAGATGGCGTGTACGCCCCGAGTAAATGTTTACATTGCCTTGCCAAGTTATGGGTGGGTCACTTAAAATGTGGGTCAGAGTGTCCACTTGTACATAATATATGTCTGACTAAGTACACATTAAGCTGACCATTGTAATTGCTTTGCCCACTAACTGCACTACCTAGTCACAATCCAATAACGGCTGGCAAGAAAATATGGCTTTTCCGGAACTGGTCAAAGGGGCGATACTGGATCCAGGATGACCGCATATCTTAACCTATCGCTTTTATGGTCCCAGAGGGCAACAAGTCAAACAGCTGACAAAAAGCATTAAGACACCATTAATGTGACCTAGCTCGCGCAGATGTAGGCCAAGCGGTCATGTTTTTCACAACCCTTTAACCCATTGACATGTTCATACAAATGTGACGTCACCTTACAAATCTACTGCTTGCAAGGGTAATTAACTAACAATAATCTTCTGACAATGAAGGCTTTTACAGCCCTTGCACTAGTCTTTAGAAAAAGCCGAGCAGCCCATTTGAGCTATGCTGTTTGCCCTTTCTGCAAGGGGTTACATGGATGTGGGATAAGTATAACCCTGTTTTTTGTAGGCGCGGTATGACTCATCTTTATCAGATAATAGGGCTGACAATCAGTCAAACAGATGTGCCACAGGTTGAGCATGCCTAATCCCCTTTCCTGGCCACTAAATCACACACTGTGACGGTCAGGTTTGTCGCCCGCCATCAAGGAAACATTTTTATTGCATGCAGTGAGGGAGAAGCCATTTGAAAAGACCGACAAGGTCCAATCCGACTCGAGGAATGTTCTCAATGATGATATTATGATAACAAGGGACATTAAGCAGCCATTGGAAGGAGTCCTTCGTGTCTACAACAACAGGAATGTCCTGTCATTCGTTGTTATTATTAATTTATGAAGGATTACTGCGACACGAAATAAGCAGGTGCATGCTTGGTTAGTTAGCATGTGTACAGAGCATCTTTTCAGCCAAGAAACATGTCTCTCATGAATTAAACATGCATATGGCTGTCTTAACACTGGTGACTTCAACAAGTGATGCCATAAATAAACACCAAACAAAAACATTATCCTCAATTGATCAGCAGAAAAAATGATGATCTTGATCTTGTGTCTGACAGCAGCCTTAACAGCAATCAGTCAATCTCAAAGATCTGGGTGACTCATTGCTGAATAAATATTTTCCCCACTTGTTGTAAATGTTAATGAATTGTTAAGTTGATAGTGGCTGCAGTACTGTTTCTCAGTGTTTGCCCTGTTTCCCATTGTAAATGCACCCTCACAGCCGCTCTCACAACTGCGTAGGCATTAGGGCCATTGACCACACCATTTGCTTACTGCATGAACTAACGTCCCCACTGCTATGTAAATTGCGGCCCTCGAATAACAGGTCAGCTTGTTCGCCCAGTTCCAACTACGCGTATTCCTCTGTCTCTTATATGCATACTCGTAAGTTTGGGTAATAAATATAGCTTTCATTCCTCTTAACATATCTTCCTTTAAAATGCAGAAAAAATACTTATCATATAATATACATATAGTTTCCCGTTATATTAAGGATAGGACTTTTGATTTTAACCCTCGTTTCCTAGGCCACGCTTTGAAACATTGGTACTCACTGAGCCATCTAATCACCCGCAAATAACAGGAAAACACTGCAGATTGAAAAGCTCGAGTAGAGAAAGCGCAAAATGAGTTCACTTGACAAATCTATCAATCATCCCGGGTCTCGCTTGGCTCGCTTCACTTTGGACTACCAATCCATTCAGAGTTTTAAAAAAGGCAGAGGTTTCAATCACCCACAACCTGCACTGCATTTAATGCATTATGCAGGCATGTACTGGTGTCGAGCAAGCCCTGATTATGACAGCGAAAAGAGGAGAATAAGGGCTGCAGGACATGCAAGAAGTGGTAATTTTAGGGTTCTAATGGAATAGAAAAGGGTTGCGTATATGTATAGGGCCAAAGTGTAAATCTATAATTAGAATGCGGTAGTTGAAACGAAATTGGAGTTGCAGTGCTGAAGAATAACCAGAATTTTTATTCGATGCAAGAGCCTTGTTTTTCCGTACTGTGTTTTTAAAATCTAACATTTTTGAAATCCCGACGAAGAGCTGATATTTCCAAATTAAAATTGGATATAGCCACATTCCTTAAATGAAACTTTCAAAATCTTAGTTTAACCAATTGATTCTATCTGATTTAGTGCAAATGATGATGTGTCTTTCTTTTCATACTCGTATTTTAGGGATTAAGTTTCCATATTAAACCTTCTCCTGTTGCCATTCAGGAACAGGTTCAGACTGAGATTAGAATTGGTCATGCACATGGTCCTTGCTCAGTGTCTTTTTATTGAGGCAGTCGGAGTTAGAATGACAACACTCTTCAATCCCTTACAACGAAATGCTAAACCTTTTCGTCTTTCTTCACTCCTCACAAACGCCCATGAAGAATTCATGAAAAACTATGGCAACACACGAGCGTGCATGCAGAATAGGTTCGAACTGCTCTGCTGAAAGAGCTAACTGCCTTTTTGCCAATCATCTGGCCGTGAAAGTGCACGTCAAGAATTTTGAACTCCTTAGGGAAACTGATTTAATGGGGATTCCGAATGTTTTATATCTGAGGTTTCGTGATGAATTGTACATGACAAAAGTAAACAGATTGTTTATCATGATATCAAACTTTGTAGTTGGTGAACCGAGTTGGTGAAAAAAAGTTTCATGTGCCAGCGTTTGTTCCTCGTTGTGGGTTCAATTATGTTGTGATCGAATGATACTGTCCAACAGAACCCAGGTCCCGACAATGCATACCATCCCTTTCATTAAATTTTCATTCCAATCCCATAGACATTTAATTCTATGATCATGTAAGCACCGGAAGCTGCCAAATCTCAAATGATGAAATAACTCTCTCCAGTTATGATTTTTCATTTTGAGCTGTCAAAACTGCATCCATGACTGTTAAGACTAAAAGAAAATACGCTTTAGATTATCATTCCCTGTTTCAGATTCGATTATGATTCCACTATTTGACAAGCGTGCGCGATTTCCCGAACCATTGCGGAATGAACTGCAATTAGATCCGTTACAGTTTGTGTACATTTCATGGGCTTAATTGAAGTTGATTTCGCTTGGAGAAGCAGGAGTAGAAATTGCAAATTAATCCCAAGGTTAAGTTCCAATAAATGAATATCTGGGGCATTAAAGTAATGCCGGTATTTGGAAGATATGAATCGGATAAAATCCAGGGACGGGAAAGGGCAGTCTGAAGTCCCTATCAAAGTCTGATAAGGCTTGTCACAACGCTCTTTTGTGATTGCACACATCCCTGTAGAGACTAATTGTATGCACGCCACATCCTTAAAACCCCATTTCCCTACAGTATCTTTAGTTATGTTAATCTTCTGGAGGGAATAATTCAGCAATGCATTCGTGGAAAGCCCCCGGATTTTGCACCCCACTCTGCAAAGCTCTATGTCTTTGCACCCTGTTTCCCCCCTCTTCCCTATCCCTGTTCTGGCCGGAAGCAGGAAATAGGCGCAAGAATGCTGGGAAATCACCGGATGCGCATGTAATGAGGCTGGGGGTTAATGGTGTCAACCCTACGCATGGATTCATGGGATGGCCAAGGCTAATACTTTATTCAGCCCAAAGGCCAAGGTCACGTGTACCTGAGATGGCTAGGGTGAAGGTCAATGGTGATTTTTACCCCACCCTGAGGTCCCTTGAGAGGGCCCTTCTGAATAGAAACCTGATCGGTTCTACAGTCCTTCCCTCTTGCATAAAACTTCTTTTGATCATCTAATAATATAACCAGTCAGTCTCTTTGATATCAGATTAACTTATGATATGAAATTGCCAAAGGGTTGGTTTCCAGTGTGAAGCCTTGTAGTGAAAGTCTACAACTTCCTCGTGGGGACGTGTTTGGCTACAAGTGGGAGGGATCAAAGTACATTGGGCAGACTGTAAATGATTCCCAGGCTTTCTCTCTGGCCTCCTGTTCTAACCCTGCAGGTATTTATCTTCTGGTGGGGTGGTCAGATAGGGGTGCAAAGGCAAACAGGGGGCGGGGCCCAACAAATGGGTTCCTGTCTGATTGACCGGTTAACTTCATGCAACAGATAATTGATGTTGAACCCATTTCGTTACATGACCTGCCCATTCCATGACCTGCCCATTCCATGGCCTGATGAACACAAGTGATGAAATGCGGAATGAGGCATCCTGTTATAGGCTTCATAGTTAATTATAATGCATCACAGAGAAATTATACTTATTTTTATAGAATGCGTATAGCGCACTTGTTAAGAACACCTTGCTGTTCTCCCGTTAAGGTACACCACATTTCTTAGTAGCACGTAGAAATATGGATGTGTTGATTCTGGTATTCTGTGGTCCACAAATGACGTTCTACATAAATTAAATATTATGCATTTAAATCACATATTTCCAAATAATCGCAACATGGGCTGAATACAATAATTTAGAACTCATCCAATTTTGTTTCCTTGAACCTTAAATATAGAAGCGTGCCTCACTGTAACCTGAAAGAGTTAACTGGTTTGTTTAAACTTGTATACATGTATATGTCAAATATTCCTGACCCAGCCCATAATATAGATATGATGGTGGGAATCTCGAGACTTTACTACCTGAATTGGTCCTGGGTATGACCATACAGTGCCTTTCTGTCTCTTTTCTCTGTCTCTCTCTCCCTTCTTCTCTATCTCTTTTTCCTGGGTATGATCATAAACTGCCTCCCTCTCAGCTCTCCCGCCCTTGATATAACCATCTTAAATGTGTTGATAAGAGCGTAAAGCAACCAATCTCACTCACTTGTTACCTGAATATTGGGGAGAAATGCTTGTTTAACCCTTGCATGTGAGCAGCCTTTGTTAGAGGCTGCAGGTGTGAGGACCACCCCTGCACACCACCTGCTGCAGGCCTGCCACCCACCACTTGACTGCTGCTACTCACAACTGACACTAATCCCTCCCTGCCTGTCTACTAACACCCCATTAATTATTGCTAAAATTACTCAATTTGTTGCTAGTGCCTTCTGCCACAATGACCCCAGTATGGAGACTTTGCTAATTAAGTCCGTCGTAAATCACTGGTTAATAGACGGGCGGTGCTTGAAAAAATGTATCAACTTGGTTGATTGATTTTCCTAATGTGGGAATTAGGCTGAATAAGCGACTCCTGAAACTAGTCTTGAGTCCCTCGGTTTAAAAAGAAGAAGAATTAGCTTGAGTAGGCATGTCGGGGGTAAAGGAGAGAAAGGAGAACGTTAGCTATTTGGGTATATTTAGTCATGGATGGAAGGAACCATGGGAATGTGAGTGGTGAAAGACAGGAGGAACTAATGGGTTGGGGAAGGCTGGCTTTTTATTCACGAATTCTAAACAAATATATATTTTTGTGAGAATTAGAAAGTGCCTATGCGTTAATTGTTTAACAGGAAGACAGTGACAATAGGGCGATGTAAAGTAAATTTTAAAGATACTGCATTGCAAATCGGGATAATATTCCCAAGGTCACCTCTCTCAGCTATCTAGCTATATTAGCATTTATTTGTGCTAATATACATGCAACTAATCACATTGAGTTATAAAAACTTATGGCAGACGAGATGGAAGTTCCCTATTTGAAGCTTGCGGGATTGGGACAACCAATCTGCAAAAGAAGAGGCCATCGGTGCTGCTTGGTGGTACACTTCCCTGGTAATAATAACGCCATCTGTCATGGGTGCTGAGTTCTATGGACATTTATTACTTTATTTTTCGTATAGGCTATTTGTAGATGCATTGGAGCCATCTTTTTCTATTGACTGATTTGCTGATAAGAAGTGGGGGATGAATTCCTCTCTGATTCCCAAACCATGGCCTTCTCTGAATCTGCAGACAAGTGATAAAGACACTATTGATGGTCATGAGGTTTTCCTCAAGGAGGCGCTCGATGGGAAACATTCTATTTATACCTATTTATTAATATGAATTATGGTTGGGATTCATTATATCCTCCCCGAGAGTTATCAGAGCGTTATGTATCTCCTTGAGAATAGGGTGCCTATAAATATGTAGTCAAAAGCAATTAAGTTTATATTGGGAGCCTTAATCTAGCTCTTCATATATGACCATTAACCCTGTTCTGCGGTAATGAAATGGTCCTTTCGAGCAGCACCCACGCATGAGCGATTCGGGTACTAGCGTCAAAACGCCACTGAAATGGCTGTGCTTAGCCGTTTTTGACACCAATGACATTTGATAGCGATTTTATTGGTGTTTTCACTTTAGAATTGTGATCGACACCGTAGAGACTTGTCACTAATAAACCACAAAATCACCAAACTTCGGTGTTCAGCCCTAAACGCCAGTGAAATCGCCAATGTGTGGTTGTGCCTTAACGTTTTACATCGCCTGTCTCATCCTTGGAATTCCTGCATATCAACTGCTTCGGTCTCCATTATTTCCATGGAATGAACTGAAGACTTTTTTGTCAAACACTTGAAAGAGCTCCTCCTCCCCGCACACAAACAACACGATGAAATATCGTCGAGCATTATGAGACAATCTAAAACACACTTGGACACGAGCAGATCTGAGTCGCTCCCCTGAGAGCTGGACTGGGAGGATAAAGCAGAGGTGATAAAGCAGAGACCCCACAGTTGTCAGTCCTATCCCTCTAGGGCCGCCCCAGGTGGTCCCTGATTGATAGAGCCCAGGTCTAGTTAAGGCTTACTGTTGGGATTCTGGAGGACAGGGGTTCATCTCTATACCCTACATGGGTCAGATTTTCAGAAAATGTACAATTCAATTTCGCCAATCTTCTCAAATAACCCGAATTTTAGACGAAAATAAAGTTCAAAATTCAGTTCAACCTAACCAGACAGATTGCTAGAATCAATGCAATGCCGAATTACTCAAATTTACCTAGTATTGACCAAATTGCAGCCTAATTTAGCAGAATTTACTCAATATGTACAGCTGCCAATTGTACATTTCTTGAAAATCTGACCCACATCCAGGCATCAGGGGTTAGAGATGTCATTGAAAGTGTATAAGTAATATGCAAAATGTTTATGTTGTGTCATACTTGTTATTGAACTAGACCTCGAAGGACCGTTAATGGAACGGCGTTTAGGAGACTCAGACCGCCAAATTCATTTATTCTAAAAAGTGGAAATGAGTGTGCAAAGAATGTGGAAATGATCCACTTACAGCAGATGAACGCTTTACGTCTGTTTTATACATATATAGGACTGTCCTGTTGATACACCCAATATGATTCTGGCAAGGAAAAGGGTGTCGTGACATCTCACAAAATAAAGCAATCCCTAGATCAGGCTCTGAAACCATAGCTTTCTCTATGCTATATATAGCCCTAAAGAAGGCTGTCTCCTTAGTGCTTGGTATATCATACAACTAAGCTATGCAGAAATCTTTGGTATAATCGCTAACTTGCAATGCTTACAAATTGCCATTTATATACGTCTGAGAGTAAATTATACTTTTATTTCGCCAAAACCTTTTGGAAGGAGCCGTAATTTGAATTTAATCCCAACCATTTAGGCGTTTCCATAATGACACAATTTGCGTTGTGTTAAATTAATCGCTGGGGGCTATTTCCCCATTCATTTAATATCCCACTGCATGATTGCAGAACATTTCGATGCATTATTTATGTAATGCCTCCGACATATTTAAGCTCTATAGTGTAAGGTATTCCCTTTGGGCCTACCGTATCATGAAAGTACTGGCCTGGAGGGAGGAATTAATAAACTCTTCTACTCCCAATACAGGCTGGTAGGTTTTATAGAGGACTGGACATTACTACAATTAATCATTTCAAAGCTTTATCAGAAAGCTTTAAAAAGAGCCTCTTTTTTTCTCACTGTTCAGTGATTTGATGATCCAATATTGATGAGGGGTATAAGTGGTTTTTAAGCAGGGAACAGAGGATTAAACGAATGGTGGACAGAGGGGGAATGGAAATGTGATATCGTCTATTATCTTAGTCTGAATTCTACAATTCATCATATATTTAACACATCCCTATCTCATCTCATAATATTCATTAAAAAGCAAGCACTGAGAAAACTGCTTAAATCTTTCATCAATATTCTCATTTCATTTTGCTATTTGTTCCTTTAAACCCATTTCAATGCTTTTGTAATAGGCTTTTAGGGTTTCTGTACGCGTGCAATGCAGAAAAGGTGTGGCTACCGATGTAAGCACGTCTGTGATTGGTCAATATTGCGGTCATTGATGACGTCGGACCAATCAGAGACGAGCTCACTCCACTGCGACTTAGGACTTTGCACGTTCAGTAAAACATGGCCATCGCAAACTGCTTCTGCCAGCATGATACTGGTGTAAGAATGGCGATTTTCTTATCATTGCCTAGTCGTAGCATTACGAAAGAGCTATACTCGAGGTTGGAACTACTAAGAACTAATCGTGCAATTCAATGACTGAAGTTAACATATACATTGAATTTGTATTCCGTTATAATAATGACACAAAATATAAGTAATATTATTGTTGGATATGGTGTGAAACCACCTCAAATCCCCAAATTATTCATACCATTATTACATACGTGTGTGATTTAGAGGGGTGCTATTTGAGCCGAATATCCACAAGATTGATGGAAACTAAGGTAAAATGCTATTAAAATCGAGTTCTCTTGTTGATTTAGTATGTAATAAATACCTAATAACACTCTGTTCGGTTTGTAATCGATCTCGACGTCAGGTCAAATCGCACGCCACCGATTTGACCCGACGTCTCGATCGATTACAAACCTCCATCATACCATTAGGTATAAGAATCACACTATTTTGAATATGTCTAGTGTCTATATTTTATCTTCTTAAACAAGGCAATCCTCGAAGTAATTGAAAATGTTATAATAGCAGCCAAGATAATCATGCCAAAGTGGCTTACAAATTGTACTTTTAATCCCTTTTACCCCAAATTGCCATGATACAACAGCAAACTATATACAAATAATGATGATTTCGAGAAAAGTCATATGAATTCATAAAAAAAACACCCAGAGGATATACAAATCCTTCTTCATTTTCAGTATCTTCAATTTTACCGTGCTTGAGATCAAACAAAGAAAGAACTGAGAAAATAGTTTTGGCTAGATTTAGCTGTTAATGCAGCTTCAATTAGATTTCTTTCCTTGTCCATTCCACCTTTATCACTTGAGGGGAATATGGGCAGGGAGGATTACCTTCCTATTGACGATATTCACCCTATATAGAATGGCTGGATTACATGAAAATGGCACCAATCTATTTATCAACACTTGTATCACTGGGGAACGTGCATCCTTCACCTTACCCAGTACCAGGCCTGCATGCAAAACACCATATCCAGTCTCCCTTGCCGCGTATGATGCTTTCTTTTTTAACCTTCCTTTATCTCTGGTGCATTCGTTGTTTCGTTTATCCTGACGACTTTAGGTTCACGCAATTAGTTGGTTATTAGATCGGTATGAAGGGCATTAATATAAAATCTATACATGTAAACAGATACCAAACTGAGTCCAGTTGACTGAATCAAGAATGTTTGGCCAGGATTTAAGCAAATGAGCCATTGCCGTCACCTTGTACAGGGTTACTCTGTGCGGACTCTAGGAATGAGTGACTTTATTCTAATCTGCCCCCTGCACCAGACCCCTCTCCTGACCTCCAAACTGGCCCCTCATAAAAAGCATCGATTGAGGACCGACCTCAGCTTATAGCCTCGACTAGAGGCGCTCAGGCCGCATACAGAGCGTATGTGAGTTACACGATTAACAGCGCCAGTCTGCTCCTGGTGGCGATTTATTAAACTGCTCCCCCAAGATATATTATGGCTCTATTTCAAGCTGCAGTGATCCCGAGGAAGGTATTGGAGGGAAATGGTTATCAATTATGAAATATTAGATGATATCTGATAGAATAGGTGGTGGGGGTTGAGGTGGGGGAGTCAGAGGGGTCATGAATTGGCACAACTGGGTGGGACGAGGGTGAAGTACGAGGTATTGTTATTTCTCCCCATTAGAATATCCAATCTCTGTCCTCATAAATCTATCCTAGCTTCATTCGATATTATCATTTATACAACGATTGTATCCCAGCTAGCGTCAGTGACAAATATTTTCATATCAATCTATTACATTTGACAAAATATAATTCATATACAAAATTCATATCGATATCATCTGTCAATATTAATGTTGAAAAATCAACACCAGCAAGCATACAATCCTTGACATTGATTATGACACCTTGTATTCATACATTATTATACTCATGTATCTTTGCCTGGCCTGTATTTAGCTCAAAATAATATTCATTTTCTCTCTGAGAGCTGTCTTTGCCAAAGGAGAACTCACCCTTTTATCAGTTTCTCATATTTATAGTCCACATAATATTATGTTATCATTACCTCAGAGTGGAGGCCTTCATTGATAATTATGACTCATATCATGCTTCCAGCTCACATTATGGTCACAGAGCGAGGCAACAAGAGCATTAAGTCAGGAATATCACCCCCTTCAATCAAACATGACTGCACCAACTCATATGAATCAGTGATTGTGTTTTATATTCTCGTAGATTGTAATTGCAGATCTTGTGTTTCTATCGATTGTAAATCATAATAACTTGGTTTATTGCCAAGTCCTTAGCTGGTCACCAGTGTGGTAATTCATCGTGAGCTTGGATTGATTATTGGACAATAAAATGGAACGCAACTAAATACTGTTAAACAAACCCTCTAGAACGGTGTTCGTCTTTAATAACGTTTTAAAAACGCCATTCTTCAATGTTAAAAGGAAAGAACATGCCATCAAAGATACCGTTGAAGACCACCAAAGCATTGTATACAAATGATCAGTAAAAGAATTGCCAATCCTTAGGTAGTGTTCGTGCTTCCCCAAGTCCCCGTTCATTATTTGCAGTGTAATTTTTGTTTTAAATTTGGGTTATTTAAGAAGATTAGTGAAGGCGAATTGTATATGTACAAGAGACTTGGGCCACCTGGAGGCGGTGAGGGAGATACAAGAACGTTGTGAACTGCAATACTCGCAGGATACAATAATTTATATAAGCCCGACATATTTCTCCCTGCGCGCTCCCTCACACAAATCCCACTTTACCATAAAAAGCATGTAAGGCTTTCTGATGTCTTTAATAGACATCCTCCCATCCTCTTACAACCCTGAAAGCCCATGTATGTTACAGTTGACAAGAGATGACCCAGTTCCTAGATCTCGTGTGTTCCCAGGCGATACAGACGACGACTGCTGTCTATTTCTTACTGTACTTTTCAGCTTGCCTGAAATCGATTACATTCTCTCGTTTTCTGGAAAAAGCTCGCTCATTCGTTTTATAGAGTGTATCGCCGATTCAGATCCCATCACTATTTCGAGTGTCGAGTTTCTCTCCGATTCTGTTCTAAAGGTTTTCTAATAACATCGCAATTTTTTTCGATCCTTCATTTCCGGCCACTTTTCATCCCAGAGGTTGAACTTGGATTAACATGGACAATCCACATGGCCCCGCTCAAAACCCTGTTTCAAAGGGAAGGCGATGTTTTATTCCTTATGGATTCATTATTTTTATTCAGGATATTTCTGGAAAGGTTTTCATTTTGGGCTTTGTGTGTGTACCGTAATGGAAATAGGTGAGCGTACAAAATACTAAATAAGAAATGAATAAGATGTTGAGTGTTTTATTACGGGAGACTATTGTAGCAATTTATATGGGTCGGATTTTCATAAAATGTACAATTCGCCTTCAGCAATCCTCTCAAATAACCCACATTTAAGACAAAAATGAGCTTCAAAATGCAGTTTAACATAACAGAACTGATACTTTAAATCATTGCGATACCAAATATACTCAGATATACCTGGTATTCTTCACCTTTTAGCCTGATTTAGGAGAATTTCCTAAATATGTAGAGCTGCGAATTGTACATTTTCTGAGAATCTGACCCATATATGGAGCTTATTAGCTCTTGGCATTTAGAAATATCGGCGGTTATATGTAAGTTGATTTCAGCGGTATTGTTACAGTTTGGCGATGTTCTATCACTGTTTTCTTTTAAAGATTTGAATTGGACATTGTTATATATACCATTTGTGCAAGGTGTAGCGCATGGGAATAATATATAGTATGTCTTATATTTCGTCGGAAAAGGCCAAGTGGGTGGATTTCTTAGATTTCTATCATGTATGGAAAAAAACAAAAACTTTCATGTCTATCTTGCGAGTGACGATCCAAAAAATAGAAGTTCCCATCCTTATCCAATGCATGAATGTGAAAGGTATGTGTTATTGGTAACCTGAGTGTCTTCTGTTCAAATAAAACTGGTATTGTTGCGCTAAAAATAATTACACAATTAAAGGAGACTTACCGTGCCCAAGTAAGGCGATATTTATAATTAGTCATGGAAAAAGAGGGAACAATACGTGCGGTAATGTACGATTCTGAAATCCTGAAGATAAATGAAAAGGCACATACCCGAAAAGCACTGTGAAAAAGTGATCGTTTGACTTAGACAACCCACGCTTACGTCAAACGGAATCTAACTGAATGCTCATGACTGAATCTCATTAGTGCTAAAGCCTTCCTGGCCAGTGCAAAGTGCTGCGCTTTAAAAAAGGTAGCTATGCTTGTAAGGCTTCCTCATATGTTCACCTGCAGATGGTAGAACTAAAGAATATTTGGGTCAGATTTTCAGAAAATGTACAATTCAACTTTGCCAATCTTTTAAAAAAACCCAAATTTCATACGAAAATAAAGTTCAAAATACAGTTCAACCTAACCAAACCGAAGGCTAGAATCAATGCAATGCCTAATATACTCGAATTTACCTAGTATTGACCAAATTTCAGCTTAATTTACTAAATGTGTAGAGCTGCCAATTGTACATTTTCTGAAAATCTAACCCATTTAGGGAATATGGCTGCACATACAGACGTAGGTAAGCTGTACTACATAATGTTCCCTGCTGCTGCTCCTGTTGCTGTCGCCTCCATCCAGGCATGCCTTGGAGGAGCACACGATGACTGAGACAATACCACTCAGGCATTACTCCTCCAACCCTGGAGATGTTGCCTCTTGGTCAGCACCTCACTTATAGACCTAGTCATTCCAACAAGTGCCTACGAGGGTTTTTCTTTCTTGACCAGTGAGTGACATGGAGAGGGTCCTATAGTTGGCCCCTTTAAGGAATCATTATTTTTTAAAGACCGCACCAATACCTATAAAGTACGTATGATTTCTAATCCGTGATGGTTAGTTATATCTTTATTTGACTGTCCACAAGTCAGTGTATGTATATTACATCACATAATGACATTATATATTCAGTCACCCCTGATCGATGAAAACAATTCGAAGTTATTACAATACATACAAGTAAAAAGGGACCTCTCGCCCAATCAAGCAGATTTGACAGTTTTCCTTTCCTAACATAGCGATACAAATCCTTTACTAAAAAAAGATGGTTACAACTAAACAAAGGCAAACAAAGAGAAATTAGAGTACAATACACTCTATCGACCTGAACCAATTCAACTACACATCGACTCTACCATTATCATGTATATGTATGCACATCCAAAGTACGTTTATGCTTAATTGCCCATCATTCTTGATTGGCCTCTTAATAGCTGTTGAATATTTCGGTGTAGTATATGGAGAGGGACCATTATGATACACCTGAGGAATTCAATGGAGCTCTGTTTCTAAAGACGATGGAAATCAGAGTGTGGAATTTCCTATCTCCAATTACTCAACTCTAAAGCAAAACTGATAGGGGTTAATATTTTAGTGATCTTTTTAGACGGGGTTGTTAAATCATGGATAATAAATCAGGAAGCTGGATCATACGATAAGCGTCTCTGACCATCTATACTATTACATGTAACTGAAATCTGTCTACGTTCCCTTTGGAAATTAATTGAATAAGCTGGTACACGTCTGGAAAACTTTAAAACCGCAAACAGTAATTGAATACATAGATTACTGAAACTAATTCTTGTTTATTTTCATTTTCTTAGTAAATATGAATTATAACCATTGAGGTTAGAATTTCAAATATAAATGATAAAATTGGTCGAATGGAGCGACCCTATACTATACTACAGATGTTTACTATAGTAAACATCCGTTCTCTTGTTTTTTTGACGTAATACGGGAATGTTCTGATATCATGTTCCTTATTGAGAACTCCTTTGTGATACTCTCATAGGGCAACGGTAGTAAAGAAGCAGGTGGGGCCTGTTGCCTCCTAAACCCTTATCTCTTAATCAGATATGTGACTTAATGTAATAAGTAGAGGAACTCGCCCCTATATTGCACCAAAATGCCCAATTCGCCATAGCAATACGCTCATAAGTGCCTTAGGGAGGAAGGCTAAAGAGACACAAGCGGCAACCATGCTTACCTCTTTTGTACATCTATGCCTCGATCGCTGCTTTTATTACAATTCCTTATAGTTGTCGCCGTTTCATTGGCCTTCTAGTCTTCAACGATAGTCTTTGTATGAAATATTAATAATTCAGCAGTATACAAAATATCTTTTGTAGGAGTTTTGGTAAAAATGGAAATGCCAAGTAGAATATGATTTTATTTTATATGCAGACGTCAAGAGAAATGTCTGTGAGGCAAAGGTGGTCGTCGTTTCCGCCTTCTTTTACTGTAGCGCAGGGAATCCCTGGGAATAAAATCAAACGTCAGCTAGCTGGTCAGTTTGTGCCTGCGCATGCGTCACAGAAAGACTTCCGGTACAGTTGCGCCAACATAATAAGATTGTGCCCATCTCGACTCCCCAGGCATATGTGCCATTCCCTATATTTAGCTCTTCACTGAATAAAATGGGATTTCCTTTCATATCGCCAGTTACGCGAACATCCAAATGTATAACATCTGTTTTATGCTTTAGGACGCCATCTCTTGATATTAATATAACGTTTTTACAATGGTTCAAATATCTGTAGATGTTTTATTGTATGTTAATAAGAGATTCACATTTTGGGGGCGAATAATCAGTATCTTAATAAGTATTTTGATTAAATGATACCAGTATCACATAGAATGTTCCTGGTGTTAAAAATGACACCTTCCGAGAACTATATAAATAAGAGATTATCCCAAACCTTTTACCATGCCCGCAAAGCTTTCATCCTAATTTGCGTGTTAGCAGCCTCTCCATTAGCCTTTGTTGCTGCCATTGTATTTCTACTAATAGCATTGCTCTATTTTCCACATTAAAAATAATGGTCCCAAGTATCCATAGAAATTAGCCTTAACAGTTTCTGGCAGGCAATCTCCTTCTCTTGTCATACATAGCCCCTAATACAACTATTTTCTCTCTAATAGAAAACTTGGGAGAGATAGAGGCTTCAATGCCTTTTCTTAAGTGGACTAAGCATTTCCTCCATTCTGGAGTCGCTCCCGCAGTGTTGAGCTATTCACCCAGCCTTTCCTCTCAAAGATGACATTGATTGTCAAGTCTCTAAGTCGATGTGGACAAATACCGCACATTTTTGCCCAGGCAATCGCGGAAATCCCTGAGTAAATTGTCACAAATTGCTGTCACTATCCAGGTGTATTTGCCTCAAGTGCTGCTCGTGCGAGTAACTCCATTGCCATCAGTCACAGCTGAGCGACACAATCTGAAAGCCTTTTAGGGGCTGTGCCACAGAGAAAAAGCCTTCCATGATCTTCTAAAGGAGAGAGATGAGGAGCGATAGTATCTAGGATGGGGCCTTGACGAACTCTAGAATATTTGATCTAATCAGGGCATCACCATAGCAACCAACAAATGACCATGTAAGGTTGTAAAATTGACTAGGCTAATTTGATTAATGTTTGTATAAGGGTCCGGACGTCAGAAAATGTACAATTGGCAAAATGTACAATGTGCAAATTCAGGCGTAAAACGAACAATACACGGTATATTTGAGTATATTTGGAATCACGTTAGAATCATGAGGGTTTGTAAGGTGGTTTACTGGAAACAAGCACTGGGAACGCATCAGGGCCAGAGACATCTTGGTGTGAAAGGAGCACGAATAGTGTGATAATGCTGAGGCAGCACAATCAGCAGTATATGGGATGTGCCACTTTCAACCATTGCCTCAAAATTCAGAGCACGCTCTGACTGGTATACCTCGTAAGCTTTGACATTTGGTCTTCTTTAGTATTCATCCTCTTTCCTTTTTAACATACTGTAAGACATACACTTCATCCCCTTGGGTATTAGGTGCTCCGAAATTCATTTTTCATTTAATTAGAACATTCGCCTCATCGCTGCTAATATCGCATCATCGCTGCTAATACAAATGGAACTCTCTATTATTGGAACCCTGTAAGGAATCTATATTCGCACTGGGAATCATAAATGACCCTTACCTTGATCTTCTACAAATGTCTAATGAATTCTGATATTTACTGGCAGTGTCTTTCCTTCGTGCTTTTTTATTGCAATACTCACTGTCACAAGCCTCGCAATTAATAGCTTTTGCATGCACCTCATTCGCTTTCTTTGGAAGGTCCTAGCTGGTTCGTGTATAGGCAGCAGTCTATATCATGTAAAGTGTACCCACCCCATATCCATATTTTTAGATCTAGTTCCACCTTACTTTAGTAGGTGATATTCTACGTATTTTTGTTATTGAATTATCGGTATTAATTATATCCCAAACATTCGCCTTTTGATGTCCGTTGGAGATTTATCTTTCCCATGTACTAACTTCTCTCCCTCCTCCTCCCCTCCTAGCCTCTACTTCACCCTCCTTCTCTTCTCCTCTCCCTATCCTGATCTCCTTTTCCTTGGAGTGATTTCAAGCAGGGACCTGCCACCAGTTTGTAGACTCAACAGAGCTGATTTTACGAGGAGGAAAAATTAATCTCCCGTTGATTATGGATCGATGCAGTTAGGAGCAGTGATCTAGAAATAATTCGGATAACACCTCTGCTGCCCCAATAAATTCATGATTTGTGGGCAGGAGCACGCGAGTAGGACATTGACTAGAGAAGGGATGGGAACATTTTCTGTTTTTCAGCTTTAACTCTTCCAGGCCATGATTTTTCACCATTGCTGACCAGTTTCTGTCAGTATTGGACCCATGGCTCCTCTAATCAGAAATGCTTCTGACTCCCATTTAACGTTAGTCTTGTATAAGTTGGAATTGGACTGATAAGCTGATAATTGTTGGTTAAACTCAATACGACCACCTAGATGAAGCAAACCTACTATTGATGCTTCTAAGATTGTACTGGTATTCGTATGTTTCCATATCTGCAGCTCTACCCAAATTTCAGTATGATAGGAATGATAGAAAGAACTATACATGTTTTTTTTGCAAACGAAATATTAGAAATATTCAAGTAGAAAAATCGATATGATTAATTTTCTTTAACATCAAAGAAGATAACGTTAAATTATTAATTGTGTTTATACTGCCTATATATATGTGCGCTTATTCTGCCACACCTGCATTAATGTCATGTTTCTAACTCCATAGTCATTTGCACATTGACAAGCCTTCCCCTGCTGCCCTCCTTAGCTTGATGCCTCGAGAACGTGACATTTTTACTTCAGCTCCTCACGGTACGACGTCACGTTAATGACGTCATATCTGGAATGCTGAATGTGATATCGTTGACCCATTGCCGAGGTCAGTTGTTTATGTGGAATATCTGTCATTTATGTTCACATGCATGGAGATATATCAAACTTGTGGCAAGTGGTGAGGGGGTAAAATTGCTCTTAAAGGCTTTCAAACCGTCCCTGTTAAACCCTGAAGGCAGTATTCCACCACGTACACGCGCGCGTCACCACGCCACGACGTCATCGTTATGTCGGTTAGAACTATAAAACCCATTTCGGCGTGACACCACGCATACGCGCGTGGGATCAACAATTCCTTTATTTATTGTTTACTAAAGATTAATTGTTCCTCTTTTCATAAAATATAGTGTTGCGTAGGCTGCAAATGGTTGTTATGTAAGACCTGTTGAAGGTAGATTTTCTGAAAATATTATTTTAAAATGCCCTTTAAGACTACACAGTTGTTTTCCCAAATAATTTCATTCATACATTTTCTCTCAAAATCAAGACATAGATCCGGTGTTGATATTGACTTAATAGCATTATATAAGTAAGAAATAACATTTTGCAATGGTTTCCCTGACGCATGTCGACTGTTGGCTCGGAACCTGTGGTGCTTAGGGAGAATTTATCATATTCACCCTGATGTCAAATCTCGCCCTGGAGATGTGCTAGGTGCTGGAGGAGGTCCTCCATGGTTCCCTTGGCAGACGTGCCTAGAAACTCACACGTCGTATATCAACTCCTGGGTATGGTTGTCAACGGTGCCACAGTCATACGTCAACGCAGGAACTGATGACGACACGCGCAATGCACAGTTTTTCTTACGTGGCAGGACGCTCTGACATTCTACTAGAAGCACCCTTCTCTGCCCTGTATGGGAGCGTTCCTAATATATTTCAATCATGCAAAAAGGTTACACATTCTCATAAAGACCCTATAAAGGTCAGATGCTATGTATGACATGAAGACTATGAAATGCAGCCATAAAGAGTCTACAATTACAGTAAAGTTCTTCGAAATAACTTCTAACAGGATCGTCAAACTTATTTGAAGGTCGGCGACATAATGGCAATGACATTACCTCAGCTTTATGTGTGTGAGTGTGTACATAGAAGTCTATTTTCAATAATTCGTAGCATACATTTGGTTTACTATAGTCATACATGCATTAATATGGTCCTTTTTCTTATTTTGTTCGTGTTTAATAAGACTTTCAATTTAATGTTATTAAGTGTTGACTACACATGAAAGCCATGAAAAGCTGTATCTAGATATTGTTGGGTATTTTAATTTAACGTTGCCATTGGAACCTTAAATGTTTGAAAGACAAATCATATATGGGCAATGGTTTGTTGAGTGACGCACCCCAATTCCCCTCATCATAATGCTGAAGTGAAAATTAAGCCCAGGGTCTAAATAATCGGCATAAAACTCGGGTAACAACGAAAAGGGATAATGAGTTTTCCTGGGGTTTATTTTAGTACCTTATTTGAATACCGACATTGCCCTGACTGTTTACATGAACTTAAGCCTTTGTTTTTATGGAGTGTTCACAACATTTCCACCAAGTTTGCACCCCTGGACACACATGTAGGCCAAATACAGGCTCCATCATTCATCGTAATAATTATGCATATTGTGCTTCATAAAACGGAGTTCCAACGGAGTTCTTGCTTGTCCTTAATACCATATTTAGATGCGCTATAGGACAGTTGGTGATTAACAATCAAGTTTTGATGGTGGTGGTTTTTCAAAAGTAGATTGGTTGATGTTATTTTTCTCGCTCAGCTTTTATTTTAAATGAAACTGTTTATTATTATACCTACTGAACTTATCGGAAGAACAATTAATACACAATTCCTAATGGCTTAGCAATAATGCTCCGCTCAAACTTAAAACAATATTCATCTAATCCTATTTTTAATTACTTGTCTCCCTTACTCACTGGTCTGCTTATCTTTCCTTATTACCATATTTTACCATACGATTCCCGCTAGAAACTGGGCATTGGTATTCCAGGGGAGATCCCCATTGTGCCCTAACCATGCAGGCCAAGGCGACCCGTGTAGAGGACAATAGAGAGTTAGACTTAATTGAAAAGTAAACAGAGACTAGCATGAACCCGTCTCCTGCTTGGCCCGTTTTGATTGAGTAGTGCTCAACATCTGTCATCTTAATCACCATATGGGTTTATGTCGGTCAGATTTTTAGAAAATGTACAATTGGCAGCTGTACACATTTAGTAAATTCTGCTAAATTAGGCTGCAATTTGGTCAATACTAGGTAAATTCAAGTATATTTGGCATTGCATTGATTCTAGTAATCTGTATGGTTAGGTTGAACTGTATTTTGAACTTTATTTTCGCCTGAAATTTGGGTTATTTGAGAAGATTGGCGAAGTTGAATTGTACATTTTCTGAAAATCTGACCCATGTAGGGCATGGCTTGTGAGACCGGTCCCTATATATTGTAGTAAGTCAAATAAGGGGTAGAAAAGAACAAAGAGGACATGAGAACATTATTCATTGAAACTTCTGCTGATGTCCTGCACCCTGTGGTTAAAGTCTGAAGGGGCAGTACATTCTGGTTGTATGATGAAATTAAACCAAAACAAACAGAAATTTCTAGTAAACTGTATGTATTTCTGTCCAAGATTCTGGTCGACTTGACCATCAGTAGTGAGAATATGGTCCCACTCATGTAGATTTTGAGTCCTAAACACAGATTTTCCTCCCATCATCAAAATGTATTAGAGCTCATACATAAATCCTATAGCTCAAGAAAACCATATAGGTTGGCAACTGAACTTCCTCGATGATATTTCACTGCATTAATTACTGCAATCACAAGGACAAGGAAGTTGGTGCTGACTTGCTGTCCTATAAAGCTAGATATCAATAAAGCTAGTCGATAAAAACCAGATATTAAGTGTTGTCCCGCTGTGTTTCCAGTCCCCTCCAGGGTAATGGCATGCATTGCTCTGTTCCCGGTCCTATTTATTTCTCCTATACACTTGTTCCAGGACGCTGCCAGTCTGGTGCCTGACCCCGTCTATTGTTATCAGATAAGCGTTAACAAGTGCTTCCGACCATTTCATGCATGGTCATGGCAATGGCTATTTATATCAGCGTCTTCCCCTTACAATAAATACTGGTGTTTATTGACCTCTGTCTGTCAATAAGCATTCCTTCTGCATTCACACAGCATTCCTGTATTAAGTATTAGTACCCAGCTGACGTGGTGACTCCGGCAATCTCATGTCTAGTATCGGCCTGTGGACTACAGGTTCTCCATTCCTTCTGTCTTGGTAATAGTTGTTGGAAGAATGCATTGCTGTAGTTACCCTAGGTCTCGGGGTATTGTCCAGTTCCATCTATGAATATACAATAGTTCATTCCTATTTGCTCGTGGATTTGATATCGCTATAGTATTATTTACTGCCATTGGAATGTTTATTTATCGCCAAAAGCCATCTTTTTCGCTGCATCAGTATGAGTATTGAAGTTTGACTTACAAGTACAGAGCAATATAAGTTTCCATTAACGAAGAAAGACTTTTGCAAGATTTAGCCTCCAAACATGGAAGCGTTGGGGACATATTGGCTCCCCATTATTGGCATATGCCTTTCTGAGGAATCGTTGGATTCTATGAGAAAACCAGTGCACTGTATATATACTTCTGATTTCCTCTTTGTTACAGATCGCATGACATTCAGTGTTTGAGCATGAAATACAATGAAGAACATGTATTATACATGATATGGGCGAGCATGCCATTCTTCACTCACCTACTCAATCAGTCTCTCCGTCTCCCTCTATATATGATTGATTATCAAACATTGGTATGATACAAATAGAGGCATGTATGTACGACTGATTGATATGAATCCTCCCCTGGTCCTTGCTTGTGACTGATTCTCGAATAACAGATAATGACAAATATCTGTCATTGATTGTGATTGATTAACACTACTCCATACATGAATTTGAATGTGAGCATAAACTTTAATCGTCTATAAGCAAAAATTGCCTTTTTTCATATATCCTGGTATTGAATGGAGTCTTTTTGAAAATTGAGATAGATTGTACGCGAATCAAAGTGTTTTATTTTCTATAATCGAATTTGATATGTTGTTATCTTTGTATATGAAAAGAGGATCAATATGTATTTGTAACCCTTGGCCAGATTGTGTGATGCATTCTTGCATGCCGTTCTCCGCAATAGTCTGTTATGCTCTAATCCTCTTTTGGATATGCATATTGACACAACTGCTGGTAACTCAGGAGAATAAGGCATCAACTGTTTGAATAAGCCTGGAATTAATTTGTAGAAATGCAGGCCGCAGGCTTATGTGTAGGCCTCCCTTGGTGTATAGCTCAATACGCCGAGACCCTCTTTATAATTTTTAAAACTTGCTCAATGAATAGCATTATGTAAAGCACTCTGTGGTTCATTTAGCATTTTAGTAATTGTGTACGCTGACATATATATATGTTCTGCATATAACTGCATAAAGGGGTCAGTTTTGTAAACAGCGCTATAAACACACGCATTTTGTCTCAGCGCAGTGCAGAGTGCTATAGCAAGGACATTTGCTCTCCTTTTCTGCCTCCTAATTTGAGTTCTATTAAGGGAAATCAATGCAGAGTTTGGTGGGCCGAGAGGAGGGCCACAGCTAGCATTGACTCTCGATTGGAAATTGATTCCTATTATGAGCACTGCTACATCCCCACTATCTCTATTTAGTCTTATCGTTCACAGGTGGCGCCGCGACGGCGGGCTCAGCCTTGCTCTCACTCCTCTCTTACGTCACGCTGACGTCGCGCTAAAGTCGTGAAGCGTCTGGACTCCTAGGTTCTCGTCAGGAAATGTTAATGACGGGATTTGGGATTGGAAGTAGAAATTCGATGACGGAGATGATGGAATGGGAATACTTGTTTCCAGTAGGGGGGGTGGGGGGGGGGGGGGCAAGCATGAAATATGGTCAGGGTGTCTGAAAATATGCAATTCGCCTTCACCAATCCTCCCAAATAAAATTAAAAGAAGTTCAAAATACAGTTCAACATAATTGAACGCATTTCTTGGATCAACGAAATAGCTAATATGCAGCTCTAATTATCATTTTTCAGCCTAATTTAGCAGAATTTACTAAATGAGTAGAGCTGTCAATTCTACAATTTCTGCGATCCTGACCCATCAGTACTTGTATTTATGAGTTATGAGGGCGTGAAATGTTGGAAGTCCTTGTATTCATTGTATTCAATTGGCAACCTACACATATTCACGCTGCTACATTCATTTTAATTTGGAAATGAAGTTAATGCCCTTTCTGTTTAAGACAAAAAAGGCATCAAGTATACAAAAGATATTCAAATGAAATGCCCATCTAAGCTAGGAGCTCCGGAATGAATTAGTGTCTGTTGTATTTAACACCTTCATGCAATGACTTAATCTAAGTTAGACACGATGATTTTCAGCACCGTCTGGCGCACCAGTTACCATGCTACATTTACTACCATTATTACTATTCATGGGAATAAAATAGATACCAATACAATGGGTCAATATTATGGATATTAATATTATTGTCATACTGTGCGTAGGTGGAGCCGATTCATGCGACTACTCGCTAGTTAGCGCTTGTTAATCACATCCAGACAAACCTCTTAATTCTCTCATTTCTCGGGCTTTGCGAATCAGAACGTTTGTCTTCTGGACTGTGAAGTCATAAGTTGAAGATTGTTCCCGGAATGTGAAATTGCCTTGGTTCTAGTTTTAGATATGGAGCGAGACCAGCAGATTGGGTTTACAGAGCCAGACACTCATTGATGACTCTTCCATCGATTACACTATTGAGATGCTTAGTCTAACAATTGATTTATGTTATTCTCTATTCTGATTCTGTGGTTGTTATATCCTAGCCCTCTATATATTCTCGTCTCCACTGAAACACTGGGTATGACCATAAAGTGCCTTTCTGTCTCTTTTCTCTGTCTCTCTCTCCCCTCTTCTCTATCTCTATTTCCTGGGTATGATCATAAACTGCCTCCCTCTCAGCTCTCCCGCCCTTGATATAACCATCTTAAATGTGTTGATAAGGGCGTAAAGCAACCAATCTCACTCACTCCCTGAAACACTCTTTTATACTGCAAATGTCGATGCTGTTTTCTGATTCCCATCTTTGTTTTAAGTATAGGGAAAGTTAGTTTATGAAAGGTAGCTACTGCATCCATAGATATATGACTTCATTCTATAAGACCTTTGGTTGGGAAAAGGGTTAATCAATTACATTAAATAGGCAACATTCATAGACTCGTGCTTGCTTTGGAATACATCATGTATGATCATTTACATTCTACCAATAGAAGAACCACACAATAGTTTTAGACTGCTTATTTGACGACTGTTTCTTTGTATGTTTTCAGCACCATGCTGACCCAACAATAAGGAACGTTAAGGGGGAGTCACCATTAGACCTCACTTGTCAGTACGGTAGACTAGACAGTGTCCAGCTACTGATCCGGACACACCCTGGTCTGGTGGACGGTACTGCAGCAAGGAACCCTCTCCAGCTAGCCGCCAGAAACGGGCACAAGTCTGTCGTCCAGCTTCTACTGGAGGCTGGCTGTGACTTAGAGAAGACGGTAAGTACATGTTGTTAGAACATCCAAAACCAAGAGTATTAGTGCTTTTAGACCCGGTTTGGTCAGATTTGACCACTTACTGACTTTTATTTACCAGTTTTTTCGACATCTATAACCCCCATCCCTTACCGGAAGTTGCCGGAAGTGATTGCCGTGGTCTATTGTGACAAAAATACACCCCAGGATCTGACCAAACCGGGTCTAATGACGTACATTCCATGGTGTTTTCCCTCGTATAATAACTCAATACTTCCCCAATGAACCTGATGACGTTAACGGTTTAATCTTAAGTGTATTGCTGTGATTTGTTAGGTACCCACACAATTAAGGCATAACTCTATTGTTTGCTCTTCCTTAAAGAAAGGAAAGTTGAAAGCTGTTTCGTGAACTAGAGATAACCTTGGTCATCTTCAACAAATAGTGTTTATGATGTAGGTTTATGTAAATGACGTATCTCACCTTATTGGAGAGGGGGAGGGGCCACAACGAATAGGAAATGGCATGTTTTGAAAAAAAAGTTGGGTCTCTTCTTCTCAGACTTTACATACTATTTGTAGAGTGGTATAGAATGAATATCATGACATATTTGCTGCATAATCTCCAAGTTGATGCAGTTTAGCATCACCAAGGCCAGCCACAGTCCTGCATACAGTAGTACACTTGTTATTTATACACTTGTCTGAACTATTATTTTCTAAATGGCCAATTTAGAGTTGTTAGTTTGGTTGGTTGATTGACGCCCTTAGCAGCTGTCACAATCATATCTGGCATAAGGAGGTGGAATTTGTCAATTACTTGAGACGACTCAATAATTGCATCGTCAGGATTTTGGGTCGATTCACCATGCATGATCAATTAGCGAAGAATCGGCGTTTCAGCATCCTCATAAATGAACACAGAGGATTCATATTGTCTACGATTCCCTTGTTTATCGAAAATAATGTTGTGCTTTCAAATTAAACTTCCATTCCAATCGATTCTCGTAATTTTACTTGTTATCTAAGGAATGCAATTCCCAGTGCTGGAAAAAAATATGGCCGTTCCTGGCAAAAGGAAAATATGTCTCTAAGGAGAATAAACCATCTCTCTAAGGAAACATTGCTTAAAGAAGTTGGTAAAGGATGCATTGGGTTTTTATTTTTGTCCTGAACTTTAAAAGAGAAGATTTTGAAACATAACAATTCATCATTTGGGAACCATTTAAATGATTTGACGTTTTAATTACTGACATTCATGAGAAAACATGGAATGTTGAAATATTGATCTCAGGGGTCCCTCAGCAAGAGAAGGGGGAAATCAAATTCTAGGAATCATTACAAACTGGGAAAAAACGTTCACTAATTCAGGGAAACCTGAACCTGGGGCACTCGGGAGAATTTGACTATATACCCTCTCTGGTTGCCCCATTTATTATCATGTCTAACTTATTGGCTCTCCAGAGGGCCCAGTATTTGTGGATTATTTGAACAGATTATCTTAATCTAATCCTTCTAGGGTTTAAATGTCCTTGAAGCGAGCGATAATAGGTCGGTGCAGGTTTGTTTCCGGTGTGTGTTCTGCGCATGCTCCTGCGCACGTGGACTACTAAAACGTGCTTTATGACGACACTGAGATCCAATAATCTGCCAGATTAATGAGGCAACCAATCGGCTTGCAGCAAATCCAAAACGAGGCAGAATTAGTGTACAAAAAATGGCAGTAATCACAACCGTTATGTTTCCGGGAGGAAATGGGTTTTAAAAGTAGGATATAAAAAGTGTTCTACACTAACTCACCCCTGTTCCTCGCTATTGCAGCTCTAAAGTCTTTTTGTCAGCTTCCCTTCTTGACAATTTCCTCCTCCTTTCAGCTGGTCTTTTATTTATCAAAAATAGTACCTGTTCAGGTAATTACACCAGTGTATGACAATGCCAAATCAAATCGCAAAATTGTATATCAGATCTTAATCTCTAAGGGTCTTATCTTGGATGTGGTATATATATATATATGACACGTGATGTTGTTACTTCTTGCGTGCAGACCTCTATTTTGGCCCATGTTTACTACCGTAATGATTATCGTTTCAAGAAATTTCCAATTTCCGCTCCCTCCTTTCATTTATACCTTCTGCCACACCAGTCTTTCTACTTTACCTCGATACAGGATTTGATACTCCAGCAGTAACGTAACGTACTGCAGAACTCTTGTGTTCTCTCAGGTTCATCGTGTTTTTTTTTCTCCTGGATCCATTTAAGCTCCTTTTCCCTTCGCCTCACCTGCCTGTATACACCCTGGGCTATTGTTTTCCTATTCTGTATGGCAAGGGCTATTCTCACCACAGCTAAATAATTTGTCTTGGGATGCAGAGATATGGGTAGAATGTCTGATAAGCCTAGACAAAATAATAATAGTTCATAATGTGGTAGCCGTCGCACCAGCTGATATGTTTAGAGCCCCTGGGTCTGCAAGGCATTTAACTCACATCTAAGCTGGTGGAAGAGGCTAGATCCGTACCATCTTCTCCAGGCATTCTGCCTCTCCTCCCCTTACCCTTTCTTCATAGTCTCTCTCTCCCTCACATACACATCTCCCTCTTTCTCTCTCTATCTCATATCTTTCTCTCTCTTTCTATATCTTATATCTCTCTCGCTGTCTCTCCCTCGCTCTCACTTTTTCATTATTCTATGTATCTCTAGGTGTTTCTTCATTTATGGGCCTGTCGGTTTCAACATCTTACTATCTCTACTTATCCATCTCTATACCACCCCTCCCCCTTCCCTGTAAACACAGTCTACTGTCCATCTCTATACCACCACCACCCCTTCCCTGTAAACACAGTCTACTGTCCATCTCTATACCACCCTCCCCCCCTTCCCTGTAAACACAGTCTACTGTCCATCTCTATACCACCCTCCCCCCCTTCCCTGTAAACACAGTCTACTGTCCATCTCTATACTCCCCCCCCTTCCGTGTAAACACAGTCTACTGTCCATCTCTATACCACCCCTCCCCCTCCCCTGTAAACACAGTCTACTGTCCATCTCTATACCACCCCTCCCCCTTCCCTGTAAACACAGTCTACTGTCCATCTCTATACCATTCCCCCCTCCCCCACCTCCCTTCCCGTCTTCTGATTGACGCTCTCTGGATCGAGAACTGGTGATGTGTAAATGTATGATGCTTAGCCGTTATATACTAAGGCTGTGGAAAATCCTTACTTCAAGGAGGAGAAATACTGTCTCTTCGGTGAAGGGGATGTTTTGGGAGCGCTGATTAATGGAAGTATGGTTATGTTTGTAGACGAGTAATTGATGTAATATATTGCTCTCACTAGTCTTGCCTCAGACGGTCCCCTTTTGACTCCTTTGAGACACGACAGTTATGCTGGACGTGTCAGAAATTGTACAATTCACCTTCATCAATCCTCTCAAACAACGGAAATCTAAGTAAAAATTACCATTCAACATAAGTAGGCAGATTTTTCTTTACTCGTGTTAATTTTTCACGAATATTTATCAACTTGAAAGTATTTCAATATGGTGGACGCTATTTCTACCATTTGTAAAATGATAGACTACTCCCAGATGATCATTCTATTTGCAGTATTAATTTACATATGTTCATGCCTAATTGCATGTACATATATACATCTTGATAGACCCATTTTCATTTATTATATAAATGGGGTTTCAGATAAAGGCTTTTCCCTTCATGATCATTCGAAGTCTGCTATGAGATAGAAGGCCATAGGGAAATTACTCCAGATATGGCTTTATCAGAGTACAGTCCCTAATTCTAGTGTACATTTTCCTGCGCAGCTCTTTCGCAATGAATGAGGCGTTGGGAGGCGCTCAGATGTTTGAGCATTTGCCCCAGGGCTATTAAACCAGTGGACATAATTGTCTATTGGAGTTTAAGTGTTTGATTCATTACAAAAATGACAGTATGCATTGGCCCTGATGAGGAGGATTGTATACCAAGTCTGCTTCATAACTTCATCCAACTGTTGCAATTTATTACATGTATAAACATCATCGCAGTCATGAAATGACAATAAAAACACAGCGATAAGCAAGGAATGGTGAGATGTATAAGGAAGGCCCGGAGAGATACATCTTTTTTTTAAGCAATGATTTAAACTGTACGGATGCAAACTTTAAACTGTACGGATGATAGTTTATAATATATATTTCTGCCACATTTGTGAATCGGTATTTTCATTAGAATTAATGATATGTATCACTTCATTGCGATTTATCGGTAGGAAAATTCTCTAGTAGATCATATATAGTAACTGAATGGGGAGTTTTCACTACTAACTGGTAAAAGTAGAGGGCCACGTGAACGTTTGGTAGACTGTAGAAGAATGACGATTTGAAATATATTTGATATTCCTTTTATTGATTCCCAACGTTTCGAGAGCTTTGCTCTCTTCTTCAGGGGTGAAGGTGTTACAATCTAGTAATATAGTAACTTTATTGAGCACAGAAACAGGTAGAGACGTAGAGAAACAAATTATCTGTGAAATGTTATAGGTACATTTTAAAACGTGCATAATGTATGAAAAACACATGCAACAACACTAGAACATAACATGAAAATACACTCGTTAAGTCATTGTTAATTTCATTAGGTTCTCCAATTTGGCAAGGATTATTTGTATGCAAAAATGCTTTGCTTCACCCTGTCCTTTCAATACTAGCTGTAACAAGTTAGTTATCCAACTTTAAGTTGAGTTCGATGCTTTGCCTTTATGAATCTATGTGGCTTAATTTAAATTATTTGGTGAATAGTCGATTATATCCATGTAACATTCAAGACATGCACGCTTAGGACAGAAGTTGTTATAAAACGGCAGTGCAGTTTATTGACACATGGCTAAAACATGGCTTCTAAACATTACGGAGGTTTGGATCGTCCCGTTGTATAAGATAATAAATGATGCATAGAGTTCTATTACCACTATGGGCGGTGTATATTCATGTGTGCTTTGTAGATTGGGCGAAGTACGAGAGCATTCATTATTATGACAATGTTTACATCATGTTGTACATTGTTGCATGAAATAATAAATTTAAATGAGCAAATGTTTATGTATGTACCTAACATGGCCATGCTCTATCTTAAGTCTACACCATGTTGCAGCTGCGTTTACACATTAATGTAATACCCACGGATGGGGAAAGGCAATCAGTGAGACCACAAGTGTCCACAGTGTAATAAAACATTATCGGAATAATGATAAAGCTGATGAGGTGGATTTGGGACGCTAGGCTGTGAACTTAGGAAGGCGAAAGAGAAAAAAATTCATGTTATGTCATAAAGATTTTCCAGCGTTAAAATATATCATGGGTATTTGATAGCAATACTATTTATTGTCGATAATATTTTCTATTCTGGATTGTATAATTCCTTTCTCTCCTCTGCCCCTCCCTCTCCTGCCCCCCCCCCCCCCCCCGCCCAACACACACACGCACTCCTCTCTCTCTCTCTCTCTCTCTCTCCTTTATCTCTCTTCTGAGCGCCTTCACTCTATGTACTGGTGCCGTCCGAATATGACAATCATTCAAGCATTTCAATATTCCCACAACTGATTATTTATATTGACGTACATGTATGTAATTACGCATCTTTAAGGCTCCATCTTGATCATTTACATGTCATTCCTTCAAGCATTTTAATATCTCCGCAAATAACCTTTTTCAATAAAGACATACATACCAACACTCATAAATAATGCTCTATATCTTGATAATTTCCATTTTCCTTTTTTGCTTCCGGAGAGATGTCTGACCGATAATCATTCAATTTATCAAGGCCTACGCGGCTAGATTGTCATATTAACGATACCCAGGGTGTGTAATGCACAAATAAATGCACTAATCTACCAGGCCTATTGCCTCCTGGAGAATATTGACACAGTTCATTTCCCAGGCCTTATATTAGGGTCTACAGTCTGTTCCAGATAGATTCACCCTCTTTCTGTTTCCCTACGAATTGCTGGTTTTCAAACATTGAAATGCGCCGCACTGAGGTGTGAGATATAGAGCTGCTTTGGGTCATGTGTGCAGTGCCAAATTAGGACAGTATACTATGTTTATTCGATTGTCCAAAGTAAATGAGGTTATTCAAGCAAATGCTGAAAATGTCATATTGTAGAAAAGGTACGGTATACATATACTTATTTAATTATTTGAAAGTTAATAAATGGCCAAGTAATAGTAATAATAATAACAACAACAATAATAACAATAATAATATGGATCATTCTCAAGAGAACCATCATAAACTAAGTGACAAAAGTATAATTATAAGGACTGACGGGATATTGCAGGTTCTAGTCTCAGCAAATGTCTCCCCTGTCTTGTATAATCAGTTAGACTGTAGTCTGTCCGAAAAATAGTTGACACGTGATTCCTTAGGTCCTTTAAGGGGAGGGAAAAGTGGGAGATTTCTGATTTCTATTCATGACAAGGACCTGTCCACTCTTTGCCCAGCGAGTCGTTCATTACAATCAACCATGGGGAAACAGGGCCAGTATAACCAGCTCTTCCTTCTTTTTAAGCAAAGCAACAGCTGTTGCACATAGAACAGAGACAGTACAATACAGTACAGCTGTACATTTGGCCATGGTTGGTCACAAACGGCCATGGTTGGTCGCAAACGGCGATTCAGGGGGCAATAGTTTGAAGTAAAAAATCCCCCACTTTTCCCTCCCCTTAAAGGGTCTAAGGAATCACGTGTCAACTACTTTTCGGACAGACTATACCTCAGACATCTACATATATAATGCGTAATAATGTATGGGATGTTTAGAAGCCAAGTGATTCTGATCATGCTTACCAATGGTCTGAGGAACGGCTTGACTGGGGTACAATCTTAGCCATAGTATCCTCATACTGTCAGTGCGGTAGGTGGCTTCACCTGTGTCTGGCAGATGGGTCAGATTTTCAGAAAATGTACAATTCAATTTCGCCAATCTTCTCAAATAACCCAAATTTCAGACGAAATTAAAGTTCAAAATACAGTTCAACCTAACCAAACAGATTGCTAGAACCAATGCAATGCCAAATATACTCGAATTTACCTAGTATTGGCCAAACTACAGCCTAATTTAACAGAATTTACTAAATGTGTACAGCTGCCAATTGTATATTTTCTGAAAATATGACCCAGATGAAGGTGTGTGAACTCACCAGCTGCATCCTTACTATAGTTGCTTAAGTAGCTATTGACGGAGACCAAGCTTATTTCTGGCTCGGAAATATAGGCCTTATATTCAATTAGCAAAATAACTCATTGATTTGCATGATCTGATTGCGTTGTAAACATTTTAAAACAATATTGATAGGAATATAATGGAAGAACTTCCTATTAAAAAGTGGCTTGACATACACATTTACTAGATAATGTGAACAATTACTAATGTTTGCCCATATGTCTTCTCCTCTAGTCCAAAGGACTTTTAGCCTTCCACCTGGAACAGATTTGTGTCTCGGTTTTTGATTAGGAAATGTATATAGTCAGCGACATGTCTCAGGTTAGATAAGGTACTATCAAAGCTTCCTGAACCCAATGTACAACTCAATAAAGAGCCTGTATTCTTATCCCTACAAATAGCATAGTTACATTTAAGCTCTATACAGTTAGGGGTAGAATTGGCTCAAGAATAAAGATGCAGGTGTTTAACCAAAGAGCTGCTCCGGTTGTTGACAGTTGTTGCTCCTGGCAGTTATTGATGTCTATGATAAATCTCCCCTCATAGTATTTCATTGTGCCTCCGCGCTAGAGCAAGAAAAACTTGGACAAATCAATGGCCATGGATTTCTGGGCTGACTCTAGGTGTCATACAAGTAAAATATTATTACCCAATGGCAATGTGTTGCATATAGGACTGGTCCTAGTGACAGGGGCTGTGGTATTTTATTACAACTGCCTGTAGTTACTTCTACAGGATTTGAACCAGCTGTTCATATGAACATGCAACCTTGGAATATTGAATATTTGGGTCAAGTTTTCAGAGTGGGTTTCCTTGCACGGTCGGTGTTTTGTGATGACATCGTAGGGTATTGTGTATGAAATAGTTCTAATTGGATGGTTGCTGAGTATACTGGAGATTGTGGCTTGCCTATTATGCTTTATCTCTTCGAATTTGCAAAATATGACAAATATTTTCGGGACCAGATCAATTTCAGAATAATTTCGGTAAAATTGAGCTAGATTAGTATTTCTCCTTACTGCATGTGCATACTGTGGTGGCTTGCTAGGGTGGGGAAACAAAGCATTGATGCGAGCGCAGAGCCAACTATATGGGTAAGACTTTCAGAAAATGTACAATTGGCAGCTTTACACATTAAGTTAATTCTGCTAAATTTAGCTGCAATTTGGTCAATACTTGGTCAATTCGAGTATATTTGGCATTGCATTGATTCTAGCAATCTGTTTAGTTATGTTGAACTGTCTTTTGAACTTTATTTTCGTCTGAAATTTGGGTTATTTGAGAGGACTGCCGAAATTGAATTGTACATTTTCTGAAAATCTGACCCATATATCTTTTAGCAAGGCTGCCTCTTTGTGGTCGCACAAAACTGTCTCGTGATCGCCTGCATATATTCTTTGCGGTCAGGGCGGTTCCCTGTGAACAGGTCCACATTGTTTAGGGAAATTATGGGGCCTTTAATTTAATGAAATTCTGTATAACAATGCCCCCCCCCGCCCTTTTAACCATGTATTCAGGAAATTGGCCTTGGGCAAGATATATTATGCTTTATATATAGACAAGGGGTAACATGCCTTTCCACCCATAGATTCGTGCAATATGTCGTATGCATCTGCTTTTAACAATAAATCATAAAACCTTATGTTTTGTAAAACGACAAATCACCCAGTCAAGCTTGAAGTCCTCCCAATTCTAGGGAGATAGACCCACTGCTCTTCTCATTTAAAGACGATAAAAGAATAACAAACAAATAATATTTGCAATGATTAATCAATTAGTTATCGTAAATCATAAAGCAATTTCCACATTAATCGTAGGATTGTGAAGTCAGATGTGTGGCTACTTTATATGACCTCGTGCTTCCACCACTTGCCCACATGTATCATTGTATCAGCCGAGCATTAGTATTCATGGCTCTCACTTCTTGTCTTACAGACTGAGTCCGGCTCAGCGCTACACGAGGCCGCTTTATTTGGTCGCACAGATGTTGTTAGGTTACTTCTAGACTCAGGTAAGAGCTGCTCACTTATACATATACACTGTCTCGTGGCCTTCTCACCTCTTCTCGCTCATGGTATCATTACATACTCTATACTGCTGTCACATATTGGATCAAGCGTTATGATAACAGTCTGGAGATCAGTTAACCTCTCTATAAGATAGGTCAGATCTCACGATACATGTGTTGTAATACTAGTTATGTTAAAGCTTTACTTCTTACTACCAACGATCCTATAGCTATACTGTGTAGCTATAGGATCGTTGTTACTACTACAAGATAACGACATACATTCTGACACTCATGAATATGGACATATATACAGGAAGACCTCATTATATTCAGATATGTATTGCCTTTTTGACAAACATTTAATTGACGAATACATATACATAGTTCAATAATTATTATAAAAACAAAAATATCTAACACTAAACAATGTAGGTCCATGAAGATTCTCCTCGATAAATCCAAGCTTTGGCATTGATGTCAAGGAGAAGTAGAAGCTTTTGGATGTAGTAATAGGGTTTTTTTTTTATTAATTTCTCGGATTTCATGACAGCAAAATAAATTGGGGGCCCACTTATTTGTTCATAACCCATGTGGTTTCTAGTGGCTGACCTGACAGATTGGCTTTACAGATACTTTACTACCCGAACTCGTGTCATTCACACCCTTCTTATCTCACCCATATAACGAGGGTTGTTTTGTACTGGGGATAGGGGCATGTGCCATAACATTTCTACATTCTGTATCACATTCTCATCACCGAGGATAAGATAAGATAAGAAGTTTTTTATTTGTCTTTTCGAAGAGTACAGAAGAGTACAGACGAGTATTATATACACACATAGGAACATATCTCTTCTTCTTAATACTGTTGCCAAGTGCTTTTATACGTTCCTGTTTTGTGTATTTCAGGCATTAATACATCATTAACAGATTTTAATCATCTCACAGCATTGGACGTTATACGAGATCATAAATCACAGATATCTACTGAAATTAGTCGAATTATATCAGGTAAGTCATACGTCACCTATTGTAAATTCCTCATGAAACTTCACTGTGACTTGGGTTTATATATGGGTTAGATTTTCAGAAAATGTACAATTGGCAGCTCTACACATTTAGGAAATTCTCATAAATTAGGCTGAAAAATGAAGGATACCAGGTATATCTGAGTATATTTGGTATCGTGTTGATTTAAAGTATTAGTTCGGTTATGTTAAACAGCATTTTGAAGATCATCTTTGTCTTAAATGTGGGTTATTTGAGAGGATCGGTGAAGGTGAATTGTCCATTTTCTGAAAATCTGACCCATATAAGGCATCACTACCCCATGAGAGAGCTGTACAACGGTAGTGCAAACATTCCTAACAACGTGTTTGTTTCTTATTCGTTCATGGGCTGAAAATATAATTATACAATTATTATGCTCCACATCCTTTTTTAGGATTCATGATAGAAAGATGCTGTATCTTGTTGTTGCTCGACATATTCCTGCGTATAAAATGCATGTTGCCATGTTCTCTGGTCATTGGGAGTTTCTAAGGCAGTCTGTATATTGCCCCACGTCGTAAAGAGGCATAATAAATCATGTAGGTACAATGCTACCGACGCCTGCATCGAATTATGGTCTGTCGCTTTGCCTATGCGGAAACATACAAGATTAATGAAACAAAATTCCCAATGCTTGTATGTTCCACTCTCTTCATCCTATCTTGCACAATATGCATCCAGCCCGGGTGTATATTCATGCAGTGAGTGCACTGCGAAACGCAAACAGGCATGAAATTAGTTTATTTCCTATGTCAACCAGTAAATATCCATTTCCTTGTTGTCTTTAAGATCTCCCTCTCCGAGCAAAAAAGAAATATATTGGAATTTGATCCCTTCTTCAAATTGCCCAGAATATCTTGCCCAGAGTTTCTTTTTGGCCGTCCAACTCTTTTATTTCCATACTCAGTCTCCGTATTCCCAAGTATTAGATGCAGTGGTGAATTATTAAAAATCAGTCAGAATGAATCCCTCGATAATTGGTACTTGGGCATCTACTGTTAGCTGCATTAACTTTATGTTCTCTAAAACTAACATGTTGGCATCCAGGCATTCCGAATCCAATTATTACAATTATTGATTGTCACTCTATTTCTCTTATTACCTTAAAGTTTACTTCATTGCCATCTAGTGGCGATGAGCAGGACCAAATGAGATATATCTCGCGCATGACAAACCAGTTATTTTCGCTAGTACGAACCTTCTCGGACACATATTCATAGCTGTATTTGAGCAAAAATTCGTTGTCATAAAACGTCTGAACCTTAAGATATTAACTTTCAAATTAAAAGGTTTAATAACAAGCAATAGTAAATTAACACTACAGCTATAGCTGCCATACCCGACTGATATCAGTAGATATCATAGTACGTAAACTAACAATATTCCTTGGGACGCATTAGAACCTGTTATTGATATTTCTAAAATGTTACTGATCATATTATATTAATTTATAGACTGCCTTACCCATAACTGTAATCTTCTCGAATAACCCTTATCCCTTAAGTCCTACAGAATTGCCATGTAATGCTCTGACACAGAAAAGCGGTCAGAACCCAGAGTATTGCAAATTCTATTGGGGAAAAATGTACAGGCGTTATCATGCCTTCTCCTGAACATATGTCAGGAGAATACTAACGTAACCTTTATAGATACCTTAGCTATCAGGGAATCCACCATAACATTGTATCTGGACTCTTATTGAGAGTGGCAGTGCTTTGAATACCTTCAGTCAAGCGTTTGTGCATCCTATAGTATGACTAGTCCCCGTGGAATATGTGTCCTCTCTCACCCTCAATGTCCGCCATTTCAAAACGTCCACCACAGCCCATGTCCCTCCCATAATCCCCAAATCAGGTATTAGTGCGCATGCGTTCCACCAGCTTTTGCTTCCGGGATCTAAGCAGCCATCCTTGAAAGTGAGAAATTATTGATGATACAAGTGGGCTTTATTTGTTGCCATGGTGACCAGATTAAGGACTATGAGACTCTAATGGACCCTCTAAAAGAACTGAGACTACTGTAGGTCTGTCCCTCTAGGCCTGACCTGGAATTGTATTTATTTATGAAACAAAAGTATATTCAGAGAACAATGACAATTTCGTGAATTCCATATGTGACGCTACGTGATTTTCTGGAATGTTTCCCTGGGAACACCTCTGGCTTTGGAATGTTTGTGTAGATTAATTCGCAAATACGATCCACCGTTAACTGACATACGTACCATAGCCTCTTACTTTTACTTTAAGTTTAAGAATCTTTTATAAGTATGGATCCTATTCACAATTGTCACCGTATCTTGGGAATCAGTTCTAAAGACCGAAACAATGCCAGAGGGAGCCACCGGCTGCTTTTTGTGCTGAGTCAGTGCAAATAGCACCACGTTCTCTATGCCTCCGTACACAGAAATATTGATTACTTTTTATTTCTTCTTTTTTTTTCAAAAAGCCTGATCGAAGCCAACATCTTTCTATTATAACCCCAGAAAGAAATCGTTCCCAGGAAATGTTTCCTTAGAAATCCTGGTTTACAAAGGAAATTGCTGCAATTGTGACCATTGGATTGGTCTGCAAAACGTTGTGTGATGATATGAGGCAGTGTATGCTATATTGGGTTGGGTTGTTACTAGAGGTGGGCTTCTCTCTTCATCACCCCCACCCCAACCCCCCACACTTACAATCATAAATCTTCATAATCGTAGACTTTATCGCCCCTATTTAGATATTTAGGGTGGAACCATTAGATGTAAATGGGCATTATATCACCATCTCGCAAGTCATTGTACATAATGTCTTAATATCCAGTGGGAACAGATTTTAACATAATATACGGTATATTTCGTATTCTTATTGATTACTTAAGGCGACGTAAATTTTTAATTTAATTGTAAGTGTGCACTTTATAGGCCGTAGAAATAGGCTCCTATATACCACCACTTAGGTATATTACTTCTAGATTAATTAGCTGTGGTGCTGTTCCTTTTGTATGGAAAGTATCACGCCTAAAAACAATCATTGACGCACGATAGATTCAAGCACGATTGGGTTTCGAAATCGATGTCTTGGGGCGTTAGTAAGGTGCGAAGGATACTTTTCTAGGCGGCAAAAGGGATAATTACATGATTGTTATTAGCCTTATCAATTTGTTATGGTTAGGAGCGATATCTTCTAACGCCGGAGGTGTTTTTGCAGTGAAGAATGGGATACAAACATGGACGCTGGCATCTACACAAATATTCCTAGAGTGTGACATAACAAAGTTGTGAAACGTGAGGCAGAGGCGGTAAGGGTGGTGGTTCTTCATCGTTATCTCCAAATCCCTCTAATAGATTTCTACTTAAGAAAAAGCTAGGTAAGGGGTAAAAAAGGTGAGGGTGCGAAAGGGCAAGGGGTTTCTAGGAAAGGGACAACAAGTTGGGAGTGACAAAGAGTAGGAGAAGGGATGGATCAAGGAATTAAATAGAAACTACATGCTGAGAATTCCGACCCGTTTTAGACGGGGTGCGGGGGTATCTATAGTTGCATTGAATTGTGTGACCTTAGTCACCTATCCTTTCGATATTTGAAGTCCTTCAATATGGGGATAGGACGGGCGGGTGGTTAGTAAGTGTTATAGCTATAGGTCATTTCATTTGACTTAATTGGTGATAATTATCAAATATGTATTACATTATCCCGCTTATGGAGTAACTGAGTACCTCCACTTAGTTCTCTCCCATTGCGACACACGCGACCGGTTTTTGCAGCGCTGTTGATGCGACTGTCGGGAAATAGTCACCAAAAGTTTGCGCCAATGGAATTTAAGTCACAAACGCAGTTGTGATATATATACTCCCTACTCGCGGCAAGGATACATATATTATATATACACTATATATATGTAAAACAATTGATAGTGTTGCAGAATCCTTACCAAGTCTCAAGAGTCGCACGGCAACAGGCAGTTAGTAGTCGGGAGGGTGTCGCAGTGGTCGCAATACGGTTGTTGCCATTGCGCAGTGGAGTCCTATAGCATATCTATAGGAAACACCTACGTCCATGTGAAGGGTAGTTTATTGAAGCCAATATATATTTTAGTAAGACTTTTTTAAAAGGCTTCCGGTAATCTTTGTGTAGATCCACGTGGTGTATTGAATTTTAAGGCTCAAAACACATTCCCTTAAGTTGCTTCCCTCAAATATTGCCTCAATTTAGCTCATGCAAATTTGAATGCCCTTTTTCAAAAGAATTAATTGTTTTTATGTTTGAAAATGTCCTTGTATTGCACCAATGGGGATATTTACAGCTTGTGAGACTTGTTAACCAGGCTTGCCTGCGTATACATCAAAATGCATTGGGCAGCCATAACCCATGGCTATAAATGGAACATATCACATAAGGACAGAGGGAGTCCAGCATAAAAGCTGCACGGGGACACCTCCCCGCCTTTGTACTGGCCGGTTTGTTACAAAACACTGTGCCTTTAGCAGCGCGACACCGACCGCAAGCGTCCATATACTTTACAAATGATGCTGACTTCAAAGGGTTTTTATTTTGCGCAACTATTCACTGGGAAAAGCTGCTTTGATATGAGGAGAAATAAAAGAAGAGATGGCTATGATTTATGTAGAGTGCTATAGATTCCTGGTCTTCGACATGGACCTCTGAGGTTAGCTTATTCTGGGGACAAAAGCTTCTGAGGCCAGGACCAGGCTCTCTGTGTGCTAGAAATATGTGGCTTGCTTCAGCAGCCATTATTATGATTATCTTAGGCATGGTGCTAGCTCTATAAGCTTACGGCAGGCTTCTAGAATGTTATTGGATATACTAGGAACGTGCAATGTGCAACTATACTTCTGTTATATAGTTATTATAGTTCTGTCTTATAGTAGGTAAGGTGACATAATGACTTGGCAAAGGCTAGCTCACTCCTCTGATTTAGATTTAAGAGAGTGTGTGTGTGTGTGGGGGGGGGGGATATAGTTTGCTGACCTTGGTAGAAATGAACTTTTTGCACCCGATTTGCCATACAATAAGGAGGAATGAAATATAAATTGATATACATGTATTCAAAAGAATGAATCACTTGCGTATTAAGTTTAGCCTTTACCATTAGCGGTGCTTATTTCTCTGGAATTTAACTAGTACAATAGTACCTTTGTTTACCAGATTGTCTACAAAACACTTTCCAATCTGGTCGAAAGATCTTGTTACAAAACACTGTGCCTTGAGATGATACATTGCTAAATCTATCACCCACTGCAGGTGATCTTGATGTCTGGCTCATCAGTCATTCACTGTATCCCTCAAAGCAATTATCACCATATATTCTATCCAAGCACCTATAATGCAAACATTCCCCCGTTTCAGATTCCAACATTAAAAGAACACATTAGAAAATTCACTTAACGACCAAGTTTGGCGATTTTGTGATCTGTTAGTGATAAGTCGCTACTGTGTGGACAACCTAGCAACAATTCACTAGTGAAAACACCAGTGAAATCGCTAATGTTGCAAGTGTCAGAAGTCGTTAAGCACAGCGATTTCAGTGGTGTTTTGAGGCCGCTAGGGCCCAAATCGCTAATGTGTGGGTGCTGCTTTAGAAATCTATAGTGGAAGTTTAGATTAGGTGAGGCAGAAACGTCAGTGAGCGATTGTGGCTGCTTTAGGGGCGATCACTCTCTGGCTAATAGCACGTGACAAAGGGTGTTATCATGTGACCGGGCAGTTGGTCGTACATAGAGAGTGTTAGCTGGTCTAGTGAACTCTGCTAATGGTGGTGTTAAAATAGCCTAATTATCGCCCTTGTTCAATAATGCTCTCTGTTTCCTACCCTCCTTGTGCTGTTTGTTTGGGTTACATTAGAGTTATTCTCTTGTTAGGCTCTTGAATCTGGTTTGCAACTAATACCAGCTTTTGTGTTGGTCCTTAAACTATATATCTATCTTGGGATGTCCCAGAAAGAGCTAGAAAGACCTTTTGTTTTCCCAACATAGACTGATATTGATGGAAAAGTGAAGCAGTGTAAGTAAGTATTTGTCGAATGAATAATTATCAATATAAAATCGATTATGTGGTAGTTATGGAACCAATCCAATGGAAGAATGATTTTATCTATTGATTAAACAACACTGGTGATCAGGTGGTTCAAGACATGGAGGACATTAGACAGTAATATCAATAGGAAACAGCATTTCAGTAAAGAAAACTGAGTGTTCTCTTATCCCTGGAAAACTGCGTTATAGTTTATAATGTACACTGCTCGCACTGCTTTGAAACTCCTCCACTTTTCTATAACTCCTGGCATCTATTATTTGGGTTATTTGTTTGACCCCAACCTGAGCTACTCCTCCTTGTTATACGAGGACAATGTAAGGTCCTCCGTGGAGGAAACCAAGAGCTTCTCCTTTATCTAGGACTCTCAAATTGGCAGCAGCTCTAGGGCTGGCTGGGGTATGGGGGTAGGTCACATAAAAATGGGGAAAAGTACAAGTTAGCTCATGATAAATAGACCCTGCAGGCACCGCCCCCACAGTCACAGTCACACCATACAACTCATACAAACAAAAACCTTCAAACAATCCCATTCCTTAACCAATTTCCCTCCCAGGCTCCGCAAGAGTAATAAGTCGCAGCGCAGGCAGCTTTTTCCTCTGATGACGACCTGAAATATGAGGTGTTTTAACCGCGCAGCTAGTAAATAATAGCGGGGTTGGGGAGAAGAGACGGTGCCTGGTGACTCTGGGCTTGGGCATTGCCTTATTCACCAAGACAAGAGGCGTCCTTGGTGCATACCAGAGGTGGATAATCTCCACCATAATCCCTGCTTTTAGGGAGATGAACACAAGTGTCATAGGCACTGTAGCCCTATACATCATCTCTAATCTGTTACCTCGGTTTTCTCTCTATAATGAGGAGGTCAGGGGTCAGATAGCGATGTCTGAGAGCCAGACAATGATTGGAGGGGTTTGTCAGAAATAAATTACTCCCAAGTCCGAAGCTTGACTTAACAACCGTCCATCTGAATCCCTCATAAACAACACTAATGATGGATCATATGATATCGCTAATCCAAATACGGCTTCACTCACTCCCTCAAACAAAGGGACAGGTCAGAGATCTATGTGTCGTCTGCATCTCCTTGCTTAATAAAGGGTTTCCTTAAAGGACAGCACCGACATAAAACAAGTGCAGGCTATTCAACACTATCATAGATACTAGTGTCAAACTCTTGTTACAGCACATTTCTCTGTGCAATAGTTTTGTTGTTTTGTTTTTTTTGTTTTTTTTTATTCACTTACAGGCCAAAGACATTTAACAACGAGATTTCATATGTAAAAACGTAGTGTCCGCCATGGACGTGCTTCATACGGTGCCTTGACTAATTATATAGATCTACGGACCTCTTAAGGAGATCATCATACAATAGGAATAAAATTTATATTATCATTGCACTCCGTATTGATGAAATAATTTGATTATTTCAATTTGGCTGGATGCTTCCATCATTACAAAAAAGTGGGCATGTATACATCCTTCCTTTCACTAGTCATGGTCTGCTGGGCCACTGGACCTTGACCTCAATTCTCAAAATCATACAGCCAGCCAAGTAGTGTTCCTTGAAGTACCGTAAACACTCTAATAAATGCCATATATGAAAATGGAGTTAGTGTTGATAAGATATTCCCCTGATAATGTGCTTCGTTTTTGTTAGCTCGTTTGAACGAGCTAACTACTATAATTACTTTGCCCCTCGGACCTGGTCCCGGCAATTGTGCCACTTGCCGGCCTGCCCTGCCTCCTCCTCCAGCCCTCCTCACCTTCCAATTTACGTGCTCAAATTCCCGATTTCCAGACTGGCGCCTCACCAGCTCCTCCTCCTCCTCCTCCTCCTTCTCCTCCTTCTCCTCCTTCTCCTCCTCTCCTCCTCCTCCGGCTCCTCCGGCTCCTCCTCCCTCCTGCTCCTCCCTCCTGCTCCTCCTCCCTCCTGTTCCTCCTCGCTCTCTCCCTCTCCCTCCTCCTCCTCGCTCTCTCTCTCCCTCTCCCTCTCGCTCTCCCTCTCCCTCTCGCTCTCACCCTCGCTCTCGCTCTCCCCCTCGCTCTCCCTCTCAGGATGCCCGTGGTGACCCGCGTCATCCCGAGTGGTGGTGCTTGGGAGAGCCCACCACTGCTACCAACCCAATATAGCTATCTGCCTGAGGTTCTTATATAGTCACCTATGCTGATCCAATGAAAGAAATGGTGTCTCTACTTTTCTCGGATATATGATATTTAAACTTAAAATATTACATGTATTCAAATATAACATACATAAATACATATTGTGTAACATGAAAATAGCATAAATGTGGCATAACTACTGGTAAATCGGACATTTTTGGCTGAATCGAAATCATAATTCTGTATAAAGTAGTCGTTAACCATCAACGCCCTCTATAGGGAACGGCTGGTGACGGCAATGCGTGGGTACTACGTCATGGAATCCACGATGCTCGGAGGCTCGGAGCACGCAGCAGGGCCTTCCTTATCCCTGTATCTAGCCGAAACTATTTGACGATTTAATTTTTAATCAATGCTACCGGGTCTGAATTATTGGAACATACATGAAACAAAGGAGATATAATAATGAATCCACGAGGCTCAGAGCAGGATCGGAGGCTCGAGGCTCGGAGCAGGATCGGAGCCTCGAGGCCCGGAGCATGCAGCAAAGTCTTCCTGGTCTAGCTGAAACTATTTGAGGATTTAATTTTTAATCAATGCGGGTCTGAATTATTGGAACATACATGAAACAAAGGAGATATAATAATGCGGTCATGAACAATGGATACATACGATAGGACTATAAAGCCGTTCTCGTTACCGGGGTGGACGATAATGGAAGGAATGGTGAATGGTGATTGTAACCGGTAAGACGGTGAGTAAATTTGGGCGTTGGGTTTTAAGTATGGTTGTAACGTAACAGAATTTGTATAAAATGTTGGTCGTTTGTCAGTTTGAAGAGTACTACATGATTCATATAGTTCATCATTTGAGAACTATGCTTTATACTGAAGTGTATGGCGATGATTGTACGGCGATGCTTGTGCTGCCATCTGTCGATATTCACTAACATTAACTCTTATGGCCTGTGGTAAAAATTTACTCGTAGTTGTTTTTATCGGTCTATAGTTTGTTTATATGTATTCAAAGATTGAAATGTTGGCTCTTCAGTCCGTGCTTTTATTATGTTGGTTGTATTAGTTACTAATCTACTAGTATCACAGTTCCCATGTTAAATCAAAATTTGCCTTTAGTAATCATATGACAAGGAATCTAATACTATCGATTGGTTCATTTCTAGGGCTGTACATATCGGCGGATTGGACATATAGGGCCCGGCGATTGCAGTTATGGGGCCGATTGGACTTATGGGCCCATTTATGGTGTTATATACCCCTACCGTTACAGAGGTCTTCGAGTTAGAGGCCCGGGCTTCAAAACTTGGTAACATATTTTTTAGTACAGTCTGTACTACTTTCTTTACTGTTTTAGGACAACCAATTTAGGGTATGGCGTATAATCTGATCTGTTTTTCAATTATACAATAGAGCCAGTACAACTATAATATTAACGTAAGTCTTTACATTAGTTAATGGAGTCAATAGAATGTGATCTAGTATTCAAGTATATAATTGATCCAGTATAATTATATTAAAGTACAGGATTTGGGGTCAGTAGAATCTGATCTAGTATTCAAATATATTAATGGATCCAGTATAATTATATTAAAGTGCAGGATTTGGGTCGATTGAATTTCTAGTACATACATACATATATACATACATACATAAACGATCATTATTAAAAGAATTTTGATAAGTTTGTATCTTTCTATATTCAATTATAGTCAGACGACCATTACCACGCGGATGTACTAAGGAGACGGATCGATGGTGTACCTGACTGTCTTGAGCAGGAAATAATGGATCAACCATACTTCAGCGGACAAAGACACAGTACTTGCCTAATCTAGGAACAATACCGGCTACTTTAACACCAGAGAAGAACGATAAGAAATACTTTCTTCTAATATTTGGCATGAACATTTATAATCAATTTGGTACCAACGTAGTTAAAGCAAAATGATGAGACCAAGGAAGAAAATGAGTAGATATGTTTATATCTTTGTTACAAAATACTAAATCAATTTTAGTCCTCTGTCTAGTTGTGGCTGTCGTTGGAATGTGTTTTAACTTTATCAAATCACATATATTTCGTACTATATTTGTGTCTGTCTTATTTGTATCTATATTAAAATCACCGATTAATAAATATGGCGTTTCAAGACGATGGTTATATGATGATATAGTTTCAATAGCAGTAGTTAATTTGGCGAACTCTGTACCAGGTTTTCTATATAACAGAGATATGGTATATGGTTTACTATTGCGTGATAGAAATAAAGTTAGAACTTCAACTTTGTTTTGTCTGTAGGTTTGTACTTTCAGTATTTCTATAGTTTCATGAATATAAGCACATAGTCCATGGAATGGTCGATCTTCAGAGATTGAAACATCATTCCATCTAATTATTTCATAATTATTTATGAGAAAATCCGCATCTGAATCTGATTCACGAAGTCTAGTTTCACAACATAATATAACATCTGATAATATTGAATGTTTACTTTTTCGTACACATTCTATGTGACGATACAATGATTGACTATTCTCATAGTACACTTTAATTCCATTATCGCTCTCAGACACAGGATTAAAATTTAATTTACATAACCGGTGACGTTTTGCTTCCTCGTTATCGTTATATACTTTATCATCGATTATTATATGGTCGGGATTAAAATCTACTATGAATAGACCCCTTAATGAAGTTACTCTACTAAGAGCCACATACATCATATGCTTTAGAAAATTACTACGTCGACCAACAACATGGATAATAGCTTCCGTCATAGTACTACCTTGAGACTTATGAATGGTTTTTGCTGATGACTGTTTTAATGGAAACTGAGTTCGACTTATTTCAATATAATTTTTCCCAACATTAAATTTACGTGTTTGTGGAAATATAGGAACCCAGTTTGGGTTAATCTCATTAGTATAATATTGACGATAAACTTTACGTTCATCTTTTCCAATTTGTGGATCGGAAAACAAAAACCATAATATACAAGGTTTAGTAAAACCAGGCAGATAATGAATTTTTTTTAATATTCCAGTCGTCCCATTTGCTAAACCATGTTTGACATTAATATTCAAAATTATATCATAAGGTAAATCAACACAAACATTGATTATTTTTTGTAAACAACCAGTTCGTTTGGGATCTTTAGAAATATTTTCAAGTAGTGCTTGCATTTTGTCCTTCTGAACGCTACCAATAACCATATCCTTAGCTACGATCCTACATTTTTCATTTGTACTATTTGTGTATATTGCATCATTATAGGAATCAACTTGTACATTCCTGCAGCATAAAATTTGTGGTAAATTAGGCTTTGTTAAATCTAACGTATATGATCGTTGTCTCAATAAATTTATATCATCATTATTAGGGACACCTGTCCTAACTCGATTCAACATTTCTGCAAAAGTTTTATCCTCACTTTGTCTCATTATTTCTGTTAATTCATACATTACAAAATTTTCTTTCCACAAATTTGTTCCTAGCGATGCAATTATACCTTTTTTATTCTCAAATATCCAATTATCAAAAATAGGAGCGAGCTGGAAAAAGTCCCCCATCGTTATAACATTGAGACCGCCAAAAAATTCAGTTTTACCTAGTATTTGTTGAAGTCGTTGATCCATAAAAGCAAACATAGTACTACCTATCAATGAGATTTCATCAAGTAGAATAAGTTTTACATTTTTCCATTTATTTCTCAGTTTATTTAACGTATCATTTGACGGACTACAATATGTCCCAAGAGACTTAGATGGTTGAATACCAAGAGCCGAATGTACAGTCTCTCCATGAATAAGAAACGCAGCCTTTCCCGTATAAGCCATGCATTTAATAGTTTCCACAGTTGGATCAGAATTTACACCTAAATTGAGAATACGTGACAATGATTGATATATAGCTCTTAAAATAACAGATTTTCCTACGCCTGCGCCACCAGTAATACATAATTTTAAAGGTGTTGTACGTTCTAATATATGTTTCATAGCATGTTCATAAATATATCTTTGTTTCAAGTTCATTCGATTCACATTATCCAATAATTCCTGTTGTGGCCACAAATTTTCTACTGTTTCATATATAGTGGTACTATTTATACCGTGTATCGCGTCGACATTATCTGGCGTACTATCTGAATCTATAGATGGATTGGAACTTACAGTTGGCACAAAAAAATCAGGATTATTTATTCCGTCACTGTCTTCCATAGCATCACATTCATCATTATGCTGAGTACTGGGTGCTACTATAGGATCAATGTCACGATTAGATAATAGGTTATCTAGTGTTTCCAGACTCAACATAGAATGATGATTATATTCTCTTATTTTTTCTTGTAGTAAATTATATTTCAATTCAGGCAAATGGTTTAGAAAATCGACATGAGATTCAAAATCCTGCAGAAATTCCATTTCGTTTCTCCAAGGATAAAATAAGGTTAAATTTATACGTGCAATTTCCTCTTCCTGATTCTGTGACGAAGGTATATTATAGCTTAATACCATTTGTTTTCTTCTTAATGAATACGTATACTGTTTATTAGAACTGACAATCTCTTCATCGATATTTTGTTCATTATCACATTCATTGTCAATCAATTTAGTGGAATCTTCGTTTTTTTTAGTTCCTTTCTTTGCTGATGTACAACGTAATTTCGTTAAGAAATCGGCTAGACACCAATTCTCAAATTTTACCGGTCTGTTTTCATATTTCTCATATTTCGAGAGGAAACATACATCAGTTGAGTCAGGATCCATATTTGCTAACATTTCATTCCATTTTAAAACTGTTAACATATCTTCTCTCTTGCATGTAGGAACATAAACCACGTCTCGACTAAGAAAACACATAGGAAATCCCAAAATCATATAGATACATTCCTGTATACTAACTTCTGATGAGTTCAGAAAAACCTTACCGATTTCCTGTACTTGCTTTTTTAGTTCTTCAGAGTTTTCTTTATATTCCTGAACTAACTGAGACAGTGCCAAACTAAGTCCTCGATCAGATTTTTGAATATAACTAACAATATAAGTAATTACAGAATATGCATTTAAACAGAATTGAATATCATGGTTACCACGCCATATATGAATCAAATTTCGCATATATCCATTTACTCTACATTCATTAGGTTCCCGTTTAAGAAATACTTTATTTTCCAGTATACTAGTTCTTACGGCTCGCATATATTGATCGTCATTTATATGTAAAGCTTCCAACATACTATCAAATGTATAATCAGCTAGATTCTCTGTTGTATCTAGAAAGTCTTGTACATTTTTATAATTATTTTTATCATCTTCAGTAAGCTGTACAATGGGTTCTAAAATGACCGTTTTTCGCATCGGTGGTAATGGAAAGCCAAAGCGACAAATATCTTTCCCTTTTTTCCGGCAGGAACGAGAATGTTTATGTGTTTGATACTTAATCAATTCCTTTATTTCCTCACTTTGATCCAAAGAACAAGACACATATTTATCAATGAAATTTATAACGTCCTCATTATTTCCACTCTCATCATAAGTCGGCCTATCTTTAGTAAATACTAAAAGATGTGAATGTGGTGAACCGCGGTGCTGGAACTCTATTTTAAAAAAGTGATCAATAATATGACCGATTGGATGAGAATCATGATATAAAAAGTCTTGTATAAAAACCTTCATCCGATTGTCAAAATATCGAGCCGTTGTTACAGGATCTTTATTAAGTAATGTACATTTTTCAGAGAATGACATATTTTCAATTTCCGCATCGTCTAAATCAACATTATTAACTACTTTAGCCAAGCACCTAAGTAATTCAATCCATTTAAATTCAGCAGAAGATAATGATATAAACCACGTCGGTAAACCATATTGACGAATTGTAGCATACAGTTCCCGTTTTCGGGCATTAAAATACATGGGACTGTTCCTCAAATGATTATATAAGTAAAATCCATTATTTAAATCAGCAATATTTTCTAATGAATCGGTATCACGTACATCTCTACATTTATATTTTTTATTACTTTTTAGTAATTTCATACCAAAATTTCGTTTCCTGTTTATATAATTATATTGATACTTCTTATACATTAGAAATATTTTATCTGAATGTTGTGCCATTCTACGATCACGGTGCCTTAATTCCCATTTCAAACGCTCACAAAATTGGACATTATCAGGATATATTTCCGATAATAGTTGCCCACCATACAATGTAGGAAAAGCTAAAGACTCAACATCTGCATCAAAATAAATATTTTTTGGGAAATTATTCTCACCAGGTGCTACGTCCAAATATGCAGTATCTAGTTGGGAATCAAGTAAAGTATGATAAATAGCACTATATTCATCTGCATCCACCTCTGAAAAACTATTGTCCATAACTGAATTATTGACCTCATTAGTACATGTATCGTCGTCAATTTCAATAACGGGAACGGAATCAGTGTCAGGATTATCTTCTACAGATTCGGAACACTCAGACAGTAAATTAATTGTCGTTTGCAGCCATGTATTATCAATAGTAACAGGATTATCTAAATAAATATTAGAATTTGCTATTAACCATCGTAAGGCTGTCATAACACGATCTGGCCTAACATTCATTTGTCTATAAACAGATTTATACGCCAAACGCCTTTTCACTCTTACACTAACAGTCCCTTCAGAATTGATATATCGTGGCAAAGATGAAATAGCATATTCAATGTCAGTGGGAACATTAATGATATTTCCCATTAATATTAATTGAGAACCCATTGGTCGAACTAGAATATTTAAAAATAAAATACGTGGAGTAATAAGCATTTCTTCATGTGTATTAATTTGTAATTCCAATGGTATAGTAGGCATAACCATACCATTTAACCAACTTAACTTAGGAATCTCTCCTTTGTTAATATAATTATTGCACGTGTGACATACATATACTTCTGAATTATTATAATTCACACCACGTACATACTTCTGATAGATAGGTAAACGGTACTGAGAGACACTTAATACAGATCTTTCAAAAAATATTTGTTCACAAGAACAACAAATATAATCACATGTACCATTTAATTTGGAAATAAGTTTCGCACTGATACAAGAAGAATCATATTCTGACGAATCTATCAAATCACAAGATTCATTTCTTTCTACATTATCAGTATCCACAATCAAAGGCGTCTCAGTATCATCATTCACCAATGGTCCTACATCTCTAAGAACAGTATCTATATCAGATGTACATATATCACGCTGTAGATCTACATCAACATTAGATATTGAATTTTCTGTACCTTCCATTAATTCAGTACCAGTCACATTTAAAACAGACTCAACTATTCGATTTTTCTTTTTTTGATTACGTTTATCCCTCTTCTTGGATCGTTCCTTCTTTGTTTGTTTAATAATAGATCGGGTGACATCCTCTGACGCCAGTCCTGCTATAACTAAACGTTTATTTTTTTCACGAAGATTTTTTCGATTCAAATTCTTTTTTCTTTTCTGAGCCACAATACTCTCACCATCTCCGACACTAGATTTATCACCTTTTGTACGCCGACTCTTCTTAGTCTGAACCTTATCCACAAAAACTTCTTTTCTTTTCTTAGTTTTTGTTTCTTTCCTAAGACATAGGCCTTTATTCCGTTTCTGAACCGCTTTGTTTCGCATTAAATCGCTTCCCATAGGGACAGAATCTTGTGTCTTTGTTTCTTGAGAACATTCATATGACTCTTGATCAATATTATCAGAATCACAATTTTCATAAATGGTAGATCTACGTTTTCTAGATTTACCTTTACAAATATTATTATTCCCATCTGTAACAGGTGTATCTGTTTCTCTGTTTTTTTTCCGAAAACTTACAGTTTTCCATGAACTACTACATGACATATCGGTAACTGGTATACAGGAAGAGGACTCTTTAATATTCGGTTGTCTTCTCAGTACTACATTCACATCAGTCATAACTTTAACAGGAATATTTCCATGTTTTCCAATACTACTAATATCGATTACAACTTCCTCAGCTAGACGACTAAAATTGTTCCCATTACATTTTATTTGGCAGGTGGTAATCTCATATGCAATAGACATATGTCGATCAAATTGGATTTTCAAATAATTGCATAGTTGTTCGAATGACTGAAACTGAACCAAACATGACAAACCATTGGCATTAGTAAACCCACGATGATCACGAGCATGGGAATCAAAAATATAATACCGTCCTTGATGAAAAATAATACCGATACAAATACCATCACAAGTGAAAAAAAGTTCACTAGATGAACCAAAACCTTCAATTAATCCTTGCATAATCGAATCAGAATTTCTGCTCAACATCCCAGACACCAATTTCGTTAGAATCAAACTATAATCATTCACACCATATCCTATGGACTTCGGTAACTCAGAAGCTAAAAGATATACCACATTCAAATGCCCAGCTACTGTACGATAAATTATATCACCTCTATCCAAAATAAAATCCAAATCCCATTTCATCAGATTCTGTACTGTATGATCTCTTGTGTACAAAAAGAAAGATAAAACATTGCCAACACACTGTTTCCCTGACGACTCGCCATATTTTACGTGGCCTTGATGGTACGATCCAAGAACAACACGTTTAGGCTTAGGCCTAATAGCAATTTTACTGTTTGACATGATTAAATGTTCAGTAAATCAAACATTCGACAACAAAATTGAACTAGATATTACTAGTGTCAAATAAATAAATACCAGTTTAAACGTAATAAGTAATAGGTAGCAGGTAGTAGGTAGTAAGTAGCAAGTAACAAGTACCACGTGTAATATCTTTCGCCGACAACGTATTTTCGCTGAAAACAAAGTTAAATTTGATTTGTGATTAACCTGGTACTAAACAGGACAACATCAAATTCATCAGTTCATAAGAAATGGATTTAACCTTGATTGAAACCTTTATTTAAACAATGAGCTTGTATGATTTCAGCCAACAACGATACAGGAACCGAAGCGATTTTCTACCGACTGGATCCGCGTTATGATATCGTTTCCTGTTCTTGAAATCTACTTTTTTTACTAATACTCAAAATTAAAAGATTAAATCCTAATATTTCACTAAATTTTAGTATATCTACTATTCCTGTATCAATATTAATGTAATTAGAAACATTGGAATAAATACTAAATAAAAAAAAGAAATGCATAATGGGAAAACTAGAATTATTTCCCCTTGGATACTGATTCAGCCAATCAAAATACAGCTTCAGACAAACGTCACAGTCAGCGTCGCCAGTAACTTCCGCCCAAACGTCGCCAAGTTATCTTCCTCACTTTGGACGCCAACATCAGAGAGAGAACATCGGTACACAAAGCTCCAAGAATTTTCCACACTTCAAACTTAACGATTTCGAGATGGATGTGGACCCAATCACACCAAAAAAGACCCCTCCGATGGGACGTGTAGCGACGAGACGACATAACCTAACTACATCTGCAGAAAGTCCTGAGAAAATGAAAAAGAAACTTGTGTACCAATCGGATGTGCAATCCAGAACGGTGGCAGAATTACGGAAACTGGTCTCAGCTAACGACTATCTTCATCTAAACTTCTATGCCAAACTACTCGTATTAGAAGAAGAAAAGATCGATAAAGACCAAGAGGTGGTCTACCATAGGAGAAGAGTACTATTCGCCGATGGTACAGGTTTCCTGGTTGGATATCTGAAAACCAAGAAGGACACAGAAGGAAAAGTTCTTGAAATAGGGAACTCCTACCTCATCACGAAATTTAAACTGTTCAAAAACGCTGAACTTCTCTTAGACCAGTGCAGCATAATTGCCACGTAAGTAATTTATTTCATTCATATATTTCAATACCATTTGTACCTTTTTTGTTCTCTGTCAACCGACCACTATTCCATACACGATTTGATAGGACCCAGGAACCATTAAACATATCAACTCTTCAGCACGTGGCCACAGAATTAACAACTTTCAGAAATTGAAATTATAACAATTAAGATCTACAATAAAACATTCGATTTTAGAAAGAAGTGTCTATAAATGTTTCCATACAACTAAAATCATCTATGAACCATGTGCCACCACGTGCGTTGAACAGTGGAAATATACTGGGATCAGTCAATGACTCCAGCTTTAGACCACGTGTTCATAGAACATGAGAACATAAGAATTGAATACAAATCTCATATTTGGTATTATTTCTCATGGAAAACTGAATCAAATTATTACTAAAACTCAGTAATATTCCTTTTCCTTGTAATGCACTGATCTATCAAACATTTCGCATATTGTCTCAGCGTCATGTATCAGACATGACGCACGTGGTCTGAGACTCAGACATCCGCCATTCCGCACATGGTCTCGGAACATTTCTTCAAACTGATCCATTAAAAGATTTCACCAAATGTATTACCTTAAACATCTATATCATAATAGGATACCCATTGCTATAATCTTACATATTCTACTACTAATTTTTTCAGATCACTGGACATAGCTGTACCACCGGCACTGATAGTATCGGCCAAGGCAGCCTACGCGGTTCCTTTCCACCCTCAAGGCGACATCAATAAAATGATTCGAGTTAAGGGGACCGTTCTCTGTTGCCAGCTAGAGGTTGTAGAAGTAAGTATAACTATTTACACCTATTATAACAATATAGTTCATTCAAAAAGTTTTATATGAATCATACTATAATAAATTATACATATTTCCATTCTCGCGGCTTTGAAATACTTGTATCCAACATCATATATTAGCAACTAATATCAATTTCACATTTCATTACAGCTCAAAGAAATACGCGAGGTGCAAACCAAGTCAGCAGGGAAAATGAAAGTTAGAGAACTGAGTACCAAGTCCAATGGCCCAGAAATCACCCTCACCCTGTGGGATAACGCCGTCGCGTATACCGAGTGTTCAGTTGGGGACCAGATTAAGATAACCGATGGAGTGATCACGTACAATAACTTCCTAAAGAAAAATCAAATCGTTGTCTCCTTCACGGACCAAATCAAAGTAAGTATACAAAACCATTTCTCAAACTTCCAACGCTCATTCCCTCTCTTCATTTCTTACATGTTGGCCCTATTACTTATACCGATTTCTCTTGACCATTTCTTAATAACTATTTCTATAATCTAATCACAACCAACCCTACCTATATCAAACTACAGTTTAAACAATATCAAATATTTCATTTTTCATTATGAAGTTTCCATTTAACGTTACAGCTATTTATATTCAAATCTGTCCCAAGTACCTCCCCATCTAAACCAAATACTTACTTCACATAAACACTAACTTCATATATGTATTACATCTATAAAAAGTTGTATTTCTGTACATTTAGAAATAAAAAATATTATTTTTCAGGTCATTGAACCAGAAACGAAAATGGCCGTTGCAAAGATCACAGCTATCGCGGATACTGGCGCGTGGAAAACCCTCCAGGTAGTCTGTTTCACTGAGAACACACTACAATACTTGCAGGTCGACAGGACGCTGCTCCAGGAGCTCCTTGGACTGGACGAAAACCAAACCACAACCAATGCAATCGCCGAGTTCCTTCCCTTCACGGCCATCATTGAAACGCTTGGGAAGGAACTCATAAGTATGAAAACGACAGAATCGATTGAGGCAGGCCAAGCACTGCTCGCCAACCCACACCCCGCGGGTGATAACAATTAAGACTTTAACTATTTTGGCACGAATAATTCGTCTCCACATAATTTCCAAAGATAACGTAAGACGTAGATATAGCATTCAATATTTTTGTATACCTTGTACACGATCAATTACTATATTTCTGTTCAAATATACCTATTTCAAGGTATATACATACTTTATGCCAGGGGCATGTTCCGATCCATTTACATTTAACTTTTTCTCTGTTGAGAATATATACCCACCGTTTCAACTTTGTCACTGGGCCAAGTACATATTTCCACATACTTTGTACTGTGCACATTTTCATGGTCAACTTATAATAAAGTTTGTGATCATCAAATAATGTCTTTGTTATGATATTTCATCATTTTCACTTTATTATATATCAACCCATCCAAACTATAATTGATCAATAAAAATCAAAGAATCGAAATATATGTCCCTGAACTTAATTGAATAACAATACTTCATGAATCGATACATTCTCAACACCAAATATACCTGGATCATATCAAAGTTCATTGCTACTAAATTTCAAACCAACTAAGGTCAAATGAACCTATCCCCATCTATTTATAATTCATTCGATAATATATTTTCTCTAAAAAATATTCTAAATTATTATAATTGTCACTTCTTCCGAACATGTAATTTTAAATGGCCATACTCATAATTATATTTGACGAGCTAACATCATCTTTCGTCAGAAGATTGTCACTTGTTATATTGTCTACCATTACCCAATCATTACTTTGAATGATCAGCATCAACCAGAAAGTCCAATAAAGCCATGTGCCCATTTTTAGTTTTCTCTTCTCAAACTATTTTCAACGTGCGGTCCCATTTCAATTTGTACATATAGTATGGCATTATAGAATAACAGTGAGAAGTATATGAAAAGCGAACATAATGTATGGCATTACACTACCCTCTACGGGGTTTAAAGGTTATTCATATGATAACTTGCATAATAAAGTAACACATGTACATGGAAGAGTGAAAGATGAGAATAATAAAAGAAGTAATCAACTTCCTTCTTAAAATGTTCATATATACCTATACCCATTTGTACATATAGCATTATAGAATAACAGTGAGAAGTATATGAAAAGTGAACATAATGTATGGTATTACAGATCATTTGATGAAATTATATGTCAGTCTAATGGTACTCAAGCATGTGGTCTAGGTTTTCTAACTGTGCTTTACCTAGCTTGAGGAAAACTGAGAGGGCACAGGCCAATACCTAAAGAACCAAAGTATCAAATAATTTATTAAAACCTTTTCTTTATTCAGTAACCTTTTATAGTTATATAGGTCACTCATCAAAGCACCAGTTTATAGCCCAACATCCCAACATTTAATTCCTATTATAGGTTCTTATTTCATTAGTAATGGGAACTGGGATATGGAACTGCCATCATAATAGGCGAGTATCTGATAACAAAGTTCTGCCCCTGTCATAAATCCTAGAAACATGAGAAAAATAGCTTGAATGGAAGTCCATGAATAGTGATGTTGTGGGAACGAGAGCCTGTTGCTATGTAATCCCATACTTTCACATTTCCCTCCCTATACCTCATAAATCCAGGCACATTTAGATCATAGAACAGTATGGGGAAATGCTTTCCGCGAATTGTCCATTTTGCACGGCTACTTGGGTATATTACAACTCACCTTGCATAAAAAGAACAGGACAACTCCGATGACAAACTATGCATGAGAGTATTTCTTCATTCGCACTATTGAGTTAGTTAGTTCGTTGAATGTTTATTCAGCACTTTCATAACATGGATGTTTTTCTTAAACCCTGCCCACACACAGCCGATTTGCCTCCCGATTGCCCCCCGATTTGGGTCTCCCGAGAAATTCTAGGATTTGATTTCAAATCCTGGTTTATGTTTTTGAAATAATACAAACCAGGACCTGAAATGAAATCATTTTTTTTTTATTCCATTTAAGGCCAAGTCATTAATTTACAAGTACAATAGTTAGAAAAATACGTATTTTGTCGTTCAACGACGTTTCTCATAGGATTCACCAGGAGACCCAAATCGGGGGGCAATCGGGAGGCAAATCGGCTGTGTGTGGGCAGGGTATTAGACAAACTGAATCGTATAAATACCTTTCATCAAATATAAAAAGGCAGTGCCTAATATTCTAGAGGCAACAACATAGGACTGACCTTTGAGATTCTGATACATGGCAGTATATTCTTTCGAGAGGCACTATTAAGGTACCGTTTATGCAGGAACCCAAGAGGACAACCATTATATTAGAATATTACAATATATATGCAGCTTACTGTACCCACCACCTTACCTTGTTTCTGTCAGAGATTTCACTCGTGCTACGCTGCGCATCACAGCTCGTGAAACCTGACTACAATGCAGCAAGAATTCGCTCCCTCTCGTCACTGAGGTCAGTTCTATCTATGTACCGGAAGCCAGACTACAAAATTACCAAATACATACACCGATCTGTCATCTCTCTCTCTCTCTCTCTCCGTGTCTCTCTCCCCTCTCCCTTCTCCAACTCTATACCATATCTTCTTATACCCTTAGAGTATTGTGAGTACATTGTCAATTCCTTTATTTGACGGTAGTCCCTGCCACGTCTCCTGTGCCCCACTCCATCTTCTGTCTCCACTCCTCTGGTACTTGTTACCATTATACCTTCACTATAGTGACTGCTGACATACAGTTGTTATACTTGTTGATTTTCCAATCTGTGTCTCGGGCTTGTCAGGATTGGAGTGAATCGTAGCGCGTCCCTAGCAACCAAGGTAACATCTAAACAGTGAAAGTGAGGGGTCGGGCTGGTTAATCATATATACATTTAATCCCAAACAAATACGGTATATCAAATAACTCTGCAGATTTTAAATATTAAAAGATACAGAATAGTCTTCCATTATATGATATTGGTAAACAATTAAGGTGAATCTGGTTGCCATTCTTTCCCTGTTTACTCCCCCCCCCCCCCTTTTCTGTCCAATCCTGTTTTCCTCCTTCCACTGCAGCTGCTCGTCCCACTCCTCCACCTCCTATGTACCATTCATTACCCCCACATCTCCCCTTTGCATATCCTTCTCGTCCCTCACCACTAGGCCGGCTTGAGCGCCAGGCAGCCACCCGGACAAATCGGTGTCGGCTTTAAAGAGGATGTCATGTCCGAGTGATTGGTGGAAGTGTGGGATGAGCAGATAAAGAGCCACTCTTCCTCTCAAACCTCCAAGAATAACTCACAAAGTATTGGGTCACTCCACCCAACCTATTCATCCATTTCCTTTCTTTTTCATCTGCCTCAACAATATACAATGCTAATACAAGGCCATTGTATAAATGACTCGGAATCAATTTCTCTTGAAATGAAACGATCTGTCCTCTCTAACGTTGTCCTGTGAGCAATGTTTTTTTCCCAATTCGATAACGGAAAAAAAACCTGTTGATTCCTTGCCTTTCTTTCTCTTTGCTTTGTCCATGTAGATCTGGGTGCATTTTTGGATGGCGTTTCTATCAATTACCCGGTTACTGAACAAGTGTGTTTGTAACTTTACCTGACCCGAACTTTCTCTGTTTTATATACATATAAAGAGGGCTACCACACAGGTTATCAAATGTGTTTCACCACTGTTAATAATATGGGATGAAAAGTAGCAATTGCCTGATATTGCGACATATTGCCATTGCGAAGAAATCATTTTTTTGCATTAGTGTATTGATACTTTTTGTCGTTTTTATAAATTTGCGTACTGGTTATACATGTTTGGATAACCCCACCCATAGGCTGTATTCGTCACAGATACATTGTACATCTCATAATATATTTTCCTGAACATAATACCATCTCCATGTTTCATTCTGTAACTTTGTACGTGTCATATTTTACAGAGCATATATCCGAGAAGGAGTACTTGGCACGTCGCACAGGCATCTTCTCGCACAGCCCCTCTGGCCAATCTTCCCCTTCAAGGTCATCGCAATTTGACCCCAGTCAATTTGAGTCGCTCTACGACGACGTACCGTCACCGCGTCCTGTCGTGTCGCCATCGCCGCGACCTAGTACGTCATCCAGTCTTTCATCCGATATCTCAGCCCTATACGCCAAACCCAACCTCAGTGATAAGAGGGACAGACTGTTGGGCTCCCAAGGAGGGTAAGATCTTTTTGAACACGTCATAACCCAGTAATATAATAATTCATTCATGTTCCTAAGTTAAGGCCTAATGAGGTCCGTATACGGTTTTGTCGTATTGATTGTCTATTCCGAGATCAATTGAAACAAATGTTTCAAATGAAATATACATTTACTGTTAGTTCTTTTTGATAGTAGTATAGGAAAACGTGGGTTCAGTTACGGGTCTGTACGGATCGTAATTCCTTATCTCAGTTGTTGATAATATCATAATATGAGGCCTTCTATGGACTAAATATGTCTCCCTTAAGCTTCCCCTTTTTAAATATTCTTTTGTTTTCAATCTTACCATTATGCCAGGTATGCCCTCATTTCAGTCTGTGTCCCGTCTCATTTGTTCCTGTTTTCTATATCGTCCTCTCTATTTTGGATATTTTCATTATTAGAAAATAAGGGACCGTATTTATGTATGTCCAGCATGCGTATAACGTATATTAGAAAGTGGGAGGAAAGTGAAAATTGGGGAAACCAAAGCCAAATTTACACCTGACCCTGAAATTTCGGACGGTCCAGCTTGCTCTAACTTCTATTCCAACATTGCAATTATACGAAGAAATAAGTTTGAAGTGACTGGGATGAGATGTAAACCATTGACCAACTCTACCCATTACCCGCTTCACAACCCCGCCCTTCTGCCCGCTCCCTCCCTCCTTGCCTTCTCTCCCCCTCTTTCCCCACGCCACCTCGCGTCCACCGCCTTAAACACTTTGACTAGTTATTACCATCCCCGGGAGAGGGCTCTGTTCCCGGTGAGTAGTCAGGATATTGGCAAAGTATCCGAGATAAACCAGCGCCATTGCAAATCCAATGATCTGTGATCCAACCACAGCCTTACTCGAGGATCCAGTCCCAGACTCTTTGGCGCCATCTGGTATCCATAATGAGAACTGTGTACATGATGGTTTTCTCCTATTTGTTTTGCCGTTTTTGTCCTTTTTCTCCTTCCGCTGCCCACAAAAAAGTGGACTGCATGGGAAAAGGCAAACATAGACCGTACTACACAGCAGAGATTGCTTACATTTATCCTAAGCTTGGGTAAATTGCGAGCACCTCAGTCACGGGCTGTGGCCCGAATCTTTGTTCAAGAGGCACTCACAGGTGCTAAGGATACGGTCATGATTCACTTGTTTATACAAGGGGATTTCTTTATTTGGTGATGTAATTGGACTTGGCATGTTAATGATATTGCTATCACTTTTCCATTACACAATCAGTCATGATGGAAAGTGAATAGAACGTAATCCGTCCATAAAAATTGTTGGAGAAAAAACAACGTTGGAGCATTTTGAATGGCTATGCACGATGGTGATGATGATGATTGTAGTGTTAAGTTCTTATAATGTTAATGAATGAGCAACTCAGAAGTACGAGTGATCGAGTGGTGATCTTCTATCCAACTGACTTTATTGCATATATCAGTAAAGACTCTTACTAGAATGAGAGCTATGAGAAGGGGTGTATCCCCGTTAGCCCATATCCTGGACACAGCTTGAATAAGTAGACTTGCACCGTACTGGTAATTAGAGATTTTGTAGTCCTAATAAAGAGGTGATAATTAATTACTAATATAAATATAATGAGATTATGTAATGTTACGTAATGTGTCATAACAATGGTCAGTTATAACTAAATCGTGGGGACTCTTTTGAAAGAGTATTTTGAATTGGTTGGTTTGTGGTTATAAAAAGACTTCTCGATTGTGTTTAGACATTACCCTATTCCATTTCCCATAAACACCCAACCCGAACTTGATGTTAAGTTCAAGGTTTTCTGTTCATTGAAATATTTTCCTTAAAGATAACGAATAACTAGCTCAGTTGCGTGGGATAACGCCTCATACTCCATCGATCACAGACATTAATCCAGAAATAGGCGTTAATTCTCTTTTCTTTTTCAAATTCTCATTTCTCAACATGATTTCTCTCCCTAAATCATGATTATCAAGTATCTATTTGAGAAATAGCTATGTACAAAGACAGTACGTTGATTCAGGAAATATTATCGATGAAACACGTCCTAAAGGCACGACTTTAAAATGGCTTTTAGAAATGCTTGTCTGTGTATGTGTATAATATAAACATATGGGAGTATGGACATGGAGTGATATAGAGTCTGGCGTGCCGAGACGACAGGGACAAGCAATTACTGGGCAGATCCATATTGACAAGTGACAAGGCTTTCAAACAATCCTTTGGTCTTTGACATAATGTAGAGAGCGGTAGTATACATCTGGGTGGGGGGGGGGGGGGCGAGAGGGGGTGGCAAGTTAGATTATTTTAGTCTGATATAATTGACATGGCCTCCTAATGACAATGATTTTAGTTCAATTTCTCTGGAATGTTCAATCGCAATAGACACATCAGTATAGTTACTAGCTAGTGGGTATGGAGCCCTATGGAAGGTATATATATATTGTTGCAGGATTGTTGTTAAAACGAATAGTTTTAAGCGATTTTGCGATAAGACTTATGATTGATAATTTATGGGTCTAACGAATAGTTTTCTTATGTGACGATTCATGGCTTCTTAAGGCCAGAGTATTGGAATACTGAGCACCGAGCACCGCTGGAGCGGATGTTAACGAATGATCTTAGAGCAAATTACCATGACAGGTTATCCTTCAACAATATATTGAAGGTGCCTGGTGTAGGCTGGCAATGGGATGGGGGCGGGGGACGTTTTATGAAATATTCCTCTATTTTTTCAGCTTAATACAATGTGACCTCAGCATCAGGGCATTGACTTCCACAGCCCTCACATGCAAACATTGACCGCTGGCATTCCCCAAAGTGTGGGTGCAATGTTGGAGATGGACTTGTTTGGAGATGGACTTGGGTCTTTTGATCACCTAAAGATCGCTATGCTTCTGCTATTAAAATATCTTTTTAAGAAAGCGTTTTGGGAAGGAATTAATGCACCAGGAACCATTGTATACACATCATTCGTTTGAAGCTCGTTCCCCTGCATGTGATGTGTGGTATTTCACCACGCTTCATTAATAGGCTCCGATTACCGCTTAGAAAGAGAAAGGAGCTCTTGAACCGATTCTTCTTCTTTGTTATCCTTACATCTAAGTGACATCAATCGTTAACCGAACCTTTTTCACAGATATGATCAGAAGTGCACACGATCAAATGGCCTCAAGAACGTTCCGCTTGATGCATCAGATATGTTTTGACAGAAGGGGACTTAGAAGTATACCATTATTTTTTAAACCTTTAATATCATCTCTGTTAGAGAATTAAATGCTGTGATTTCTGTTATCTTCACGAGGTCTGTAACTCCTTAATGGTACTTGAATCAAAACTAAACGTTAAGGCCTCGATCCCTGGCGCCCACCCATCGGGACATATCCATACATGTGTGGTACCAACAGAAGCCTGGGTGTACCAATAGCCCCGCTATTAACCATAGAATGATAGCCCCTGTACCGGAGTGTGGGACGACGACTCGCTAGTTCTCTATTTATTATGACAGCCTTTGGCCCAGCCATTGAGAAGCTATCAATATATGGACATGTATTTATTCTCCCTGCTCCAATCCATTATTGAATAATTGATAACAAATCTCTGTATGCTTTACCGGTTGCTCCTCTTTGCTTTTTGTACAGCGAGGGGGTGGGATGGGGGGGGGGGGGTGGAATACAAGCTCTTGCCATTCTTTGGAGATGTGTATGTTAGCTGTAGATCAACTCCTAACTACATGATTTAAATTCCATTCCAATGATATTTTGGATATAGATTGAGAGATACTGTAATACTATAATGGGTAATCACTCTAGGTCAAAACCCTCAGATCAGATAAGAATGGTATGTCAGCCTGCTATGCTAATCAGTCTCCTCGGCTAAGACTCGGCGTTTTAATGGGAATATAATGACATTTTGCGGTCTTAATGGAATTATAACGGCACTTTGCGGTTTGAGGCGAGAGGCTTTCCCTTCGTTTGAAGGGACTCTCTCATCTTTGGACCTAGACTGTAATGCAGGGTTGGGGTTTCGTTCTTGCTCCTCCCTTTACATTGGTGCTGCGCCTGTCATGCACACATGTTGCTGGTATAATGGCCTTTCATCCGAGAGTGTTGGGAAACATGATTTATTTTGTCTGATATTTAGTGGTGAATCAATGCTTAATTCAGTCTTCTCTGCCTGGCTATATGTATTCTAAATTGATCCATCGTACTGCATTCAGTACATCAGGCTCATGTCGATGGTCCATGGGAAGCCAAGCTTTATACTCATCCATCCAATAAGTCCAAGCATTTACAAGCTATATATCTAAACAATAGAAAGTTGATCAATGCGCTTAGATGTATCTGCATAGAATAATTTATACTGGTTCAGGTTGTATCTGTTATTACGCATTGCCCTTATGTCATTTTAATTTATTTTATCCAAGAGGAAGTCCTATAGAAGATCCCATATATATGCAATGTCTTGAAGTTCAAGTTGAAGCTATTGAAAGTCCTAATGTCCTTTTCACACTACACAACTGAAGCGAATCGAATCGAAGAAGATTGAATCGTTGCGGACTGGTTTATATGAAAGGTTCAGTTCACATTACCACATAATGCGCTTCAAAGCGCTTTCTCTTCTCATTACACACTGTACATTTTAATTTAAAATAACCCCCAAACCGATTCGCTTAGCTTCTGTTCTGTTGACACTAGTGTAAACGACATTGGGAAAGCGAATCGAATCGACTTCTAGAATCCATCTACTTGAGGTGGATTAGAATATACATACATACGTAGAATATATGATAAATAAAAGTATTTCTCAATTTAATTCAATTCAATGCTTCGCGTCGCTTTCAATTTGGTTTGGAAGCGGTTTGGGCTGTAGTGTGAACAGAACCGACCTCTAGAAAGTACTTCGAACCGCTTCTGAGATGTAGTATAAAAGGGGTATAAAAAGAGATGAACTATTTATTGAATCAAAGATACAACGTATCATAGGAACATACCACCAACTCAAGAAGGAGGGCGGGAAAGGGCCTGTGCAATGGTATTGCATGTCTTATCTTATTTGGGTGGAACTGAACTGTCATTATTCCTCATCAAGTCCCATTAATCATTGCCCCATAAATATCCCTTAATTTATAGCCAGTCCCCAAGTGAACCTTTCCTCCCCCTCACATCACCTCACTTCGCCTCTTTCTCTTCAAATCTTCAAAACCCCTCGTCCATCAAAGTCCTCTCTGTCGTCCTCTTCCAACCATGAACTTTCAGCCCAACATGCATTCCGCCATTGCATTCCTCCCCCACAAATCTCATCCCCAGTTTTTGATGCTCTGCCATTTATCACATGTACACTTGTAGCTCTATATTTATTCATGCCATGATGATATCTCAATCATCCCCCTTTTCCCCTCTTCTTCCCTCATCTCCCCCTCCCCCCCCCCCCCGCCCCGCATTTCTAATGCCCCACACCGCCATACTCCCACCCACCCACTTCTTAAAATGATCGATGATGATGATGACCACCACTAGGGCCTTGCCTTGCCTTCAGATCACGTGACATTGGCCATGGTCCCCTAGCGGAGATGCTTGGAGTCATTGATGGCCATGTGACACTTGGCTGCTAGGCTATCTGTTGCGCGTGCGCGGCTCTTGTTTGCTGCGTCATTGCATTCCGCATGGAAATTTGCACTGGAGCATGGGATGAGGGAGTCATGGAGGACGATATAAAACATAACTCATCTCTCCCTCTCTTTTCCCTATAATGAACAGCACCTCAGACTACCCTTTTTCTGCTCCTGTTTCTCCTCCTTCTGTTCCGCTTCTTGTCTCTATCTCGTGTCCCCTCTCCTGCTTCTCACCCTCCTCTTCCTCATCAGTTGTTCCTTTCCTGTTTCCTGTTTCTCTTTGCACCCTATTCTCCTTTTAATTTCTTAAATTTCAGGTTCTTTTCTCTCCCCACCCCCTGGCCCTATCATCAATACCATCAAGATGTCTTTAGGATGATCACTCCATAGCTCTTCCTATTTGTCTGTGTTCTGGTTCTCTGCATTGTATACAACTGTAATGCCCCGTTTCTTTCACTCCATCCAAACATAATCCCGACAATAGTTATTTTACTCGCGCACGTTGTCCATTAGCTTTCCACAAATCGCTATCTAACAACTTCATATGTAATGACATGATGAGTCGATGGGGCATAAAATATTCCGTTTAGTGAATCCAAATCTTCAAGGGTGATTTGTGCTGGGAGCTTGGATATAGTTTCTTAGATGGATTGCCAGGGAGTTGTGCGCTCCAGGCTTCCTTTGGTTTGTTGAGCTCTTGAGGCAAGAGTCTCAACAAAGTGTCTCTTGGCTTTTCATCTTTTATGGCGGCATTCAGACGCATTTGTGTGTTCCCTGTAACCCTCACCAATCAGCTCACGGGCGTTATATATCAACCATCTGAAATGTGTTCCATATTTTGAACACGCCCTCCCCAATTACTATTAGAAATTGAATTATTTTGAATAAACAAATCCAGGATCATCTATTTTCCAGCTGGCAGATGATTCTTCAATCACATGCATGATCTTTAAACTTGAATCCCATTGACCTTCATTTCAGTGACCTTGACCAATCAGAAGACCTTGACCTTGATGGTGACCCAGACAACGATAGTTTGTTTCCTATAGACCTAGAAGGCATTCATTCATGGAACTGTCTCCATCAGAGGTGAGGCTAGCCAAAGCCAGTTTCACCAAGAAAAGAGTGTCACCCCTTTGTACAGTATATGTTTGATGTCTGTGGAATGTGTATATATTTATCCATGCTGTGTATGTCTGCGTATGACTGTTATTTTCATAAGTTGTTTCTCCTTGTGGCTACGTGTTCATTGGCCGTGTCTTTCGTCATCCCTTTGTAAGACCCAGCCCACACACAGCCGATTTGTCCTCCGATTGCCCCCCGATTTTGGTCGCCCAATGAATCCTATGACTTTATTTCAAATCCTGGTTTATGTTTTTGAAATAACATAAACCAGGATAGGAAATGAAATCCTAGGATTCATCGGAAGACCAAAATCGGGGAGCAAAATCGGGGGCAAAATCGGCTGTGTGTGGGCAGGGTAACCTCGTTCAGCGTTTTAACTCTACCCACCTAGGGTCTAGAATAGTTCAAATCCAACGAATCCAATCTGTCGATGAAACTTACAATGTTGATTGGAAATATTACGGATATTATGTATTCGCTATATCAAAAACATAAGGGAAAAATTAAATCAACTGTTGGATGCGTCTTTGGATTAATTCTCTCAATTCATACCTCAATGTGGTTGTTGAGGGATTGATATTTTCAGGAATAATCATATCATTTGAGCACAATGTTCTATTGTCTTCCCTGACCCTCATAATCTACATTTAGCAATTTTATGATAAGGCCCATGTAAATAGCCTTGCCCCTGTGTTATTACTGTAAAGTGTTCTTTGAACAATGTCTGGATGAATATACTTAGACATTTTGTCCTTTACCTAGGAATTTTATCTTTGCAATTTACTTGATAGGTGTCCATGTTCTCCAAGGTTTTGTGACAGTGGGAACTTATAGCATGCAAAGGACTTTTTACTCATTGAAAAGGAACCATCTCAAAACTGTAAATAATCAATTTTTGTTATGCTTGTTATGATACTTTCCAAGTGAATGACATTATTTTTGTCAAGTTTTAAAAACGCGTTTAATCAATTTTATCTATAGACGGGTTTGATATGGTTCCACCTTTTTCCATACTTGTCTTGCAGAGTGTTTTTTTTATGGTTTGAATGTTATTTAGGTGATTTTGACCCTTTAGTTCTAATTGATAAGAGCACGGTTGTTTCCAGCATTTACTATTCTGACGTTTGCACGTTTTGACAGTTTTTCTACCCGCTGTATTTTCATCGCATTTCTACTTTTAAAACATAACTATGTATATATTTAGCTAAATAGGTTTTTGATCCAGCTACTCTGTCAATGGTCATATAACCATTTGGCTACATACTAGTTACGTATTACCTTAGAATTATCCAAAATAGGGAATGCACGATTTCATCATCAATCAAAGTAAAATGTTGCTGTCCGTTTTATCAATTCAGGGTCAGAAATAAAAAGATAAATCCACGATAATATTAACGATGAAAAATAGAGAAACACTGAGATCTAAGTATATAATTTATTATGCTAACATCACCTTCTCTCTGACCCGATTGCTGAGAGTTTATCTACCTTCCCCATTCAAAATACTCTTGAACAGCCAACCCAACTTACCAGGCCCCCCCGGTTCGATTATTTAAACGTTTATATATCCTTTCCTCCCTACTTCAAGACCCTATAGGACTTTGATAGCAGAATTGGGCACATAGAGGCATTGGAAACCTTTATTTTGTTTTAAGTGTCCTTTTTACCTGGCCTTCATACTCATCAATTCCCTCTATCAATTGATGTCACGATTGGTATATATTCACCAATGTATCTATTATTACATCCTTTTGCAGTATAACGAGTGAGACGAGTTCCATCTACGACAGTCCTGTCGGACCTCCCCGAACGCTGGGTGTTACTGCAGACACTGACCAGGATATTCCATTGTTAGATTCCACACAACCGCTCACATCCGTGCCCAGAAGTAAGTTCCGTCGTTTTGTGTCTCACAGCATTTCGCCAAATGCTATTAGTTATTAGCATATGCACATACGCTACATAACATACCTATCATAGCATTCCAAGCGACAATCATACGTTCAAGATGAAGGGTTCAGCATTGCTTCTAGACCCCACTATAGGAACGGAATATTGTTGACTATAAACAGCTGCATACCTTTTAATATTGCCTAGGAGAACGATCAAATTCTTTTTAATACCGCAATCTCTTTTCGAATATTGGGACAAAATGGGATAAGAAGAATATTTCGAGTTTTTTACTCAAGCAACATTTTCGTTATCCAAACACAGTATACAAACTAGTATAAGATAATACAGAGGCATTATGTATCTAACCTAAATAGATAGCCAGCAATCTCATAGAGTAGCGCTTGCATCTATAGAAGCCAACATCATAGATACAGGTCAATATAGTGGATCCAAATGTCCAAGATTTCTCTAATTATGAAGTAGTAATAAAATGATTGATGTACTGAAGTCGCGATCGCAATTGTTGTTAAGTTTAAGCAATCAACTAACAGCGATGCCAACGATATTTATCTTGAAGATAAACCCCGGACCATATGAATTATTATACAGGTTTAGGCCATTGGCCAGCAACTTCTTGTGAATGACGCCTCATATCTTAAACTTCTTTATCCACCCATGGAGAACAATATGGCATGTACCTATATACTAACATCAACATTTACATAGCGCATATAATAAATAATACGAACAGGCGTATATATATGTAATATCCCCAAACTAAATTATATCCACAATGTGTCTTTTAGACTTCCCTCAACCCAGCACATCGTCGGCCAGAAGTGAGTAACATGAATATAAATCGAATGAAAAAAACAACTTAATGAATGTATTTATAACTATTTGGACAAAGATTTTCCTGTCTTGGATATGAATAATATTTATTATTTCTCATTAATGCAATGTAATGCTTGGATGCACACAGAACCTCCTTTTCCCTGCTTCTCGCATCTATTCAAACTCTAAATCTTTCCCTGGGGAAAGCTGGAATAGCAGACAGTGGAAGGGAATATTCACCACAATTGCAGGCCTCCGTCACTGAATGTTACTCTTGTGAACCACCAATTCCAGACCAGTCCGCACAAGCGTTCCCCAATACAAACAGTCAACTGCTACATCAAGCGTGTCTCTGTCTTCATTTTTTTTGTTCTAAAATCTTTATTCAGGAATTAGTAACAATATCTCGGCTTTCACCTGTTCTAGAAATACTGCCTTTTACTAAGATTACACACATCTAATTTAAGTGATTTCGATATATATTTGTGTATGTTATGGAATGGATTTTATTACATCTTTCTATAAGGGTGTTTATTATGGCTTCAGCTTCAATATACATCATTCCTGGTCGTACAAGGCTTCACAGACTATACTTGACACATACAAAATAATTCTGAAATGGATTAAAATTAGTCGCTTTCACTTCACTATTAAATTATGTATTCGTATCTATAGAAACCGAGAATGCTAGTATATCTCAGGTTGTATTTATCATCCTTATTTGATATGAATTACATGGGGAGGGAAGGGGTGTACCTCTCATAATGCTTACACTCTCTTAGCAGCTCTGCATGACAGTCTTCTTAACTGTATCTTAAACATTTCTTATTGTATCCATCTTCAGGATATACAGATTTTGAGGGCCGATGTTAAAGTATCCAAAATACCATTTCCTCCAAGTGACGATATTAGAACTCATCACTATATGGGTCAGATTTTCAGAAAATGTACAATTGGCAGCTGTACACATTTAGTAAATTCTGCTATATTAGGCTGAAATTTGATCAATACTAGGTAAACTCGAGTATATTTGGCATTGCTTTGATTCTAGCAATCTGTTTGGTTAGGTTGAACTGTATTTTGAGAGTCATTTTTGTCTTAAATTTGCGTTATTTGAGAGGATTTGAGAAGACGGATTGTACATTTTCTGGCGATTCCACCCATATACTTTAAAATGGGGCTTCCGTATGTACACAGTAGTTCGAGCAACGGAAATATACGATGCGGTCAATTCACCAATCTAAAACCATAAAATATCCAGTTCATTATGAACATTTAAATTGGCATATTTTAGTTCATGTAATTTTAAACGTAATTAAATATTGCTAGTGTTTAATATATTTAAGGATGATGCACAGTTTTAATACAATTTAAAATACTCAGAGTCTTTCTTTAAAAAGCACAATGTTTGGTAATCGCCAGTCTTTCTTTAAAAAGCACAATGTCAGGTTGGCAATCAACATTTATCTCGGGGAAGGTGATTTTAGCCGAACACAGGTCTCTACATATACACTGCAGTGGTCATTATTCGGAAAGTGCTGCAACCTGCCCACAATAGAGAGACCTTTTTGTGGTACTACTCATTGACTGGAGAGGAGAATGTAGCAAGAATTGGGAGGGTCGGTCTTGGAATGAAGCGAAACAGGAATACAGTCCATTTCTTTCTGAAATCACATTCACGGCACCTCCACTACTCACATACTAGAGGGATAGGGATTCACACTCTTTCTGCCTCTCTTCTAGTGCTTGGCCTGTCACTGCAATATGTTGTAACATATCTATCTGAGGCTATACGAGTTCAAGATTCGCGATTCATAGAATAGGTTAAGATATCAATGTTGTAACATATGTGTAAACCTATCGTAATGTGCATGGCAGAATCTGTAAATACTAATGTCAATTCCAACACGACGTGCGTATCTGGCAATTATACATGTAATAATATTGCCTGTGTCTAACATGTATATATCTGTGTATTCTAATTGTAAGCATCGACAATAGGGGTTATCTGTCTGCCCATTACAGTCTATACCCGGGAGAGTTCCTTTCAATGTCAACTATATTTATATATATGTTATATTTGCAAAAAAAGATGTTTAGTTTAACCTTGTTATAATATATTCCCTTCTACTTATTCTTCAGTCCAATTTCCACAAATATAATATACATTTCAGCCCACCCTTCGTTAAATTTACATAGCTACCAAACTTCCCAAAAATATTTCCTAGTTAGATTGCTCCTGATACCGTATTCGTAATGGGGCAGGCAGTGGAGGGAACAGACTATAGATGTATGCACTGCATCAAGTAGGTGCTATACTCCTGGGGGTATTGTCATATAAACAAATAGTGATGGGCGGCAGGTACAATGCTTGTGGGTATACATACTGTCCCCAAAACAGCTGATTTGGGTGAAACTAACACTTACATTCTTGTTCATTATTTCAGTTAAAGTTCACTCTAGTGCCAGTGCTAGTCCTAGCTCCTTACAAAGTACTCCTTCGCCGGCGATGAACCGACCATCCCCGAAAGGATCGCCAAGAACACATAGCCCAATTTCACCCGTAAGTACTTAGGGTATTATGTAGTGGTGGGACTGGTAGAACATTCGCACACTCAAGTTGGTTCTAAACAGATCATATTGCACAAAGCAGTGGGATAACCTGATTTTATTTGTGATGTTATAACATCACAAATAATAATAGAATGGGTTTATTATTAGCTTTGGGTATAAATCAACTAAATTACAATATAAACATATGTGTCCGTAATAATTTACCTGTAGATTGTGTGGATTCTTCCTATATATATGTATATATGAATTTTAATTAAATAAAATAAACGATGAATCTTTAAATCACAAAAATCTGGATGATCTAATCCATGTACATTGAATATAGAAAGTATAACATACATTCATTTCATTGAATTCATCTTAATTACGATTCAATATTGTGTGATTTTACAGTCTACTTCTAGGATTTTAAGCTAATTCACAAAATCCTTGTCTCTATGGAAAAATAAAGTAGATTAATATAACTGCATGCATTTCCTTTATTCAATGCCAGTCTCAGTCCCCCGTAAGTATAGACCATTTCAGAAGAGTGGAGTCAGGGAAAAACTCTTTAACGCAATATTTGTGCAATTTCACACTTTTATTCCGAAGGATCGGATATCAAACATAAGATCATATTACTGTCTTGACATTGTGCAACAATTTTATTTTAACTTCAATTAATTGGCCTTCTCGAAGCACATTTTCCTCATTTTACACATTTATTTTTGAGAATTCATTATCATTTTACAAATATATTAATTTCAATTTATTTGGATATGTTTGTCCATGCTTGAACAGCTATTGAACATTTGGTTGACAATAAAATGCTTGATTGCTTAGATAGTAGACATAATTAATTTATGTTTTTAATTATGGATATCTTTAAAAACCAATGTAATTCCCTTTTCTATTCAATATCAATACTAAATTTAATCAAGATCTTACTTTCTTATGTCATACATAGATATATGTTTCATTCTTGATACAATCATATATTTCTCAACACTATCTTATAGAGTTCATTCGTTCGAAAGATTATCTGAGTTGACCTAGCCTTTTCTCTCCAAGTTAAGCATGATTATGTTACCGACCCACGAATCAATTCCACCAGCAGATGTTGCTGTCTTGAACGACTCCCCTTTCCCATACAGAGGTCACGTGTAGCATTCCAATTCCGAAGTAGAAAAAAGGGAATAAAAATCAATGTACCTCCGGTTTATTTTGCCCTACAGGATACACCGAAAAAGCCTCCGCGGAGGAAAACCCTGCAGAAAGCGCTACGTCACGAAGACGACATGAACCGACGTAAGGACGTGGACAAGAACGCCAACGCGGCAGATCTGACGTCATCAGCTAGCCTGACGAAGGAACAGGTGCTGCTGCGAGGTACTCGACACAATGTTTGCGACAATAACAACGAGCCCAAGGTGGACAATCGACTTGTGGAGGAGAACAAGGAGATTCATACGCGGCAGGAGAAAAGGGAGAGCCTCGTGGTCGGAAGGGAAAAGAGAGAAAAGAGGGAAAGCGTGTCTGAAGAGAAAAAAGACTCGGAGAAAGCAGATACTGAGAAAGAAAGCACAGAAAAAGATGGTTGGTACCCACGTTTTACATAAACTCACCCCATGACACTCGACTGGTACTATAAGCCTCAGATGTAATGTGTTTATAAATGGTAAATGAGGTTCGACACCGTGCTGTATTCACTATGTCTATTTCCGTTAAGACTCTTATGAAACTCCATTAGGAGATGAGAGCCAATTTGAGTCTCTGTGCTGGCAGGGTAGAAATCCTATTTGGTAATACCTCCTTTGTGCATCCTGACCAGAAACCCAGATCAGATTTTTTAGCGCTCTCTGACAAAGGCCTTTTGATATGGGCTCTTAAGTAGGCCCAGACATAGGAGCAGGATATTGGAACCCCAAATCAATAATGGGTTTGTTTGCTTCTTGGGTCTTATGTACATACACTGTTGGACTTTGACAAACAGAAGCCACTGTCTTCTTTATTAAAAGGCGGACCAGAGGAATATAGGTCTTTGGTTTACAGGTGATGTTTACGGCCCTTAGTCACCGTCACAATGGCTAAATGCACTCTAATGCACTTAAGTTGTTCATCTGTTGCCCTTTGCGGGACTTTATATATTTGCTGCCTCATTTCAAGGTGCATAAGTATCTGTTTAAACATATCGATCCTGGTAATGATGCAACTTTAATATAAGTATAATATGGCTTATTGATTTATTGACCTTTGGTAAAGTAAGAAAGCCCTGGAAGACTGCAGTTTAGTGCGGGTGGGTGGGTGGGTGGGTGGGTGGGTGGGTCGCTTGGTGACGTGATTGAGATGTGGAAGCCACATCGCGCTGGTAATGAAGTACAGTGCGACCTGTTCTCCAATGATGGTAGTGCGACCTTGTGTCACTATATGGGTCAGATTTTCAGAAAAATGTACAATTGGCAGCTCTACATATTTAGGAAGTTCTACTGAATTAGACCGAAAAATGATGAATGCCAGGTACATCTGAGCATATTTGGTATCCCATTGATTTAACGTATCAGTTCTGTTATTTTAAACTGCATTTTGAAGCACATTTTGGTCTTAAAAGTGGGTTATTTGAGAGGATTGGAGAATACAAATTGTACATTTTCTGAAAATCTGACCCATATCTCAAACGTTTAACCACAATTATAAGATATGCAATGAAAGGCGTTGGTGCCATGAGCTTATAGCTAGCTCGAATATTTGTATTGATATATAGTGCCAATGATAAATAATAATAAATAATTGCTCCTTTTCAGTGTTGGAAACTAATTCAGCTTTATCCTCCCAAGACAACCCTCTCCAATCACGGATGTCCTCGTGTAACCAATCGCAACGTCTTGTCGAAGACAACATTGACGCAGCAACAGTCACGACATCATCAACGTGTACAGAAACAACAGTAACAACAATACCAACAAATACAACACTAACAGACGAGGACATCTGCTTGAGAAGCAACCGCTCCTCGACCGCCAGTTCCCGACCTCCATCCCTCGAGCTCGGGTCGTCGAAGAGAAGTAGTAGGGAAATGGCACCTTTGAGTCCAACAGGCTACCAACAACCCCCGACCCCTGACCACCCTCCGCCCTCACCATCAACAGCTATACTTGGCATCCAGGAGAAAATCAACCCAAAGGTAAATCCCTTGGGTCTCCTTCTTGTAGGGGTGAGTGTGATGTGTTTGCGGTGTTTGCAAGAGGTGCCAGTTGTCTGGAGGGAAAGGGAGGGAGTGGGGAAGACGGTGGTGAAGACAGCAGGTGTAGAAAGAAGTTGATCTGATAACTGATGTACATACATTGTATCCTAGTCCTAAGTTGCGTCTCTACCCAATACAATCGTCTCTACTCCTCACTCCTTCCAATTACCTCTGTGAATCAGTTGTTTGTGCATGCTTGTTTTGATATATATCACATGATATAATGATGTAATAGTATTGATCGCTAAGAAAAAAAGTGTAACATGTTTTTCTGTTCCTTTTGTATTTCAAATTCTTTGTATAGCATTTAAGATCTTTAAAAAAGTACTAACCTCTGTGCCTGATATGTTTTAAAACTTTGTTTCAGTGGAGTAAATGATAGAAAATCTTTACCCATTCCTTTCCCAATCCTGTATTCACTTCTATAAGTTGATCGTCAGTTTAATTTGTAAGCTTCATCAGGCCATAACGGAAACTATTTTACTGCAAACATTACTCTCTTAGTTTTCTATCAAATCCTATCGATGTAATATCATAGTACATGTACAATTAAACGTACAGTAGCAATAAACAATCTTGACTCAAATTTGTATTCTTCCATTAACAACCCACTATTAAAATAACATTTCTCAATGGCTTATAATGTGTTATTCAGGAGAAGAGGAGGTCGCGGGACATGGAAACCATCACAGAGTCCGAGTTCCTCAGTCCGGACGACTCTTTCTGCAGTACTTCCTCCTGGCGGACGGCGGACGAAACATGCGAGACCGACTCCCTGGAAGGCATCATCATGGGAGGCTGTTTCCCCTGTCAACTCATAGATGGCAGCACCGGTATGGAGGCCTCAGGCGCCCAGGCCGCGGTGGAAGTAGTTACCAATGGCAACGACCCTTTCTTGGGTAAGAGCGAGTAGATTATTTTATGTGTTACTGCATGGGACAGTTTGTGATGATGTTTCATAACCTATGTGTATGTATTGTAGTCCCCATTTTGAGTTATTTCTGTACTAATTTCATATTCAGTGTTGATTACGGTTTGATATAATATAAAGGATATGTTAGTTTAGTTATTAATTTAAACCTATTATTATTCTAGATGTTTCTGTTTCGTACTTTCTGTTCATTCTATTAACAAAGCTTGTGGCTTGGTGTAAATAACCGACATGCACACTGTAACTATTCAGATTGTATCTTTAACATTTTCGCCAGTGTATTGTTAACACTTTATGCCGACTTATGCCAAGCTAACATGCATGATTAAGCTGAAATCCATATACCAAAATCCGAAATATAAATGAAAAATGTGTAGAAGATCCTAGTCTGCATTTTCAGTTACCGTAATTCCCGGAGATACAATTGTAGATCGCTTATTCACTTTCTTTCTTACCAAATCCATGACATGTAGTTTAGTCAAGTTTATTCATGATCTAAGCTTTGGTATGAACTGATTTTATACATATGGAATGTCCGAGGCTTTTCCGATGAATATCTAGCATGTAAGACCGCATGTAGTATGTGTCTTGTACTACTAACACCTGTATATCAACCTATTCACGTGTGCACGTTATTACTTACAAACATTGTGTATAAATACGGGTAATTTGTACATGTACAATTATGTATGATCTCAATGTTTACTTCTACAATTATCATATTGTATCATATCTATGAAATGTTTTGTTTGAAATTGATACATATAATTATATAAATTGAGGTATTTCCTTATAATTTATGTATATCAATGCTTATAAATGCGTGGCTGACCTTCTCACAATTACATGTATGGCTGCTGCGTATCAATACTAACTGGTGGATAACTCTCTCATCACTTCAACCCAAATATTTTTAAAACAAACTTTTAGGTTTTCTGTGTTTTTATATCGATCGAACGTGTTGAACCTCTAATCAGTATTAATAGATATAATACAGGGAAACACCAGTATAATATTGAAGTTGTAATGATTATCCGATGACGTGGATAGTATAAATTGGTCAACAACCATTAGACACTCTAGGTCCAAACCCTCAGATCAGATAAGAATGGTATGTCAGTTTACTTCGCTAATCAGTTTCCGGGCCTAGCACCCCGGCGTTTTAATGGGAATATAATGACATTTTGCGGTCTTAATGGAATTATAATGACACTTTGCGGTTTGAGGCGAGAGGCTTTCCCTCCGTTTGAAGGGACTCTCTCATGTTTGGGCCTAGACTGTAGAAATTACCCTTCCTTGGGTTCATCACAAAATGCAGTCAAATTAAACAATTTTGAGTCTCTGACCAACTGTATTCATGCACTTTTGGATTAACACATGTGTGTTCACATTCGGAAATGTTTAGGGTTGCGATATGATGCGATCCTTTTTATTCATTTGTCAATTTGAGTTTCGGAAAATATTTTAGAAGACAATTTTCTTCAGTTTTCCTTTGTATCAGATGTTTGACAATGATCATCCTAAATATCATTATCTGATGTTATGAATTTTTAAGATATTGTTCAACTGTATAAATAAATATTTACTGGTAAATTTCCCCCGTTTTTACTTATTCGATTTCACATGTGGATGTAGTTTTTTTGATAAGCAATGTTGGCAGTTAACTGCATTTTTTATCTCCAAATTCCAACAAATATCTCAATTCTGAGATGTGTGACAAAGTACCTATGTTTAGGAAATTAATTGCAATTTCCTGCAGTAGATTAGCCAAAGTAGGCAGGATGTGGGTATGGGTCAGATTTTCAGAAAATGTACTATTGGCAGCTGCACACACTTAGTAAAATTCGGCTAAATTATGATGCAATTTGGTCAATACTAGGTAAATTCGAGTATATTCGGCATTGCATTGATTCTAGCAATCGGTTTGGTAAGGTTGAATTGAATTTTGAACTTTATTTTCGTCTGAAATTTGGGTTATTTGAGAGAATTGGTGAAGGTGAATTGTACATTTTCTGAAAATCTGACCCGTATATAGCAGTAATGAACATATTGGAGTTGTTATAGCTGTATTGACTTAGCCTGACCCTGGCAGCGGAGACCGGCCGATCCGTTTGTGTTGAGCTAATGCCAAAGTTTGCACACTTACCCTCTCAGCTGTGGGATCACAACCCTTAAATACTTCCCATAGATACTATAGTTTATCCAAGTCAGAATACGCACTCTAGGTCCAAACCTTTAGATCAGATAAGAATGGTATGTCAGTAATTGAACGCCTACTTCGCTAATCGGTTTTTTAGCCTATGACTAGGCATTTTAATGGGAATATAATGACATTTTGTGGTCTTAATGGGCTTGTAATGGCACTTTGCGGTTTGAGGCGAGAGGCTTTCCTTCATTTGAAGGGACTCTCTTAACTTAGGGCCTAGACTGTACGCTCCTTTTATATAAATACTAATTTATGTTGGTATTATAAATAACGTTATGTGGATTTTTAACTTGCCATCTGTTCAAAGTGCAGTTTTACAAATCGAGGGCATCACTTACAAATGTGGGTACACCTTAGAGTGTGTCTTTATAGAAACGATAAATGGAAAGAAAATAATGAAAGGAAATGTCAACATCGTAATTTTGCCAAAGATATTTTGATGCTCAATATTTTTTCTACGATAATCATAGTCAGAAATAAATTACCGAGTATATATTAACGATATGACAATATCTAAATAATATGTTGAAGATTTCATAAACAAGCTTTATGTTCTGGTATTGATTTCTGATGCGAAAGAGTTGGCGCAACCTAGTGTGGTGCGACTTTAACCCCCAGTAGTAACTAATAATTACCTATTTATCAACAGTTTAGCCAAGTAATTCAAAGTAATTCCAAGTTAGTGGTACAATATATTCATAGGATTACCCATGCAGAATCAAAATCTAGTATCATGGTCTTATGGCCAAACGGAACTATATTGGAAGACCAACTGTATGAGCTGAACTATAAATAGCCTGGTACAATATGATAAATATGTAAATTCAACTATGATGTTCCTGTGGTATTGCTCGTATTATGCACAAACTGTTCCCACCATTGCCCATGAGATCAGCATATCGTGGACAATAAACGCCGAGATTTCTCCTTCAGTATCCAAGCTTCTATGGATCTGAAGCTTATGGCCAAGATATGACCTTTTAATGATAAGTAAAACAGTTGGAACTTGGCTTCTGATCAACAGACAGCACAGCGAATTGAAAATATACACGATCTGAGGAAGGGAAAATTGTGTGTGTGTGGAGGGGGGGGGGGGGGGAGGGGGTGCAATCACAACGATCCGCTACAAGAATCCCATATAGTATAACACCTGAGTCTATAGATCAGATTGTTTTGTTCTGAGGGCTGTGGGGCTAGAGTTCTGAGGAGGAGACACCATCCATTTAAACAATCGAGGTGATATTTTATTCATATTTTACATGTGCAGATGAAATAGAAGTAGAGGAGGTTGGGGTAGATTATAGGGACTTCAGTATTAGCACAGGTGGTTCTAATCACTGCCAGGTACAGGTGTTCACTTGTATAGACTGGTAACAGACCTTGTCATTAATTATTCAATTAATTATTTAATTAATTACTGCTCGTCAACTAAGAGGTCAAATCGCACTTACTTTTACCTTGGAGTATTACCATTACTCCAAGCTTAAAAAACAAAACAAAAAAAACAACATTGCTGCTGAAATAATATGTACTTTTGTATTGTGGTATCACAGCAAGGGTCTTGGGCAGGTTTTCGCATTAGCTTGGTTTTAAGCAAAGGATTAGAGCAGGATGTATTAAGGCGTGTATCCACTGACCCGGTTCCCCTTCCATGCATCTCCACTGGTCTGATGACTGCCCGACTTCTCCCCCGACTTCTAGAACCCAGTCACGATACTCCGCTCAGTGGATGTGGGGTGTTACAGTATGGAATGAATGGCTATGTCGAGAAGGGAGCAAGTCTACACTGTGATCATACCCTGGAGAGGGCGGCAGTGTTGTGTAGAGCACATGTAGTGTTCCTCCTGTCACTGATAGTCCGCCGCCACTCATCCACGTGGTCCTCCAGAGAGCTGAATGTACCTGTGTATGCGTTACCTCCCATACTACAGGGGGAGTTACTGGAGGAGGGACTGACACCTATAAATCCTCTCCACGGTGTCAGGATTGTCACTCCAGGGTAGGATATAGATACCAATACCTTTATCACTCATTAACGAACGCTCGCGTGTATTCACTGGTATACATAAATCTTTGCCTCATCGCCAGTGCATTGGGAGTCGAGCCCTCGTAGCTGTATGCAATGGTTTATTAGTAAATCATACTTATGCGCTCAGACTATTAATGGAGTATAATATGTGATTGATTAATTACCTGGGGATACATTTCACTTGGACAGACTGTTACACACGCCTGAGTCCGACGACTCAATCACTTCATCGCCCAGTCCTATTATGATACTTGCTATTTAACTTATCAATCTGTTGGCTGGCACATTCACCGGACGCTGTTGTTTGAAGTTGTCAACCATTTGGACTACAGTACAAGCACCTCGCACTGATTGATTTATTATATCATTCATCTAGAAGCCAACAGGTAACTATAGAATATCATGTACTGATCCGATTATTGCCGGGCTGTGATATCCCTTATCGTTGAAGCACTGATATAATAACTCTTGCCTGACCGGGGAAAAGATTGTTGTCGGGTAATGTTGAGTAAATCGAATATACAACTCACAGGTCAATTAGTGTACCTGGATTCCAACACGAATACATTAAAATATAACCCATGCTCCAGAGGCTATACTAATACATAGATAGATGTCGATTTGGTATACGTTTGACGATCTCTCAGACCTCAGAGTAAAAGCCTTAGACCTAGAAAGCGAAAGGTACTCCATTCCATGAGTGAACAATATCCGGGAAGAACTATTTGGAAAGAATTGTAAATTTATGATGATTCAGGATCCATTTAATCACGTTGTATCCACGATAATGGTAAGAGTGATTTTCAATTGAGTGAGGCCTGGTTACCGGGATCGGTTTCTGTCATCATTCGAACGACACATCTACGAGCTGTTTCCATAACCATTCAACTTTCTAAATGGAATTTAGTATTTCAATGTAGAAAACCTGACCAACAAACCCATTTTGCATAATATGGTTTCTCAGATACCTCTATATAGAAAGTAAACAGAGGTCCAATTGTACCAGTGCATACAAGCCCATGGTGGGTGGAGAGACCCCGATATTTACATATGTTAATATTATAGTGAAGGGTTTGATGGCGGGAGGAGGGTCTGTATGTAACGGGGGGTAGGCACTTATTCCATGTTACGCATCGGCATCCTAAGCATGCTGCCCCAGGCATTCATTATATCAACCTGTGTGTCCCCCTCGCTATCACACATGTATACTACATGTTTACCTTTTGGTTGTTATTGAACAAGGTCCTAAGGTGTCCTCAGTGCAAAGTAATTACATATTATGATCAAAATCTAAATGTTTTAGTCAGGGAGCACAAGGCCCAAAATGGGGGTGTTGCTAAACATTTTGGTTGGAGCTTGACAACACATACCACCACATAGGATTCATACTGGGCCATAAGAAAACCATTGTTGTCATTCTGGCATTTTGTTTATTCTATGGTTTCCATGGCAACAGAAGCAAAAAATGGTAATTCTGAGGTAAGATTACTTAAATGAACCTCAGTCAGAGATGAGCATTTATTTATTTATGTTGCATGAATAGAGTCAATATTAAGATGAGATTCTGGACATCTATTTCTATTTGACCAAAGTGCCTTTATATTTGGGCATTACAGCCCTAATATAAACTGTATTTGAAATCCCTTTTCTCAAGAATGCAGAGCCTACTTGTTGGTATGGAAACACCGCTCCCCCAAGCCCTCGATGAATCTATTGGTATTTTTTCCCAGCGACTTTTTAAGCGTTACACAATCGGGGCTGGATGTTGCGGTTCATACATGTATGAGTTTGCGGTTGTTTATCTCTGACCTCACCTTTAAGGCTATCTCTCAACTGTACACCGCTTATCACACCTTGCGGCCATACACTGCAGTATCTAAAACACATGTTAAGCTACCTCATTAAAGCTCCATCTCCCTGGCGGATATCAATGCAGTGTGTGCAACGATTGCAGGCCGCAAACTGATACCACCGTCATACAGCGGGGCCCTTGCTTTTTACACAAGGTAATACAAGAAAGGTGGTATAATACATGTATAATAATGGTTATCTCCAACATCAAGAAATAGGTACAGGTGTGGATATATCTATGTTATGCTGCCTCCAGATGACTTTCCTTTTTAGTAAAGCAACCGCCCGGAACCCCCACCCCCCGCACACCACCCCAGGCGCATTGTGTAGGTAACACACCCATTTATCTAATTAAGACTTAGATGCAGCCGAGCAGGCCTAGTTCAATGCACTACAGAGAATTGAAGCACGACGTAGTGCTTCTATGATTACTGTAGTGTCTTTGTTCTAGGCCATGTTTGGCGGCATCTAAGGCTTTTAGCATACAAAGGGCGGTTTCACTATCAAGGCAATAAAATACAAATTGAGCAATCAAGGTTGACCACCCCTCCTGTGAGTCATTAGGGGTGACCACCACTCCTGGCAGACAACCCCCACCCCTTAGTTGGCATATATCTACATTTCCATCCTGGAGGTTACATCTGCATTTGTTTTTTTTTCTGTTGGAATTTCATTTCCACTTTCACAAGGATATAAAGTGACCTTAGCATACAGCAGGCCTATTCATTTAAGCTTATAACTCTTATACATACATCTCTCGATTTTTATTTGGCAAATATCTGACATACAATTTAAGTTTGAAATCTCATATATGTAAGGATTAGCATATTTAGTTTATCATATTTAATCCCAGTAGGTTTTACTTTTCTTTTCTTTAAGATATTTGAAAAGAGCACAAAACTCATACATGAGAGAGACACAGAGAGAGAGACCAGGGAGATAAGATTTTAGAACATTAGATTCTAGTTTTTACCCCCAAATACCCAATAATGGGCGTAGAATTACCAATCAAAGTTTGACACAGCCCATTTACAAGGAATTCCCAGAGTATTCATAGAATTTAAAAAAATAAATAATGATAGAGTGGAACAGCTCAAAAACAGCTAATCAGATTACCAGATAGAAAGGAAATGAGAGGGAACACATGAGGGTCATAAAAGATCATTTGTATTATTCAAAACATATTCATAGATAATCTTATATATGAGCTACAATATTGGAAAAAGCATGAAAATGTTAGTGAGTTTAAGCACCATGCATCTAGAACCATTTTGATTGGTTTTGTTAAAGTACAGTCTATACAAAACCATGCCCTGAGATTAATCAATAAGTTGAACAAATTCAGGAATCTAAGCATGTTCCAATCACATCAAAAATATGGCCTGCTACCATTAGCCCTGAGAAGGGAAGTAAGAATGCTGACCCTGTCACATGGGTATGATGAAAAGGTGACGGATAATAGAGCAAGGTACAATTTAAGGGGTGGGGCCTTGAATAAGATCCCGGTAAAGAGATGGAAAAGGACTTCTCTAAGTCGTACAACTCTCGGCCGACTACCCACTCTGTGGAACGGTTTAAACGAAAATATTAGACTGTTGGAGGGGAAACACCAATTTAAGGCAGCCGTGGTTAAACTCTACTGGGCTAAGTTCAACGCAGCTGGTTTTATCTAGCCATTGATTGACCTGTTTATTGTGGTTCATAAGTGGTCTTGTATATTGAGTATATTGTTTATTATTTGGTTGACTGACCTAAACTGTATTTGTATGGTTTTTCTGGTGACGTGAATATAGGGATTTTCGTGTAAGGATGTAAACAAATAGTGACTTTTTTGGACTCTGTGTATGGATGCACGGCGTCAATGATCATCTAAATCTAATCACCTTTCTCAACTCATTAATATGTTTTACCTTATACCCAAAATGGAAAAAAGTTTACATGTATAATATTTGTGTCGTATTTGAATGATTGACTATTTGACTATGATTTAATTGCGTAATCAATTTGACTAGTGATTGTACAATTTCATGAATTAATTTGTATTACTATTATTTAATTATGTTTATATAGGCTGAAAATGTTGTACTTAGTACATGAGCTTATGAATAAAAAACAAACAAACAAACAAACAAACAAACAAACAAAGATTTAGCCAAAAAATAAAACTGACTGGTGGAGATATCCAACACCAGGAGGGTCGTAAAAGGCCATAAAGCCAATGGGGGAGAAGGCTTGGCAAGATGAGAGGGGCATGTGTGGCCTGATTTCCCCCGTCAAATCTCATGAAAGTCGTACAACATTGCTTTAAAGAATTTGTATATTTTCCTACAAAAACGCCCAGAATTACATCAAATTTGTGATAAAATTTCAATCAAACATGTCAGCGCTAATGATAGTAACATGTAGTATACTAATTCAAGTATTTTTAACTAAAATTAGCAATCCCTGAGAATGTGTATTCCCATGAGCAATGTACACATGTCATGAGGTTTTGCCAAATGGGTCTCCAAGAAGGATGCTGTTGTCTATAGAAACTGCCATGCACAAAAAAAACTGTGGTGCATGGCTAATACAAATTCCTCCAGTTACCACATGGGGCTGTGAACCACCGGATTTATCCTCACCGTTTTAATGAGAAAATAACGAGAAAACCGCCCTGCCGTATGCTAAACACCATTCCTTCATAATATTCCATTCAATTAGAAGTTAGACCTGAGTATGTTACTGTGCCCTGACGAAAATATTGGCTCAGATCTTCAGTAACTCAATTACAATGTATCCAAGTCAACCCCTGATCTTCAAGTAAGACTTAGAAAGGAAAGCTATACGCAGAAACTACTTCATTGTGGCTGTGTCTGGTAAGTGTCTGGACATGCCCATGTCCATTGCCAGCTGTATTGAGGCCCTTCCAGCTCTAAATGTTCGTCTGTAACAGGCGTGACCCTTCTGCCACCCAACCGTATTTACGGCATTTACTCTAGTTTTCCCCCCATTTTGTTTTTGCATTTACTGGGTTGTTCAATACTCCAAATTAAGTATAAAGACTTTAGACAGTATAATGTTCTACTCTTTTCTCTCAACCCGTTCTATACAAGCCCCCCCCCCCCCCCCCCTCACACAAACACACCACCACCACCACCACCAGTCTAGGCCCAAAGATGAAAGAGTCCCTTGAAACGAAGGGAAAGCCTCTCGCCTCAAACCGCAGAGTGCCATTATAATTCCATTAAGATCTCAAAATGTCATTATATTCCCATTCAAACGGCCAGGAAACCAATTCGCGAAGTAGGCAAACATACCATTCTTATCTGATCTGAGGGTTTGGACCTAGAGTGCACCACCACCAATTCCATCTTCCTGATGTTATCCTTCTTTCTTTCTTTCTTTCTATCTTTCTTTCATCGTCATTATATCATAAATTTTGACCTGGTGATGATTCGTACTCCACTCCATTCGTGCCCCTTGGTCTTCATTGCCCCTTCCATTGCATTTAACTTATCGCGGATTCCTGAGATGTCTTATCTCTTGCAGCAGTATACCATGTAGCCAGGTGCTTAAAGTTATGGAATACATTAGGTGTTGAGTGGAGATTTTACTCGCAGACATCATAGACTACTTTGCTTGTATCCTCCTTCCAGGTTAACACCTTGAGCCCCGTTCGAGTGTTACCATGTGTTATCTACAGTCGGTGCAAAATCAGTTGAGCCCGATTGTAATATGTACAGACATTTACACAACCGATTTCCTGCGGATCTCGAAGATACGCACGTTTTTTTAACTGCATCTCTAGAGAGAAGTAGGGGGATATAATTTGTTTTAAGTTCTAAAATGTTAAAGTTCTTGAACATGTTAAAATAGGATATGTTTATTATTCCAGGGTCTCTCTATGTGAGGCTTTTTATAGTTCATCTTAGGCTACTCAGTTTCCATGCAACAACAGAGTGCGAATACTTGGTGTTGGGCAAAGGCTAGGGACGAACATAATGAGTGTGACAATCATGGCAGGTCACTTGCAGGTCAATATTTGGTTTTATCCCCAAAGATTGAGCCTAAATGAGGGCGAGTAAACAAGTCCAGGGACTTAAGTGAGACTTGAAGAACTCTTTGATTCAGGATTTATAGTAGACATGTGCCTACAACATGTTGAGATATTGGTGAGAAGTCTTTAACTTTAGTCCAGATGTTTAAAGCCCCGAAGGGAATTCTTGAACCTGGAAATAATAGCGACCAACCACAGCGCCGTCACAAACTACAAACACTCAAGGTTATGTTTCACTCTAGTACATACCTCTCAACTTTTAAACCACAAGAAGGAGGGTATTATTTTTAGGGTTCTACATATCTTAAGATTATTCTAATGGTATTATTCCAATGTACCATTGATAAAAATACGCTTTTGCACTTGTACCTCGATACTTCATTAAAGGATCAATATGCGAGTCTAAGAGTCAATCTAGATTTGGAGTTTCAATAACATTTGCCTATCAAAGTTAACGTGATTTTTCTTTTTAAAAAAACAATATGTTTGCTGTTACTGCAATGTGTTTTTGAGGAAAAAGTGCCATGAAGTCAATGGTGCTAGCAAAACGCAAGGTGAACAATCAAATTAGTATTGAACACAGCCTGTTTTATGTGATGGTTTTCATGTCGTCGCCTTTTTAGGTCATTTACACTTTTCATGTTTAACAATGCTTTGCAGGGTTGTAGGGCTACGAGATATGGTTATTGAGCGAGTGTGTGGATACGGGGAGGAAGAAGAAGAGGAAGAGCAGGAGGCGAAAAGGGGGTGGGGAAGAATGACTGGGGAAGAGAAGCAACGGAAGGAGCATGTAACCCGGTGGGTTTATAGGAGATAGAGAAGGAAAAGAAGAGGCGGAGGAGGAAGGCGGTGTGTGGCTGGGGAGGGGCGGGGGGAGGAGGAGAAGAGGCAGTGGATAGGAAGGGAAAGGAGGCAAAAGAGTATAGGTGATGGGACTAGTTCTTATGGGAGGTCATGTAGGACATTCCACATAACGCTCTCTCGTCTGGCTTGTATCAAGCTTGAGCCCACAAAGCAGATGGCAGGACCTGCTGTATGAATCATATTGTGTACCACCCAGCTTCAAACCCAATCCCAAACTGGCCATACTTGCTGTTATATGGATACTCATATATTGACAAAAAAGCTACACTTTAGAATATATTTCTATAAATACTCCTTAATCTCGGTATAACCTTATAGTAAAGTATAACCTGAGGTTTCACCATTTCTTCATGATATATTCGATAGCATTTATATAAAAGTTATGGAATATGGAAAATGTGGAAATAGTTAAATTATTTAAATAAAATGTAAAGACTTTGACAATTTTACTGCGCACACCTCTGTGAGTTTAAGTACTGTAATCTGTTTCAGATAGCCGAGTATAATGTAGAGTAAATTGGATCCAAACATTATTACCACCAGCCGGGTGTGCTTGGGCATTCTAATCTGTCTGCGGTTTGCGAACCAAGCACTTGTAAGAAATAATGGTCATGTTTTGTATTGTATTACACCTTGGCAGAAAACATATCCAAACCTTCTCCACCTTTTGATATGTTTGACATTTCCTACACTGTACTCGGAGGAAGTTTAGCATTTAAGATGGAAGGATTTTCCCCTTCACATTGGAAGGTCTTTCTTGTAGATTATACAGTTCACGTAGTTAACTAAATCTTTGGTAATCCTCAAGGAAAGTTTTTTATTCGTAAAAAAGAGAAAAAGGTTACCTACAATTGTTTGATTTATTAGTATTGGACACAGCTATACATGTATATATGCTGAATATATTCAGGGCTGCAATGTCATGTATTTTCAATTATTGATAAAAGAAAAGTATCAGGGAGGTGCGCGTCCTATGCATATCATTATGACGAAAGACATACATGACAAGTACATACGAACGTACATAGTGATACTTCCCCGCTTAGGAATTACAAGCAAACATGCCCCTCGTTGTTTTACATCATATCTGTCTATACGGAGGGTATTAGACAATACTAATACTGAATAATACTGAACTCCTGAGCTGAGTAAAGGGTTTTCAAACTTTAAACGTTAGTTGTCACATGTCCGAATTTATCAGAACGTAATTTTCAGTCAATTTTCTCCTTAATATAATGCTCCAAAGCAAGGATACCGAGTAATGTTTTTACACCTATTGATTCCTACTGAATCCTATGTTTCCAAGTCTGTCAAGTCATTATGGGAATGAGAGTGTCGGACTGGCTATGTAATTTAATAAATATTTCCCGAAGCTCATGAATCTTAGTGTTTGCTATATATATACGAGCTGATGGCTTTATACCTAATATCGCTCTTACATACAGGGTCTTCTCTTTAACTGAACCCTTCATATATTGTTGGAGAAGCAAAGATATTGCTGGAGATGCAAAGTTCTTTTAGAAATCTGTGACGGTCACATAGACTCAGCATATAGAACCTACTGTAGTACGCATCGTAAATGAGGAGCCAGAAATAGAAGTCCAGAAGGCCTCTCAATAATGGATTATTTAGGAAAAAGTCTTAAGGTTTATATATACAAGTAGCATGTTACCCTTCCGACGTGTTCAGTGGCATTCCATGGGGAACATGCTAGCTGGTGTTCTTCTATCAACAAGCTATAGCTACAGAGTTGCTACAGAGTAACAAGTCCTACACTCGCTGTATTTCATGTTCATTAATGGATCACAGCCACACTTCATGGATATTGTCTCATTTTTGCAACGTCTTTCTATAGTTTATCTATGGGAAAGCTCTGTATTCATCCTGGGTTAGTTTGTACGTGTATCCATTATAACATTCATATGATTTTTATATTCTCTCGTTATTGTCCCTAATTTCCCTCTTATATCTCAAATATTGTATTTACTTATTCATTATTATTTCCGTCTGAGGTCATTTATATAGGAAAATATATGTACGCAGATATCTTTGCTATGCATTACATTCATCAATTGATTCCTGAGTTTCTTGAAAAGAATTGATGATGAAGTTATCGAACACTGTGTCTATGAAATTGTTGTAAATTTCAAACCTAACACTATTAATTGTTGATTTTTGTTGCTATTTCCCCACATCACAGAGGAGTGTCATCAATGTAAGTACAAAGTATTAAACGATCTCGTTATCTCAAGTCTAGTGCCAGCATTGCCTTTATCTAAGTCTTGTGTGCATTATACCAACCTTTATTTGCCAAACATTTGTTTTTAGATCCCCTGTTCACCCTCTGTTACTCGTACCTCTCAAAGCCGGCGTTATACCCTGTCTATTAAAAACCAATAGACATAAATACCCGTGTAATTTCCACTCTGTCGCTCTCCCTATAGGGTGAAACTACGCTAAATCCCAGTTATCCTATTTGTATCAAAGTGGATTGAATTGATTTGGTTTTCTCTAAGATATGGAAATATAATATTTAATTCGAATACCTTTACTCTGGGTTGAGGGTTTAAATACTAACCATTGATGTTGAATTTCCAAATTACATAAATATTAATGTAGATGACTAGTCAAACTCTTAAGTGGGGTTGAAAGCGATTATGAACCTTCATAACATTTAGGTTTAATAATTTTGAACGCTACTTGCAACAAAATGTGAACAGAATCTCTCCCAGACTAAATCCAAAGAAGTGATCATCTGGTTTCAGATAAAGTCACTTTGTGGCTAGAAATAGAAAAAAAGCATATAAAGAGTTCCGACGCTCATATCAATCCCTGTTCCCATATGAGAACATAATCGTCGTCATATTGTTCTGACTGTTGTGTTCCGTGTTGTGTCGACATTTATGTTGTAGACATCTAGCAATCCTCCTCATTGCCATACCATTCCCTCTCCCACTCTCCTACCCACACAGGCCACGTGAATACATGCACGTATTTCACTTGCCGCTGTTTGATGTAGTTCTGGTTTGATTTTGAAAGAACAATGATAATCGGATACATTATCATGATTCTCATTCTCGTCTCTATCTTGCTACAGTATAGATCTATGCAATAATCATAGGATGTTTTTGATTCTTCAGAAATTACCCTGTTTATCAACAAAGCGCATGTGCTCTCCTTTGTTCTGAGCTTATTCTGCTGAATATGATATAATAGGTGCATGATACTCTAAAATCTTCCTTGAGGAATTTATACAATTACAGAGGAAATGTACTTGTATAGTTGCCATGTCTTTACTCTGCAGGTACAAATCATGAGGCGAACAATAATGAAACTGTTTCTTTTTCTACACTTCTATGAATTATCAGTGTGCATACATTTATCTTTATAAAATAATTGTTTCAATCAGTACATTTATCATAAAACTTTACATAAAGATTCCTTATGGGAAGATGATAAAGCGATACTTGGTATCCTTGTATTTCTATTTCCTATTGTATAGGAATTTAGCTTGTCTGATGCCTTTAATGCGGTTTGCCCCAAGTTGCCATTGTACAGTCGTGACTACAATAATAATACTCTCGGATTTGAACATGGCTTATCTATGCCCCATTTTTATGATATACATTTTAAATCAGCCGTGACCAGTTCCATTAGGCTGCATGATCATTATACAGATTGCAGGGCGTGCACATGTTGCTGGCATGTTATGACATAGAGTAAACATGGCCCATGATGTAGTTTTATGGTTCCCTCCGGGTTGCCTTCATGCTTGATACATTGATACATCCCTGGCCAACATGTGAGCCTGGCACTGGTATATAGTGATAGCATGGTAGGTATGCTTGCTTAACATGTAATTGATATAGGAAGGGTGTATAGACCGTGGAGGAGGAGGAAGCTAATGAAAAACCATACCAGCCTTATCGCAGTTATCTCCCCCTCTGACTCTGCGCTTTGAAGAAGGAATAACATGTAGAGTAAGTAAGAAGGGGCATATCAGCATGAATATCAGAAGCTGGGAATTGAACTAGTCAGCCTTGAGTAATCATTAAACCTTCCTCCCTGTTAATTGGTCGAGTTTGGAGATGTTTACTGTCAATAAATCAAAAGGGTACATCCTTGCCAAATCATCACAAGTCTGGTGATATGTACCTGTGAGTAATTGTAGAGATCTCTTTTAGTGTCATTTCCCATGCTAACTGATGTCTTCCCCGCCCCATCCCTCATTTTCTATGTCCAGCAATTGGTGGTGAAATTGTCTTTAATATGTCCAGCAATTGGGGGTGCAATTGTCTTATGTCCAGCAATTGGGAGTGCAATTGTCTATGTCCAGCAATTGGGGATGAAATTGTCTATGTCCAGCCATTTTCCACCTTTAAAAAATCGACCTAAAATTGTCTATGTCCAGACTAGGGGATAGATGAGGAAGGGGTGCATTGAATGTAGAGTAATAAGCTAACAAGACTATATTCATTTTGTTTTGATTCTTCTAAGTGGAATAAATCTCCAGGGTTCATTGAACTACCAGTACATCCAGTACTTGAAATTGTTTTTGTTTGTTTTTTACAATACCAAATGGGGACGTTGGGAGTGTTGAAGTATTGAAAGTGATGTTGCTAATTATGACCCGAGCACTTGTGACGAAGCCATAATTGACGGGCATAATTGAAAATAACTTCAGCAAATATTATCATATTAACATTTAAGTTTCGCAAGAGCATGCCTACAAAGAGCATTGGATACATCAAATATTTTATCCAGTATTATTGTTGCAAACAGGGTATTCGGAGGGGCAGATCAGTCTGAATTCCTGGCTTATATTATTTGATAAGACTTTCAGGAAATGCATTGCAAAAACACAGTTCTCCTATCTCAGCAAATCCTGTTGTCCATACAAATATTTCAACCGTGAGGCATGAGCATATTGTGGCTCATCATTCCAGGCACTAAGGGGAAAAGCAAACTAGTCCTGGTGAAATATTTTTAACTCAACCCTTTAGCAGCCTGCAGGAGAGTACTGCAGTAGGACAGAGGGACGACCTAATACCAGAATCATTATATTGTACTTGTGCTGGTGACTGATGGTGCAGCAGGATGCCTCCAGGGTGTGAGGGGTAATGGCTGGACAGTATATACCGTGTCTGGAGGCATATATCAGCTAATACATCCCTATGATCTAGACGACTCTAGCTACTGGCTTAATCATCCTCAGCCATCACCTTGTATCTAGATTAGTATAGAGGGCAGTATATGGAACGCTCACGTACAACTGATGACTTCGTGTATTTATATATGAGGATTTGAGAAAAAGTGTCTGCTTATTTCCCGATACATGTCCCTGTATGTATATTCATACCCTGGTCCGAATGACCAATCTCTTCCTGAACAAAATTAAAACATGATTCTCATCATAAATTGCATATAAAAGGACGTATATTCTGGAAAGTTTCCTTTTATTCCTACTCCCAGTAATCATGAAAATATAAGATATCCATCATTTGACAATACATGAAATATTATTTAATGAATTTCTTCCAAATCATCCAAATTGGTATACTCGGCTGATGACTACACTTAAAAAACTCCGCCTTCCTTTCATCATCATCGTTCCCCCAAAATCATGCATGTGTGGGCTGAAGAATATTGTCTCGAAGGTAAACCAACCGTTATAGCAAGCTATGTCCATACTTATTAGGTTCAACGCAGGTCACAGCGTTGGGGATTGTTTTTTGTTCTCTCTCTAATTTGTTTTGGTAGAATGAAGAGACTATAGACACCTGTATGGACTTGCTATAGATATATAATATAACCACTGCAGCATATATATGTTGAAGAGCCTTTCCACCGGATATTTTCAAGGAATATACCAAGAGTTTCTTAAGGAGTCATCGACGAAATTGAAAATGCCAAGAAGAAATACATTCATGAAAAACAAGAAAATCCAATTGTTAATATTGAAATCTGCCATTCGACAGTGCTACGTGTAAAAAAAATGAGGAAACTAATTTTGGGTCGATCTAGTTGGTAATGCTATACAATTAATGAAAGATTTCTGGAAATACATTGAATTGAATTGAAAAATACTTTATTTGTCTATGGTTATACATAAGGAGATTAGACAAATGGGTGGACCAGACTTCTGGATAATATCCAGGTCTTCCAGTCGCCACATGAACATAACATAAATAGCTAAATTTTAACCACAATTTAATAGTTATTTTACAATTTTGTAATTACTTAAAGCTGATTGTACACATATATCTAAATATATATAGCGATAATGGTTGATTGCAATTGGCGACTCGCTGGGCAAAGGGTTGACAGTCCCTGTCATAAATAGAAATACAAAATCTCTCACTTTTCCCTCCCCTTAAAGGGACTGAGGAATCACGTTTCAACTACTTTTTGGACAGACTATACCCCATGTAGATGGACAGTTCCATACTGGGCCGCCAGGGGGACATGTACGGAGCCACTCCCCCAGTGTCCTTCCCTAGACTATAGAGTGGATCTTGCTGCATTATGTAGGGAGTGGTCCTGCCAACTAGAATAGTTAGACAAGTGTATATGGCCACCACTATAGACCGAGCTCAAGGTACACTCTCTACCTTATTCATGGTCCTTTGTCTTAGGTCCTTTGTCTTATTATGTACATATGGGTCAGATTTTCAGAAAATGGACAATTCACCTTCACCGATCCTCTCAAATAACCCACATTTAAGACAAAAATGATCTTCAAAATGCTGTTTAACATAACAGAACTAATACTTTAAATCAACACGATACCAAATATACTCAGATATACCTGGTATCCTTCATTTTTCAGCCTAATTTAGGAGAATTTCCAAAATGTGTAGAGCTGCCAATTGTACATTTTCTGAAAATCTGACCCATATACCCTTTAAAAATATAGGTTTGTTGAACTAACTTTACTAAGGCAATTAAACAACAAATGCAATGATTCAATTGATATCAAGCCTGACGAGTGGATATCCCCTCATTTGCAATGATTGGAGAATTCTATTTATAACTCATAGAACCAAATGCCCACACCAGCAATATTTATGGTTTCTGGCCTAGCTCATTAAAATCAGTCGGGTTTAGTCGTGTGCCACTTGCAACGTGTTCTCAATCATTCTATTGTAAAATCAAAGTTCTGTGCTGAGGTACTCAAGTACCAGGTTGTTACTCACCCATACACACACAAAACACAATAAATACGCGGTATAAAATAGATTCCACTGTTGAGATACCGAGCTAAATGCTTTCTTTAGGCTCACGTATAGGCTTTGGGCTCAAACTGCTGTGATATGTCTGTAGCCCTGTCGTGGACAGCTACTGTAGCCTCCCCATCATATAAGTGCTAGGTCCCATCAGGGATGGGCCCTAGCGTCCGAGGAAGGGGAGGGCCCTATCGTCTGGCATATTTTCTTGTACATGTAAAGGCCTAGTATCCGACTTGTTGCAAAAATAAATTTTAATATCGTTGAAGTGATTGCAACTTTGACTGTTATTTACAGTCAAACTATTCAGAATATCAACCTCATAATTCCAGGCGTCCAATTTCCAATCGCCCGAATAAAACGCCACCATGAATGAGATCCATCTATGAATGAGTGTAACTTGGAGGAGCCAATGTTGGGTGTCTTGCCCTCGGCTGGACTTTCATTGCGGCCTCGTACTGCCGAGGCGAGCGTTTCGATGACCTACCAGTTAACCTTCAAATCACTCTGGACTGAACAAGAGAAGCTCCCACCAACTGCAAGAGATATTTGGTTCTGGCGCCAAAAGGCAGTCGGTATTCGTTCATCGTTCATCGTGCTTAAAAAGGCTGAGCTGTTTGATACTTTAATGTCTGGGGGTATTATTGATCTTTTTAAACGCTTGTGGATAGGAATTATGTTGAGATGTGTCAATTATGCGCGATATGTGAGGATATTGTCCTCTCCCGCAGGGGCATGTTTAATGTGTGCGGCGACATGCGCCATGTACTGTTGAAGTGGCATATCCTGCCAGGGCATAAATCCTATTAGAATCAAGGCCAGCTGATGGATCCCAGTCCCTTCCTTTACCCTCATCCCAATTTCTGTTCCTGGAAGACAAAAGGCTTTGGCTGAAAAGATGGAAAGAGAATTGCATTTATTGATACGCCTGTGTGTGTGTTGTAATGCCCTGATAATGGCGCGCTTATCGCACCCAGTGGAGCACATGGCGCCACTGTGGTCCGTTTGCCTTGATGGCAAATTGTCGTCTGCTGTGGGGACAAATGCTTCAAGGCGCTGCGTCCGTGTTGGAAAGTGGTGTTTTCTGATACCAAGTATTGCTACCCAACTTATGTACTCGATCCACAAAATGCAGAAGCGATTTGTGTATCGTTTCTGAATAGCTCCTGACAATTCGCTTCATGGTGTAAGTTGTGGGAGAGTGCCGTGTCCTATAACATTTTCATTATAAGATATGGGGCGCTAATAATTATCTCTTTTTCTTGTGCAGAATAATCATTCCTCCATCCTCCATTTGATTTCTTTTTAAAAAAATATACCTCTTTCCATTATTTGCCACGAATACTTTAATGATACATGGATTGTTAATGAGCGTCGCTGATTATGTTCTATTTTTCCGAGGAGCAAACGTGAATGTTGAAGAAATGAGTGGATAGATCCTGTCACCAGGAATATTATTAGACCCAATCTTGTTTCACTATTGTGAAGTAACATCAAATCAGCCGCATCTTCTCATACGATACAGTCTAGGTCCAAAGATGGGAGTGTCCCTTCAAACGAAGGGAAAGCCTCTCGCCTCAAACCGCAAAGTGCAATTATAATTCCATTAAGACTGCAAAATGTCATCATATTCGCATTAAATATCCGAGTTCTAGGGCAAGAAACTGATTAGCGAGGTAGGCTGACATACCATTCTTATCTGATCTGAGGGTTTGGACCTAGAGTGATTAGTAGATGGACAAGTCTAGCTCACAATGATGTATATTAAGATACAGGAAATCCGACGATTGTCTAATCCCTTGTAAATCCCATCTCATTATTTAATGGCCTCGATCTCTTTAACCATTTTGCATGACTTCATGATAGTTCAAAAGTAATAGAATCTAATAAGCTCAATAAATATTTCCCGAGGAAATCTTTTGACTGAGACGGAGAAACAACAATAATACTCTCGCGCTATACATCATTACCTTTCCTTTGAGATCCCCGAGATCAAAGCTCTCTTACTAACTGCTACAAACTTGCCTCATTCAAAAGGCGATTACATGTACTTCCAACTCCGCAAAAATTACATTAGAAGGCCCCCGCTTTGTTGTCCATTTTTAATGTGAATTGTCATAACAACCGATGTTCATCAGAGATGGCCTCTATTTCCACTCAAGTGCTACGACATTGATTTATCTTGTCACATAGAAAAAACCTCTGAAACATTCATGAGGGTAGATTGTCCAATGCAGTCCAATTTGGGTTTGTTGGATTGGCGGATGGAGGGAAGAGGAGGTTGCGTTTTACAGCCCTCCCAAATTTAATTGATCCAACCTAAAGCTTACCAAACCCACTAAATCACAGAGTCACCGAGTGTTATATGCACAGGTGTGAAGTCTATTGTATGGAGATGTATATAGGTAAATAGAGGTATTGTTTGAAGAGGCGCCAATAACTTCTGAATACACACTGAACTGTGAGTTTGTGGTCACAGTACTCAGAGAAGTTGTGCTGAGTCTGTATTTGGACTGCAATGCTGCTTCAGCAGCTTGGCTCCATGCCGTAGTGAGGACGGAGGGAGTGTGACTCATTGTATGCAAACAGTTTGCGCGCGCGGGACACACGACTCTCAATGTCGTCTGCTAGAAAATGAAGAAGAAGCAGTCGACAGCAATCTGAAAGCGAAGCACTGAATTAGGAGCGAGCGAGCGCGAATGTGAGGGACGGAAAGAAGGAGTAAACTTCATCCTTTCCCCTTTCCTACAACTCATTCCCGAACCATTCCCAGCAAGAACTGAACACACTCGGCGAGAACGTAGGCCTATCTCGTGCAGCAGCAGGCCTGTTGATATGGTAGCGGGACAGAAGAAAAGGGGGAGTTGTCAGTCCGAGCCACCAAACACAAAACAAACTTGTCCTAGAAAAGATCGACTCTCTATGAGCCATTTCTCACAGACGAGTACTCGGAGCTTCACACAGTCTCTTATTCTCTCTCTCGTATACTCGAAACTCTCTCACACACTTCCTTTAATAGCATTCGCTCCCAGATCCTATTTTGGCTCTATGGAGCTCTCATACCACAAAACTTGTAAGCACTAGGCCAATACATGGTAGTAGTACTACTGCCCTGTGTCATCATAGCATTACTTAGATTTGTGAACAGGATCCATACCACCCACAATACCATACACACAGGAGGAGTACGTTTTACACGGATGGATACTGGAGGAAGAACGTGATAGTCCTGACAAGGATATTACCATTTAGAACAGGATATTAGTGGGTAAGTTCCTCACAGTTTGCGTTTAGCCTTGGTTAGTAGAGGTAGTGAGTGCTTTAGTGCTCTCTCGGCGGGTGTAAATTTATGCACTAAATCCTCTGAGTTGCAGAGAGGTTTTGCAAGAAAAGTACCACAACTTGGGTTTCCTTTATGACATACGGATAAGATAAGGGGAGAGGCATCATGGAGAGTTCTTCTGAGAGCGAATCTTCCTCGTCTGATCTCGGTTCAATCCTACGACAGAAAGGTTTGTTATGTGAATCAGTTTCTGATAATGTCAAATCATTCTTTTACCTCCCGAGGTAATAGATGTATGATTTACCTACCACAGCATCTTGACTGTTCGTGGAGTTTTTTATCTGGATTGTTTGCATATTCATAGTTCACATGTTTCTTTCATTATCTACACTTTACACGACTTACTAGTTTATACTTGCGATCTATACAAGTAAAGAGGGTAAATAGGTATATGGATAATATAGTTTAATGTAATGTCCAGGTCAAGGGCGTACATTGAAGCCAGAAACTCTAACCCTTTACTGTCACCTCCAGTAACTTAAGATCAAAGACATCTATTCAGATCTATTGCACCCAAGCTAGACATTTTAGCAGTACGGTATTCAAATACCCTAGTTACCCTGAGTTAAAAGAAATTGGTTTTTAGGTTCTGGGATCAGAAACACGGGCGGAACTTTGTTATGCGCTTGAGAATTGACTTCTAGTGAATGTACAATTGTAAACAGTCGCAATCACTCTAACCTGAGTCCAGGGTTGCTGGTTTGGTTTCGTGGGTCCGTGATCCAAAATACTTGTACTCATTCTATGCGTGTTAATTTGGTGGCGAGATAATCTCTACATTACAACTAGCCTCAGGGTATAACTTGCCAGTTGAACACTTAAGCAATTTTGACTTATTCAATGATCCATTGTGGATTACATTTTTATACTGTGGTCTACAGAATATGCACCTGCAAACCAAAGGAGTATTTAATTCTTTCCAGTATGATTTGATATTTTTCTTTAGCTAAGTTTAAAACTACGTGGCTGGCAACAATTACATGGAATGGGGAAGCAATAATAAAACTAACTTATTGGTAGGACATGACTCGGGGAATTCTCAGGGTAGCCTACTTGTGAATAATGCTTATATTTCTCTCTCTCACTCTCTCTCTCCTCCCCTCTAGTCCAGTGTTCACCTCAGTGCTGAGGTCATCTGACATCACAGTCAGAAAACACAGCACATCAAACAGCCACGCTCCATTGACACCAGGACGCATGCGTGCCCATGTCGACGCATGCGTACCCATGTCGACGCATGCGCGGGCATAATTGATAGGGCGGGCTAATTGGACCTAGTTAATTAAGCAGTCCAGAGCGCCTATAAGATCTATTGATAGATCTGTCGATAATCCCTTATTGCAAACACTTTTAAACAGTAGGGAGGTGATTTATTAGTTCTGGGATTTAGTGCTTAGGGAAATAGCATGCAGAGGTTGTGCATGTAGGGCTTTGCTCATTTTTCCTCGGAGCTCATTTCAATCCCATTATCATAAATTAAAACAACATCAGAGGTCTTGGTCTTGAATGATAATTTCTGTGCATGGTCTCGTATCACTTTTTGGACCACTAATGTTTCCCGCTGAATAATTGAATTATTGCATATAATATATAGACACACAGAGAAATGCATCGTGAGAGCAAGCCAGCCTTGTATTATGGGATCTGTATTATATATATATCGGTGCCTATTCCAAGAATAAATACCGCTTGGTTACTTTACAAAGCAGATTTTGCTTAAGAAAGCTTGATTCCTCTGGGTGTTGTAATGCTATTTAGTAACACTACACAGAGGCGCTGCATTCTCCCCCAAGGCGTGCCTTAAATAATTGGTGAGAGAATTGTTCAATCATACATGCTGATAAAATACAGTGTCAAGCCTTGATAGATTCCCTTGCCTTCTACCCCGCTCCAAGCTGCATATGACCCTTGCTGTTTAAGGTCATGCCATGACGGGGCAACATTTGACATAATGGCGGCTCACTGAGACCACTCAAAATCATGGACGATTATGATTGTTTCACATAAAAAGCACCAAACAATCCTAAGCACTTACTTTTATTTTACAGCATCAAAGGGATAAAAAAGAACAAGTGGGAAAAGGTGTGGAAGGATTAGATTGGTGACAATATTGCCAAGTTGTCATCTCTGTGTGTTGAGGAAACATTGGATAACAATTGTTTGTGCTGAACATGGGCTCTTAATGTTGGCTGGCTCTGTGTACCGTGTGTTAATGGGTTTGTCTGGGGCAAACACTTTCTTATTGCCTGACCCCAAGGCCGGCCCCCTTCCCCTGCCCCTCCCCCCCCCCCCTCACCCTCACCTTCTACCTATTGTGAGAGGACGACAGGTGTTCATGTCAGATGGCGGCTTCTGGAGAAACCCTTCTCCCCCTTGTCTTTACCTACTTTATTTCTCGCCGCAAACATTCTTGTGGGGACCTTAGCTTACGTTCCTTCCAAATGCTATTCCTCCGTTACTGGTTTTATCAAATTCCTCTGAGGTTTTAGCATATATATGTTCAATACAATTCTCAAAAAATAACAGCAGACGGTTTCTTTTGATGCTATTCCATGATTTTCTCTATATCCCCTCACATTAATGCGGGACCGTGGTGAGGTAACCTCTTTACAACTGATTTCGGATCGTAAACAAACGATATATAATACCTCTGTCCTCTGAGCTCTGTCGTAAGCGATGACACCTATGTGGCTCCATATCTAAATACCTATAAGAAATATAGGGAAATATGCATCTGGGGCAGTTCCGTTCTCACCATGCAGGGGTAGGAGTCAACCACACGTGGCCAGACTGTTCTACGTTAAAGCCCCTACTCCCACCCACAAAGCTGAAGTCTCATAAATATTGAGCGGAAAAAAATAAATAAAAGTTTTTATTTCCCCTGAGTTTAAACTTTCCACATTCCAGGTGGGTTTTATTTAGGCTGACTGGAAGTTGGAACACAAAGGTGATGTATTATAATTAACATCCACAAACACCACTAAAAAGCGTCATAAATTGGATACAAGTCAGTCGGAGTTATTTTGGTTTTCTAACAATTCCTTCTTCCCACGGTTTGTGTTCACGTTGCAACCCTTCCCTACCGCAGTAATAACAGTGTATTATTGTACCTTGAAGAAGACTGAATGTGGTATTTATATCTTATTTATTTATTACTTATTTTCAAAAAGTGATCTAAATTCTTTTGTTTTGGGTTGGAGTTATAATCATGTGTGTGTATTTAGGATTATGTATGGTGTATGATCAATTCCATTTCCATTTGCGGTCGCACAAAGGCTGGTGTCACACATCGCCTCTTATTATACCACATGATTTTCAAAAAGTGTTTTGATATTCACTCAAGATTGAAAAGATGGCTAAAAATAGAACAAATTCAAATATTCCACCCATAAATTAGAATCCTAGCGCTATATACATAATTTACAAGGCGAGTGAACGCTATAAAATAGGAGCATACATGGAGCCAATTTTTAAAATTATATGCAGGGAAGTCAAAAACGTATTCTAAACGTGTTCCTACTGACTCCGGTTGTTTGTAAACTTTTCCGAACTTTATTTAACGCACCGGATTGCACGGATACGTTGTCCTTCCTCTAATATCTCTGCCATTACTGAGATTCTACCCCGATCCTGAATAGAACATAGGAGGGGGTGAAGAGAAAAGTGTTTCACGTACACGTGATGATCCACTCTGGGTACCCCGCAGTGGATTAACAGTTAATCCCAGGTTGTCCTGCATAAGGGTCAGATTTTCAGAAAATGTACAATTGGCAGCTCTACAAATTTAGTAAATTCTGCTAAATTAGGCTGCAATTTGGTCAATACTAGGTAAATTCGAGTATATTCGACATTCCATTGATTCTAGCAATCTGTTAGATTAAGTTGAACTATATTTTGAACTTTATTTTTGTCTGAAATTTGGGTTATTTGAGAAGATTGGCGTAGGTGAATTGTACATTTTCTGAAAATCTGACCCATAAAGGTCCACCAAGGTCACCCAAACATCGACCATGCGTTGTTACCACTGAGACCTCAGCGAATAAGGCTCGTCTACAAATATTGACCAGTATAATGGTAATAATCCCTCTGACCATCCTACATGTTGGCACCTGTACAACCCCAAGCCTGGCATCCATACAAGACAATAGCCACACGTTGGCATCATATAAACCGGGTTATTGTTCTTTCTCTCTGCCATCACCACCCCCGCCCACCCCTACCTCCTCCTCCTCCTACCCCACTGCCAGCGTCCATCCACCCTCTACCATAATCCCCAGTTGTTTATGTTTATTCATAGAAAATAGGGCTAGTTCTGTGGTTTATTCAACTTCAAGGCAGTGACAATATTCCCATTGTAAGTTACCCATTCCTTGCCATAATCCAGAGAGGAGGAATAATGGCTGACTGCATAGTGTGGGAATCATGTGTGGGCTCAACATCCATCCGTAGTCATAGTAGTGGAAAGTATTTTTTAATGTTTTTCTCCTCAGAAATTCGAACCACAGTGTTGTGCTGTGATTGGTGTCAGGTTCTTGACAAAACAAGTTTTTCTCCTAAGTTGAAAAAGAAGGTTTCGAATAGGATGTCACCTGGAATTTGAGACTTTCAATCTGAAGTAAGCACAGAGATATTTTCATATAAATTGGTTACATTTGTAAGAGAAGGAACTATAATAGGCAATATATCATCCTTAGCCATGATGTTTTCAAATGCAATTTTAAAGTGATAGGTGTTTGCTGCCGAAATGTAATTGGAAGACGAAAATCTCTTTTCATGACACCTCTTCTTTATAGATTGCAATTTTATCTTGAAAGAAAATCCATTATTTTTTAATGTAAATGTAGCAGGGGTTCGTCTGATTAAATCTCTGTATCAACGAATATGCGACAATCTGGCTTTTGTAATAGAGACGTAGATGGAAGGACAGACAATAAGAGGCGCATTGCGTACATGTTGCCTATTTCACGGTTGGATGGGTTCGAGTATCTTTATTTATGACACTAGTTATGTAAACGTAATTGATTCCAGGGCAAGTATAGGCTGCCATTGAGATGTTCATCTAAGTTACAAATTGGTTCGTTTTATTTTGACATGGCGGATAATATAGATGATATTTACAAAACGCATCATCTTATTTTCTGTATTCACTATAATGATGTAAAAATTGCTGTTTAAAAAAATATATTTTTGTATTTAAATATTTTTATTTAGCCAAGCGTTATGTGATACACAATATTCTCAGTCAAAGCTAATGGAAAAAAAATTAAAAAAATTACCAGTACAGTGCATTGATCTATCTGTGCAATGTAACCCGAATACAATTTATATAAAAATAATGAAGGTTTCGGTTAGGATGCATTCATAAATATTTGGATGACATGAATAGTGTTGATACATCCTACATGAATAAAGTCATCCCTCTCACCCCCAGGTCATGTTACGAGGAAATAGGTTTTCCTCCTCTCCTCTGGGTGTAAGATTTCCTTTGATTCCCATGTTCATGATATTTCTTAGCGATGCCTGATAATGCGGCCCATATGTCTCATCATTAAACAGTATCTGTAAGGATATATAATCAGGCATACTGTCCTTGATGGTGAGTGCTGTTGGTGATTATTCACGTGACGTACTGTCTTCGATGACATATTGAACTAGTTATAGTATATGGCTACTCGGCACATGACGAACCCCTGTGAAATGTAATAATATCATATAAACATCCCTTTTGTTAATAATGCCTTACTTGCACACATATACGTAGGTTCCTATATTGGGTGTACAATGGTGGATATATGAATGTGGAGGCAGACATAGACTACATGTGCAGGGCTTCCCATTTACTCCTCCAGTGGACGCGGCATCTCCGGGGAGGAGAGGATTATAGTCGCACCACACTTAGTTGACTCTTGCTATATTTCTGAAAGTAGGCTAAATGTTAATAATGCCGGACATGTTACACTTCTTGCACTATGTCAGATAACGCAACGCCATTACTATAAAAGTGTAATATAAAGGAGGTCTGCCTTTTGTGAATCTATAGTCATTATATCACAATCTATTCTATAGTTATTTGAAGATGGAAATACTTAGGATTACAGCTTAAATCTCATTCGTGCCATCCACCTCAGGCGAGCAATGTTCCTTCGTTGTCAGCCTTAATCGTTCATGAGGCCAGATGGTGGGACAGACATTTAAAGAGTATAGACATGTCCTGGTGAGGTTAGTGGGGTTTGTATTGGATTCTAATATATCGTATGATTTATATATATCCCCCATAGCGCACTTGCCCAAGAAATAGACGAAGCGTTATTTCGTGTCTGGAAGACCTATAGCTCCTTTCCTCCAGTAAGACACAGGAGAACTGTGAAACGTGGATCAATATAGATAGGATTATCTCCTCCAGTGTTTACTCCAGCCAGTACTTCTTGGTCATGATCAAACTGAGCCGCAGGAGGAGGAGGGTACATAGAGGAAGTGGACAGCTAGATGAGCTGGAGGCCCGTGTCTGGTCGAGCAGCCTCCGCCCCTGGCTCTGAAGCTGGTACAATAAGTAGCAAGTGTAGAAGTGTCCATATTTTGTAAGCTTTTTATTTAATATAGCTTTTTAATGTTATGGCTGTAACATAAGACCCTGCCCACACACAGCCGATTTGGCTCCCGATTGTCCCCCGATTTGGGTCTCCCGATTAATCCTAGGATTTCATTTCCAATCCTGGTTTATGTCATTTCAAAAACATAAACCAGGATTTGAAATGGAGTCATAGGATTCATCGGGAGATCAAAATCGGGGGGCAATCGGGAGGCAAATCGGCTGTGTGTGGGCAGGGTTTAACATGAGTTGTTTTTATTAGCCACCTCAGGTTTGATTGTTTTATAAAGTAATTACACCGGAGAAAATTGAAGTTGAACTCTGAATTATTAGGTCTGTCAAAGAGGGGATATAGCTGATGTCCAGAGATCAGGGTGTGTGACAGGGGGAATTAGTAACAGAAGTGTGGGACTTGACCCCGGCCTCAGGACAATCCGCCATCTACACTCTAATAAACCCTGCCCACACACAGCCGATTTGCCTCCCGATTTGGGTCTTCCAATGAATCCTAGGATTTCATTTCCAATCCTGGTTTATGTTATTTCAAAAACATAAACCAGGATTTGAAATGAGATCATAGGATTCATCAGGAGACCCAAATCGGGAGGTAATCGGGAGGCAAATCGGTTGTGTGTGGGCAGGGTCTTAGGGAGACCTACTCCTGCAACACTCCGATCTATTCTCTTTCTGGTAACAACAATAATAGCACTATTAGTATAAGTTGATAGCTTAGAGGAAATACTTTCTAATGATTGCCCAAACCACAAAGTATTTGTTCCCTAGTTAATATTATAAATAATATATTCACACCTTTCATGAACTTCTCGGCCTCATCTGGCCCATCTCCAGGCCTGCCAGTGGTCTGCATGTAAAGCAGTCTAGGCCCACAGTTGAGAGAGTCCCTTCAAACGAAGGGAAAGTCTCTCGCCTTAAACCGCAAAGTGCCATTATAATTCCATTAGAACGCAAAATGTCATTATTTTCCTATTAAAACGCCATTAAAAGGCCAGGAAACCGTTTAGCCAAGTAGGCTGACATACCATTCTTATCTGATCTGAGAGTTTGGACCTAGACTGTAAAGCATATTTTTTGTCATAGGAAAAATTGCAAGAGATTTATCAAAACTGACCACTGGTTTGCACCAATTGACCACTTGTCCTTCTATCCCTAATAGTGTACATGTATATGGTGAAGCATGTTGTAGTAGTGGTGAAGGGGAGGGCAGACCAGTTGGTCAAGGCTTAAATAGAGCCCACAAAGTGGTGTATTGATTTCTGTGCTCTAGATTCCAATAAGGTCCAATGTTGCTCCAATCTCCATTACTGTGATGGGAGCCAGTATAAAGAAAATAATGGACTTATCCCAGATAGGATTTGGTCGGAGATGGAGAGCCTTTCAAACATGCGATTGCTATTCCTGTGGTAATCCCCATCTCTGAAGAGCGATATTAGCTGATATTATTAGAGTTACTATTATAGCTACATTCACCATTCGCTTTTTGTGCATACATTTCGTCAATCAAAAATATCATAGCTCTCGTAGGTTCCACACATTGTTAGGGTCCGGAATCTGTTGCAATCAAATCAGTCTATGTCCAAAGATGTGAGAGTCCCTTCAAACGAAGGGAAAGCCTCTCGCCTCAAACCGCAAAGTGCCATTATAATTCCATTAAGACCGCAAAATGTCATTATATTCCTATTAAAACACAGAGTCTTAGGCCAGGAGACCGATTAGCGAAGTAGGCTGACATACCATTCTTATCTGATTTGAAAGTTTGGACCTAGAGTGAAATTCAATTATTCACTTTATCATATGCAACTAGTTACAACCGATTGAGATTGATACCGGGATCGAAACTCATCTGGATTTTAAAACAATGCAAATAATAGGGATACCATACGTAAAGCTAAAGCCTAAAAGCTATGTGCTGACTACTGGTATTCGTGGTTAACTTTGCTTGTTTAATAACAATGACAAGGGAGGACCCACTAACCTGCCCCACAAACCCTGCCTCCTTCTCCTGTGGGCATCCTTTAGTAACCGATGAGGAGCAACTCCCATGAGAAGCTCAGTCCATTTCCTCCAGCCCCTGGAGGACACAGGAGTTTCTTCCTTGGTGTCTAGGCCTAGTGGAATCAATAGTAGAAAATAGTGCCTGGAGAAATTCCTAAATTACATGACCGAGAAATAGGACCCATCAATAAATCAAAGATATCTTGGGGCGGTGGTTTAAGAATGTTATAAAGTTGTCAAATTGTTTGTCAGATTCATACATGTGATTTTAGGAACGTTTTCTTTCATTCTAGTGGATTCCTATTTGCTATGATTAGATTTTGAATTTAAAGGATATCATGAAAACGCCCAAGCCATTACCCTAGGTAAAGATGGTCTCCAAATATGTGTATTTTAATATTATGAAGCTCAACGAGGAACGAAACAATCGCAATAGGGATATTAGTGTCACATACTTCTCTATTCGACCCCATTGCCAATTCCCCCTGCTGTCTGCCTGTCCACCTCTCGCTATCCATACCCCTGAGGGGAGTGAGTTGACAGTATCCTGGGTGGGCTTCCATACCCCGAGTCCTGAACATTTAGTGAATCACTCTGGGTTATCTTCTACATGATCTCCATCCATATTTATCTCTGCGGATAATTGCTATTGATTGCCATGGGGCAGCAATGACACCCACATTGCTTTAATGTAACGCCTGGAATGTTCATGTTCAGTCTTGTGCTAAAAGCCTGATCCATACAAAATAGTGCTTCAGTCCTAAAGTTAATTGACACTATTTTAAATTACATTGTTATTGGATATAGTGTTTATATCCATTTAATATACGTTTAAATGATCGGTTTTTCGTTAATTTATAGTAACCATCGCTTGTGAATGATAAAATACTTTTCTATATCCCTTCCTAAGTTCCTTCTCCCGCCTTTTCTCCTGAGAGTGAGAGGGTGCTACAGAAACAGAGAAGGAAAGAATGAGAAACTGCTTTTATAAAAACTATGTACATCAATGTTTCTGCATGCGGTATTACATAGCCGTTCCGGACAGGCTCTAAGGAGTTTCTCATGGAAAGTGATATTTCTCCACAACCCAAACATTTAAAATGTTATAGCAGCTTCATAAATAAAGTCCAGAACACCACTGGCAACTCCAGAGGTCCCGATGTCAAAGTACTGGGTTCGAATCCCATAGCAGTTTCAAAAAGTGCCATTTCACCTCCCCACCAAAAGGAAAGAAAAGGAAGAGAAAGCCTTCAGAGTTGTAGAATGGTAACCTTATTGAACCTGTACTTGGGGCTGAGTGTATCTGGGTGATGTGCCGGTTGATATGCAGTGTTTGCCTACTGCATAGATGGCTGATTGTATGTGTGGCTACATGACAATGAGATGTCAGGCTACTAGACCTGCAATCATTCACTGCCCTACCCAGGAGATTACAGAGATAACAATCAACCCCCATATAAACACAATTATCATACATAGGCAGATAAGTCTGCATGTGGGGCATCTGTATACCCTACATTACCATGTCATTATGGAGTGAGAGTTGGTGCTATAGACTAAGCATGGGCAAGTGCTCATGCCAATGTCTACCTGCTATATGCCCTGACATCTAATGTGTTTGTGTTTTGCCTGAACCTGAACTTGTACTACTTGCCGATGGGCATTGTGTACACCAAATATATTTGCTATTGGACGCGGTATGTCCGTCCTAGTGACCTGATGGCCGCCCGATTAACGCTTCTGGTGGAGCACGGGGTTAAGACCCTGCCCACACATAGCCGATTTGCCTCCCGATTGCCCTCCGATTTGGGTCTCCCGATGAATCCTATGATCTCATTTCAAATCCTGGTTAATGTATTCGAAATAACATAAACGAGGATTGGAAATAAAATCCTAGGATTCATCGGGAGACCCTAATCGGGGAGCAATCGGGAGGCAAATCGGCTGTGTGTGGGCAGCGTTTAATCGTGCTCTTTCTCTGAATCAGCTGCATTGCCCCACCCATGTATGTATGCTGGGGTGTTGACACGTGTATTGGGTGATTATCCTCACGCCGTGTTAACTTGTTTTTACACAAGGCACGCCGATCCCTCCGTAGAGAACCCGAGGCAAACGACTCTCGCTACACTACTCACACGTCCGCCCATGATTCATTTCCCATGCTTGCGGCAAAAGGCAACCGCGGGTTATTACTCTGTCGGACCTCTGCCGCGCCAATGTTTTTTTATCATACAATTTCCGCTGACACCAGGTCGTTGTACCTCTTTTCAGGTCAACAGTATGTAGACTAGCCCTCGTCACTAAGACTGCTGTTCACTCTAGGTCCAAACCCTCAGATCAGATAAGAATGGTATCTCAGCCTACTTCGCCAATCGGTTTCTTGTCTAAAACTCGGCGTTTTAATGGGAATATAACGCCTATTTGCCGTCTTAATGGAATTATAATGACTCTTTGCGGTTTGAGGCGACAGGCTTTACCTTCATTTGAAGGGACTCTCTCAAGTTTGGGCCTAGACTGTGTTGTTTGTAGGGTCCTAGTGCAGGTCTAGTACTCCCCATTCATGGAGTGTCCTCCGGGGGTTGGGGGGGGGGGGGGAGTGTGTGTGTGTGGGGGGGGGGGGGAGGGGGGTGACCCTAACATGGTAGAGACCATAATATGACAGTTTTTTCAGCTTTCGCTTTTAAACAAAAAATAAATCAATCAAAGTCTTGCGCAAGTCATCACCACGTAAGAACGTGACAATTGCCTTCATCATTCGAGGGTTACAGACCTGGGTGTATCTCATATGTGTTTGATCGTCCGTTGCCTCAAAACATATATGACACAAATTATGGGGACTGTTTTATTTGATTATCAGGATGCTCATTTTGAAATTACATGGTCAAATTTGACAATTGCCACCATCACCTGGAAAATATGTTTCTGTTTATAGTGAGTGAGATTGGTTGCTTTACGCCCTTATCAACACATTTAATATGGTTATATCAAGGGCGGGAGAGCTGAGAGGGAGGCAGTTTATGACCATACCCAGGAAATAGAGATAGAGAGGAATGGAGAGTGAGACAGAGAAAAAGAGACAGAAAGGCACTTATATAATTTCGTTGTTTTGTGAAATTTGAATAAATAGGTTGTACATTCCGTTCCTCTATAGGCAACATGTACGCTATACCTGTGCATGACCACGACATACAAAACATAGTAATAACCCTTGTATCGGTCGCCACAATGAGCGCGGATGACTGGTATACAAAACCGTTTACAATGTGTCGGTCAGAGTCGGACTGACATGTGTACATCATGTTTAATTGTGTTCAGATGTCCCCCTCCTGACATTGATTTCATAAAATGACACAGGTCGTTTTCTCTTTTCACGCCTAATGTCAGTCAGCATGCAATATACATATTATTAAAGAAAGGCTAACAAAAACTAATTCCATGGTTTCAACGATGAAATGACCTGAGGGCACATCCAGCGTGGCACAACTGAGTGCTGATATTTAGATATAAATCTGGCATGTTTGCATGATTTGATTCTCTGCGGTAATGTTGAGTAATGGACGAACTATCATATGCAACATGAATACTATTTAGTATTAGATGAAGGAAAAATAATGAGCCATTTTCTTGTACCAATCATTTCTCATTGATGCATCAAACAACCATATAGTTTCAATTTCATGAGCATCGATTTCATTCTACGGCGCACACAAAGAGAGCAACTAAACTTTGTATGGTGAGTTGTTTTGCTGAATAAGTTTTAAATATAAACGTCTGATAAACTGTTGGAATGGAAGAAGACCAATTTTTTTAGGCAAATACACAGATGGTGCAATCATATATCTAGCATATATCATTTGGACCAGGTTCAGAAAATGATGAAGAAATAAAAAAAATCCCTAGTATTTGTCTCAAAATTAATTATGATAATAGTTATCCCTCGAATCCACCCTTTTCATTCTGAATACACATAGTACAGATATTTTAGTGTCAAGATAGTTCATGTAATAGAACGCTGTATTGGGGAAATACAAGCTACCGGCAGTGGACAAGGCTCTTTGCCACTGTAGTATATATGATAAATGCGATGATGTGCGACATGCTACATGCGACAAAAAAGTGGTGCGATTATTCTTAAAATTTTCAGAGTATCTCATCCCCACATGCAAATTCAAAGCGATACCAATACTTTTTCTACCGTGCCACATGATATTCAAACCTTTTTTAATCGCATGTAATACGGTATTTAAATTTTGTATTTTGTATCTTGTTAAATTCTTTTCTAAACATTATAACCCTGTATTCTATCCACCTGCGGCTGTTTCTTTCTTCAGCAGTATTGTCAGGACACGACGAAAACCATTCCCTGAATGAGAGTGAATAAAAATTCTGCTGAAAACAAATATCGTACGCACATCACACGTTATATCGCCGCAGTGGAGTCTGCGCTTTATGCTGCCTGCCAGCTCCCGACTCGTCACTTAAACCCTGCTCACACATGGCCGATTTGGCTCTCGATTGCCCCCTGATTTTGGTCTCCCGATGAATCCTAGGATTTAATTTTCAGTTTTTGAAATAACATAAACCAGGATTTGAAATGATATCATAGGATTCATCAGGAGACCCAAATCGGGGGGCAATCGGGAGCCAAATCGGCTATGTGTGGGCAGGGTTTTAGTCTCAGATTAATCTCATGGCAGCCAAACGGCAACTGGTGGCAGAGTCCCATTAGCCCATATAATTCCAGTATTGATCCAATACACATGTATCCACACAGCTCAGTACACTTTGTTTTAGCCTTATTGCGTTTGGTTGTGCGTCTGGAGGAGAGGACACGGGCCAAAGTAGCAATAATAGTGGGTTTGATGGCTGACCAGTCTCATCAATGCTGACATGCTATACCATAACATGCCACAAATCATGTGAAGCAACATGTCAGCTGACCTAGTTTGGAGCGGAGGCTTAGCAGACTTAGTTCAGTGTTATTATCTTATAAATATAAAAGGCAGCACAATAATGTCTATGTCTGTGATGGTATTCAGTTTAAGCTTAGAATCGGTAATAATTGCGTACGTTTCTCCCGATTTTATATTAAGTGAAGAAGTTTATATTCGATTTCAGTAGGCCTATTGATCTATTTTTGTGTCATTTTATAGGATGCACAACTCGTTTATCTTATCTTAAAGAATCTATAAACCTCCACATGGAAAGTATTCATTTGATCGGATAAAAACTTTGATTGTTGAAGAAAATGTTGATGTTTTCTGTTGCCTAAAACTTGAAGTCTAGGATATTGCGTGCAACATGGACTCGTGAGTCCACACTACTTAGGAGATTGGAATCGGAAGGGCAATAACTCCAGCAATCCAATTTTGATAACATCATTAAAAAGTTTGTTTATTCTTCATTTCAGCGCCCTTGTTTCAATATGTTCATGTTTGGCTGGGGAGATCTCTCTCTGTGTTGAAGGGCTTGTCATCGACCGGTAGAACTGGGAGTTTCATTCAACCTTAGAGTAAAAGGACCCCTTTTACTAAGACCCTGCCCACACACAGCCGATTTGGCCCCCGATTGCTCCCCGATTTGGGTCTCCTAATGAATCCTAGGTTTTCATTTCCAATCCTGATTGATTTTATTTCAAAAACATAAACCAGGATTTGAAATGAAATCATAGGACTCATCGGAAGACCCAAATCGGGGAGCAATCGGGAGGCAAATCGGCTGTGTGTGGGAAGGGCTTAAGATTCAACCATATTCAGGAACAAATATAGTCGAGCTTCCCGGCCATCCTCCTAAAGATAAGTACATCAATTGGAGATCGGAATGAAATATGAACATTCAGTTTTTGACAGAAAGTGAAAAGCAATAAAAGAAAATACAATGGATATTGGGATAAGAATTGAGCTGATAAAATTCCCATGTGGACCTATTGTTCGCAGACATCTACACAGGATCTAAACTTTGTTGACCTTGGATGTTCATTTGACCATTGGTCATTGTCGAGCAACAGCTTTTATCTGGCTAAATCAGCTCTGGGTTATTCCCCAAACCACTGGCCGTCTCCCACACTTTTTACCCAGCAATTAGCTGGATTTATCTCTGGCTGTTACTGCTGGGGAATTGCATTTGGTGACAGAAGAGGGTATGAATAATGTGACGGGTCGCTCCACCGACCTTCTTAAAATGTGAGTCACTCTTTAGCGCTTTTCTGATTCTACACTCCTTCAAAGACAGTGGCTATGTCTTTGATGTGATGGACAATCTATCTTCAGGGTGTTTAGCCCGTGCAGTAGAGTTGATTGTTCCTATTTGTGCTGCCTTGAGTGGTTCGTAGATAATGGAGAAAAGTACAAATGGCTGTATATGACTTACTAAAGGACAACCATTTGGTATCTGAGGGATTTTTGGAATTTGGCAGCTTTTGATATATATATGATAACGCACAATTCACATTGATACCATGATTGATGCGTGCTTTGCATTGCACTTAAATTTACGTAGCAAGTATTGTAACATTTCATATTATGTTTTTCCAATCCCCACCCCCGACCCCCCACACACGCACCCCACCCTGAGATCAGACCCTCCTGTTCTCCCGCTGTCTGTCTCTGTCTCTGTCCCTCTGTCTTTCTCTCTGTCTGCCTCTCTGGCTGTCCCTCTGTCCGCCTCTCTGTCCCTCTGAACCATCCATGCTCCCTCACCACTCGATGAAAACTTGACTATTAACAATAGGTTAGTTTTGGACGCTAGCCAAATGGTCCCACTTCTGTATCGCGAGTATGTATTGATAACTCAGGCATGTAAGTTCTACTGACGTTTATTCAAACTCCCTCCAGGGTAGTCCCCTGGTGGCAATACATAACTCCACTAGGTGGAGCCACTCTTACATCTTCTCCTCTTTAGGGAGTGGTAATATTACATAGATTCAATTAAGCGACTATTAGGTTTATGAGGTCTGCTGGATCTCCGAATTACTGGTTCTGTTACTGCAGCTCTCGGTGGAGGTAATATTACAGGTTGGTTTACCTCTAATGGAATTATGAGATTTGGATCTCTTACTTTGTTCTGTCTACCTGTTTCACTAACATCTGGTACATCATTTTCAAGTTCTACGTTACTATTAAAATAGCTACTTTCTTGCGGCACTTTAAGTAGTTGCCGTCTGTTTCTTCTAAACCTACTACCTTCCTCTGTTACCAGGTGATATGATCTTGGGGTAACTTCTTTTTCTACCTGAGCTTTCGTACTCCAACGTTTATTTGCATCCTGTAGCCTTACAAATTCACCTGGCTGTAGTTGATGCAAGTCTCTCGACCCTTTATTGTACTGATACACTTGTTTTTCATTATAGAATGTGTCTGGTTCGTTCACCTTAGATTCATTTGTACCTGTAACTTTGCTTCTACAATTATCTGCTAGGAGGTTTAATCTGCTTCTCACATTTCGTCCCATCAATATTTCCGATGGTGATTTACCCCCTTCTCTAGGTGTAGATCTATATGCTAGTAGACCAAGATAAGGGTCTTGTTTTAATTCGTTTGCTTTGTTAAAGATTTGCTTAATTATCCCCACTGCCCTCTCGCTCTTACCATTCGACTGAGGGTAACGTGGGCTGCTGGTGCGATGTTCAAACCCGTACTCTCTGACAAACGTTTTGAATGTTGTTGAGACATATTGCGGACCGTTGTCAGTGACCAAGATTTTTGGAATGCCATGTCTCGCAAAGATTGCCCTGAGATTGCTAACAATTGTTTCAGATGTGGTTGAGGAGAGACTAACCACCTCAGGATAATTCGACAAGTAATCAACTATTACCAAGTAATCTCTACCCTGCCACTGGAATAGGTCAGATCCAACCATATCCCACGGACCTGCATTAAGTTTATCCTGATCTACTTGATATGTTTCTTTTCGTTGACTGTAAGTGAATTTAATACATGCCTCACAGTTGTCACTAATGCGTTCAATATCCTTATTTAGGGTTGGCCAGTATACCACAGTTCTGGCTCTACGCTTTTGTTTTTCCGCACCGAAGTGCCCTTCATGTATCAATGACAAGATTTCTGAACGCATTGATGTTGGGACCACTACTCTACTTCCCCTAAGTATTATGCCATTTGCCATTGACAACTCATCTTTGATATTGCTATATGCATTGCGTTTACCTGATCTCCAACCATTTACAATACAGTCTTTTACTATCGAGAGTACAATATCTTTCTCCGTTTCATCTGCCATTTGGCTTATTTTTTCTTTTGACACCTGGAGATTTTCATACACAAAGTTTACCTGTGCTTCTAATTCAGCATTGAGTTCAGTGTCTTCTACCTGTATGGCTTTTACCTGACTTGACCTTGACAAAGTGTCTGCTATGTGCATTTCTTTTCCAGGCACCCACATACATTTAACATCATACCTTTGAATTTTTACCATCATCCTCTGTATGCGAGGAGTTAAATCATTTAAGGATTTATGAAAGAAGGCCAATAGCGGCTTGTGATCAGTTTCAAGGATCACATTTGTACGACCATATACGAAGTGATGGAATTTTGAGACCCCAAACAACATAGCTAAGCATTCCTTCTCTATTTGAGCATATCTGGTCTCTGCAGGTGTTAAGGACCTTGAAGCATAGGCTATGGGTTTCCACCCTTTAGAATTTTGCTGGAGGAGAACCGTTCCTAACCCATCCTTACTGGCATCTGAGGATACCTTGAGTGTACAATTTGGATCATAATAAGTTAATACAGGCTGTGTCGATAGTACATTCTTTAGATCAACCCACTCTTTTTGATGTTCGTCAGACCATTCCCATATCACATTTTTACCCATTAACTTCCTGATGTTTGTACAACGGTGTGATAAGTTCGGTATGAACCGTCCCACATAATTGACCATCCCCATCACCCGCTGTAGTTCTTCTTTCGATTTCGGGCTCTTCATCTTTAGAATTGCATCTACCCTTTCTTTGGTTGGGTTTATGCCTTTTGCTGACAGTTCGTCTCCTAGGAATGTGATCTTTTCCTTTCTCACCTCACATTTAGCTTTGTTCATGACCAGTCCATGTTTCTTTATTCTCTGTTGTACTTGTTCAAGTCTTTTGTCATGTTCTTCCATGGTCCTTCCCCACACTAAGATGTCATCTATGTACACCCGCACCCCATCTAGTCCTTCAAACAGCTGTTCCATCGTCCTGTGGAAGACTTCAGGTGCAGATGCTAGACCGTATGGTAGCCTATTGTATCGGTATCTGCCAAATGGAGAATTAAAGGTTGTTAGTCTGGCTGACTCATCCGTCAAAGGCAACTGCCAGAAGGCTTGTGACATATCTAGCTTGGTAAATACAGTAGCATTGGCCATCATAGAGAATATATCCTCCTTCGTTGGGAGCTGATAGTGCTCCCTTCTAAGGACTTTATTGAGGTCTCGAGGATCTAAACAGACCCTGATGCTGCCGTTAGGCTTATTTACTATTACACTTTCCGAGACCCATTCAGTTGGCTCCTGTTGTCGGGAAATAACCCCTAGTTTCTCCATCCTATTTAACTCAGTTCTGAGGGGTTCTCGCACCGAGATAGGCACCCTCCTGGCAGGCCTTATTACTGGCCTAGCCCCTTCTTCTATCCTGATATGATATCACACTGGAAGTTCAGATAGGTGATGATTACTTACGGCTGGAATGTTTTGCTGCCAGTCGGTTTCTTTAGGCTCGACCATCCGCACTCTCTTTATGAGACCGAACCTCTCGCTGTCGTCACCGCCTATGAGAGAGATGCCTTTTTGGGCGATGATGAAGGTCGCGTTGTGATCTCGCACTCCCACTTTCAGGCGTAAGAACACTTTTCCAATCACAGGTATTCTCTCGTCGTTGTAACTAAATAGCTTGACATTCACGGGTCTAGGTTTGGGCCTGTTCTTGATAGTCCTGAAGTCCTCAAGGCTGATGATATTCGCCCCGGCCCCTGTGTCCAGCATGAACGGGAGGCTCGAGTTGTTTATTGTGATCACTTCCGACCATTTTGAGGATTCAGAGAGGCGAACTTCCGTCACCCGTACAGCATTGACGAACAGATCTGTGTCCTGTAGGATTTCCTCTGTCTGTTCTCTTACCAATCCGACTTTAGTTTGACAGCATCTGGCATAATGCCCTCGGTTGTTACAGTTCGTGCATACAGATCTGAATGCTGGGCACTTACGCCATTCGTGTTTAGTCCCGCATCGGCGACAGTCATACTCCTTCTTAGAGCTCACACCTGATTGGGCGGGCTTGTCACGTGGTGTGGCTTCGACATTTGGCGCCGCTTTGAATGGCGTCCTTTTTACCGCTCCAATCAGTTCGCCTTCCCCAGCATTAATCCTAACCATCTGAAGCTGTGCTCTTTCGGCTGCCTTACAAATCCTTATTGCGTCTGCCTCTGTTAAATCTGGGTTACGCAGCATCTTTTCTGTCAGTTTTTTGTCACGCACTCCCATGACTATCCTGTCCCGCAATATTGTGTTTTCTACCGGGCCCAGGTCACATGTAGCCATCTTGAGGCGCAGGTCTGTCACAAACACGTCGAAGGATTCACCTTCTTCTTGCTGACGTCCAAAGAAATTATATCTTTCGTATACAATGTTCTTAACCGGTGTACAGTATCCGTCGAACTTTCTTATCACTAGTTCAAAGTCATCTGGATCCTCTGCTAGTATTTGAGGCGCTGCCAGTATTCCTGCAGCTGGAACTGCTACCACTGCTGCGACTGCAGGGGCCCATACAAACGTATCATAGACATCCATAGCCTCCTTGCCAGCCACGGCGAGCAGCATGGCTACCGCGAGTTCCCCGTCTGTGCGTGCATTGACTCGATTCGCCTTGATGTACCATCGGATCTGTTTCTTGAACTCTCTCCATCTTGCGTCCACGTTGCCCTCTTTCATCGACATTTGCGCCGGGGGCTTAATACTCGTCGCCATCGTGAGTTTTTCCTACTTTCTGGTACCATGTATCGCGTGTATGTATTGATAACTCAGGCATGTAAGTTCTACTGACGTTTATTCAAACTCCCTCCAGGGTAGTCCCCTGGTGGCAATACATAACTCCACTAGGTGGAGCCACTCTTACAACTTCGGGTTCCAGACTCAAGTTCTTGTGTTCTTCTCCTTCCTTGCTGCCCCAGTGTCTGACTCACCCCTTCTACATGACCACATACTGTGACAAGTGGTTGTCCTAGTGGAGGAGCAGTAGGCATGTTCACAGTTTATGCTGCTTTCTGGGAAAGGCAACGTTAGCTTTGTTAGATCTAGGTATTATGATGACCCCATATCTTGATGTTTTGTTCATCTTTGGCAATGATAGGAAAAAGGGACTATAGAGGGATCTTTCTCATGTTCCATAACATTTGTTTAAGAATTGTTCAAGTTTAGGATGAGCGATGAAACGTAAAGTTAAAAGTAAGTGTTAATCGATGTAGAAATTAAGTATTTGTGTAGTTTAAGTGTATAATGTACAATAATGAGGTTATACACGTTATGTATTTTATATGGCACTGCCGCACAATAATTACACCAATTGGCACAGACCCAATTAATGTCTTGATGCCAAGAGAAGAATACCACATTCTTCCATATCCATGCGGCATTTATGACTCAATCCCTGATGCTCTTGTATAGATCGGTGTCCCTTCACTAAGCAACATAAATGTTAAAAGGATACTAAATGTCCACAATATGCTACTTTAAACAGATATCACAAGTCTAAACATGGTGATAAAGCTAGCCGAGTGGTGCAATAAGTCAATGCTATAAGCCAGGCCAGTGATGTCCATGCGTCCATCACACAACTGTTGCCTGCCTTCATGCCCCCGCGTGTCAGGCCTAGTACCACTTGTATCCTGCAGGGGGCGCGCCTGGCACAGTCCCTCAGCGGGCCGCCAATATATGGGTCAGATTCTCAAAAATGTACAAAAAATAGCAATCTGTTTGGTTAGGTTGTATATTAGCTCTAAGGTTGAACTGTATTTTGAACTTCATTTTCGTCTGAAATTTGGGTTATTTCAGAGAATTTGCGAAAGTGAATTGTACATTTTCTGAAAATCTGACCCATATACCTCCCTATTGGGGGATACTTCCCCCCGACCCTGTGTTGGACTAAAGCTTAGAGTAGAATAAAGTAACTATATTTCACTGTTGCCTCAGTTAATATCTATCAATTTTCAACACTTAAAAATGTATGAATCTGCTAGAGATTAATGTTTTTGATTCTCTATACTAGTGATTTGTATGAATGATAACTCTATGAAATAGGATACTCACAAGTTATGTCTCTCCACGTCTTTAAGCGTAGTTCGAAGCACTTTTTACTTGTTTATGGTTTGTTTTTGTTTAGTAAATTACGAAGGTACCTTTGTAGAACATTCACTGTAAATATTTGCAGTCATGTTATCATTGCCAATGGAAAGGCCACCAGAATCAATGCTAGTTGTGTGTTTTATACTCGTATATTTGCACCTCATCCAGCTGAGTATATACAATAAGTTTTGGAACTCAATAATGAAAAGCATTTTCTTTGCTCGGGGAAGACTTTGTTCCAGCATTATGTGAATATTTAACTTCTATCGTAGCCTCCCCCAATGTGTACACCACCGGACCACCATACTGGAGTCAGTGGGATGGGGCCTTGATTTGTTCCGACATTGATTAGATCCCAGATTGTGCTGACTCACTCTGACCTCTGCCCTGGAGGAGTTGGATGAAGGGTCAGTGCCTGGAGGAAGTTGTTAGGGGGCAGGGTTGGGGATTTAGGTTCCCTGGAGCAGCTAGCAGCAGCAAGCAGCAAGTGATCCAGGCTGATCATGACGAGGGTGGAGGAGAATGAGATATATAGTGAGGTCAGTTCTGACCACCCATTTACACCATGTAAGTGTGGGAGTGGGTGGTTGGGGTTGTGGGTCATGGTCGGAGGAGTGTATAGGGGGTTGTGAGGTCAGGATTAGGGTTGGTGGATAAAGCCATGTGTGGACAGATTGTATTATAATAAGAGGGAAGGATCGATTGTGTCTACAGCCATGCCCGGGTCCATGACTGCTAATAGCAAGTCTTGCATGTCAGGCAGTCATTGAGCTGCTCACTATTCATTAATGGCTTCTGCATGGGTTCCATGCATGTGTAAAGCTAGAATTACATACGTGCGTTATTTGCACTTTGAATCTGTTTTAATATCTTTCATCTAAGCATAGAGCCAAGTATTTGCATTGCTATCGTTTGCTGTCTGTCATGCTTGGGTATTTCGAACTTTCCGAATGCTTTACGATTATGTCATTTTACTCAAAATTACACCATTAGGAATTGTATAACCCTGAGAGCACAGGAACTTAGAAATGTCATCGTGTTATTTTGAGCGATTCATTGCAGTACAGTTATTTTCTGTCCTGAAAATATAATGAACCGAACGTTCATATCATTAGGGCGAGCCTTCGCACCATCGCACGCCATTTTCCACTGACTTTTATCCCTCCCCTGAATGACCATGAACAAGTAATCAATCCTGGGGATATTTCCCTCCCACGTTATCCTCTCATTAATCATACTTTTCTCATAAGTCAACACTCAGCTGCAAACGAATTAATTAGCCGGATTATCTGCCATATTATGGACCGGTTATTAGCCCTGACCGCCCATCTCTCACCATGTTTCCCGCCGCTCCACTAACTCTGCCCATATGTCGTCTGCTATTGTTTCCATGACCTTGTGACCTTGAGAGCTACACATGCGCACAGAATCAATGTGGCGGGATGATTAGTCCACGCGTGGCACTGTTTTTCTTGCAGGCAAAGCCATTTCCGTTTCCTGAAATGGGAAATTTTCCCTTTTTGAAAGGACAATGCAGCAGGAAAGGCCAATGTTAAACAATGATATTCCTGATCCATTAAAGTTTCAAGTAGTTACTTTCAAACGTTTCATTCTGCATTGGGCTTGTATGTTCCTTAGAGTCTCTAACCCCATCGGTTGAAAGATAAACAAATTTATACCTTTTGAAAACTTGAAATCCACCCTTTGTTTCTTTACTGCTCCTCCTCTCCTTTGGACCTGCTCCTGCTCCTGCTCCTGCTCCTGCTCCTGCTCCTGCTCCTGCTCCTGCTCCTGCTCCTGCTCCGGCTCAATCTATAGGTTCATCATCCTCACCTGTTTGCCGTGCACTTGATCCATTAATTAACACCCATAGCCAGCACCTTCCCATTCTGGTTTGGGACTGGTTGAATTGGTATGAGAAAATATTACCGTTGCACGGATACACCATGAGGCTTATGGGGAAGGGGATAAATCTTCCCTAAAATTAAATTTAACCATGTGAGCCAAATCATTTTGAATTCCCGAATGTTAAAAAAGACAAAAGTCTTATCCCCGCAGTCATCTCCACTTAAGTTGTGTGAGTATAATCACAACAAGAGCCGCAACAGACATGATTTATTCAAATTGCATTCACATCATGGAAGCACTTGCATGCGCAGAGACAAGGTAGATGTCCCCTGGACCTTGTCTCAGTCACTGACCACATGAATAATGAGTGGCTCATGCTGTATAATGTGACTTGATTCAATTGTCTCAATCTCTGCCAGGAAGAAATCATGGAGAGGTGGTTAGTGGGAGGAAATGTGGAGCACGGTAAGGAGCGGGGCCGGGGTGGGGGTGAGGGTGGGGAGGGGGGAGAAAAGAGGGAGAATGATTTGGATGGTCACGAGGGAGAGGACACACAGTTTTAAAGGAGGAGGAGGGGGGGGGGGGGTGGAAGCTTGATTGTCATTACTGTGTTTGCTGCGCCCAATAATACGGGGGGTTATCAGCAATGTTTGCCCATTCACCCGCAACAAAAGGCCAATTTGCAGAGTATCTTCAGCTAATGACTTGATTTGGGTCTGATGACGCTAGAGGACACAGTTGGAGATAAATGAGATGAATTCATCGCATAGAAGAGAGACATTGCTTCCAAGAATAGTCTAGTTTTATTTCCGGATTAAAGAAAACATTGGTTATTATCCCAAGCAATTCACCCTTTCAATATCTATCACTGAAATGTATTATGTATTGTTGGTGTCCTATAACTGATTTTGATTTAAAACGATTTTATTCGGATAATGTAGTGTATTACTAAATCTAATCATTGCTCTCAACATAACATGCATGACTACGAGAAATGATAGCAGTATAGGTGTACACTCAAATAAAAGTACTTAACTTATTCAATTGTATCAATTATAAACTACTCGAATCTAAATTCATATCTCATATCATTTACCATTATTGCTCTTTTTGCCCCCCCCCCCCCCAAAAAAAAAATAAAAAAAAAAATGACTAAAATCACAGGGCGGTCTGTAACATAATATATGAAATTAGTGGTAATTATGATATGCATATAAAGCAAATAATAATCATGAAAGAAAAAAATTAAACTTGTGTGGTCCCCCTTTTAATGTTTCATGGTAGACTATAATTCTCTTGAAAAGAAATACATTTTACTCAAAACTGCAGGTGCCTATGTACGTCGGGGGACAATTTATTTAATTATTTTGTTATTATTCATCTTTCAAACTCTTAGTGCCTGTTGAGCAATGTGTGTTTTATACCATTGACATCTAAAGCATGAAATACACATTTAATATTATTAACAGAATGGAACTGATATAGCAGAAAAAGATCTGGGTTGGCACACAACAGATCCCTAGCACGACAAATGATTGTCTCTTGCCCTTTGCTTATATCAGTTTGTGGACAATTTTGAACCTGCTATCTACAGCATGAAGTATCATGTTAATCTTTCGAGAATGTAAAGTGATATGTATAATATATAGACCTGCAACAAGTCTGGGCGGGCTTACAAATGAAATGATCCCTAGGATCCTTGCTATGCTTTAATCACAGCCACCGGGTCCCTCGTGACCAACCAAATAATCCTCATCACAGCAACCGCCCATCATGACCTTGACCCCGTGATGACCTTTGACATGAAGGTTACATCCGGTGTGGGGGGCAGGGGCGGCCGATCCGGACAGAGAGAAAGGAAACATATAGGATCGTGTTTAATTCATTAAAATCCCGTGCTTGTGATTCCAGGCGGAAACCAGATGGAACATCATTTTTTTTTAGTCATTTTTAGTGGGATTAGCATCACGATCCTTGATCGACATATTCCAACATAATATTAAAGCTGCAATATAAGCATATAACATTAGCAGGACATTAACGTTCAGTCCTATAGGGTAAACAATGAGTAAATTTGGTAAAATTGCTTTTGCGTGATAGCTGAGAATGCAGCTTTAAAATATCACAGAACGTGATATAGTATGCGTTTTTGTGACTTGACTTATAAATAATTATTTGCTTCATTCGATCAGTAATCAGACCTTTTCAACCCTTTCTGTCAGTGTTTGTATATATTATAACTTATATAAGCTTAATATAAAAAGGACACATTTTGTTCCATATTTTAATTGAAATGCACAGGTCTACAGTGTGAAAGTCGGGTATGAAAGACATTTCCGACTGGTTAGAAGAACATGTATATAGGAAATGTGACTGAGCATTTATTAGGCGTTGATTAGACTATATAGATTTTTATTTTAAGAAGTAGGTTTTACATACATCCTAGAAAATGACAGATTTCTTGTCTCAACTGACAGTTCTTCCAGAAAGGCTGAATATAAAGTTAAACATCGATTGAACGACGTAGAGTAATAATGATACATTATACAATGTGTTTTCAATACTATAAAATACTATTGTTGTCTCTATGATATGATCTCAGACTCAGAGATATAACAGGGAAGTAGGTCAGGTGGGAAGTCCTCACCATGTTGCTATGTCCAGCCACGCATCTCCATGGCAACAGGACGCCATGCACGCGTTACCATAGCCACCCTTCATCTTGTGATTTATGTATATTTCATCTGAGAGTGACAGGATTCCAGCGTATTAGACCCTCAGATCTAGCGTAAACTAGCGACAAGACATGCGGGGGTTGTTTATATTCTCAGAAATGGCTACCGGCATACAGGAGGGATGGGAAAGGGCTTTGTATGAGTAATGGTGGTGGGCTGGTGGAGGGGGTAAAGGGGTAAATTAACTTTACCCTTTGACTGGTATGTATTCTTACCGCTCTTAGGGGCTTAATTAGGAGATGTATGAAATAGCACATCCATTTACTAACTGATAATCATTATAGAAGTGATCCTGGCATGTTTTTTTTGTTTTTTTTATTCCATTTACGGCCAAGTCATTAAATTGGAATTATGCAATTTGCTATAATGGGGCAGTTGTTCTATAAAGACATGAACCACCCACCCCATCAAGTCCACCCTTCTCCCATCACCGTCCCCTCAGTCTGATTGAGATATCTTTCCTTCTCCTCCCTGGCATTCCTTATCTGTCACTTATATGGAAAGGCAAGATAAAGACCAGAGGCATGATTTGAATTCCATCAATTGATATCCTAGATTATGTCTCGTCCATCACGTAGTGATCGAGACTCTACGAGATGTACGCGCATGCGCGAGACACACCAGTCCACGCGCTACACCAAGACGCGACGCACGGAGTTTCCAGGTTAGGTGAGTATTTTGCCTTATTTTCATTGGAAATCTTTATTTCAACTCGATTTCCTATAAGGAGGTGGGACTGATCGTAGATCGCCACTTAACTCCTTTCAATTTTACCAACAGTTACCCTAATGGGTCGTGTCTAACTGTTCTTTTCTCCTTTCGTGTTTTCAGACCTCCATGCCGAGGATCACTAGGAATAGTAGGGAAGCTGAGTCAGCCCCTGGAGAAAATAACCTTGCCAATCAAAAGTCTATCCTAAGAAGACTCCTGCCTCATTTAAAAAGCCCTCCGGAGTTTACGATTCCTCTGAGGATGGCAGACGATAAAACCGAGAATGTTGATGGCAGAGGTGAGGCCGATCCCAATAGGGTGGAAGCCAACGGTCAGAACGACCTCCACGGTGGGGACGCTGACGCACGTGGTCGACAGGCCCCAGGAGGAGATGTCCAAGTGGGAGCTCTAAATCAGACTATCCTGAAAATGCAAAAGGATTTGGAAAAGATGACCAAGGTTCACAATGACTTGAAGGACAAGTTACAAATTCCTCCAGGGCCGAGCGGCTATGAGAACTTTGGTTTTAACCACCCTAGACCGCCCAACCCGGGCCAGTGGAACGGACCACGCTTCGATGGCTTCGGCGGAGGCCAGGGCTACGGGCCAAGCAGGCCTAGCTGGGATTACAACTATGAACCTTATTACCCTCCCAGGTACGGTCCCCCGCCCAGGAAGAGGCATAGACCTGTACATGAACTCTCTGAATCTGAATCGGATTTTAACTATGCAGATGAAGAATACTGTGACGAGGAGGAAGATGACCGTAGAAATCAAGATAAGTCAGATAACGAGCAATACTTATTCGATTTGGCTAGACAGCTGTCCGGATCTGAGGAGAAAAGTGAGGAGAAGAAAGAGGAAGAGAAGAAAGAAGAAGAGAAGAAAGAGGAAGGGAAAGAGAAAGACCCTGGGCTTTCTGAGCTGGAGCAAAGAACCCTTGCCTTGCTAAAAGAGAAGGAAGACGAGAAAGTAGGCCCTGAGCTCTCTAGTGTTTGCATTGATCTGATCGCAAAATGGTTCCCCAAACCTTCGAGGAAAATGGTGGAAGAAGTGATAGCTAAATACCCGAGACCTGAAAATGCGGAACTTTTGAAGGTTCCCAGGATTGACAAACCCCTGTGGAAAGGAACCTCCCAGGACACAAAAGACACTGACAAGAAATTTAAGTATATGCAGAGGGCCATGAATAGCGTGGTCTCTGCGACCATGGGGGTGTTTACGAAGCTCTCAAAGCTTCCCCAGTGCTTAGAACTGGGGGAAGAAGTTAGGGACCTAGTCAGAGTCCAATTGTTCTTGTCCCAGGAATTAAACTCAAGGAGAAAGGAGAACTTAAAGTCAAATGTGGATTATAAATACAAGGATTTACTCTCGGCTGCTACTCCCTCCACCTCAGAGTGGCTTATGGGGGGTAACCTTAAGGAAGCTATTGATGAAAGTGACGCCACGTTCAAGGTTCAAAAGAAGCTAGAGAAACCTATCCCTAGAAAAGGAAACTTCAGAGGTAAAGGCAGGGGAAGAGGAGGCCCTCAGGGGAAACAACATTATCAACAAAATTACCAGCAGCAACCCCAGCAGGCCTACTACTATAACGCTAACCCGAACCAATATTGGCAACAGCCCCAGGGCCAATACCAGCAACAGCCCCAACAACAACAGCAACAGCAGCAGAACTTCAGGGCCAGGGCTCCTAACCCTCAGGGCTACCAACCTCGCCAGAATTTTCAGCGAGGGGGGGGTACCAAGAAATGATTCCGGTAAGTCCCCCTCCCTTTTGTTACCTACCCTTTAGAGCCGGGAACTGTAAATATTTTCTCCCAGAATGGTACAAAATCACTGCGGACAATTGGGTTCTGGGCATGATAACGGGGGTTACTATCCCTTTTGATTTCTGGCCGGACCAAGTAGAACTTCCCCCAGTGTTCAAGTCTTCGGGAAAACTCTTGACGGTGATAGACGAGGAAATACACAAATTGTTAGGCAAAGGAGTAATTGAAAAGACTGTGCATGAACAGGGCCAATACATTTCTAACGTTTTTCTGAGACCCAAGCCTAATAATAAATACAGAATGATCTTAGACCTTTCAGAGCTTAACAAACTCGTTCACTACGAACATTTCAAAATGTTTAGCCTGCAGGCAGCGATAGACTTAATGATTCCAGGAATGTACTTAGCAAGTATAGATCTCAGTGATGCCTACTACACTATTTCAGTCAGAGAGGACTTCAGGAAGTTCCTCAGATTCATTTGGAATGGGGATATTTACCAATACACGTGCATGCCCAATGGTTTGGCCTGCGCCCCCCTCTTCTTCACTAAGATTCTCACCCCAGCCTTTGCAGCCCTTAGAGAGCAGGGAGCAAATTGCTTTCCTTATATAGATGACTCTATTACGATGGAACTCTCTTATGAGAAATGTAAAAACTCCACGTTAGAACTAGCTTCGCTTCTGACCCAGCTAGGATTTTTCGTTCACCCAGATAAGTCAGTATTCACCCCCTCTAAACAACTGATTTTCTTAGGGTTCTGGTTGGATTCAGAAACCATGACTGTCTCGCTAACTCGAGAAAAGAGAGATAAAATGCTCAGGGCGTGTAATGATCTGTTAAATAAGGAGTCAGCCTCAATTAAGGAAGTAGCAGGAATTATTGGCCTCATGATTGCATACGCGGTAGCGTCTGAATATGGGGGAAATCACATCAAGGAATTAGAATGCGACAAAATTGACGCTCTAAAACTGTCAAAGGGAAGTTTCTTAATGCACATGTGCCCCTCTTGGGGAGGGAGAGAAAACATCTTGTGGTGGAAAGACAATGTAAACCTGACTTTTAGAAACATTAGAAGCATAGACCCAGACTTACTCATGTACTCAGACGCGTCCAACGCAGGTTGGGGAGCGATAGTAGAGGGAAATAAAGCTAATGGCAGGTGGAAGGATTCAGAACTTCTCTGGCACATCAATGTAAAGGAGCTCGCTGCAGTGCTTCTAGGACTGCAGAGCTTGTGCAAAGTAAATAACTCGTGTATCAAGGTGATGACAGACAATACGGTAACTGTAGCTTACATTAACAAAATGGGAGGAGTAAAATCTAGGGATTGCCAAAAGATAGCAAAACAGATTTGGAATTGGGCAGAAGAATCAGATAACTGGCTAGTGGCAGCTCATGTACCAGGAAAACTCAACGTCCAAGCGGATTTTGAATCTCGAAACTTCTCTGATAACGTAGAGTGGGAACTCAGTGCAGATGTATTCAAAATGATAACTAATAACTTTGGGGTCCCCACTTTTGATTTGTTCGCCTCTAGAATTAACCATAAAACTGCCAAGTATTGCAGCTGGGGACCAGACCCAGGAGCGCATTGTTTTGACGCTTTTTCGTTTAGCTGGAAATCTAACGAATTCTTTTACATCTTTCCTCCTTTCAGCCTAGTGGCGAGGGCCTGGCAGAAGATCATGATCGATGGGGCCAGAGCTGTACTGGTTGCCCCGGACTGGCCAGGCCAAAGTTGGTACGCCCTGCTAGGGTCTACAGCGAAGCGAGTGTTGAAAGTAAAGAAAAGGACAGGCAACCTAATACACCAAGAGACGGGGAAGATGGAGGACAACATTACAAAGATCCCCCTCATTGTCTGCCTCTTCTAAAGAGAAATCTCATGAAACAAGGATTGTCCATCGCAACGGCAGATTTACTGCAGTATGCTTGGAGAGAAGGCACGCGAAAGTCTTATAATGTATATCTTAAGAAATGGATGGAATACTGTATAACGAACGACTATGATATGTATGAGCCTACCTACAGGAACTATACTGACTTCCTTAGGATCATGGCTAAGAAGGGCATTGCCCACGGAACTGTAAATATTATTAGATCAGCGATATCGTCGGTAGCCCCGTCTGTAAAGGGAATGACGATAGGCCAAGATAGAAATGTTTGCCTACTAGTTAAGGCTGTGTACAACCAGAGACCTCCAAAACCGAAGTACGACTCCATGTGGGACGTCGCAATTGTTCTGAAATTGTTCAAGAAGTGGGGAGAAAACTCCCAGTTAGATTTTAAACATTTAACCTTGAAAACTACGGTACTACTTTTGCTAACGTCGGCTCAAAGAGGCCAAACAATTTGGAGATTCAGTGTAGAAGGAATTGAATTTAGAAAGGATGGTGTAAGGTTTCACATGAAACACCTCCTAAAGCACAATAAGGTGGGAGACCCCTTGGACATTATAAACATCCCTAGCTATCCGGAAGATAAGAGAGTATGTCCAGTACATTGTCTATCGGAATATCTAGACAGATCGGAAGGAGTTAGAGAGGGACAGGATCAGCTGTTCCTAAGCTACATTTGGCCTCACAAGGAGGTGTCGAGATGTACTATTTCAAATTGGACCAAACGAACCCTTGCCTTAGCAGGGGTTAACACGAATAAGTACAAGGCCCATAGTACGAGAGGGGCTGTCACGTCAAAAGCTTTGACTCTAGGGGTAAATATGAACATTTTACTCAAACAAGCCTCGTGGAGGAATGATAGAACGTTTGCTAGATATTACAACAAAAGAATAGAGGACACGTCTAAGACAGTGGCCCACACAATTCTAAGGGACAAGAAGACCAATAAGAAGGTACTTCGCCCGAAGAAGAAATAAGGTAAACAACCTAGACTAAATATTTCTTCTTACCATTTATTAATGTTTCTGTTTTTACTACGTAAAGGATGTCAAAGTCCTTTATAAAGAGAGTGTCTCTGACCTCTCTTTAGTGAGGAAACTCCGTATTCTGTTTATTTTTACAAAATAAATTAGAAACGAGGGTTTCTGAGACTCGGGCTCCTTAGTGAGCTACGAAATCTCGTAGAGTCTCGATCACTACGTGATGGACGAGACATAATTTTACAGTTAACCGATACTTACCTGTAAGTTGAGGATTAAACCTGTAATTATGTTGAGGACATCACGGTGTGATCTGACTATACGCCCACCCTGCCTACCCCTCTGCTTTTCTGCAGAGCTAGGTTTTTTGGGGGGCAACCCTAACTTACTAGGGTATCTGTTTAACTATTATGTCTTGCTCTTAGGAAATGTCTTTTCCTAGGTTGTGAGCAGAGTTTTCTCACTAAGAAACCCTCATTAAATTCTTTAAAACCTGGTGTGTCTCGCGCATGCGCGTACATCTCGTATAGTCAGATCACACCGTGATGTCCTCAACATAATTACAGGTTTAATCCTCAACTTACAGGTAAGTATCGGTTAACTGTAAAATAAATAATCAAGCCGGGGCAGGTTGTATGTGTTTCTACCGCCCCCCCCCCCTCCCCCCCCCCCCCGTCCCCCCGCCTAAACTAGAGGGGTACAGTACACCCTGGAGGCACCCTCCTCCAGTATGCTCTCTGACCGTGGATGGAGAAGGTCCATATCTCGGTAAACATCACCTGTTGGTATATATTGATGCGGGCGTCTTACCATTATTCACCTTCACAAGAGCAGGAGGAGGATATCGTGCCTTCCATGTATCTATTGCTGGTATACCTGAATACCTGCTGCAATTACTCAACTCTTTATCAAGGAATGTGCTCCACTGTGCTTTCATCATATGTGCAGCTCTAGTTTATTTATACATGGAAAATTTCAATGGATTACAAGTATAGAAAGTTGGACATGTGAATGGAATTTAAGTGTGAAATTACTGCCTGTGGATGCCCAGAGTTTTGCCATTGCCGTGATTACGGAAGAGCGATCTTTGTCATTGTCAATAGCACATTGGCAAAACGATTGATACGTTATTGAACAATACTCGCCTCGTGTCTTTAACCTGATCTTTGAGGGAGAATTAGAGAGAAAGACTGCAGGAGTGCAATAAGTTTACGGGGCTTATATAAGAACAAGCGATGCCGACTCGAGTAGGGATAAAGATGGGAACAGGTGAGACTATTAAGCTCTCCAGCTGTGCTGGTACTTAGAGTAATACTCTAAGGCTGGTTGCATTATTTTGCCAGATTTCCTTCGAGCGCCCTTGTACGTTTAAAGAATATATGTTTCTAAAGTTCTACGGAGACGTTAAAAGTGTTCATACGACTGGTGTATTAATTCCTCCTAGAGGCTAGACATTATATTCCCCCGTATTGATGGGCACCAACGAGACTATATTAACTCGAGTTAATATAGTCTCGTTGTGGGGCACTAATGATATGTCACTTAAGCTTTAGGAATGGGCAATTGGTAGACCATAGTTTGTGTTATGGATACAATACTGGTATTTCGAAAAAGAAGCATTTGATCAGTTCCTATATTCCTACAGTTTGGAACTATTCAATTCGCCTAGAGAGAAATGCTGCTGTTTAACAAAGTCGACCGTTCTCACGTATTTTTACCCAAACAACGCAGTCATCGCATGCATGGGAGGCCGTCCAGGTACACAACAGGTTTCATTCCTTCCCGGAAGAGGCAGATATAGGCTAGTAGTAGTACAAGGGAGGGCCATATATGGGAGCTCTATCCACCCAGCGAGCTTCATCCCCCCTACCATCACCCCCCCCCCCCAACCCCCAACCCCACCCAATAGATGGAAATTACTCCAGTTTACGTTTTTCCTTCTAGAAATGTATTAACATGAATGTAATTTTTAAAATTATAAATATTAGTAAAGGAGGTATTCAGAGGCTAGAAGAAGTATGGGTTTGAATCTTATGGCACGTTGCCCCTAGGGCAGATGGCAAGGCGTATTAAAACCAAACCAGCAAAATGTTAAAATATTATATCAATATGTAAATCACTAAACATTTTAAATACCAAGGCGAAACACCTTGCCCCTTAAAAACTGGCATTTTAGCGTCCCCCCGCCCGCCCCATAGTCCAAGGTTACCTGCCACAAGCTGGTGGGGGTGGGGGTGGGGGTGGGGGGCGCTAAAATGCGGGGTGGGGTGGGGGTGGGGGTGGGGGGGGGGACTTAATAAGACAATCTGCAGGAGTGAGTTGTTCTGACAGCTACAACTCAGACTCTATTAAGTGAGTGAGTGTCAAGCTGCTCGTGAGTAGCTCTGAGTAATGAGGACACGCAGAAGCCCCAGTATGTAGGTGCTCGATTACAGATCCACACCTTTCACCTATTCATTATGATGGGGGAAAGGCTACCCGCATGCCTGGAGATAGCGGTTCCTGGTGGTCTTTTGGTCCTAATATCAAAGATCGAAGATTAGCACATTCTTCCAGGGATTGGTCTGTATGGAGTATTTAGGGATGGGTTTTTTCTAGAGTAGGAATGAGTGGTGTGTAACTGTTGGGGAAAGAACGCACGACTCCAATCCAGAGTTCCCATCCAACCACAAGCATCTTGTTTGAGCTTAGAGAAAGAGGAATATTACTTCTAAGGTTTGAGTTAGCACTTTCTGTCTTTCCTTTAGTTTCGGATGGACTCATGCAGTATGTACCACTAATATCAGCGCATATTCTTTTTATTCAACATCTTATGTGCCACCCTTAAAGTACATATAGATTCTCCTTTCTTATATTCTTGGACCATCTTGGATGGTGACCATGCAGTGTTGGGAGGGATTGATCGGTAACTCAGGTAAACACTGCCTACGAGCCGGAAATCTGTCTCAAAAATTAAAAGATCATTGTGACAATGAGCAGGATTCATGGAAATGCAGTTAGTTACCCAGTACTGGATGAGTTGACAGGAGGAGGAGCAGGAGGTGGCTGATGGGGCATGTGGAGGTACATGGAGGAGGTGTTGATGCAGGTGTGTGAACATGTAGATGTGGAAGCTGGCCCTGACAAGTGGCAGAGTGGTAGCCAGGTAGATATGTATGGAGATAACGTCTTGTAGTTGCTACCGTATTTATTGTAAATGTAGAACCACTCTCCTGAGCATTGATACAGGTCTCCCGGTAGAAATGTTTGTCTTGATGAATTTAAGATATGAAAAAGATATAACCTAATACTAGCTCAGAGGTAAGAGTACTGGGCCTAGTCCACTAAGCCGATTCTCATGCGATTCTCAAAGAATCTAGTGCAAATGAGTCCTTTGCGGCGCAAAATCGCACGAGCTTGGTGGACTAGGCCCTCAAAGCTCAGAGATACACCAATCGGGCCTGTAGCTGCCGGAGAAGGGTGGATACATACATAAGTTTAGGTGGGAATATTTATCTGTTAATCTGTTTATCTGTTTATATATGTTGAGTTTGGTAGGGATACATCTAAACTCAGGTCTCAGCACCTTGCACATTGCACTCCCCCCCCCCCCCCCACACACACACACACAGACACAGGCGTAATCAAATTTAATCAAGCATCCTCTTTCCCCTTTGAATATTTGTTTGGAACTGGACGAGGAGGCGTCAGTGGCATAATTAATTATGCATGCATAACAACCAATGCTCGTAGCTCCACCCCCATCTCGACAGGGTGAAACCTATTAGTCAGGAACTGCAGAGATTTCCAAATAATGCCCTATTTCCAATTTCCCTGGCCTCAAGACCTACCTTATTCTCCCTATTAGACTGTATGAATGAGATTTCACCGAGGTTTTTAAGGTCTTACTAGTACAATAACTGCACACAAGACCACACACGGTACTGCATATCTCTCTATGTATTCTTCAAGCTCAATCACTCTTATACATTGCAACACACTCGGCCATACTCGTGTAAGTTCTGGGGAACTCGGAGTAATGGTTTCTCACTCTCTCTCAGTAGCGCCACCAGTAGCACCACCATAGAGCATATAATTAATGTGCAATACGGTAATACCATTGCCTACATCGGCGATGGTTTGCACATGGATTTAACACTAAAACGAAACAATTTTAATGCGACTGGCCATGGGAGGAGAGAGAGACAGCTTGGAGGATGGTGGGCGGGATGGTGGGCAATGTGAACATACAACAACAATCCACATTTATGAAACTAAATAGCCCAAGACTTCCCCTCATTCCCATCAAATTATGACTATACTCTGGTGCCACATACCCCTGGACCGCACTCCTTGTGCGCATTAGAGCATCCACAGGTCATTAAAATGTGAGAATCGTTGAATTCACATTAAATTCTATGATCATTTACTTTTGAGTAGTAAGTAGTAATAATACCGGTCCTATACCCAGGTCTAAGAGCATTTTTATTATTTATCTTTGTGGATATAAGAATAATGGGTAAATGATTATGGAGAATACGGTAGGAGCAACATATGAGGTTATTACAAGTGTGGGTAATGTAGAGGGAGTCAGGAGGAATGTCGGTGTAAGTAGAGCCCACCTGGCAGAGGTACATAATGGTCGGTAATGGGCTTATGTTATTAGTGGCATATGGGTGGTAGGGGAGGTACAAGCCATGGGTCTGACTCCTCACCGCCTCCCACATGGTCTTACTTATTGGAATTAAAACCGACACGAGCTGGGGTTTGGAGTTATTTATTAAACTCAACTATCTAACAATACAATGCAGTGTTTGAGAAACATGAACAATTGATTACATAACAATGCGAATTATGCAATAAGACAAATCAACATGTAAACAAAGCAATGATGGATAATCAATGGTGAGAATTGCTCAAATGAGTGAGACAATTATTATGCAATGTTAAAGTTCCAAAATATATTTTATGTGAGACTTGTTGAGAGTTCTTAATGTCCGAAAGTCTCTTAAGCATAGCCTGCCCATACCCCTCTAGATTACTCCGCTTGTATTGGCGGAGGGGTGGGAGGTGGAGCGCGATGTTCTCTGCTCGGGAGCTAGAGTAGCAGTGACCCGAGGAGGTGTGTGGTGGACCCAGGTCAGCGGGGGTCACGTGGTGTCATGTCGGTGTTAACCGCAGCTAATCCCTCCGTGGTTAGCTGGTAGTTAAAACCGACACGAGCTGGGGTTTGGAGTTATTTATTAAACTCAACTATCTAACAATACAATGCAGTGTTTGAGAAACATGAACAATTGATTACATAACAATGCGAATTATGCAATAAGACAAATCAACATGTAAACAAAGCAATGATGGATAATCAATGGTGAGAATTGCTCAAATGAGTGAGACAATTATTATGCAATGTTAAAGTTCCAAAATATATTTTATGTGAGACTTGTTGAGAGTTCTTAATGTCCGAAAGTCTCTTAAGCATAGCCTGCCCATACCCAAAAACCCAAGTAGTAGTAGGGAAAAAAGCTATGGGAGGCTATCAACCATTTTCTTGGCAATCAGCTGACGATCCTCATCCGATGGGGCTAGATAAGTTTGGTAACAGTCTGAAGACCAACCCCCCATTAATTTTAAAGAGTCACTGTCCACTCCACACTTATGTAAATACGTAGCTCCTCCACGTCTGAAAGAATGGCCTCCGATTGAGGCAATGTCTTCCAGGGCATCAGCAAGAGCTTGGCGAATAGTCCCTAGGAAAGTCTCCGGGGTGAGAGGTGTGACTTTCCCCAACTTTAAGTAGGTGAAAGCTGGCTCCGCTGAAGACGGGTTAGATGTCCCCACAGCGGCCAGGAGAGCTCTGGTGGGACATAGCGGATGTCCCTTCTTCCTGGGTAGATGTACCACATGTGGTCGGGCCTTGTATTGGTTTGTTTTCGACCACCTTATCACCAGTTTGGCACCGTCCACTTTTATTGTAATGTCTTGCTTTCTCAGATGACGTTCCTTGTCGAAGGTGCCCACTGAGGGAGGCATCACATTTGATCTCCGTAGTAGACCAAAAAACATACACAGACCAGCTGACCACACCACTTTGTGTAATTCACACGATAAATCCAATTTTGATCTCAGTTTTGTTAAAATTTCCACCGTTATAGGTGCCTTTTGTTTGCAGGCATCACCTTTTGCCCTATGGATACCCCTGAGGGTTTGAATTAGCTGGTAATTCTGCAGCAAGGGGTTCGGGAACCCCGCTTCCTTATGCAACACACCCACTATATTTATATATAATTTTATGGATGAGTGCGCCAATTTCCTGGCTAACCAGGCCACAAACATACACAACATTTTATCCGATGCTGGAACTGGGGGTTTTTTGAGCAACTCACAGAACTTCAGGTATGTCCTAAGGTGGGTTGAATATGCTCGCTTGGTGTTTTTTGCCCAAGCACCTGCCTTAAACGACGCCACTTCCGAGAGCAGTTGGCGCTCCATGGTGGAGGAAGGTTTGCGCCAAGTGACCCGCAAAGGCCTTATGATACCCTGGGGTATGTAACCTGGAACAAGTGTCTGCCAACCTATTTCTTACGCCCGGATAATAAATGGCCCTCAGATGAAAATTATATCGGGCAGACAGGGTGAACACTCTCTTTAACGAGTCCATGACCTGGGGGTCATCCGTTCTCCTCCTGTTGATGATTGAGACTGCCGTTGTGTTATCTGAATACACTGTGATCTTCTTATCCGCCCACATCGGTCCAAAGATGTGAGCTGCCGGTTCCAAGATTAAGACCTCCTTCATGTTGATGTGTTTATCTCTCATTCCCGGCCAGTGCTGCCATGGTACGTACACCCAATGACCTTCATAGACAGCTCCTCCAGCTGCCTGACAAGCGTCCAATACCACTGGGGATTGTGGTCTGGTATCCGCAATGGGGAGAGAGCCATTAAAACGGCTCATAGAATCGACCCACCAGCCCAGATCCTCCTTTAATTCCCTTGTGACCCTGCACCTATGCCAGGAGCTCGCTAGACTCCTAATTTGCTTATAGATAGTGCTCACGAAGTATTTGCCTGCATGGATTACCCTACATGCCCAGTTCAACTTCCCCGCTATCTTCTGTAGCCCTTTCTTGGTGATTGATGTCTTAGATACGCTTTCCATTAGCAGCGACCTTGTCTGTTGTAATTTATCTTGTGGAAGTGCTAAAGTCATGGCTACCGTGTTGATTACCACACCGAGGAATGTGACGGTTTGGTCCGGTCCCACCATCTTGTCGTAGTTTATGGCGAATCCCAACTTACGGCATAACTTCCACAGGGCATTGAGCTTGTTTAGACATTGTTCTTTTGTTGGGGAAGACACCAAAAAATCATCACAGTATGCACTAATGCCTTCGTACCCCTTCCTAACCATGATAGCTACCACCGCCTGTGATAACATGTTAAAGATGGAGGGCGCTAGTCGTGCACCAAACATCAGGCGAGAGTCATACATAAAAGTTGGGTGTGTGTCTCCCTCGAAGGTCCACGCCACACCTGTCAATTCATGATCTTCTGGATGAATTTTTACGGACCTGTATGCACTGGCTAGGTCCAATTTTGCCAGCCACATACCTGGAGCTAGCTTCTCTGCTGCTCCCTGCAGAGATTGATACGAGAATGGTCTTTTTTCCGCATAATCATTTACCCCACAACCAATCGGCCTGCTACAATCGTGTATAATCCTTACTTTGCTACTGTTTGGTTTGGGGATAGCCCCCAAGGCAGAGGTAATCTGCTTAGGGCGCTCGCACTTGATGTATCTCCCATTGTCAATCTCTTCCCTTATCTGTTTTTCCACGGTGTTACACACTTTCTCCTCCGTGCAGGACTTGTAATTTGAGAGGAATATCTTGTCAGAGGGCATGGTTTTATTGGTGATCCTAAAACCATGTCTCACCCCCTCCAACAAGAATTGCCGGTTTTGGTAATCCTGCGGCAGCTCTTCCTCCCAAGCCTGCAGACGTAACGCCCCGTCTAAGACTGGGGCTGGGTGGAGTTTTTTGGCTCCTGTTTGGTCTTTTGATGCGTAAAGATACACTTATCGCCGTAGCTGCAGCTACCGTACTTGGCGAAATTCCTGCAGGTGGAATCCTTTTTGTCCAGGGGCTTGTTTCCCGGCTTGCCACCTCTTGCCTTCTCTGTGAACTTTTCTCTCTTTGTTCTGGGGATCAGTGTAGAGATCTCCAGACCCCTGTTCCCCGTCCCCCATGGGAATCCGAAGTGGGCTTGTAGATCCCTGTATCTGCTATCAAAGTTGATCACCGACGGCCATTCATAATTTTCGATAAACTCGAACACCATCAAAGAGTAAGCGTGATAATACTCTATATCCTTCCTCTCTAACTCTCCTGCATCTAACAGATGTTGCATGAGGCGGAGATTCGCCGCTCCCCACTCAGCCACCGTTATGTAACCTGGCTGTTCATCATCCTGTTTGAGTGTTAGTTTACCGTCTGTTCCTTGTATAAAGGTCATCCTGTCCTTGCTCTTGGCGGCAATCCTCTTTGACACATGCTCTGGGAGAAAAGATGCGATTTTCTGCGCCTTCTTCTTAGTTGGTTTTATCACGAGGTTCAGGCGTGGATCTGGCCCGAAGTCAGCTAGGTGGGCTGACCTCTTCGTTGCCTTGGTCCGGGGGTTCTTTTCCTCTTCCTCCTCCTGCTCCTGGAGGTCGTCGAGGATCCTCTCCAGATCATCTTGATCCATTTCTTCTCCCTGGTTCTGCCCTGAAGGTATCTGACCCTCCTTGTCAAGGTCACTCTTAGGGTTTGCTTTCTTCTTTGCAAGTCTAGCGTCTACCTGCTGGCCACCGTCCTCGTTCTTCAAGGCTAACAGCCCTTTCCTAAAGGCTATGCCTTGACCCATAGTGAGTCCAAGCTTACTCACTGCCGTTGAAGTTAGCACTGTTAAAACTTCCAACACATTGCACCCTTCTTTGACCAGAATGCCAGTTGACGCTCGAGTTAGACCGTAATGGTCCGCCCACAAGTTGAAATCGAATTCATCAGCGTCAGAACCCATTGTTACCAGAAGCTTAGGTAAAGCACAAGCGCGATGTTCTCTGCTCGGGAGCTAGAGTAGCAGTGACCCGAGGAGGTGTGTGGTGGACCCAGGTCAGCGGGGGTCACGTGGTGTCATGTCGGTGTTAACCGCAGCTAATCCCTCCGTGGTTAGCTGGTAGCAACAGCAAGAACTGAGATGCTAATGTGTTTAGACAAATGTAAGTATGTTCCAATTATAGTATAGGATTATTTGGGGGAATATAGATTTGTTATAGGGAGAATATACTGTTATATCAGGTTTAGGATAGTTTTAACAATACAGTATATAATTTAACCCTTGTCATATGTTATCTTGCCTAGAAACTATTGCTCTACATGTGTATTGTATTCATCAATAGATAAGATGAAATTCTATGCTATACATATACATGTAGAACTAGAAGAAACACATTGTCACGGAGCATAAATGTATGGTGGAAATATATGATTATGTTGAAATCCTTATTATTCCTTGACAATTCTTCTTACCGAGTAATTAAATGTGTTTTCTTTCTAAACTAACAATTTGAATGCTATTCATTGGTCTCTATTTTTTAAATGTTTTGTCATTTTGTGATAGTTTTTTTTAAACATATTTTATTTCGACAAACAATTCCACACAAATGGTACATTTCAAGTTTTCGAAAACAATATGTGAAGAGACAGAATAGTAATAAATGGAGTAATGACATACAGTTGATATAGTTGATTCTAAATGTATGTTGAATTCATGTATGAATGAATATATTATACATGTAGTGGGCTTGCTTTATATACGGTCAAGTATACGATCTAAATAAATATGTTTAGTGTTTAATAACTCATATATGTATACTCATACTCAATATAACATTTATTTCGGTCTTAACTATGTGCCTATCACATTCTTGATTAATTTATTCATATCACTTTCTTTTCTGTTGGTTAGAAAATGATTGTCACTATTTCAATACCATTAATCATGGAGATGCATGTATCTTGGTGAACAATGACAAACACACAGTATAAACTAAACTGTGTATGAAGTAAACATTATGTACTTAAATAGAGTTCAATGTCTCCCTTCTGTCGCCTGTACCCCCTGGTGTGTAAGCATCACCATCAGGTCTCCATGCCTGTGTCCACCAACAATAGGTTCAGTTTGTGTTCAACACCTCAGAGCCGACGTGTCCCTCGGGGAACAATTTATATTGATTAAGTCATCCTTGAGGCATTTCTCCTGCAACCGCATCCCTACAGGTCTCGATGGGCATTGTAAGGGGAAAAGGAGCGATGTAGATTTAAATGAGAATTGGGAATAAACAGGGAATATTTAAGAAAATGAATTCAGAAAGGATTAAGAGATGTAGATAAAAGATAATCTTTTGAAATGGGAAAACGAAGTAAAAGGGTTTTGTTTTGCTGGACATATTATATATTATAATTGAAATCATTTGGCAATTATTCTGCATTTAATGTTTTGAAATATATTTCAAACACCATAATTGGTACATTTAGTTGAGAGTCATTCAAAGGAATGATCTCACTAAGCCTTTGTCGAGGCACACTTTTCTGGAAACCAACCATTGTACTAAGCGTATATTGTGTTTCCAAAAAATGACACACTGTGGTTTTAGAATTAAAGACAAATATCCAAGGTTAAGTATGTGGTCAACCAAGGTCATCGTATAGCGGTCATTTGGCTTGACCGCGAGCATGAATATTTAAGCAGTGATGACCGCTTTAACCAATCATAATAAATGATTGGTTTAACAGATCGCATACTCTGGCTTGACAACAGCTGTCCAGGTTTACAGTCAAACATGGGTTAATATTCGTGAAGTATTTGGCTGGAATAAACTTGCCTTTCAAAGTTACATCCATGCATTACACTGTACATGAGTAGTGTACTACTCATCAATGTAATTAGTGCACTTGGGTTGATGCCGGTATATATAATGATTAACCTTCGTTGGCTTTGTCCGCCATATATAATTTAGTATACTGCAGTGCATGGATATACCTTAGTTAGAGTAACTACCAATGTGGATTGCCTTTGAAAGAACTGGCCGGTCAATTAATGGGTAAATATAAATTCATTTATATATTTTCTTTTCGTAGCAAATCTTGTTTATTTCCGAAAGCTGGACTATATTTAATTATAATATGCCAAGACAAACCAAACAGAAAATATGCGAAGCTATACTCTAGATTGGCGAAATCGATAGGGTATCTGTAAGATGAGATCATGGAAAGGCGTTACTATAATACATAGCTCAATGTGTGCGAATATATATGGGTCAGATCTTCAGAAAATGTACAATTTGTCTTCACAAATCTGCTCCAATAACCCAAATTTAAGACGAAAATCAGGTTCAAAATACAGTTCAGCATAACCAGACAGACTTATTGAACGAATACAATACAGAATATATTCAGATATACCTAGTATTTATCAATTTTCACTCTAATTTAGTAGAATTTGATAGATGTGTAGAACTGTAGATTGTGCATTTTCTTAAAATCTGACCCATATATAGGTGGTCAGAGGGGACAGCATAATACTGAATAGGTTTAACTTTAGCGAATAGGTGGTCAGAGGGGACAGCATAATACTGAATAGGTTTAACTATAGATATTGGGAAAAACTACACCTAGCCCCTCTGTTCATATTCCCAGCATGCTTCAGCATAAAAATGGGTGCGGACAGCTGCGGTTTCCATGGCAACTTTCTGCCAACAATCGAAGCAAATTATGACCACCTCCCTCAACACCTTTGTATTGCCATGGCAACGCCATGACTGGGCATACCTAGCGGTTACGTAATGAGCCTTGATGTGTCTCTATTGGCCTAATTAGACAAAGGGACCACCTGTAGATGGATATCATAACAGTTAGAGGAGTGAGAGGGAGAAGGAAGCTTCAGTCATGTTAGTGGGGAAAATACATGTCAACATTGGACTGGATTGGATGGTTCGAGTGGAAGTTGAGAGGAATACTGACCATTCGAGGGATTGGATTAACCTATTCTGCAGGATAGTTACCTAGAGACACACTCGTTACAGTTTATGGCTTCATGAGGAAGGTAATACACACATATATAGTATCTATAAGTATTGGTCAAGCCCTATATGGCTTTGGTGATGATGAGAATGGAGGATTATTGTGGATACATGGCTTGGATACGCAGGACCGCTGAAGGAGATCAATCACCAAGTGATTGGATGAAATAGTGTCTTGTGTATATCAAACTTATTTAGGGTATTATCCACACATATTGTACTCCATCTTCCATAATGACCTTAATGATGATAACGTAATGATTTGTATTTCTCCATATACGGTTCATACATTGTATATATACATGTATTGCCTTGCCTTGTCTACCCTGCCCTGTGCTTAGTGAACAATCGTCGGGGGTGTGGCGGGGGAGGGTATTAATTGAGGCTTCATTAACAGGTAGATTTAGATGCTCTTTTGTGGTACCAAGCGCAGGTTCGTATATAGTATGGGCCCCGCGAATTAATTCATGCTACCGTTACTAGCGTTCCCTCACAGATAATTAAAAGGGCTGCAGGTGAAAAATGTATATGGGTCAGATTTTCAGTAAATGTACAATTGGCAGCTGTACACATTTAGTAAATTCTGCTAAATTAGGCTGCAATTTGGTCAATATAGGTAAATTCGAGTACTATATTCGGCATTGCATTGATTCTAGCAATCTGTTTGGTTAGGTTGAACTGTATTTCGAACTCTATTTTCGTCTGAAATTTAGGTTATTTGAAGATGAATTGTACATTTTCTGACGACTTCACCCATATATACCGAGATATACCCAATATAATATTCTAATAAATGTTCATCAAATGGAATCCGATTAATCTATTGCTCATGAACCTACCATTGGTTTATGTTTTTCCTGATGTTTTTATGTGTGTGGATATATGCAGTCACGTGCCATTTCCCATTGCCAATTGTAAGCCATTCAATAGAAGTGATTGATTTGTCACACGTCCTAGGACTGCACCTGTATATTTCAGGTGATACTTTTAAATAATTTGGATGACAGTTCTAATAGAAGTGCCAGGCCATTGGCTTCTATCTGTCATGACCATCACCATACGATTGGACCATCAATGCTTGCATGTGGGTCAGATTTTAAAAAAATGTACAATTGGCAAATCAACATATCTTGTAAATTCTGCTAAATTGGACTGAAAAATCATCAACACTAAGTATATGGGTATATTTGGTATTGCCTTGATTCAAACTTAACAGTTACAGTCTGTTTGGTTATGTTGAACGGTATTTTGAACCTGATTTTGGTCTTAAATTTGTGTTATTTGAGAACATTGGTGAAGGTAAATTGTACATTTTCTGAAATTCTGACCCATGTATCGATGGTGTTTTCCTTATTCTCACGATGCGAGCAATCATTCCAGGATGCCTTAATTCAACACAACATTGGTTTGACAGAAATTAGCTCAGTTACTTGGTAAAAAATGTCTTCATGGTGAAACAGATATACTTCATAGAAAGCGTGGACATAAATAAGCGTCTACAAGGAAGAAAATCCAAAATACATTTGCATATTTTTCGAGGGTCACGTGTCCCCTTGGCATTGGGCTTTTAGGATCACAGAAAAACATGGTAACGTCGGTACGAACTAATTCATGACAATTCCATGTACATCTATATACATTACCGCATGGCTTTAAATGCTGAGTAACGGTACTTGTCTGTGGTGATGGGTTCTATCCATGATTATTATAATAAGTGCTGAGTGTTAAAGGATTAGCAGGAGTAGGTTTGTACACAGATCCCGCTCTATCCCTGGCAGGAGTGCCATTTATCTCGATCCACTTCAGGTGTCCTGATTACAGTGGATTATCTCTGATTATTAATTAAAGAGAGATAGGCAATACAAACATGCCAGTCCCTTGCTCTCCAACTACGCCACTGGCTTTATAATCACTTGTATTAGTCTCCCCGCAATCACATCTCCAGTCTAGTTCCAGCTAATATGACGACTCGGACTCGCAGATGAGTTAACATAATTTTTAATCTGATAGAAAATAACAACAAAATGCTGGAAAATGGTATCAAAAATCTTGAGAAATTTACAGGTATATTATAATATGAAAAAATAGGATATAGTTGTTTACTCAAGGCCTTTTGATTATGATTCCCCATCATAAATGGAACATTTTGGGGCAAGAATTGTCTTTCTACTCCTATTATTTATTGGATTATGAGCTGAAAAGTGAAATTGGTACTTTTTGGTGTGGTCATGGCGGCCATCTTGAATTTCTCAAAACCCTCAAGGGTTACAGCTTGGCACTCTTCGGATTTGGATTCTCCAGGGTCCAAAGGTATAAAATCAGTAAAAAACCATTGTGGGACCTCCAGAGCCGGGTTCACCCAAAAATCCCCATTTGGCTGCTGGACTAGTTGTTTGTATCATATTTTACCAAGCCATAGCTCGTCTTCCGCTAACGCATGGTATAATAGTACTATACCATCTATTGCTGAGAGGAAACACACGAACGGGTGCTGTGCCCTACTGCTATTCGAATATCTTAGCAATGGATCATTAACGGGGATATACATGTATAGTGAACCCGCAACTCTCCCATCCCACAGGCCCAAAGCCATGCACCTGTAGATCACTTCGACAGCGCAGTAGTCCTCTGTTGTTCATATATGGGGAAAGATCTCCAGAACACTTCATCCCTATGTTGGATTATGTTTGAAATAAGAATACAAGAACATAATAGCACTGATGATTTGTACGCTCTATAGTATAGCACTGAATAGAGCGGATTCCAATAGTACCATGTTGATGTGGTAATTAACACATATATATTGTATATCATGTGTTCTGAAGCCACGTGTCACGAATCAATATGAGGAATGTCATGTTTAGTATTAATAACAGAGACATGTATTAGACTAATTAAAAAATAAAACTATATTTTATTAGATTATTTAGGTGACCCGAGACCCTACCTGGCTCGGTACATAGCCGGAGCAACTGATGTTTTCGGTTAAAAAGAAGGGATAGGGAAGGTTTCCTTCTGTACAAAAAGTGCTTCGTAACCTTTAGGCTTTACGGCACTATCATATAAATAATTATATACATTGATATATTAATACCACTACTAATACCTCTTTTTATTTTTGAATAAATAAATCTAATTCATATATTCAGTTATGTAATATAGATATACTAAATTAATACTTAATGACTGATGCTGTGGACCGTCCATTGAATTTCTCAATGAAGATCATCCCCTCCCCTCTCATCCTTTCATAAATAACATTTAAAAAAAAAATCCCATGCCTACATATGAGTCATATGGTAAGATATATGACTCTGGTAGTTAATAAGGATATCTCATTGCTGGCGAGAGACACCCTATACACTCTGCGTGTTCATGATAAAATACTCCACTTTTGTTGTGAACCTCTCCTTTCATTGCCTCTGGAAAAGGTGCCTGTCTCATAATGTAGGAAATGACAGATGTAAAGCTCGCCCTTATACATGGTACAGCCCCTTGGAGCAGGAAATTGCCGCGTTCCCAGGGTCAGACCCCGACCAGCCCCAGACAATAGATATTTTATACATATTCATATATACCATACATACACTGAATTCATCTTAATATCTCTTGGTCCATGGAAACTCCTAGAAATGTTAATTTATCCGATATAGGGCATTTGTAGAAAATATGAATTCGACAAGGCAGAAGGAAATAAAATGATGTTTAAATTCAAGTTGCATGATATTCCATAAAGCAAGTCACAACTCCAACATGCCCACTTATATCCTAAAATGATAATCTCAAATCCTACATCAAGCATCACAACAACTGGCTTTATTAAAGGACATCCACTTCTAAGAATTAATAGCGCAGTAAGAAGGCCTGAAGTATAGCTAATGTCAGTAGTGTGTTGGCGCAGGATGGGTGACTTATAAAGTAGCCTTGTTAAGGAATGCATGATGCATGCGACACTATCATTGTTCCTCTCTCTAAGCATGAAATCAGACTTCCATGCTTACAGGTCCACTCCGTTTATAGTCCTGCCACATCAACCTTGACCTGTTTGGATTGAGTCTAGCCTGGACTGCCCTGTATTTCTGCTATGATTATGTGCAACGTTTTAATATTGCGATTAACAATGAATTCAACGCGAGTCAAGGGAAACAAATGACTGTACATCCCTACAATCTATATCTCACCATCAATACTCTCATGCCGTGAGGATTTACCAAGTTGAGTCACATATAAACGAAATTTAAAGATTACATTGTGACTTAGACCAGTCACCTGCCTTTACGTTGCAACGGTATATATTTTTAAATACTTTGTTAACATTCCTCAGCTCGCGTGTCATGAATAACTGCATGTATACAGCAATATTGTAAATTTATATGGAAATGACTCACTACGGCCAGAGACTATACATGGTCTCTGCTATTGCTCGTGTGTGACCAGCGGATAACGATGCTCAGGTTAGGGTGTACAGACTGTTGTTGCTGCATGGTTGCCCTGGGTAAGGAGGCAGTAATTTACTGTTGTGCCTGAGGACAATTGGTCAAGTCATCCTACTTCTCCATGCTCACACCCTCCACTACCTTATATACATACGGATTCAAGCTTTGTTTATAGTACCTTTGTTTACAATGGAAACAATGGATGGATTTCATTTACTTGAAATACAAATCGATTGATTGAAAGGGACTGCATTTATATGTTGGAGTGAGACATAGCTCAAGAAGTTGTGGACCCAGGATACGAAATAACTTTCCCTCCTACATATCTGCGGCGAACGCAGGAGTTATTTTCAAGGTTATTTCATGGGAAAAATACTTGTTGATCAAATCATCAAATGTCACGCATCTTTAATTTTGTATACCGTTTTGTTGGAGGAAGGGAGAGACTATTTTCAATGTATTGATGTACATGTTCTGGTTTCGGGTATGAAGTCACATGCCCATGTAACTTTTTATTACGGTGTATTGTTGTCCTGAGTATGAATTAAGTTACATGAGAAATTTGACTTCGTGCCCCATGACGATATGCATGAAACTTATCCTTCTATACATGTTATAGAACATCCTATCTTCCATTCGGATCGTTAGTATCAGTCTTCGGTATCCCCATATTGACAGGACGCCTTTGTTTCAAGTGAAATTGCTCGTTTCATGATTACTTTTACACTGTATTTCCATGCTTGCTCACTTGTGACGAGTTCAAGCGCTGGAGAAACTAGAAACATGGTCAGACAATGTATGACTGTGTGTGGGTGGGTGTGGGGGTGTTTGGTTGCTGTTGCTTTTCGCTCTGTTTTGACAATGTATAATTGTATTTGGGTTGAATAAAGACAACGTGATCCAGAGTGAAAGCACTCCAGCTTGTCTGGAGATCCATGGATCCTGCCAATGTTGATAACTATTGAAGCTACCGTATATCTCACAGTTGTATTGACTTGCTATGTTGCAGGCTTGACGAAGGGGTCGGTACCACCAGGACAGCGGCGCATCAAGTCGCAAATATACGACAACGTCATCGTCTCGGGAGCTGCTCGCAAACAAAAGCGCATCTCAGCGCCGGGACTCTTTGTCAACTTCGACCCGGTGGAGGAATGGGAGGAGCAGCAGGAGGAGGCAACAGGAGGAGGAGGTAGTGAACAGGTCAACGGTCAACAACGCAGGAGTAGCAACTCTCAGACAACAAATACACCTGGAGGAGGGGGTCTAGCCAGGGACAAGAACGGTCGGGGGACCGTGGAGGGGTTGCAGAGGGGAGCAGTCCGAGCAGGGAGCAGGATGGAAGCGGCGCCCAAACCTCCTATACGCACCAAAAAACTCCATGTAAAGGAGGCGTCAAAGGAGGAATGTAGTACAAGTCCCCTGGATGAAAATGAGGAGTGGGCAAAGGTAGGCTTTTTGTCTTCATATGACCTCCCGTTGATGGACCTTCAGAAGGCCGAGAAGCTTCTTCCATTCTCTCAATCTAAGACCCTGCCCACACATAGCCGACTTGCCTCCCGATTGCCTCCCGATTTGGGTCTCCTGATGAATCCTACGATCAAATTTCAAATCCTGGTTTATGTTTTTGAAATAACATAAACCAGGATTTAAAATGGAATCCTAGGATTCATCGGAAGACCTAAATCGGGGGGCAATCGGAAGGCAAATCGGCTGTGTGTGGGCAGGGTTTAAGTTGGAACCAACTTATTTATTAACTATCTGCGTACGATATATTTTATCCTGACGTTAGCCTTTTCTTATCTATTTTGGATAATTTAGCTATTATTCATGATATCTTAAGTCTAAAGAAGTGAAAATTGAACTGAAGGCTAAACTATTTATATATGAGAAGTAGTAGTAAATATAAATGGTGAAAATTTGTTTTCTCGTTACAAATTTACATGTATGTGTAAAATGAATATGAATTTGTTTCGTGCATTTTGTTTTCATTGAACACATTGGGAGAATACCAGCAAAGTTATCGATTGTACAGTTTTGCCATTGTAAAACACTGATTTGATATAATTATTAATATAACTGTCATACAACCTATTGAAACCACACAAGGTTCAAGGTATATTTTCCTTCCTTGTGTCATTGTCACCTATTTTACCATGTTTAGTTGTAGTATATAAATGCACGTTGTAAACTAATCCTTTCTAAAACCACATGCAGCTTACAAGTGGACATCGCCCCGTCTTTCATTGATTAACTAATGTCAAATGCTTCTTTCCACTAGAGTTTTATAAATGTGGTTATATTTTGCTGTGGCAATTTTTCATTTTACAAATTTGCTATATTGTCATGTGATGAAGGTCTTTATTTCTTCCTTATGTATAATATTTTTATCCATATAATAAAAATTAAATTCGTAAGTGAAGTGCTTAATGCTCAGTAGAAGTGTTTTCTCCAATTATAGAAGGCCCGTTAAAATGTGACATACAGGACAAATTTACAAATATATTTTCTCGTCCATGAAATGTTGGCTTGATATTTGATTCCATATTCTAAAATTTGCATTGGAATTACAACTATTTATACTATAATTATCTATCAGACCAATAACACCAACACAACAGTAAGAAATAAGAACCTTGAGTAACAATAATAATAAAATTGCCCAGATATAGGATAAGTACAACTTTTGATGATGTGACGATTTGAAACACTGCCATTAACTTACTTATAAGGGTCAGATTTGCAGAAAATGTACAATTCGCCTTCACCAATCCTCTCAAATAACCCGAATTTCAGACAAAAATAATGTTCAAAATAAAGTTCAACCTAAGTAACCAAACAGTTTGCTAGAATCAACGCAATGCCGAATATTTTCGCATTTACCTAGTATTGTCCAAATTGGAGCCTAATTTAGCAGAATTTACTAAATGTGTACAGCTGCCAAATGTACATTTTCTGAAAATCTCACCCATAAGGAGATGCTGTAGGTGTTGTGACGTTTTGCTGTTGTTGTTGTTGTACAATTCTCTCCATGTGTGGCCACACAGATTGCCGATATCCTGCGTAGCTGTGGGGGTCGCATGAGTACCCATGAGTACAGTGACTACTCTTACTTTGAGAAACGACTCCAGGCCATCTTCAATGCTGAGAAAGGTATCATTCACGCCCTACCATACCTGACCACCCGGCTAATATTCATACTCACATATACTACTTCTAATCCAAGCTTCGCCTCACCCTGGGAAGTGCAGGCTGTAACACAAACTGCTCTGATCCAATTTCAGTATTTGTTATATATCTTTCTTTTTTTTAATTGTATTAAATGCCAATAATTACATAATATTTATCAGAACATATCTCATACCTGAGGTGTACTAATAGTGGGGTGGAAATAAGTATTCAATATTGCATGTACCACACTTAATAAAGAGAATTACCCGCTTGCAGGTTTATCGAGAACAAATATCGGGGGAGGGAATTGCTAAATGTCTTTAGAGTCGACACATAAAGGGTACATATATCTATATATGAATACCAGGTTAATTTTCATTTATGAAATTAATTGTACAGTGATTCTATGATATAACCTTTTTATATGAAGTGAAACAAGTAGGCAGATTTTGAAACTGCCCAAATAAAATATTATTCCAAATTCGCATTATACCTGATATTGGATCATGGTTTGACTTATTGTTAGATTAGGATTGTTACCTAACTCCCATTACATACAGTCTTAACATTGACACCTCTCTCCCATTACAAACAGTCATAACAATTTACATTTAGATTTATATCCTTGGGTGAAAGGATATATGCGTATACACAGACTTAGTGACCATTAAGACCTTCTTTCAAATTTGCAAAGAATGGTTAGGAAAGAGTCATCAATGGTTTCTCTGCTTATGTACTGGACGCATCATATCGTAAAATAGAATCCCAAAATTAAGGACCCCATACCTGTGTATATATGTTGGCTGTAGATCTAAATCATTTATTTCCCCTCATCTATGGAAAACTCAGGAGAATAAATGCTCAGCAGACTTAAGGATTCTTGATAAAAGGTTTCTCGTCTTGGCGGGCGATAATTTAAGGAAATAGATGAGTTATTATGTTAATGTTGAAGATGGTGAATGAATCATTAAGTCTGTTGTTGAGGGTAAGCCAGGAATTAGACTAATCAATGAGGTCTTGTATTGGGAGAAGAATATGCGATCTCTTAACACTGAATTATGCTGCTGCAGTAATTGCAAGTTTATTCAACTTATACAGATTTCCACAGTTTGAACTTCCCTTTATCATATTCAATCTATACACGTTATGAGTTTTTCGTTCGAAATTGAAATTATTCGTGCATTTGCCAAAGTGTTACAATCTTTGACGAATCGTTATGCAGCATGAGTTAAATGTGTTTATGATTCACAGTTCTTGTCTCACTTGTTCATAAGATTAACAGACCCATAGGCCAGTGGTGGGTGTGTGATTCCTTTAATTCCTTCCTGTAACACTGATCATCAAAGTTGCTGGAACAGATGTTTGCTTGGTGTTCAAGCTGCAGTTTCAAACATTTTACGGGATTTGTGGGAATTTATCTATATAAGTTTTCAATTATTATAATTACATTCTAAACTGTCGTAGGCCTATTTTAACGAGGCATGAAATAATGATTATTCTTGAATAATGATTTAGGAATAAAATGATTATTTTGTGGTCGTTACTACGTCAGAGTGCTTTCGGGTTGAAATGAATGAATCACGACTCACTACCGCCCCCTGGTTAACAAACATCGCTTCATCCCCTTGCTGCCATCTGGTGCATTCTAACTGAACTACTCTCATCGTGGTGGGTCTCGTGGCATCATGTATCCATTCCTGTCTTTAAGGGTCACTTTTATAGGCGTTCCCTCGCTGCTTCTTGGATAGGATGGATGGAAAACAATGGACTCTTTTTTTCTATCCTTGATCATTTTTATGAATGTATAAAAATGATAAATGCTTAAAGCGATCTAAAGCCTGGAATTTCTGGTTGTATTTCTATGGTTTTAGATTGAGGATATTATGGCCTCTTTTGGAGGTGGCATTAGTAGGGATTCCATGTTCGTGCGAGAGCTGGAAGAGGAGTTTGCGCGAATCATCTCAGGTGAAACAAATGCCCCATTACCATCATGTACTGTGTTGTCTTGTATCTCTATACCCTGGCTTCTCTATAGCTCTGTTCCCCCACTCTACTCTTTGCACATAGTGTTGTGGAATAGCTTTGTAGATCGCCCTTTTTTATCCTCCCTTTCTTAGCTTTATGGAACACTTTTTAAAGAATACAAATTTACTATTTTGATAATTGCCAGATTTTGGGATTGCTTGATATACATGTACAAAAGCTTTTTGTCTTTGTCTTTTGTCTTGTCTTTTTATATCCAGATATAAGTATGACCTAAGAATCTCTAATATAATAGTATATGTTGTCATAATTATCAAAATTTGATTCTTTCAATACTTCACAATTGATTTGTTTTACCCTTTCCCATGTTTATTGTAAGAATTCTTAGTGAGTCTTTCCAAACAACATTAATTCCTTTCTCCTACATAATAACTTGAAATCATATTTGATTAGACACTGTTCCACGGTCATCATAAGGAGAATGTCTTGTGGGTGTAATCCTTACATCCATCATGTGTGATATTCGTGTACATGTGAGGTGTTTCCAGCTGTTAGATATTCAAGTGTTGCCATATATATACCACTTGCTTTGTTACTCTGCTTGTGTAGTCCTTATGTTGTTGGATTAATGACATTATAGACAGATTTGATATGTATTAGGCTTGGATATGCACCTTATTCTAATCCTTAGCATGAATCTGCATGTTACGTAAGCTTGCACTTATCAATGATTTCGATTTTTTTTATTTCGTAGTATATGTACATTGAAACTAGGTACACAATTTCTGCAAAGTGCAGGTCTTCCAATGGTGGGAAATATACTTATCATTGGCTATTATTATCTTTGAAACCATGGGTACATTTTCCGTTCATTTCGTTTTGGATTTACTATCAGTTAGAGCTTTGCTGAAAAGATCTAACTGATTCCTGTATGGATCGAATGCAAGGAGCTTTAAATGATATAAAGGGATTACACATATATGTAACAAAAGTCAATGTCTACAACAAAACTGATGAGAAATGACACCTAAAAGGCCTAATCCACTAAGCCGATTCTCATGCGATTTTGCGCCGCAGAGGACTCTTTTCCACTAGATTCTGTGAGAATCGCATGAGAATCGGCTTGGTGGACAAGGCCCTTAAGACAGATAAGGCAGGCGCTTTCCACCATCACACATTGTAGATAATTACAGTGCGCCAAGAGTTCTATTGACACAAACACATTGCTGCATAATTTATGAGCCTTCAATTATGAGTAGCCATATAATTCAGAATAGTGTTAGACCTTCTCCATAACGATTTAGGGAATTATTTAGTTTAATGTATCTATGATACCCCCCATGTTCACAGCCGTGGAATGGGTGTTTATTGGTACAGTGCTGGGTCCTGTATAAGACCTACCAACCAACGACTGAAAACTGCCATCTATTGCAAATGGCTTTCAAGTGATTTCGCAGAAAGTTTAGCCCTTGGAACGCCCATTATACCTACAATGAGGGTCAAACACATTATGTAGCTATCACATTAATCTAATCTCTCTACATAGTTCCCTACAGTTGTCTGTTTGGCAGGTCATGTTCTTACTACTTGGATCTATTCCAATGACTGTGTATTATTATTGTGGTTTTAATACATAAATACGCCCTCATGCCAATCCAGCAAGGAGCGAAGCCCCATGCCTAGTAGTTATGACACAATATGATGACAAAAAGTGGGAATAGATGATTGGCAGTTCTCATCATTGATAAGCATTATAGACTGTGCAGCATAGATTGAGCCAAACGTCCACTCCCGTATAACCTGATTTTGATAAGAAGCTGCCAAATGTCCGGTCATTATAGAAAGTTATAGTGAATTTAACATTTTGTTCTCACTTAATTGTATGTCATCAGACCCTCACATCTTTGAATAGGGATGTTTAGATTCCACCTATCTGGGTACCTGAATCAATCTCCATCATGAAAAAACAATAGCAGAGAATGTGTATTTATTCCAAGTAGTAAAGATGCTGGATAACTTGAAAGGAGGCTAATTCAGGCTTTGTCCAGACTCTGCACCATTGCGCTGTGCTGATGACTCTGCTTATAGCATGTGGGTCAGATTTTCATGTACAATTTGTCTTCAGCAATCCTTTCAAATAACACACATTTAAAACAATAATGATGTTCAAAATTCACTTTAACACAACCAAACAGATCGTTTGAACCAAGGCAAAACTAAATATACTCAGATATACCTAGTTTTGACAATTTTTTAGTCTAATTTAGTAGAATTGACTAAATATGTAGATTTGCCAATTGTACATTTTCTGAAGATCTGACCCATGTATATACATATGGGGAGGGGGATCAGGATGCACTGGAGGGCCTGTAGAATAGGCATGAATATATTGGGTAGGCATTAGACACTGGTGTGTCGGCGCTGGATGAAATGGGGCTATAATAAAACCATGGATGAGTAGAGTAGAGAATAGGGTCACTGAGAGAGGAGAGGGAGACAGACAGAGGGAGCGAGGAGATACTGGTGTACATGGAATGAGAGATATAGTATTATAGAGACAGTAAGTTGACATGGGAGGAGTTGTATCAAGGCTGGTTAACCATATCAGGGATATCTGGGGTATGTTCTACAACCATCATATACATGTGTGCTTTGGATACCTGTACCTAATCATAGTCTAAAGTTAGTTTAATGGCTTTAATTGTGTATTGATGTATTAATTTCCTTTTTAATGTCAATCATCGTGGCTAAATATGGTTGCAATATCAGCAGGTATAATAGTTATATGTCTGTTATTGCAGCCTGTAGTAAAATAATGCAAATGATTAAAAGCTTTCTATGGTTATAATACCTTACTTTAATCAAGTAAATAATTGATCGATGTTAGTTAAAATAATTTGCATATATTTTCTCTAAACTATTGTAATATCCTCATCCAACGATGTCGAAAAGAAACATTTTTTGATTATTAAATTATAATAGCACTTGTACAGTGCTGTCGGAACGTTGTATTGCTATCTATCTATATCTGTACCTTTCTATCTATCTATCTATCTATCTATCTATCTATCCATCTATATTTACCTCTCTATCTATCTACTATCTATCTCTCTCTCTATCTCTATCTATCTATCTATATCTCTTTCTCTATCTATCTATCCATCTATATTTATCTCTATCTATCTACTATCTATGTCTCTCTATCTATCTATCTATCTATCTATCTATCTATATCTCTCTCTCTATCTATCTATCCATCTATATTTATCTATCTATCTATCCATCTATATTTATCTATCTATATTTATCTCTCTCTATCTATCTATCCATCTATATTTATCTATCTATCCATCTATATTTATCTATCTATCTATCCATCTATAATTATCTATCTATCTATCCATCTATTTATCTATCTATCTATCTATCTCTACCCACTCTCTCTACTATCTATCTATCTATCTATCTATCTCTACCCACTCTCTATACCTCTCCCTGTGTTTGCCCGCACAAGTTGCTCATGGTTATATTTGATTCATTCAGCTGGTGCAGGCAGAACTATGCAAAGTGTAGGAGACTGGTTGGACAGTCTCGGACTTGGACAGTATGAGAACACGTTAGTTGCTAATGGCTTCGATGACATGGACTTCATGGTAAGATCGACTTATTCCTGTCTCGTTATATCCACATTGTCTTCTATATGTTCTAAAATACTGTAATAATTTTTTGTAACATCAGGCAATTCTGAGAATAGCATCTTCAATGTAACGTCTGCAGTCCTGAATAAAAATATTTTTTCAAATAAAAAATTCTGCCTCGTGAGAATGTTAATGTCCTTCTCCATAAAAAAAATCTTAATATATGTTTTGATGTAGACTAACAATATTTAACTAAAGCATACTAGCTCGAAAATCGGAAGAACTCCTCATTCCCCCATTGAGCCCTTGAGACACGTTACGCCTATATTATATTATACTCATATGCTTACATCAACAGGGAAGCAATGTTCTGGAAGAGCAAGATCTGACAGAGTTAGGCATCCTCATAGATGACCATCGAAACAAAATACACGAGAGCTCAGTTAAGCTTCCCAAGTTAAAACCCATCTGTAAGTATCCTCTGCATCTCTATATACGTAGTGCTTTGAAGAGAAGTTTGCCACGGTATATTAGCATTCTATTACATATGCTTTAACCGTAAATGCTTGGTATTAACGGTTAAACCATTGCTTATATAATGCAACTATGAGTCGCCCCAGCTATCATCTAGTGCAGAGGCACTAGGTTAGGATGTTAATTTTGGTTACTCAAAGTGACTATTTCTCAAGTAATATAAGAAATCGTCTGTTTAACACTGCTTCACTGGATTTAAAGATATTTGTTCTATTAATTTAATACACAGATGACTCACCCTCTTCGCTCGTGATCAAATAAAAACAAGATGGATAAACAAGTCTTACTTTTACAAACAATGTCACTCAGACTTCCGGTGGCAACTTTTTGTACTTTTTGGTTATGGAAGCTATAGATCACATGACCATGACGAGCTGTAGATGTAAAAGCCTACAATTCCAGCAATAGGGGATTTGCATAGCCGCCATTTTGAATCTTGATTCGCATGGAATTATGGGACTAATGGTACAGTGTAAAATCCATAGAAAACATGTCATGTTCAGCATGGGATATTTATCAATGCTCTAATATCCATGTGTTATACATGTTTCCATGACACAAGTCTCCTTCTTTCCCATCATGCATTTGGTTTTCATAAGTCATTCATATAAGCTCTGATATTGGTGAAAACATTCTTGCAATTTTCGATAAAAATGTTGCCAAATATCTGTTTGTCAGATTTCAACAGAATCCATCCCAGCATGCACTGTGGTAGACATGCGCAGTGAGATATGCAAATCCCCTATTGTCAATACTGTTGCTGTATATTACAGGTGAAGGCACGATGCCGGAGACGGTAGAAGACTGGTTGAAGTCTCTTCGACTTTCAACTTATCTCGAAGTCTTTACGGCTAATAACTTTACATCCATGGAAAGGGTCCGACACATCTGGGAGCTGGAACTCAACACGGTATGTCTCCTTATTTCTACTTTTCTTCTGATATTACTTATCTCCCCCCTGGACGTTTTACTTACATCTCCATTTGACTCCCCCTCTGTCTCTTCTCCATCCTTTACTGCCTTTGCATTTTTTTCGGCCTTTAAAATGCCGCTCTGAAAACTTTGAATTAAATTTATTATCTACAAACTAATCACTTGACGATTACCACTGTTTTTAACCAGTTAGTTCCATTATGAACAATTAATTAAAATAAAATTAAATAATGAATTTGATGGATAAATCCAGGCGACCCGTGGCATTCATGTAAAACTGTGAATCGTTTAGAATCGTTTAGAAAATTCTACTTTTTCTTTTTCTCAATCGTTAAGCTATTATTGCAGGTGCTTGATATCACGACGTTAGGTCACAGAAAACGCATTTTGGCGTCATTACGTGCCCCCACGTCGTCTTCAGAAAAGAAGGACCAAATCGGAGATGACGTAGTGGATATCGTCAGTGCCGTGGTAAGTATTCAGTTATTAGATCATTCGGTCGTTTTCCATTATATTCCAAGAGACAGTTAATTCCTGAGGTGATGTTAAGTCAATAATGAATTTCCCACTAATATGGCAATACATTGTAGCAATGCATTGTTTATAATAAAGTATATATAATTATATATATATGAGGAATACCCATTAGTTTCCCATACGGAAAAGATGGCCCAGTGACCAGGTCTAAGGGGACACCCAATTAACAGTTAATGCACATGCAATGACTAGTGGGAAAATTTCACATGTAAATGAGCTAATCCACAGGTCCTTTTATGGGCACATGGGCCAGGTCCTCCAGTGCACACAGATGGGACAGGTTCCTTAATGCACACACATGGGACAGGTTCTTTAATGGACACACATGGGACAGGTCCTTTAATGGACACACATGGGACAGGTCCTTTAATGCACACACATGGGTCAGGTCCTTAATGCACACACATGGGCCAGGTCACATGACCTTCAATGTTCCACATGTGTTTAGAGAAGCTTTCCTTTGTCTAACCTTATTTTACTTGCATGCTTAATAAGGTACCTCTTACCTTCTTCCACAGTCTTAGTATTTACTGATGATATTTGTAAGCCATAAACATACTCCAAGCCTTAATCCAATCCTTGAGAATGTTCTGTCTGCTATGATATATTGTGCAATTTACTGAGTGAGAACACCAGTCCATCTGAAAGCACTAAGGTAGCAACACTCTCAACCTGAGCCATTTCCTACTTCAATATCACTTCTGTAACTGTCACTTGTGCCTTGTTATCCTCTGCCTTAATTGTCACTCAGGCTTGACCTTTAAATGTCATCCAAATAGAGTGAGCAGCAGAAAACAGTAATAATCCAAACTGAGTCAGTTCATAGTCTCTAAGTCTTATGATGTTATTCATTCAACTGCCAACTGCCAACTGTTTGAAATGGTAGTCTGACCTATATGTATAACCAACTTCCCCTTCCTGTTTGACCCACTGGCACTGGTAAATCCACATCTAATGAGCATGTTATAGAATTTTATTTATAGAAGTTCAATCCACACATAATGCCCAGCTTTGGAATTAGTTTATGTTAAATGAACACATAATGAACATGAAGTCCTACCAATGCACATACACTGGACAGGTTATGAAATTTGCATATGTTGATGCTGTTGAAGGGTTTTCAATGAGCACTTAATGCACACATGGAATGGGCAGGGAAAACCTGGGCATTATGTCTGCATTATATCTGCATTACATGTGGATTAACTTTTCATTTCTGTATGGGTTGTGACACTTCTACTGAATTTCCAATTATATCGGTAATAGTAATTTCTATGGTTTAATCCATTTTACCATATGTTATTCCTTTTAGGATTGGCCAACAAATTCCCTCACAGATGACAAGAGGTCGACGTCGTCGCCGGCGGCAGACGTCAACCTCTTCCGCGACTACACGACAGTCAAGTCTAACTACAAGGACGCGCATGATGACGTCACGACTAATGGAGATCTGGAAGACTATTCTCTCCCCTCGGTGAGATAACATACTTATCTGTTGTTTGAGAAATAATTGCCCAATGCTGAAAGGAGAAAGATTAATCGTAGTATGAATGAAATTCCCCACCCCCAACCCCTTCCCCCCAAAAATATTTTTAAAAAAATCCCTATGTGTTGCTCATGAAAATCTAAATTTTAATTCAACTTCCTACGGTAAGTCTCTAAAAATTATAAAATTTTAAACTTTAACATTAACTTGTTTAAGCACTTTCCTCCTACCTATTATACTAATCCAGATTATTTGCTTGTGTCAGGGGAATGAGACAGACCTACCGATACGACCCCCACATCTCGCCCACCAAGAAAGCCCAATCAAACAATGGAGACATCAACCGGGCGTTCTCATCAGAGGATGTTGTAACTACACCGCTCAGGTAAAGTCCATTAGATTAAGCCATTGCCATACTATGTAATTAATCGTATTGTACTGTACGATTTACATAGCAAACCTTGTAGTCATATTAATAAAAAAACGTTTGCCTGTTCGCAGTTAATTATGTAATTAATTAACATGGACTCTTAACTTTATTTGTACCTAATATTGATGTTATAAAAACAACTAGCCTCTTTAGTTTATCTTCTAAAAACATGGGAACGACTGAAAGAACTGGGATTATCCCAGAAGTCTGTCGACCAATTTGTCATTCTTTTCAATGTAAATGCTGCTATATTACTGACAAATAAAAGATTTCTCAATTCAATTCAATTCAAGCGTTTAACACATGTCAGAGGGGTACATAGGGGTTTTGCTTCGTCTCCTATTTTACCTTTTATTTTCTCCTATTTTTCACTGAAATTGCTGAATTGTTTTATAGGTTTGTTGATATATACAGCATGCAATAAACAATATTTCACAGGTTTGATTTGCATAGATTCTTATTTAGTTATAAGGTTCTTGCTGTGAATATGAAAAGTCACTTATTGATAAATATCTGCAAATTTCAACAATTTTCTTTATCTAACTTGGTTTATAAAGGCGGACCATTAGGATTGTTTTTTTGTGTGTGGATACATTGATTAATTAATTTTTCTGTTTATTTAATTATTACTTCATCACGATTTATCGAATTCACATTGCAGTATCTTGGATCCACGCTAGTCAGGCAGCTACAGGGTACGGAATCCACCAAGGAGTCCATCAACAAGCTCAAGGTAGGAGACATCTACTGGTTCACTCGCGAACTAGACCTACACTACTGCTCCCTAGTGTAGAACGCTTGTACTAGTCGCATGTGCTCGCTACTGCCATCTGCATGAGCGACTGAGAACTATATTTGCTTTATACTAGTATACGGGATGGGGCGTGGTATACTAAAACAATACTATAAGAACACAGAGTAGTCATCCTACTCTCTTACATACCCTGCATATCGGTGTCTTGACCAAATTAAGAATGCCTACTGTTACATAACACACATCCTACTCATGGATCCGATACGTAATGATTATTGGGAATTTATGACTGTTCTAAAGAGAGCTTTGTATATATAGTTAGTTTAGGTTTCTCTATAAATAGTTTACGGTTCTCTATAAATAGTATTTAATCAGTATTAGTCGTCTGATTGCCTGTGAGTCTGTGGTGTATTCCCAACACCGGGTCTTTAATCAATAAGTAGACAAGTTTTCAGGACGGGAGCGGTTTACACTATGAGTTTACAACGCTCCGATAAAAAGTAATATCTTCGGTCTTGGCCTTTTCTTAATAGCACCTCGAGAAATGCAATTCAAGACAATATATATCAGCCTATGGGTGCTGTCTGGAGACAAATAGAGTCTGTGGTGTATTATGTATAACTTCGCTATGACAGGTTATTATAGTCGATTGACATTGTAATATGAGCTGGATGATATATTACCCGTTTATGTTCATGATAACTTGGACTGTTGTAGTCTCTTTGAGTAGCTAGGGATGGATTTGTTTTCTAGGGATGAATTCCACTGCTCCCATCGGCCTTGGTTACTTGCTCATTAATTCAGAATGGAATATCTTGGTTCATATAGTACCACCTCCATGCCTCCTATAGTCTATCCGAAAAGTAGTTGAAACGTGATTCCTTATTACCTTTAAGGGGAGGGAAAAGTGGGAGATTTTGTATTTCTATTAATGACAAGGACCTGTCAACCCTTTACCCAGTGAGTCGCTCATTGCAATCAACCATGGAGTAACAGGGCCAATATAACCAGCTCTTCCTTCCTTTTAAGCAAAACAACAGCTGTTGCACATAGAGCAGAGGCAGCGCAATACAATACAGCTGTATATTTGGCCATGGTCGGTCGCAAACGTCCATGGTCGGTCGCAAACGGCGATTCAGGGGGCAACGGTTTGAAGTTAAAAATCCCCCACTTTTCCCTCCCCAGACTTAAGGAATCACGTGTCAACTACTTTTCGGACAGACTATAGGTGGGACACCGTATTGTGGCGCCCCCGCGTGGGAAGTGGATTTACTAGAGAAAGGCTTCAGGGCGCGCTTTCTCCATGAAGAACGGAGAACCATTCTGACAGTTTCTGACACCATTTCCTCCAAACAGTCTTTATTAGTCGCACGATCACAGCTTCACGGGCACGTCATTCTGCTTTAGGAAATAGGAAAAGTAAATGATTGTGATTCATTGCGACTTCTTTAAGTGAAACCATACGCCGAATGTGTGGTTGGCCTTCTCTCCTCATATTCCTCCATACACTTCGGTATACCTCGATTGGGGACTCAGTTTACTGGATGTCGTTGGTTTAGATATCTTGGGTTATTATGGAGGTTTTTTACCTATGCCTCGCTGAACTAAATGGAATAGTAAGAGTCTAAAGCATTGCTCCGATCGGGCGAGAAAGAATCTGTAGGACGATCCAGGAGCAATGTAGGAAAAGGGAACAATGGTTATAAGCGGTTTTATGCCTTCCAATCGCTAATTATGAACTGAGCAGGACTAGAATACATTCTACAACTTGAGTATGCGTCCCGACGTTTGGGGACCTGTCCTAAAGCTCAAAGAAATATTTTGAAAGACACGAAAAAGCGCGTGCATGGCCTGGAGAGAAATAAGGGACCGAGTTAGAGATATGTAGGATTAGTTCCCAGTTTTGTGTCGAGATGGCGGGACTGATATTTGAGGAGCCGTTGTGGCTAGGTCTAATGTATCACACCGGTTACAACTGTTGGCTTTGAACAATGCAAATAGAACGTAGACGTCGCATTGATTGAAATAATTGATCTGATTTTATTTCTCACCATTCCAAATAGTAATTCAGTGAGATAGTAATTCAAGGCTCATAAACTTTCCTACATGGCGTACAAAGTGGTGATTAAAATGTCCAGCATTAATATCTCTAAGGTTAAAAAGTTCTGAGAATTACAGTTAACGTCAAGATGGTATGTACAGCCGTTTATGCACTATGTGCGCGGGTACTGCCAGTAATGGGTATAGCAGGACTATTATAGACTAGGCACTACTCTGGGATACTTCATAGTGTCTACATTTGAAGAGATGGATTTATTTTTGGTGTCTGGTTCGACGTTCATCGATATCTGCGACATCAGTAAAATGAAAAAATGTCGCAGCGACTTGAACTTGTTAAATGTGGTGCGAACAAACGCATGTAATAGGAACCTATATAACCAGCACGATGCTGGCTATATGCATAGTCATGACAATAGACACAGCACTCTTCCACCAAAATATCTTCCCCAATTGCAAGAGCGAGAATGTAACTCTTATGGCAGTTCTGAATCTCATAGCCGGATTGTTACCGTCAGATATAAACAGAACAGTCTAGGCTTCGGGTACACAGCATCTCTTCGAACTGAGGGACAGCCACCGCACAATCCCATTATAATCTCATTAGGGGACCTACTTCAGGGCCGGGAAAGCCTCTAAGGTTAATAAGTTAAAAAGTCATCACTGAAGTTAAAAAGTTAAAAAGTCATCACTGACATACCGATTTTATTTGGTCTGATGGGCTTTGAGCCTAGACTAAGAAGTCTTAGTCTGAAAAACATCATTTAAATGGCTGTTATTAATAAACTGAAACATATTACCTAGGTTTATCGGACTACCCTGTATTCTACAGCATAAACAAGTGTACGCGAGAAGCAATAGTATGTGGTTTTACATGAAGTTAAAGTGTAACTTCTAGTTTTGCATCTCAGGACCTGGTTCTATCAAATAAAAAGTAGAAATGTATAAGACCAGTAAAGCTAATGGATCTGTAAATAATAGGATTTCTCTTCGTGCCTTTCTAGCCTTCGTGTTTCCACTCTACCTCAAAGCGTTGAGCCTTGCAGGCAGCAGGCAGGCCTGGGAGGGCGGCCAACTCACCCTGGTAAAGTGGCCTGGCCAAAAAGAAAAAAAAATCAATTAATTTAGCAAATTAACACCGGCCCCGGGGCCCACCTTAATTGGAGCCAGTTTATCATTATGTCCGCTGTGTTTTGATTTTTTGCGAGCAATTTCTTGTTTCTTTAATAGGGCCGGGGGCTAAATGGCGGAAAGGGCACTCATTAGAAGAATGGATATTTATGTAATGGCCAGGCATGTGGGGTTGGTTCTTTTCTACGGTTTGCTGGATCTATAAGGCTTATGGGATGAAGAGGATAGAAAATAGGTCTTGAGTATAAATATGCATTACAATAGCGTTACTTTTGCTGCTAAGTAAATTTGCATAAAATATTGCTCATTGTATTAAAACCTTGTACTTATTCACCTTTTTCTGGAAGAGTGGGCTATGTCTGCGTATTCATTATAAGCCTATATTAGGTTTTAGTCGCTTTAGCTCGTCTCTTTACCAGTTAAAAGTTAAGAGCGGGTGTATCAGCTTCTGGGGGGAAATATCAATCTCATTTGGCTGGCTTCATGGAAGTGGAGGAGGAGGAGGAGAGGAGAAAAAAGCAGGTCCCGAGCAGTGATCGTTCAGCTCAGGAGCGCCTCTTGAGGGATATAATTAGCCGAGGCGGTAATATGCACTCTTGTCGTAGGAGTAATGGTTGGGTATTGTGGAGGCATGTTATACATGGGTGAAGAATCACTGGCCATTGTTGGCGGGTATTGTTGGCCATCCATCCAGGCCCTTCCTCCCAACATAATAAGCCTTTCACTCGCTCAACACACAACCTTGCCGCACAAGCACAATACACAATGCATCCAAATGTTTTAACACTCTCTTTTTATAAGCACACATTCACTTACTCCCCACTTCTCTTTCTCCTAACATGATCGTTTTTATCTGAAGATATTTTTTTGCATTTTTTTCTTGGTGGTGGAGGGAAGGGACATTTGGGTAAAAAAAACTTGATTGGTCTCGATGATTGGATGATGAGGGAGAACATTCCTGGGCTTTTCTCTGTTTGGGAAGGCCTCCACAGGTTCTATAGTAGACCGGAGGTTTCGTTTAGCTTTAGCTTTAAAGTATTATTTATTTGAAACATCATTATACCTAATCCTACTATTTCTGGGGTATTACTTTGGCTATACGCATGTAAAAAACCATTGCTAATAATCGACAAGTGTAGGGTAGAGTATCCCGTTAGGGTGTTTCCTCTCTCGCCCTAATATGACCAAATGCACATAGGTTAAAAGGGCGTAAAGCAGCAATACCCCATCCCCTACCCCCACCTTTAGATATCAATGTGAGAGAAAGCTTTGCTAACATTAATATTACCATGTCACAATGTGTATATTAGCTGCACTGTCTGTGTGTCAACTTATATTTACTGTACAGGTGCTGGAGTGGTTTGGAGAGAAATTAAAGTTTTTTCTGAATAGTAACTAAATATATAACTTGTATTCTTTGCATAACAGAGTATGAAGTATATCTTCCTATATGCGGAAAAGAATGGAATGTATTTTTTTTTTCTAAAAAAAAACCAAACAAACAAAAAACCCAACCCAACACAGTGCATTGAGCCCAGCCAGGTTTGGATGAAGTCAAGTTTTCATCCGATTACCTGAGCGTGGATGGAAACCCTTATCAAATTTATCTTTTCCTCGGGGCATGCATTTTTTCACAATCTAGTTTCTATATGTAGATAATATATTGTCTAATGTATTATGAGGAGTGGGAGAGTAAATGTAAGAAGGCTTAAAAACGTGTGCAGTTTCATGCATATTTGACTCGGAGGGGGATGGATGCTTGCATCGGACGATGGCGTCGCAAATCGAGGTGATGAAATTGGGAAAGTGAAAGAAATAAGGTATTAAATCCTTAATAGGTGAGTCTCCCCGAAACCACTTGCCTCGAACCACCGCTGTGGCTAATCATGGCCACATCTCACAATGGAAATCAAATTGTTTTTAGAAAATCGCATTGATTTCTTCAACTTGTGCCGGATTTGCCGCTGGCGGGAGCGCTCGGGGCTGCGAGCGGCCGCCGCGTGGGATCACAATTACACAACGATCCCGGGCAGCGGGCGGAAAGCAGACGCTAATTCACTGGCAAACCAGTCGATTATGACGCAACTTGTGCGCCGCCAAATGTAACCATTACAGAGTTACTTTTTCCTCTCAGACTATTGCAGACTATCTCTGTCTTTCTATCTGTTTCTCTTCTCTCTTCTCTGGTTTAAGCACGTCTGTGACATCCCTATGGCAGGATGACGGATTGAGCGCGCGAGAGAGAAAGAGAAAGACAGAGAGAGAAAGACAGAGAGAGAGAGAAAGACAGAGAGAGAGAGAGAGAGAGAGAGAGATATGGAGAGAAGAGAGAAATGAGAGGGTCACAAAAAAGGTGGCACAGAAATGAAAAAGGTGTAAGAGGGGCGAAAAGATGAGAAGAACAAGAAATGAAGATAAAAGGATGACACTAATTAATAAATTTAGATAAAGGGTTTAGAAAACATATAAGTATATAATTCCAGAAATAATAAAACAGGTTATTGTTTAAATATTAAACTCCTAATGTTGATATGTGTTTCCCTATCACAGTAGTCTTACGGTATACTATAATGTGTGTACATTGGCATGACGTGGGAATGACCCAGGGTCCGGTCGTAGTCCTAGTTTGAAGGCTGTCCTGAGAAATAATACTCTGGATGGATGTCTGAAAAAGCTAGTTTTAAGCTTGGCTTAACTTTGTGTAAGCTAGCACTCCTCTCATGCATTGGGACAAGGCAGTGGCAGACAGGTTCGACTGAGGTAAGGAGTAGAAGATGAATGCGGTAAAACAGGCAGAAATAAAGTCGCTAGGTCGGATAGTGTTGGGGTCATGAAGACGGATCTATACGTATATATAAGTAAGACATGTTTAAAATTTAATCGTGGCAAAAAAAAGAGGGATAAAGAAGCAGATGGTTCAGAAACTCAATTTCCAAAGGGATTCGAGGTCAATGTTAATGATAGGACATGTGGAAATAGAGGAAGGGAGGGCAATTTAAGCAAAGGAGATTTGAAGGTAAGAGGGGAAAGATGCTTGGAGCAGGGAGAGAGAGAGAGAGAGGGGGGTAAGGCATGTCATTTCCCCTATTAACCTAGTAGAATGTAATTAAGCGTGGATGAAGATCACGCTATGTATTCAATGTCTGCCACAAAGACCTTCCCCTCTGAGATAAACCATCGAGGAACCAGCAGGATAGTGGGGCAAAGGAAGGCTTGAGATTTCATGCTTTTATGATTCATAATTTGAAGCCCATGTGTTGGGAGATATCTCTCTTCATGACATTCTTCCACCGCTTTGCGCTATCTACAATTACTGAGCTCTGGGTCTGGTATATTTCATGGCTGGCCAGTGCCTATTGCATGTGGAGGGAGGGACAAGGTCTAGGGTTACATAGGTTTCCATTACAGGTTTTTAGAAGGAGGTAAAGCCCATCCACACCTGTGGTAACTGTGGATTTCTGCTCGGTGGGAGAAATTAAATAGGAGTATATAGGAACAGATGGTAGGGCAGGCCACGTCTGGGATTATATGTACATGGGGTACAATGCTATGTATATGTATAATGCACTCACTTAAATAGCATGCAGGAAGGTTGGGGTCTCCCAATACCGGGACCTCTAAATAAACAATCATATTCATGTATGCGTATGATTGAACCCTTATAGCTTGAGCCAGTGATTAATATATGCATTTATTCTTAAGTTTAAGTTTGTTTTAATTTTATACAAAGAAGTATTTCTCATTTTGAACTACAAATTAACGCTGAGTAAACTATAATTATTTTTTTGTGTGCATTCTCATGGAATATGAAATATCATACATTTGTCAAATAATTTGAGATTAGTTCCGGGGCAGAGGGAATGTTTCACGAGTTTGTACCCAAGCCATGGGAAAGTTGTAAAATTGCTGAACAATCATTCTATCTTCCTGTTAGTTTTTATCCGCTGGCAAAAGGGGAAATTTTCTCATTTGTACCCATCAAAAGTTGTAAGATGAAAGCGAATGGATCACGCTGGTTATCTCCCACTATTCCATTTTGTATTTTTCCCCGAGCATCGCTTCCATAATAAACAATGATTGCTTTCTGTGATCTCTGACTTATTGGGCGATGTTCGGTAATACCTATTTGCCTGCGGGCTAATCAGTGGATAGTATTGTTCGAGCAGGTCACAATGGCACTGAAACAATAATAATAACCGAATGCACCCGGCTGGCAAGCGTTCCCTTCCAGCCAAGCAGCCTACACCACCTTCTAGTGGCCTGATTGTCCAATCAAGGCAGCAAAATGTGCCCAATTTAACGTGAGAATGAGCCCAATTTGATGGAAAAATCCAACGGTATATTGAGGCAAATCTGACGGAAACAAGGCCACTATCAAGCGTGGCCCTCCAACAAGTTGCTGAGATGATTGCATGTGGGAGAGGGGGTGAGTGAGAGAATCGTACTGCATAGGTTAGGGTCAGGAAGACTGGGGAGGAGAAGAGTTGGGGGTAGGGATGGGGAAGAATGAAGAGTTTTGGGCGTAATTATGTCAATTAATTGCAAACATTTTTAGTTCTGGAAGTAGAAAGGAAAGGGAATGTAAGGTTGTTGGAAACGTCAATATCGAAAAAAAAGATCAGTTTAAAAAGGCAGCGATTAGGTTGTATTCTGCAGGTAGAAAAGAATGTAGCTTGTTGTGGTATTATTATTGACATATATGTGGTCATTGCAGAACTATAAAAATAATGAACATCAAATGGGAAATGTTTGAAAGCCAGGAAGCATCCCAAAAAATACTCCATAGATACTGACACATGAATTATATTATTTTTTTTATTTTTTTTTCACATGAATTATATTCATAACAACAGCATTTGTCCTCACAAAACATGTTACAAGTGGACAAGGTCGGATACTGGATTTCTAGTAAGTTCACCCTCGGGGGAACATGGCATATTCTTCAGCAGGCCCCTCTAACTTGGCCTCCTCCGCTTCCTCCCGTCAGCCTATCTATCTCACCAGTAGATGCGGCCATAATATGTTATGTGAGATAGTTGATTGGCCAATGTGGATTGGGTGGAGTGGATAAGATGAGGGTCGATGATAGGATTAAGGTCCCCTATCCCAGAGATAAGACAAGGGGCAGTTTATATAACCCCTCTTACTGATAACTCTGGTATGATTTCTGACTTAATCATGCCGGGCAAATGACACTGACATGCTTTTTGCGAATAATCATTATTCATCGGCTGGGAGCGGATGGGGAACTCAGCCAGGTGTGAGCCACTCCCATCAGGACCCACTGAGGTAAATGAGGGACATTTTCTCCCTGATTACAACTACCAGAGTTACATGGGAGTTGCTCCTGGAGAGCATTTAATATTATAATAATAATTCCCTTCCCTTCCTTCCCCTGCCTAATGCTGCCACTACTCGTAACTAGCCCTGCTGCCCCTCTTTCCCCCCAAGCCCGAGTCTGCCTGATCGTTATTACCATCATCATCAAAAATGCCCTTTCTGGAAATAACCTTGATGGTAATAGGAGGGCTGCGGCACTAGTGTCCTCTCAATGAAATGGCCAGAGCATGTCACGAGGAGGAGATGAGGGGGTGGGAGGGGGGAAGGGGGGGGGGCTAGATAATACAAATGGTGGACCAAGGACGGGGGTTGGGGTCCGGGGTGGAGGGTGGGTGAGAGAGAGAGAGGCAGTATGGATCGGCATCATATGAAGCGTGTGTGTTTGGGGATGAGAGGCCATGTCTCCGGGATTGATTCCTGGATGAAGGGAGAAGCTCCTGAGTGCCTCTCATGTAATGTCATATTATATCATCGAGGCATTGGGAGAAAAGGTTGGGGTGGTGGGGAGGGGGTGGGTGGGGACGGTGATGGGACGGCCCAAGGTTTGGTGGGACACGTTGAGAATAGAGGCAGGAGGATATTCTGTATATGTCTGGTAATCCTGAGCCACACCCGTTAGCATCTTCATCATTTGCGTCATTTGTGTGTGAGAAAATAGCCAGGCCATCATGCCATAACACAACCATTCTCTAGTAATTATATACTAGAAGACCTGGAATCTTCTTACTTCTACTTACCAATTAAAGAATTATTGAATTGAATTCCGACTATATGGATATTTAATGGAACTTGAACATTCAACGTGTGGAATATCCTCCTCCTCCTCCTCCTTCGCAATATGGCCGTTCTTTTCTTGCCCCATGTCCTCTGACCCCCTACTTAGCGTTCACATTCTACCCTACCAGGCTCTCGATCTCCTCCTTTCTCTCTCATTCGCACTTCCAGAGCTCGAGCTTAGAAACACTTGAATAAACTACTTCAAACTCTGAGGCTACAAATGAGTGTATAATGCTTAGCGCCCAGACGTTTGACATCTGTCGACCATGTCACCTCGCGTTATCCAATGGTCTCTCAGCTGAGTGGAGAGACACAAGTAGAACTGACCAAGCACATGGAATATCATACAAATAACACTCATTAGGCGCGTATTGACGTTAACAACCACAATCTAACGCCTTCCAGCTGGCTGGTCAGCTTGCCCTGGACATTATATTCATCCCCCATGCTAGATAATCAAAACTAGTTAATAATGGCCATTGCAACGACCTCACACCGAATGAGTGTATGTATGCTATTATGATTTCCTTTAACTAAGGGTGGCACGGGGAAGCATACAAGAACTATGTTTTTACTATTTTCTGTCACTAAATGATGACTAAATTTGGGTCATGATGACTACATTTTTAAGGAATTTGTTTGCAAAAATATGCTTATTCTAATAGTGAAGAAATGTACATTCATTTTTGGACATAATCTGTCGAAGAGATTACAACCAGGCTCTTTTTAAAAGATTATATTTTCCCAGTTAATATTTCAATTGCCCCAGAATTGTGATGGTCGTCGAGCGCAACAGGGGGAACAATGGTGCAGTCATATATAGCATGAAGCTATGGTTATGTTTGTCTATGCTCTGTACCACTCTAACTATCATAGCAAGGCCAGGTGTACAGAAACCATACACATATCAAACACAAGAGGTGTTTCAGGATTCACAAGATGTCTAACTATTTTAAAGCGGTGGATAAGTATATTTATTGAGAACACTATATAGCAATGGACAAACGGCATCTTCGAGCTGGCAATTGCGATAGCGAGCATTGCCATTGCATAATTAATGATTCAAACTAGCCGAAATCTCGCACATTTTGGTACATGATTTCTAATATATAAATATGTGCGACGCCAGTGTGGGACCTGTGGGAGTCACTCATTATGTAAAGCATCTACGAGCCCTTGTGAGCACATGTGCCACCTGACACGCTATTTTGCAACGGCGGCAATGTAATTTATTCCTTTAAAAGTTAAAGGATGAAATTGTGGAAATAGTCGAGCATATTGCGTATCTGGTGGAAACTAAAGAACCTATTATTCTATGTTAAGTGTCCTTTAAACCACATCTCTATATTAACTTTTGATTATTTCGTAATTTTTCTAATTCCAAGTATACGTGTATACTTCGACCCACGTGTATTTTGTCACTCCTGATATTCGGCAACTAACTCTGATTAACACATTATTTCAGAAAGAATTCCTACGTATTCCTAATGCACAATCCTAAAAAGTTCCTAATCATATATGGGAGAATCATATAAAGTGACATTCAGCTGAGAGAAGGAAAAAAGTGCTCATTGAAATTAAAATTAAATCTAGAGTTGGGGTCGGCCCTTGTAGACCACTACCTAGGGGGTAGAGACACGTGATAAAACCTTTATCCTTCCCTTATTTTCTCATACAGGACCTACACAAAACTCCCTTCATAGATGTATAATTATCATAAATTAGTCAGTGTTTGCTCATACACTCGAGTACGTTTCACTGTTGCCATGGGCACCCCAGGCAGAAAAATCGCTGGCTATTTGCCAAGAATCACATCGGTCGCTAAGGAGTTGTCCAGTACTTTCGCCAGATCCCCGGGAAGTTCGCCAGCCCTTGGATGAACACAGACAAATGCTATACTATACAATTATTCCTACAATTGTCTCTCCCTCCCTCCTTTTATTTATTCACTGTGAGAAAATGGAATGGTGGCGAGTGGCAGACCATTTAGGATGGGGAGATATAATAAAAAGGTCTCCCCTCCTCCACCCCACCCACATTGTGGGTACTGGGAAAAACATCATGAAAAGACCCCCCTCCCTCAGTGTGGGTATAGACTGTAGAAATCTGGATTGTGGGAGAGTTCTAGAGAAAAAATGGAAGTTGGGTCGAGAAGAATCATGAATGAGAGAAGAGTTTTAAAAGTGTGTTTTCCTCAAATTGTTTTCCTATATCTTCATTCGAACTCTTCAGTGAGGAAGGACACTGGAAAGTCCCTCTTTCCTCTACTTTTATCCTTTTTATCTTCTTCCTCGGTATATGATTAGCCACTTCTTTTGACTTCCACTATACTTTATAATAATACGGAGGTTTCTTTGTCCATATACGATAATATGGAGCATTGTATCTAAACTGAATATAGAGACGATTCATGGGAGAACCTTAGGTGCAAAACAAGAAAACAGAGGTACCCTAAAGAGTCGAAAGAGAGTGTGAGCTAGTGCAGTCTAGTGTTAAGTGTTAATGGTAGGGTGGGTGGAGAGAGAGAGAGAGTGAGGGGAAGAGAGTGAGGGAGAGCAAGAGGGGGGATCTAGAGTCTATATAAATGCATTCTAGTGTGTAATACATGAAGGTAGCATGTCGCTGTGGAATCATGGAATCGTGAAAGCATGGCAATTGAGTCTGACAGGCCGAGCTGGCGACACTATGAGAGCCCAGTGAAATATGCTGGTGGCTGGGGGTATAGGCTGTTTGTATAGAGCCCTGCCAAATGGGTAGGGGTCAGGGGTCACCAGGGGTTACTTCTCCCTTCCAGGGCATGCCCGGAGTGGTGCAGTGCGATAACTGTAACTCCCGGTACCTGGTACCGAGGGTGTTGGGGGACGAGGTTTTTTCTATGCGAGCAAAAGCCATAGAAGAGTTAACGTGTTATTACTATGCACATATGTTATACTTATTTCTGTAGTTTAAAGGGATGAAACAGCTATGGTTGTTACTAGACTATCGTTAATAAAACAACAACAAGGATAGAAAACGTTATTTTAATCCCACTACATATTGGTCTTTTCGTGTACTATATACTAAAAGACCACATCTGCCAGTTTGCTTGTATTGAGTTAGGACCGCATGGCAAGGCATGTCAGTATAATTTACATATTATGTCCGGTCGTAGATGATGCTAGTTTAGTTCTCATAATTATTATGTTCTCTCCTTGTTCCAAATCGCCAGTATGTCCTACCGATAATGAATTGGCAATAGACGAACTAATAGTATAATATGTAAAAGTATCCCGGACGTATCGATGGCACTCGAGCTGCAATCAGGCCGGGGTGAAGGGTCAGTATTCATCATGTGGGTCAGATTTTCAGAAAATGTACAATTGGCAGCTCTACACATTTAGGAAATTCTCCTAAATTAGGCTGAAAAATGAAGAATAACGGGTATATCTGAGTATATTTGGTATCGCATTGATTTAAAGTATTAGTTCTATTATGTTAAACTGCATTTTAAAGCTCATTTTTGTCTTAAAAGTGGGCTATTTGAGAGGATTGGTGAAGGCAAATTGTACATTTTCTGAAAATCTCACCCATGTGAGTGAAAGCATGTTCATGTCCCAGAATAGCCTTTGTCTTTTGCTGATGACAAGTGCTGTCTGGACATGAATGCAGGAGATGAGCTCCATAACATGTCAACTGACTGATCCCTTGTAATAAATGACCCTGCCAAATACTCATCCCCCTCTAGATGTATGACCCTCCTACTAAGTACTCAACACATCCCAAATCACATCCAATCACGACTGACCCGTTGGCTTATAGCCCGTGCTTGTTGCGAAGCATCGTAGCAGCCATCGCCAAGGGTGATTCCTCGCAGAAGAAAACGAAGAAGCCTTTGTTCTTGATTGGGTGGCGATTAGTTGGGCCAGAGTCATTTAATGGCCGCCGATGTCAACGGGTCGAGTGTTGGGTATCGGAAAATAAGCCCGGGCCAGTCCGGGGATTAGCCCGAGGGATTGATACAAGTTGCCCGTCTCCGTGCGCAGGTTCCGAATCATCTGGAGCCATGGCCGTGCGCCCAATTCTCTATACTACTTACATCAGCGAGCGTCGACTCATGTGTCAAGTATAGGCCTAGTAGACCTTTCTTTATAGGCAGTTTTATGATATGCATTGATGCATGTTTTGCACAAAAAGTACTCCTTTCCAATAATCAAGTGACTATAGTGACTTTTACCTGAATTAATTGATTACAAAATTGGATTTTTAAGATGTTTTTTCACAGGGGCTTTCTTTCCTACGCTTTCCATGTGGCATGTATGCTAGCTGCTTTACTGTTAATGCTTTAGAGGTTCTTTGGCATGATTAAACATTGCAATAGACTCGTAGCCTTGCATACAGATTAACCACAAAATGACATGGTCCCCCGTGCCCTATCTAACCAGTAGTCACCACACAGCCTGGCCTTTAATCCTCGCCCTAAAAACCATCTTGTGCCAGCCCCAGACCTAATTGAATTGGTTTCCGTGTCTTTCTCATGGTCGCTGCCATTGCAGAGATATTGGAGGAGAATTCAGGTTGGTCTTGTCTTGTTAATCTCTTCCTAATTCTAACAGAGCTACCAGTAATCCTTCTGACCTTCACTACTTTTCATCTCAGATATCCATCTTCCTCTCCCTCCTCCCCTGCTCAGCCCTTTCTCAAAGGCTGGTTTGTTTTGTTCGTGGAGGAGTCTATTGTTTCACTTTTTGGTTGAAGGCTGAGATTGTTTTTCTTTGATCTCTTTTATCTGATCAGTTGACCAGCAAAGTTTTTCTATATTTTCACGGATCTATTTTGTTTACGACAAGCTTTTGTTCTCTGGAGTATTTGAATGCAAGATCTATCGCCGTAAGATCAATGTTTTCATGGATCTAATGACAATAAACGGGGCATCTAATTTCTTTTTTTATATCAGAATGGTCGAGTGTCCCTATTTCCTTATTCATAGACAGATTCCAGCTTACTTTACCCCCGCCTTTGCGGCGGTGAAGAGTCTTCTCTTCACCCTCCGAAAATGATTCTATCCTGAACCCTAAGATTATTTGTGACTTCTCCTTAAAGTTTTAACCATTTAAAGTTTAAGCTCAAAATTGAGCTAGAAGTATGTAATGTTCATAGGTATAAGTATACTGCGTGGAGCCAGTTATACTAGGGAAACCGCTGGTATCAATCAAAAAGATAAACTTGGGTAAATGCAGATAGCAAGCTGGTGAAGCTCTCTGCGTGCAGAGTATGCAGGAAGTCCTCACTTAGATCACTTGCCTTCTCTGCCTGACCACACATTAAGATTATCCCTGCCCATTTAGGGAGAGTCATGTCTGGGCATTCAATGCAATTCCTCCAGTCTCCACCCTCCTCCAGCCTTATTACCCACCCCCTGCCTTAATGAGGAAGCCAGATTACCATTGTCTCCCCATACCCTGCCTCCCATGGCCCTATCTTATGGGGCATTGTCCCTCAAAAAAGCCCCCTGAGACTGAATACGGGTCCCATGCCGACCATTCTCCCTCCCATTCTGAAAACTTTAGAGTTGTCTCTGTTATTTTATTCTCTTCATTAATGATTGTTTGACAAACATTTCCTCGGTGTAAAAGGCAATCTCTGCCGGTTTTATGCAATGTTTATATTCCATTAAGATTTGTTTCCTATTGTCAAGGGATGTCCTTATAGACAAGTTAAAAGGTCATTTATTTTGTCTGCTCTTCGCTCATAAACACCCCGTCAATGTTCTTGGTTTACTTCTTCTGAGGGCTTTGTGTTTCCTTGATTATCACATGTATTCTTTGCTCCCCTAATATTGTGGATAATATAATTGACACTGAGTTTAATACTTGGACATTGGTTGTTTATGTTACCGGTCTTTATAACATTGTTATATTCCACTGTTTTCTTCGTTTTAATAACATTGACATGTTTCCATTCTTATGTAACATTCTGATTTATAGGACCATAGATATGGCATAAAAATAATTTTATGTTCAATTATCCCAACTAAACTGCAGTCATGCACAGTAACCAATTGCTACATTAAGAAATTACAAGACATCTTAACACCAAGAGTGTCTATAAAACACTGCCTATATAATGGGTGTAAACACCCATGGCAACTGCGCCACCTTTAGTTCGTCCACGAGAACGCTTAAGAACAGTCCATCAAGCAGGCAATATGTGTGGAAGACAAACAGCTTTTTGATAGATTACCTGATTATTTTCTCCACATCCATAATGCCTATGCGGGAACAGGAGGGAAACAATAGTAATCTCTGACCTAGCTGTCCCAAGCAATGATGATATATAGTACTTGGCAATAGTATTCAGCGCGTCTCCCTCCCCACTTCCTTCTCCTCCACGGCGGGCCCTGGAGCAAGGAACTGCTTGCTAGGAGGGCTTGATTTATGTGTCGGTTTATGAAGTTTACCCGCCACGCTTCATTGGTTCCCCTGACCCTTGGTCTGGCATCGCAGCGTGAATGATAAGAGAAATATACAGGAGAGAGGGGGAATTATCACCCTCATTATGCCCCATGTATCTCCTAGGTACGACAGCCGGGGTAAAAGAGGGGAAATGAGTAGGAGGAGGTGGTGGTGCTTTGTGGAAAGTTGGAACTTTTAGGATCGAGCTCACACAAATTAAAGATTTAAGATGGAACCAAGCTAATAATATCGATTGTAATGATGGCATATAATGTACGGTATAACTGTTTTAACAACAATGTGCCTCCTTGTATTAATGAAATAAAAATATATAAACATTGACAATTCATCTTTCCCGATTGGTTGATTTTAATAAACAACAAAATTTAGAGCATAGAAAATGATATCAGAGATTTCCTTTGTATGTAAGAAATTTGGTTTAGTTATTGAATAGTCTTTGTTTATTGTATATGGTTGAGGTCTATTTAGCTTACTATTGTGTACTGCATGGGGGCAATTCATATAATTGTAGTCTGGCTTTATCATAGCTCTCAGTTTGTTTACAAGACACTGAGGCGGAAAAAATGAAATTACTTCCATCCTTTGGCCTGAAGAAAGAGAGATTCATAGGTAGGAGATACCTAACAGATGGGCCAGCCTAATCGAATGCTGTAACGGTTTGCAGGTCGGGTTTGCAGTCGGCAAAATGACATATATTTTGCACGTGTCTCTCATGTAGTCAGAACAGCTGGAGGGAGAAAGGTAGACTATGGATTGTATTGACTGGAAGTCTTGCCACGTTGTAGGTATCAATAGGAAATGTTGTCAGAAAATATGAAAATGGTAACGCATATATTATACATATATCTGAGATATCTAATGGATGGACACCTTAGGGGTTTGTTATCGATGGGCGATTAGGGGCGTATAGTATTGACCTGATAAAGATCATGCTGCTATACGTATTGATTCTATTTAGAATAGGAATGCAGTCTGACTTCAAACTAGCTATTTGGTCTGGCGAATAACTAGGTCTATGTGAAGAAATTGGATACAAAAGTATTAACTATTGATATGTCTCTTGTGGTGATTCCTATTGAATGACTCAGAATCCTGTTTCAGTATGAATATGTATTATGATCTATATGATACAACATATGTTTATAGTTTTTAATTATATCTCATGCCAAACCCTGTGTCCAGAGCATGTAGGTAGGCTTAATATGTTGCTGCTTCAGGCCATTCTGTCTCAATTCAGTGATATCTTTTTGACGATTCCTGTTAATAACTCAGAATCCGGTTTAATTATGAAAATTAATATAACTCAAATATATCAAAACACATTTTGTGTGAATTAACATTTTTGTCTGTATTTTGTCCAGCCTTGTGCCCAGCCAGAGCTTGGGTAGATGTTAATATGTAGTGCTTGAATCAACGGTGGGTGAGGTGAGTTGGCTGATCATCATCCATCGTGCTCTAGGGGAGGGTTGGGGGGATGGGGCGGGCACCTCGCCTGATTGGATTCAGGTGCTACCTTCACCTTCACACTTAATGAAATGAGTCTGGCACCTTTTCACCCATGTTCACCCATGTTTCATGGCTGGACAGAGCGCCAACAATGGCCGCTGTCGGCGACACACTCTCTGTCCGCCGGACCTCCACCACATGCTCTTCTCTCCACGCATCTGGCCTGTCACCCTCTCAATAGATTCACTGGTTCCTGATCAGGCTCGAAATTCGCGAATCACAAAATCAATCGGCTGACTTTGCCAATGGACAGAGGGCAATATGTCGGCCATTGAGGCCCGCACACCGGAACTGATGCGCCCGGATTTCAGCCAATCAAATAGCGGCCTGCACTTGACTGCGGTCCTCCTGGAGACCACTTGGCAACCACCAAGCATCTTGGCCCTCGGAATCGGGCATTCTCTCGTCCTTAGCAACCTGTTGACAGTTTGGATAAACCCTTGAATCTTTAACAAAAATAAGTTTTAATAAATAATTAAACAATTCTCAGCAATTGTTCTTTTACAACTCATTCCCTCTTAACATTCTGGGATTGTTCAGAATTGTGCTTGTATTTTCCCCTTTCTCTTTGGAAGTTGGCGCTGCATGTTTGAAGCCATGGATGTTTCCTGCAGAAGGGTTAGGATGGCATCTAAAACAGCCGCGGTATGCACGGTCGCGTGGGTCTTGTTGGAAAGTAAAGAGGGCCTATAAGTAGGATGTCAAAGCCCACAGTAAATATTAGAGCTATGTTGAATGCAGGTACAAGGCCGACCACCTATAGGCACACTGTGTGTGGCGCGACAACACCAAACTACATTTCAAAACTGCATTAAATAGATAAATTGTCCACCTTTCGGTTGCATTTGAATGATTAATTTGTTGTAATTTCGAATAGAATGTATTGGAAGAGACGATGCCTTTAGACTGTATACGGGATACATTTCATTCTGAGAAATTCTCTTAAATGACGATTTCTAAAAATAGTGCCGAGAAAATAACTGCGAATAGCGCTTCTTCAAAGCATATCATACAACATGCCATACTGACATTTGCGACCTATCAATAACGTTGAAAACCTATAATGCCAGCACTATGGGCAATATAAGGCTACCAAATGGTTGCTATTAAACCGCTGAAATAAACGTTTGCATAAAAATGTGGATTCAACCAAGACAATCAACAGAACTGCATTATTGTCCTATCAAAACAATTGCACCGGACTTCCTTTGAAGTAAGACATGGAATTTAATTTCGATCACACATACGTCACGCATGACTCTTCATCGTCATCCGGATATTCTCCAGCGACGCTTAAATGATGACGTAGATGACGTCAGAGGGTGAGCGTGTCGGGATTCCCTTCCCTTTATTTTCTTCCTAATTTCCCTTGATTTACTCGTGGAAATGGAAAACATACTTGGGTGAAGGGCGGCGTGAAATTTCAATTTTCACAGCGATGTTAGCCCGCCGATCGCCCGCTGTTCATAAAAGCCGGGCGAGATCAAGGCTGGCGGAGATGTGCTTTGCCTATCTTGTCATATTTGAAGCCTTCTTGAACATTGGTTCATCGGGTGTGGACAGAAGTGCACAGTTTGGCCATAGGTGATTTCTCAGCAAATCATGCTTGCAGAAGGAGAGGTCTAACACAAGCTTTTCTCCAGAGGGTTGGAAGCAGGGTTACGGGGGGTGGGCTGGAGGTGGGAGGGGGTAGTGCCTGGGGGAGAAGGAGTAGGAAGACTGGAGGGGGGGGGGGTAGGAGAGGGGGAGATGTCATGAGTTGGTATTGCAGTTTTAGAAAGGCGCCAAGGGTGGTTCGCTTGCTTGGTGGATAGGCAGAGTGGGATGGGGGACGTTAGTGAGTTTCTGGAAAATTAGCCTGGGTGCATGGAAGTGGACGGCGAAATTTTCACGCTGATTTTGTTTGTTGTGATCTGTGGCTTCTGAGCGTAGAGTATAGCCGGCGCGGGCTCCAGTCGAGCATCGGGTCTCAATTAGGCACGCTGCAAGGTGTGAACATTATATTTGTTTTTTAGGACGTGCAAGCAGGTGTTAGACTCAACCATGCAGCCTGTGCTATTACATTTATACCCTCTACAACTCTGCCTATAATACGTATATATGTCGATGGTGTCAAATTGTGTATGTGCTTTAACTATCATAAAGTGGCCCCTTGAACAAATATTTGAAAATTTACATAAGTGGAAACATACGTTGCTGGAATGTTAATATGGATATTGGTTTCTTGTAGCAAAGATGAAATGTCACAATATCTATGTAAAACAATCGATAAAGACGTGTTTGTATCATTTATTAAAGCGGACGCGTTTACAATAGGATCGGTATATCATAATTCAACGTGATATAATACTATTTACACACGAGGTCTTTATGTGAGTGTTAGCAAACTTATACACTAAGGGAACAGAATATATAGATACATAATTCCAATTCCAGTTTCATTCCACTTTCCAATTCCTTTGATAGATCCATCCTGCCCGAATAGGACATAGTCATTAATAAGGGGGATAATTTTGTTGCATCAATTTCACAATCATTGTTCCTGGGTATGACCATAAAGTGCCTTTCTGTCTCTTTTCTCTGTCTCTCTCTCCCGTCTTCTCTATCTCTATTTACTGGGTATGATCATAAACTGCCTCCCTCTCAGCTCTCCCGCCCTTGATATAAACCATATTAAATGTGTTGATAAGGGCGTAAAGCAACCAATCTCACTCACTCAATTTTACCATCGCTTTAAAGTTTAGTTCCCTAAATTTAGTTTCCCAAATAGCAAGTTATTTTAAGAAGACGCAAATACCTTTCACGTATATAGAAAGCGATCGTTTTCCCACAGAAAGAGCCGGCTAGGCAGGTGTCGGAAATGGGTTTCTGGCAGAGAAAGGTTGGCATATCTCAGGATCAGGAATGTTGATGCCCTGGTATTAAAGGCCCAAGTGGCGCGAGAGAGAAACATGGAACATAGGATGAGAAGGAGGAGGAGGTGCGTTTGAAGCATGAACTGTCGCACGCTAAATCGCGCGCGTAGACGAATTTCGCGCTGTAATGCGCGTGGACTGTACAGAGTGCGACCCGAGCGGCAGCTGTTGTGGTCCGGGGCTCTGTCTCCCGGTGCCATCAATTTCAAGCCTACTGATTATCGTTTCAGGCTTGGAATTCTTCCCTATAACCACCAGCAGATCCCTGCTATTGGGCCAAGTCAGTCAGTAGCAGTCAGTCAGCTGCATTTGGGTTGAGTCAGGAGCTGAGGTGGATCGCTGTGAAAGAAGATGGCAACAATCTATAAGGGTTATCTCCCAGTGAATAGCTTACCAAAGCCAGCGAGAGCATTGCTTCTGTATTAAAGCGATCTACGCATTATCTGCGCTTAGCCTCTTCCCATGAATGAATTCCTAAAGTGGCCACAAGCCAAGCCTCTCCCTATCTCCCCCCTCCTCGCCCGGCCCCTCTCCCTTCCTTCCTTCCTCCCTGCCACTCGCTTGCCTTACAACGACTTGTGATTTTTTCGGGGATTTGAACAAGGGCGAGTGATAACGGTCCACACCAGCGGCCCTGTATTAGTGCACGTCACTGACTCGGGGTTTGAGTCGCGATTCTCATTTTTAATTTAATTATAACAGTTGATTTAACCATTGTGGTGGCTGGCCTCCAGTCGCAGATGATATCGTATGACCGAAACAAAACAGCGCATCACCACACTGGATAAAGTCCTTCGACTCGATTACATGTGAAAAAAATCACACTTCCACTTGGCTTGACCGTCATAGAGGGATGTTCCCCGGGAATACAAAAGGATGCTCTCGCAGTAGCCAGAGAAGGACCTCTTCCCCCTGACCTCAGATTCGTCTTGTATAAAAAAAAAAGTCCCATTCGCCCCTCCTGTCCCTCCAGCCCTTGAGAGAGGGAGAAAGAGTGAGTTGGAAAGGGAGGGAGATTGGCAGAGAAGGCAGGAAAGGGAGAGGCGAGTGGGGATATAAAATGGCACATTATACGAGTAAATGCCAAATATAATAGATGGATAGTCCCTGAGATGATTTCATAAAAAAAAACTGCAGAGAGAGGGAGCTAGCGGCGCAGAAAAGTCGATGATTTACGAGCGACACGTGGTGGCGAATCCCAACAACAGCGAGTAAATACCGATGGGCGTTTGTAACACTGGAAACTATTGGCTGCCAAGGCCTTCTAGCATATCCTCCTTTTTGTTGCTTTCATTCGTGACTTCTTTTCTTTGCTTAATATGTTTATATTATGTGGAGGCTGCATATCTGATTATTTCAGTATAAGCCCCGAATTGATTTTAGGAATATCTTTAAGTGAAATATATGTATCTCCTCTATTTATCAATTTCCCCACCAGCAAATCTCTTCCCACTCTTTTCACATATAATCTTTTATAGATTTAAAAGATTATTATTATTATTAACAACTTTTATTCAGACACATAGCATACAAAATCGGGCCAGCCCCTTCTACAAATTGATTTTCCAGGGTGCCCTTGAAATGAAAATGGAAATAAATGATGTTAGAAATAAACTTCTGTGACAATTTATACGAGATATGGATATAACTAAACCTACTCGCAGTGATACTCGCCTGATCAAAACTTTTCCAGTTGACATTTCTTAAAATAAAATATTAGATGTGAATTATAGTTTGGCTTGGAAAGATGCGCCAAGTGTTCGCCATAAGCCAATTTCTATTATGAACTCAACTGGTTAAACATTAATAGGTTTACTGAAACATTTAGCCTTTATGTTTAATGCATTCATTTGCACTTCACTTCATCCATACGTTCCCTTCTGTGCTGATAGGACTTCCTTACAAAAGTTCTTTCTCCCACATGCAATAACTGTCCACATTATCTTTTCCCATGGTTTCTATCTATGTTAATGCATTGCATGCAAATTGTCCTGACAGAAAGCTTAGGGTTTTACAGTGCAGAATTTGACTCATAGAGAAAGCCATAATGGCTTTTTATCAGGCCGAACAAGATCCTTGTATTTAAACATTACCTTTAATGCTCTGTCTCCTCACCACTAATCGATTAAGACTCTTATAAGATTATCTTTAACTTCGGCTACTGTAATCTCCCACTGTGCAGCAAAGCAGGGATGGCTGGCGTAATCTATATTGCAGCATCTCCGCTTATTAATCTCTCTTCTCACAGTTTATAAATAAATATACGTCATAGAGTATAGAGCACCTCTCTCTTGTTTACCATAAGTTTTTCCCAAGATTAACACAGACAAGTCAAACCGTTCATCATATCAGAGAGGAGCGACCAGCATTTTAAGCGCATTCGGAATGATCACATTGAAGTTTTAAAAATCAAAAGTCCAGTTCGCCGGGTGCAGCGTCAGAAATTACTGCGGGTTTTGGCTTATCAGCCGATGCCATATGTGGAGTTAAGTCTTGGGCGGCATAATGGGGTGGAAGAGCGGCATGCTTTGCTGGCATGGCCAACTGGCGGCCGTCCTTGGCGCGCTGTCGGATGTCCGTTGTGAATAAGCTTATGTCATGAAAGGAGGATCCCTGATATCAATGGACAGGCGAGGAAAAAAGACCCAGATTTGTTGATGACTCGCTAGTCTGAACAGTTATCTTGCCAACACATTCTGCGCCCGCGATTGGAATACCCCATGGCTGGAATGCTCTGCTGCTGTTTGTACCATCGGGCTGGTCCTTGATGGTGGTGCTTGTTCAGGCTTTTGAGGATGGGAGGGAAAGAGAGAGAGGGAGAGAGAAAGAGAGCCAAGCCACCACCAGTGGTGTACCGATAGATAGCGATGAGCTTAGTGAAAAAAGACGGTAAAAACTAGGCATGGGCTTCTGATAAAATTTTATTGTTGAATCTTCAAATTATGTTTTATGGTTCGTTAGCCCCGCTTGCTATCCGATTTGAGCTATTTTTGGTTATTGGCTGCTCGACTCGATGGTATTAGCTCTCTATTATTGGCACGTGGTGATGCTATTATTTGCCGCTCTGTCTTTATAAAAGTGACCATTGGTCAGTGATGTGTTTTATAGGCTGTGCTCGGACGTGTCTTGCTTGTCACAGCAACAGAATTGTGCTTTAGATTGATGGTTATTTGTAGCTTTGTCTGGCAGGAAGGGAGGAGCAGGAGGACGGAGAATGGAAGAGTCACTACTTCTTCCTTTTGCCCCCTCCTTCCCGGAGTCCTACATCACGAAATGAGTAATGGGGAATCAGTTTTAAGACAGGGGTACCCTCTGAATTAAAAAGGGTGGATGCCTAGAAGGGATGGGGATGAATAACTATAGAGTTTTAACTTAAGGTGACCAAACATCAGAAAACACCATCCTTACAACATTCTAGTTAATAGAAATACTATCCAATATTTTATTTGGCTATTTTACTTGATAAACACATGTCTGACAAAGAACGGCAAAGAATTGAATAAATACGCATGGTTATACGAATGTGTTGAGAGAATAAATTGGTAAAAATTAATGATATGGGAGTGAATTCCCTAGAAGCCCCATCTCCGTCCACCTATGATTAATGGTCATTCCCAGTCGGTACCAATTCCACCAATGTGTGCTTCATAAAGTTAAAAGCTTCTCCGCGGAATGATTCCATTTCCTTACTGACCTACGGGTCCCCAGGGAGGTCCAGCAGGCTCTGCTGGCCAGCGAGTGACCTGAGGAATGACCAATGCCTCCCTCCACTCCACTGATGACCACTCCATTCAACTTGCAGTCATATAAATAAATATCACTCCCTAACTTAGTGGCCTTCAGACAGTCACGTCTTAGGTGAAAGCAAGTAAAATAAGATTGATTGTAAATTGTATTGGTGATACTTTCAAAATAGAAATTAATAGAAGTTGCTTTTCCGCACAGAATTGAAACCACTTTTATTTACGAGGCAGACAATATAACAGTTCTACCGTGTTTACCTAAACAATCATATCGCTCCCTAGACTCATTGTTATATATTGAAGTTGATCTCAGTCTTCACAGAATATACTTAACTTAATATGTTTCTATATAAGAACTATTATACAGACGGTTTGAAATATTATTTGTGGGCATTCAATGGCACCAAATTCATCTCTATAGAGAACTATTTTGATTAAATACAATACAAATGGTTTTCCTCAAAACTTTCAGTAATTCTCTCCTGTATAACCACGAGGAGTGAAATAGTGCTGGTTTTGGACAAAGCCTGGGCTCTTGCACTCAACATGAATGTTTTACCATTGATCCTACATGACCCCCGTACCATGGTCCGGTCTGAAAGGGGGGCTCAGCAACTACTGACCATATGAATGTTAATTTCACAGTCCACTGGACTGGCTAGCGAGGGAACTCTGTTTGAATTAGAGAGGAATATGGAACACGCTCCTATTCTATTCAGCAATAGCAGTCCATGAATTATTATGTGTCTGATACCGGGGTTTATTTACCTGGGGTAATAATGGTGTTTTTTCTGTATGGAGAGCACTGGTGAGCATGAATGATGTAGTTCAGATCTAAGGATACAGTGCTTTGCATGGAACATAATGAACTGGGATTGTGTGTAGGAGAGAGAGAGAGAGAGAGGGAGAGAGAGAGAGAGAGGAGGCCGTGCTTTCAGACCACAATCTATTATATAGTTCAACAAGACATCTGTTAGTAATTGTAATTGAATTTCCAGCTTAATACAAATTTGAAATAAATTGCAACACACAGTGTGGGTATTGTCCTTATCTGTTGAATTTTAATTTTAAAATATAGAATAATAAATTTTCCTTTTATCCACTTCAATATTCAATTCATAGTTGTATTTCATTTTATCTAGTTACATTTAGAAAACAATTGCTGGAATCCTACAATTATCACATAGATTAACCATCATCTGTTCGTGGTATGAACTATGGCCCAGATTTTAGGCCGAAGGTAAAAAGATCAAGTTATTGAGATCATTGGCACGTACATAGCGTCTGGTTTCAAGCCCTGTTACCCCGTGCTAAAACACCAGAAAGGCTTAGTCAAGGAAGCATGCAGCCTTTTGGTAGGAACCGGTGCCGACACTTAGTCGGTTATTGCTCAATCTCCCATTACATACTGACCTTTGAAGTTGGCAATGTGCTCACTTACACCCCTCTACTTACTGTATAGGAGATATAGGGATGACCATTGCATCCAGTTAATATGGGTGTGTGTCCATAGGGTCATTGCACATGTATAGCCCAATGACCAATGGTCAAACCATGCTATGACCACCGATATACCCCCAGTTTGGGGTGGTCTTCCTTTCAGGTCTGAGATCCTACACCCCTCCTTTGTTACCCACCCTTGTCATTAACCCTATACCGTGGCCGGCGAGCCAGCGTTCACGTCTGATCAGATCTCCCTCTCCCCCTTTATCCAACTTGGCATGCATTGTATTATGACCAGTAAATTTGATTTTCAAGAACCATGCACTCAAGAAAAAGAGAAGTAGGACCGAGTGTGTTTGTGTGTGAGAGTGAATGAGAAGAAGCAGAAGTAGGAGTAGGATTGAGACGGAGAGAGGGGGAACCTTATATCCACCTCTCCGCTGCCTCGGCTTTGCTTACGCCAATGAACCGTACCCTTCTATCCCCAAGTCAGTCCCTCTGCCAAGCTTTCAAGTCAAGCATAAGCCTTACATCAACTTTATAGTCATTTCATTCAGTTAATTAAACAGTTAAACAAAAGTGGCCGGCCAGTGCGAACGGGCGGACAAAACCGGGTCGCACTGATGAGTTAAATCGCATTTCAAGGCGACTTGGCCGCACCGGTTCGCTCGGGAGAACGTCCCGTGAAACCTAACTAATGCACGGTGAAAATTCGCCGACGTCGCCAGCCAATACATTTGAAAAGGAATAAATGCAGGGGAAAAATGCCATCTAACTCGATATTTCTGAAACAGTGGGCTGATATAAATAAAAGGTTTGTTGGATTAGGCTGGGAGTCAGATGCCTGCTAGTGCCCAGTTGGGTCAGGCTGGTCGTGGCGCGCACATGTATGAGCGTATAAAGGGGAATATAGCCAGATAGAAGTGGATCTTTTATATGGGAGTATATTGTGTTAATCTACAGCACCCACTCCCACTGGATTATTAGCATGGCCTCGGCGATATGCGGCATTACCTTGCAGGTACACATGGATGGAAGTGTGTGTGTAACCAGTGCAATACATGTGGACTATACCTCAAGGTGGAATATAATGTGTATATATAAGTCTAGAACGTGTGTGTGGTGTGGGGGGATAGGGCAGGAGGGAGGGGTGTGCCCAGAAATGTCCACCAATCTCATCATGGTGTAAGCATGGATGTACGTAAGGGAGGGTGCGGTGGTTACGTCCGAGGACTCGTTACGAGGCACGACTCCTACAGGTTGGTATCTCGTAAGCGGCCAGGTGCTCACGTAAACACGTATACATTCTCCAAAATTACTCTTAATGCAACTTGTACTGGTTACAGCAGGGGTGTCTGCCGATGCCTATACTATTCGTACCCATCTCATTATGCAGCCACTGTTGGTATATAAAGCATCTTTAGATAGCTTAGCATCTGGCATTTTTTCTAATGAAACAGAATATATTCCTTTAGCTGGCCTTCCTTCAACACCTGACACGTAATTGGCTATGCCCCTCGGTATCACATAAGTTATGTATCCATAGAAAAATGTCTCTAGCCCAAAATGTCAAATATTCACCACCGACTCCAAGAGCTAGAATTTTTCTGTGTTTAAAATTGTACCGTAACCGACAAACGTATATATACGGTCCACCTGATGCACCCCACTTTGTCTATACTACTTGCGCAGGACAGAAAAACCCCAATAGTGGGCAGGACTTCCTTATATGGGCATCCCACCCCGAGCGACTCAATCTAGGCCACCTGGTCTGACCTGTTCAATATAGCTCCTTCATTATAGACAATTTATCCCCCGGCAGGTAGAAGGAGGCTTATATAGATATACGGTATATGTCTCTTCATAGCTTGACCACTGGTGACAGCACACTGACCAGTACATCGCCAGGTCATACAGCAGCGCTGAGCTTCAAAGGTTGAGGGTAGTCTTCATGTTTGCAGGGAGGGATTGGAATCATGGTGTCTTTGGAGTGTGTGGTACTGGAATATTCCTAAATAAATTATTGATAGTATACTTCCCAATTGGATGGGGTAGGTGCCTGCTTACACAGCGTTAGTATTGGGTTTGTCAGTGCGGGACTACCAGAGTATATACGTCGGCACAAGGCCTCCCATACCTCCCATACAGTTAACATGTCTACATTGGTGAGTCCGGAACTGATGAAGAATAGCCTCTAGATTGTCCAACCCTGGTTGAGACTGTAGGAACAATGCTGTAATATGTTATAGTAAATGTCTGTATATGTCTGATATATGTTCATCTATCTGATCAATATCACCTGACGGGTAATACGTCGCCGTACAATGTAATCTGAATAAAATTTATTAACAAATTATACTGCCTAATGGGCAGCTTAAACCGGTATTGTTCTCATTAGACGGACGTATAGTAAATTGGTATTCATATGTGCGATGTGGCGGGGTGCAGGAGACCAGGTGGAGCCTCTACGGCAACAGTCCCAACACAGCCGGTAGGCAGGTGAAAAACACCCGGGCTACCCTCCGCCCTTCCCGCCCTCGTGGATCCCATCTTACCTTGGGGAAATATCATCTAAGCGGTTTGTGCTTAATGTCTCGTTATGGCAATTATATATGAATCTAACAAATGCTACAACTCAAACAAGGAATCCGGTATTTTCCCATCATTTATAATATGGCCGTCATTAATGGCCTTTGACTGAAGAAAACTTTATATTCATATTTCTAGAAAGTATTTTATCTTACACATTTTACAATATTCATATGTACCGAGGAAGGTTTCATTCGCGTTTCAAATACTGCCAGTATTTCTCAAATGACTAACATGAGTGTCCTATCATTAACACTTGTTATGTTACCCTTTTCCCTCCTAGCTGCAAAGTAGAGCAATGCATTCAAGCGCTATAGATAAATATGGCCAGTTGGCAAGGCTTCTTCTACCTTCTCCTTCCTCTGACGTTTTCTCATCTAGTTTCAGATATATACGTAGAACTACGGAGAAAGATCCTCCATTATGATATGTTGAACCAGGGAACCACCACCTCAAAACTTGGTCAGCTGAAAATAGTGGTGTGCTAAGACTTAGGGCGTGAAATGAAATATATGCTTTGAGCACAATTACATTTCCACATGGTTCCCTCGGTCTTGACCTTGGCAAGACAAGTCCGGGTGGTAAACAAAAGAGCAGACGACATTTGGCAACAAGGGCCCAAAGTGTCGTCTGCCAAGAATGTGACGTATGTGGTTTGTGTAAAACGTATAAGGAATGAATTCGGGACGATGGTTGGATAATGAATAAGCGTTTTTTGTTAGGTTTCTTGGGTGAAGAAAGATGTATTATATAGAAACTTTTGTTTCGATAAAGCAAGGTCGAGTTGGCTCGTCAGTGCCAAAGAGATGGGCTGGGCTTTTGGACTGTATATTTAAGATATCAGAGAAGGCCGTTGGCTGTTGAATTGTGTAAACAGCAGCCAGTGCATTGTATTATTGTCTGTCCTTTTCCGCCAAAATTGATATTGTCTATTTATAGGAAACAATGGAATCCAAAATAGTTCTGCTGGAGAAACTGGAAAAAAATACTCCTCAAACATTTATTTAAAGTATTTGACTTTGGTTCTTTGCCTTTCAAAAAGTTTTATTTCCCAGTAACTGTTCAAATTGACAATCTGCTGTCAATGTTTGATGATCAAATAAAGATGATTCATGCTGGCCTGGAATGGTAACTTTCCTCATCCAGGTGGCGGCCTGGTATTGTCACAGTCCGCCCAGCTCCTGCGTGTGCCGTGATCTAAGAGCTGTTAGGCAAGCAATAACCAAAACGTATTACAATGCCTAACACGTGTTATTTCACTGCTAACGACCGCCACACAGTCTTATTTTACACTTAATCCCAATCGCGAGGCATCGGATCAGAGCTGAAGCCATCGATTCCTGTCGCTGGAAGTGTCTATGAGATTTATGGGCCTGAAGAGAGAATCCAATTTAACAATTGGATTTTGTATAGTGTTATGTTATTGTGAACGCTCCGCTTGTTTATTACTCTCTTATACCCAGTCTCCCTGCCAATTAGTGCTTTGCCTGGCGTTTGCCAATTAGGTAAGGATGATTACCTTGCCCAAGATATGATTGTCTTAATTACGCAGCCTTGTAGATATATGAGGGAGATGGGGTTTGTCCCTTCTCAGTACTGTCGGCATCTTAATACTTTCCCCTCCCCTCCATCGCAATCCCGCTACGTCACGCCCGCGCCCCTTGAAAGCTAATCCTCCTCCCCACTCCTTTGTTGTGCTTCTTCTCAGCGCTTCATTTTCAAATGAAAACTTTGTGCCATGCTTTTCACACTCTCTCCCTTTCTCCTCTATACCTAAGAAGTGGTGCGTGTGAAAAACAAAGAAGCCCTACTACTGCCTCGCCCCAACCACGTCTCCCTCCCTCTCTATCGCGCCATGGTGGGGCTGGTGGTGTGTACTTTATACATTGGTGGACTGAGATGAGAAAAAGGCAGGGAAAAACTGGTTTCTTTTATTGTCCTGGCACCAGCAGACAGAGAGTGTTTCTAGAAGCCATGGGAAAAGTAGTTAGGCGAGGCCACATCAGACGCAGTATTGTTACTGCACACTTTGTGCGCTCCTTGTTCACCCCCTCCCCCTCCCCAATATGAGATCCCTTATTCCCACCCCATATCACCCCTTTTCATCACACTGCAGACATTGTCACCAGATATTTTCCCTTGTTGGGCTCTTCTCCTTCTTGTCGATGCTTATGTGTTTTCTTTGATGCTTTTGCCAATTATTTTTCCCCATTGTTCCAATTGTATGGGGATCATCGAGTTAATGAGATCCCGTCCTTTCTAGTTCATGCAGTTTCCCTCGCAGCGTGCTGCATTTTTTCCCACCTGTTCTTATTTCAAGAGCAGAAGATCAAAATTTAAACTTAAATACGGAGATTACTTGAAAACGTCTGTCTAAAATTGATCTATATATATCCACTAATGTTCAAACCCATCTACTGTACATTTAATTGATAATTGGTTATATGGCCGTCACAATTAATGCTCCTCCCCTTATCTGGCTTCCCCTATCCACTCTCTCCTTGCCTATAAAGGCTTTCTAAAAGATCTCTACAGTTCTTTCCACCCTCCCCCACCACAGCCACCACATATCCAACCACGTAATCAATCAGCAGAAGTATGAATCAGCACAGAAGATATTGAATTAGATATTGTGGCGGGCGAGAAGTTTGCTCATGTGCGCCTCTGAGAAATGTGGCGGAAATGACGTGCCACACGGCTGTAAATGAATCTCCGCGGGAGGAGAGTGAGGCGGACGCCGACAGAGCGCCTGCCTCCCATTTCTACTGCGGAAACAGCAAAAGCGCGCCTCTCGCCTTCCTTGCTATAACAGACGACGTTCGAACTGCAAGTTTTGCGCGCGCGGGAAAGCGACGCCCACTTGGTTTCTGTACAGAAAGAAGGCTGTTGGGGATTAACAAGTGAAAAATATCACTGGCTGATCGCTCTGCTGGAAAATAGGACTCGCAGTCGCGAAATAACACCGCATGTAAAGGGAAAAAATCAGTGAGGGAAGCTTGTAAGGGGCAGGGAGAATTTTGTTGAAAGGATTACATCCCTTTTTAGCATATTTTAAAAAGTTAACACATGGCCTGTCATTCATCGAGCAAATGGAATGAAATGGCGTGAGAGCCGAGTGATATAGTTGAGCAAATAGTGCTTGCTGTCTTATTTTAATTGGGAACAATTTGCGCTTATGGTAATTCTACTGCAGCAGATTGATAGGTTCTTCTCTCTTGTTTTTCATCAGGAAGAGGGATGCTTAGTATGATGAACTCTTTAGTAAATTTGAATGCTAAAGACCATGCTGTTTAAACGAGCCTATTTCTATGAACCCCAGGGCACAATCTTTAGTGTCTCCGGAACTAACCTACAAGTTAATCATGAGAAGCTGAATCCATCCGAATGTATTATAGCAATACGAGCCCATATGGAGCCATGCCTCTCAGAAAACAGCATATATAATATGTTGACAAAACAAGGTTTAATATGATTTTCTAATGTCTTATCCACATCCTCTATGACCATTATCCCTATCCCCAAACCTTCCTTATAACATAGAAGGCTCCATCGCAAAACCTTGCCAATGCAAGAGATATGGAGAGAAGCAGTGAATGAGCTAGCTTTGGTGGAGAAGAGGAAGCGTGGAAAAGAAGGAGAAGAAGCATTCTCCTCTGGTAATGATGATATATGATGGCTGATCGATATATCGATATAATCTTATTTCTGATCTTTGATGTGAGGAAGGCCGGCTTGGCAGGTGCTACGCCGCGCCATATTGACCCGAGAAACAGCTGTCGCTGGCGATGAGACTAATTCCGAACGCTCCCACTTCGGGGCGCTGCTGTGGCGGGGGGACGGGAAGACTGCCGCCAGCGCCGCCGAGCGGACAGCCCAGTAGTAGTCATGATGGAAAGCTTAATGCAAATGTACAAATGTGACAAAACTCATTTCTCCGATTCGCCATCGCGGAAAACAAATTGAAGCCCACATCATTGGCGTCATCAGCCATCTTTGAGCTAGGGAGAAAAATCCATGTCAATACCGTAGACAACAATAACGTAATTTCTGCAACTTTAGAAAACTCAACTTTCTTTCTGCATTTTTCACTTTTTGTTTGTATTTAAAGAATTAATTGTTTATTGCGACGATCTGGATGATTATGTGAAAACGCCATCTGTCCTTATCACTTATGTTCTTTTCTAGACTGACTTCCTTATTCAACCATGTTTTGTATAATGAACAGGCGAATTCTCATCGTTTGGTCAGCGTCCACTTCAATTTAAGTTCCTTAAACTAATATTAACTTATTCCCCGTCTACCAATTCATTTATCCACGTAATAACATCATTGTAGATAATGTAATGTAAGAGACAGAGGATTGATAAGGTGTTGTGACGGGTGATGTTATTCTCGCTGTGAACACCCATAAAGCCCTGCCTACACACAGCCGATTTGCCTCCCGATTTTGGTCTCCCGATGAATCCTATGGTTTCATTTCATATCCTGGTCTATGTTTTTGAAACAACATCAACCAGGATTTGAAATGAAATCGTAGGATTCATAAGGAGACCCAAATCGGGAGGCAATCGGGAGACAAATCGGCTGGGTGTGGGCAGGGTTTAAGAGACTGTCTATAACTATTTAGAAATAATGCCTTGTTCAAACTCCGAATACGGACACGTAATGTTAAACTAGAATAATTTACAGATCTCTTATTCTTTGTAGCCCAATTCATAAATCCATCATAAAAATCGCCAGAACTTTACACTGACACACTATTTTCATGTGATATGTTTTATTTTTTCCAGAAATCCGCAGATTCCATTGCCAAGGTGCCAACAATTGTATTATCGATATCCTACAAAGGAGTCAAATTCATTGATGCTGGTTCCAAGGTAAGAAGAACTGCTTTGAATTTTGATGACTCATTTCTTCTTTGCTTTTGTTGTTGTTGTTGTGGAAAAGTCACTGCTCCGGCCATTTATTAAACCATAATGAAAAGCACAACAACGCAGCTTTTCTTCGTTTTTCTTTGACAATTAGGCTTCATCATAGAACTAATTTTTTGGGATAAAACTAACTCGATCATATGATGCATTATTAACTGTGCTGTTTTTTCGGGCGGAATGGAAGAACTACTATGTAAAACTCATCGCCAATTTCATGTAACTGTTTATAAAATGGTGGAATAAAATAAATCAATATATAATATATTAGTTCATCTCTCATTCGATTGGTATAACCGTACTTCAAATTCATGAAAGGTTCGAATATATTTTACTTATATCAGATATCCATTCGAATTTACCATTATATCTCGATTAGAAAAGTCAACAATTGTCTACAGGTTTGTCAGCTAGTTTTGCTGCATTTGGTTTCTCTTCTCATTGCTATCCGGAGCGATTTATATCATTTTACAGCTACGTATATGGTAACATTTTGTCTTGAATTAAGATGGATGAATAATAACCATACAACAAACAAACTGAATTTGACTGATCACTTGCTGTATCTTTGCCTTGCAGAAGGTGGTGTGTGAACATGAGATCGGCAACATATTCTGTGCCTGTCAGGACGGAGATAACTTGAACTATTTCGCTTACATCACGAAAGATCTCGAGTCTTCGAAACACTACTGCCATGTATTCTGTGTACGAAGCACGGTAAGTGTTTATGCATCCTTCTCTGGACATTTAACTAGTTGCAGTTCGTCGTTATTAGCGTGTAGAGTAGAGAAGATATACGGTGGAATAGCACAGAAACACATCAATTTATGTCAGTTGCGGTTGAGTTTAAATATATTTTCCTTTCACGTGAGCCATTGACAATTTTTAGGAGTTTTTGTTTTTTTTATATCAAAATAGTCCTCGAAAGACACTAAATTAGCAAGACCAAAAGAAAATCAAAATAACTATAAAAGATAATATCCCCCTTCAGTAATACCCCTCCATATATGCATATGCCTCAAGGGCAAAGAATGGCACAGACATATAGCAAATCACCCCAGCTATAGATACATTAACATACAACTTTGGCTAGATCAGCTAAATGGTACTATGAGGGAACAATTATGAAATGTCTGATCCTATAATCCTGTATGATCTCCCAGTGAATCGACTAACCCTATGCACGCAGGCTGAATGGATGTTTTGTATGTATGGAGTCAGGGTGTCTGGCTGACCCTAGGTCCTTTTCTCTCTGCCCTGGAGGCCTTCCTGTCTATGCCTACAACTGTTTACTCACATAACACAACTGGCTACGTTCGGTCATCAGGGGGTCAATTGGTCTGAAACCACTCCTACTCCTCCCCATTTACTATCCTCAAAGATCCAAACAGGATCTCTCTGATTTTTGGCTCCTGGTGATGCATGTGCAGACTCTGATCCTGCGGTGGGGTGGATGTATTCAGTTCTTATCTTGCACTGGGAAATTTATGAATATAATTATGACCCCTGGGGTACATACATATTTACAGATAATTATTTAGGTGTGTTGATTATAGCATGTTAAAGAAAGTTATATTGATACTTGACTACAAACAACTTAATTTTGTATATTTCCTTATAATATTGAATAAATTATTACTGTTTACGGATGGGTTTAGTTATTGCATATATTTTCCTCTCAAAGCATATATGTTGAATACTTAGATGAAATACACATTGAATGGATGGTGACTGGCAGTATATACCACGTCACTGGGTGAGGATTGTGGAAAGTCGGGAAGTATAGATCTATTCCGTGTCGTCCGATGGCCTCCACATAGTTTTAGCGCAATGTTTGTCTTCCATTATTATCAATTATAAACTAAACTGAGGCTTTAAAGTCATTTATTCATAATATTATGATTTGTTCTCACTTTTTATTAATTCAAATATACTCAGATATTATCAATATTGCAAGTTCACCCAAGAAATTTGTCAAATTCATGACAAACTATTGAAACTTTAATTATGCATGTTCTGGTGTCTGGATATGAGGAGGTATATAATAGAAATACCTGTGGTGGGGTGGGAACAGCCCCAGTCAGGCAGCTTGGCTACCTTTGGTATCAAATTCCCACAGACTTACCTCATTCCTAGCCAGGGGCACCTTTACACGAGTGGCTGGGGAAGAGGCTGCAGCCTTGAGTAAATAACTTCTGATCCCTTCTTAATAAACAGGACAGGAAGTGTAAGGTAACCTAATTAGAGACTTGTCAGATTGTAGGATGTAACTGGACAAGTCTACTGGACATCCTGTAACACTAGACCCCTGCCCAGTCTTCTTGCACTGCAGACAGTGTTCAATCGAGATATACATATAAGAATTTCACACAAGACAATCTTAAAATTATTTGTTTCCTGTTGATTCTTATGAAAATATTAATGCCCAATGAAATGTCCTTTTATTTCTTACCTCTCAGATATTTGGGCATATCCGTAATCTATGCGGTAAACGATATCTAGGGCAAAGGTTTGGTGTGACATACTTAAACTGTCCTGCTAAAATTACATCTGTTGATGTGCAGGAAAATTTTAAAAAGTAAAGTCATGCCTTTTCCATTTCACCACTGGTCTGTGTGGGTGTTTGTGTGTAGGAAGGGGAAATGGTCAGTTTCAATAGTGACTGACCATTGGTGGAGAGGTAATTGGTAGATAGGGTGTCACATGTATTCACTCCTGCTTGCCTGCACTGTGGTCGGCATAAGGCTGATAAGCCTAGTTAGGCCAATCTCCTATGGTCACTGGTGGTCACTCTGTAATCATCACCACACCCACTCACTTCTGGTCAGTGCTCTGGTCAGCTGCCCTGGTCAGCCTGTGTAATGAGCAGAATATGCACGCTTCAGGAGGTGGATGAGGGATTGAGGAGCAGGAGGCGGAGGAAGAGGGAAAGGTGCCAGAGGAGTAGGAGGAAGAGGTGAGGGAAGAGGGAAAGGTGCCAGAGGAGTAGGAGGAAAAGGTGAGGGAAGAGGGAAAAGTGTCAGAGGAGCAGGAGGTGGAGGAAGAGGAAAAGGTGCCAGAGGGACAGGAGGAAGAGGAAGGAAGTGGGAAAGGTGCCAGAGGAGGAGGAGGAAGAGGTGAGGGAAGAGGGAAAGGTGCCAGAGGAGGAGGAGGAAGAGGTGAGGGAAGAGGGAAAGGTGCCAGAGGAGCAGGAGGAAGAGGTGAGGGGAAGAGGGAAAAGTGCCAGAGGAGCAGGAGGAAAAGGTGAGGGAAGAGGGAAAAGTGTCAGAGGAGCAGGAGGTGGAGGAAGAGGAAAAGGTGCCAGAGGGGCAGGAGGAAGAGGTGAGGAAGAGGGAAAGTGTCAGAGGAGCAGGAGGAAGAGGTGAGGGAAGAGGGAAAGGTGCCAGAGGAGCAGGAGGAAGAGGTGAGGGAAGAGGGAAAGGTGCCAGAGGAGCAGGAGGTGGAGGAAGAGGGAAAGGTGCCAGAGGAGCAGGAGGAAGAGGTGAGGGAAGAGGGAAAGGTGCCAGAGGAGCAGGAGGAAGAGGTGAGGGAAGAGGGAAAAGTGCCAGAGGAGCAGGAGGAAGAAGTGAGGAAAGAGGGAAAGGTGCCAGAGGAGCAGGAGGCGGGGGGAAGAGGTGAGACAAGAGGGAGAGATGCCAGAAGGAGTAAGAGGTGAGAGAAGAGAAAAAAGGTTCCAGAAGAGCAGGAGGCAGGGGAAAAGGTGAAGGAAGAGGGAAAGGTGCTGGAGGAGTGTTCTCACGATCCTACAGTTTAAGCTCGAGGAACAGTTGTGAGGAAGATTAGCAGAAATGCTTTGGGAGCGAGAAGGAGAAGAGGAGAGGGAAGTGAGTAAGTGCTACATGATGAGTAAGGGAGAACAGAAACTCAGGTGGAAGTGGGAGGTCAACAAAATCAGTATTGTCTTGAGATTTCTATCAGCTATTACGGCTTATAATATCCACTTCCTTCTGATTCTCTCTATTCGTCTTACTCTAGTCACCAGGACCACATCCCTGAGAGTTTGTCTCTTTTGACTTCTCTTTTCACCTGGATTACCACCAGGAGTCGAACGTTTTCTCTAAGATAGTCACGAAAAACCCGATAGGATCAAGCCTAAAAATATGCCAAGAAAAATATGACGGAATATTCATAGATCAAAGGCATTTCAGAGAACAATTTTGAAGCATGATACAGCGCCTGGAGCAGTGTTATGTTTGTTGCACTGAAGAAGTATACTTCCTTTAGCGTTAGAGTCACGGGGTAGAACTAAGCCATAGGAAGGGCAGGTACAACAACAATAGGCCGTAAATAGAAAGGAGATGCAGGATTTATCGGAAATTTGCAGTTTATATGCCCTCAATCCAAACCCAAATTAAAGGGTGCGCATAGGGAAGGTGGTATATAGGTCTGTGGCGGTATTATAAGATGTCAGGAAGACAAATCTTCCGCTAGACTTCCTCTCTTCCCCCTTAAGCTCCTACATATATACATAGGCTTGCGACCTCAGTCTCAGCTGACCTCTGATTGGTCGATGCGTGGCCACGTGATTAAAGGTCGTCGAGTACGATCAGTTATCAAGTAGTTGAAACTTGCTCTAGCCTCGGGTTGTTCATGGTGGAATCCATGGAGGCAGAAAACTTTTGCAGGGCCCCTCTAATTTCCTTTTGAAAAGGGAGGGAAATACAATTTCACAAGAGGTATTTTAATCCCACGTCCCCAGAGCAGGATGCGTGATCCTGGGGAAGGAATTGTTCACCTCAAAAACATGGCCGCCACCAAGCAAGACGACGGCAGACGACATCTAAGCCAGTATCGCACCCCAATCTCACATTATCGTCTGCCCATCTTAATTATCGCATTGTCATGACTACAGGGGACACATTCTTTGACCTTATAATCTGAGTTTTGGTTTTGCTTCTCCCTTCCTTTGATCTGTGTCCGTGGACTCATTGGCAATTTATCGAGTTTCAGGTGAAATTCTGATCACAATATAGGCCCTACATGTGCATGGGTTTAAAATAGACTGGAACCTTCTCGATCAAGATGTCATTACCAAGAATAAATCAATTATTTCCGACAACTGCATAACAATGACATCCCCTCTCGCAATAATGCACTGCATTTATAGCAAACTGACATTTTCTTCTATTATATTTAATAAAAAAATGAATAAGGAAAACCCAGGCTTCAAACCCAATGCAGCCCAGGGCTTGAGAAGGTCACTTGGTGCTGAAAGATTGCATATATTAATTGCTCCACACAAAAGTGCTTCCCAAAGAAGGAAGTCCTAATAGAGGATCAATGTCCTGTGACCACAGCTAGCATTAGGTCATTGGCCCGTTGCCATAGAGACAAGAGATCAAAGGTGGGGCCTAGGAGGAAGGCACCACGGTCAAATGACCAACGCTAACCGCAGTAAGGCCCATGCACATCAATGTTTCATTGATAACCCAAACTTGTGATTAATATTGCAGCCTTCCTTGGGTGGGAGCATGCATGTGTACTGCAAGGCGCTGCTGGCCATGATGACGCACACGTGTCCATTCAATAATTCCTTCTGTGGGGCTGGGACCACCCTTATTGTTGAATTATTTATTGCTATATATAGGTTGAATATTTGGACTCTTTCTAAACAATATCTGAGGATTTTTTATGCGAGGAAAACTGTTAAAAATATACTACAGTGCATTTTCTTATGATCGGAAATAAAAGATTTCAATAAAAATGATTGTATCTCAAATATTAGTGATTTTTTCTGAGGGGAATAGATGCTAATACAAAGTTATTATTTTTATACTTAAGTTATAATGTTGCTATATAATGAATAAATATCCAAAGGCATTGCTCTGACTGATTGAATGTTTGAATTGACAGAATGAACTTAAAAGGTTTGAGGTAGTGTAATGTTTGGCTATCAAGTATTGTATACTGAATTCCAATGGGATTTTATGGAATATACCAATGGACAAAACATACATGAGATTTTCTCAGAATGAGCCCCAGGGGCCAGCATTATTGTAAACAAATGAGGAATTCATGAATGAATGGGTCCAGTGCTTATAATAATACCCTAGCTGCGGTGGAGGATATTGTTATTTTTGGAAGCCTCTACCAGGAGCACCTGTGGGGGCTTCAATTGTACCCAAAATGGGCGTCTAGACCACATCTTTTCACAAATACCATTGTCTTGTATTTAACCCGTTCAAAAAGCTCTAACAGTGGAAGTAGTAGACACAGGGGCTGTAGGTCACTGCTACATGTATCAAAAGTTCATTTTGAGGAGTCGGCATGCATGTGCCATGTCATGTTTGGAAGCTAATACAGGGGGTTGACCTTGGTACCTACTCACCTTGCTATCCCCCATCCCCCTACGTACAAATACCCCATGCATCCCACCCATGAGTCTAAGGCTGTCCTGGGACAGACAGAGACAGGCAAGCCGAGTCCTAGGCCTGCTGCCACTGCAGATTTATACCGTTGATCGAACACGAATACGGGCGTCAGCTTGCATGCGGCTTCCGACCACCAAAGGTCACTCAAGTTGAACTTTGACCCGACCCAAACTAAAGCCTTGATGTCAACCAGTGCACCTTATTCAAACATCCTCCATGTCCTCCTCCTCCTTCTCCTCCGCCTGTATGCTGGTATAAACCTCATATATTTAGTGCTAATTCCTTGAGGCTTATTCTGAGTATGATCTCTGATGAGGATAAAGCTCTACAGGGCTGAGGAAGGCCAGTTAGTTCGATCCTCAGGTCACACCAATAGATTGCACTCAGGGCTTGCTATATCCTCCTAAAGTTCCCACGGTACGATCCACATGTACTTTGGTTCACCTTGGGTTTCAGACCCATTTTGATTATTTCTATGGATTAAATATCGATGTATACATGGACTGTTACTAGAGTTGAAGCAACTTTCTGTGTTTTAATGCAAACTTGCATAGCTCTTCCGTTTCATTGTCACAAACATAACGAAATGGATTTTGATAACAAATGTTTTTAACTTACTTTGTTGATCATGTTTCACGATGACACTTTATTTTCGAAAGCCTATTTGTTACTATGTTCATTATGTACTAGGTTGATGCCATAGCACCTTCAAGTTGCTCAATACTCTTTGAAGAGATTCATGTAATGACAATTTCCCCGTATCATCCAATATCATCAACAGAAACTGTTTTCCCTTACTAACAGCACCCTGTAGATAATGTACCTACATATTCAGCCAACAATTTGTACTGGGATCAGGAGGGATTGTTTTAATCGATGTTTATGCATGGGAGGCCCCTATCATACTAAAAAGGACCTGGCACCATGAACCCTTTAGTCTCTACCCTTAATGAATCACCCGCATCCTTGAAGGAAAGTACCACGTTTGGAACCACCTCAAAGACCTTTCCGCATGGTAAGAGCTTCTCCAATATGAGGCAGGCCAGCAGATGTGGTCAGCTAGTTGACCCTTTGAGCCTTTGGTCAAACGTTGTCTCCCGGCACATGGTCTACCTCAGGATCCATGCACGTGTGTCTGTGGGTGCATCTTCATTATGCTATTTATTCCCAAGATCATGAATATTCAGTTATTGATGACTGATGAATGTCTGTGAGATTGTGTACGGAAAGGTACTGGTCTTTGTGTAGCATCTGCAGTTAACCAGTGCAGGCCCTAAGTCTCTCAGATCAGATAAGAATGGTATGTCCGTGAATGGACGCCTACTGCGCTAAAGGTTTTTCTTGCCCAGGAGTAGGCGTCCAAATGGGATTATAATGGCATCGTGTGGTCCTAATGGGATTATAATGGCATTTTGCGGTTTTGGAGTGAGTGGCTTTCCCTCAGTTTGAAGGGACTTTCTCAACTTTGAGCCTAGACTGTAACAACAAGAACTGGTTGCTGCCCCGAGCAACACCTTTCCTCACTGTTTTGTGTTTTTATTGTTTGGCCAAATTCACTCAGAGTATGTACAAGCGAATTAAAGTTTGTCCAGGAAAAAAAATCATCTTCGTTTATTCATCTTCGACACATCCTTACATGGGATAATACATTTCATTCAAACATTTTCCCTCAACATAAAAATAACTTCATTGAGAAGTAAAATAGCTCACTTTGAGCTTTGAAGTTTGAAGTTGCTGACCTCCATCCCAACCCCACTAAAAAAGAGAGAAGAAAGGTCCGAGTAAAAACGAAAGGGGAAAAGAGCAGACTGGAGGGTAAAATGTGAGTGAGAGTGACACCCAGGCTGGTGTCCTTGCGCCAGGACAGGAGCCATGGCACGTGGCTTGCCCTCCAATAAAACGCAACCTAACACTTGCATGTGTGCAATCCAGATGCCTATTGTGGCCGGTCACCTTTTGGATTAATTAGATCTTCCGGGACTGACCAGTCAAGCCAGATTAACTGGTCTTTGGTCAGCTAGAGTATCAGGTGGTCACTGCAGGGCCTATCCTCTGACCACATGGGTCCTGCATTGAATACATTTATTTCTCTTCTGTAGCAAGTTTTTTTTCTTCACTTCACGACAGAATATGGTAAATATCCATCCATATACTAGGACTTAAATAGTCGTTTAGATGGAAGTTGTTATTTAAATCATGATTGTAAAGACTATGACAATACTGATTTAATGATTTTTATCGTCCACAAAATCCTTTCTTTGCCATTTTAGGAATTAGTTGTTGACCGGAACTAAGGTCTTAAATAGACAGAGCTTACCAGCTGCTTTAGAATAAACAACTAGAGAACAGAGAGCAAGGCGATATAATAGAACAGACTTTGTCCTCACTTTAACTAATCATCTCATTAATCTTTGCCTTCATTAAGAAACCTTCTAACTTCCACTCTCATCAGTCACTGCAGGACTAATAAAACGCCTCCATCACCTCCCCCCACCCCCACCCCCCAAAAAAGAAACTATGGAAAGACTGCATTAGTGTTCTCCAGGCTTTTTTATATTCAGAATACCTTCTCGGAAGAGTGGGAAAAGGGTAAAAGCAAGCTTTTAGGCTGCTCGAGCTGGGGCGGTGTGCTCATGTGGAGAAAATGTCATCTCTTAGACACACCAGGTTTTTATTTACTTTCCTTTGCCACATTGATTTTTCGTCCATCTTTGATGTGAGATTGCATTTGCACGCAGCTGTGGCGGGGAGCGAAGGAGGAGGAGGAGGAGAGGAGAGAGGTACAGTGTGAGAGGAGGTAGGGGTCCTGTATAAAGGCTTTCACAGCCTGTATATTTATTATGGGCCTCTGTATTGGCAAAGTATAGGGTGATATTACAGTGAGCATAAACACTTTAGATAAAGCATAGGCAACATGTATTGATCAATAGATGCAGTTGAAAGCAAGTTGTTGCCAAAGTTGTGGAGTTGTTATGCCTGGGAGAGCGATGAGTGATCTACTCCCCTCATTCATGCCTTCTATGTATTTGTGCTGCACCTCATTTTAGTGTCAACATATTGGATTATTATATTGGCCCATTTACTGGGTTTGTTCTGTGTGGGTGTGTGTCCCTCCTCCCTGTGTCTGATGCCCCTTGTCATATACTACTCACACCCAGCACTAGTGCGGAGCGGGAATGGATCTTCTAAATAATCCTGAAAAACTATTTGTTGAGCCCCATATTGCTAGGATATTCCTATTCCTTTTTGATGGGAGATTATCAGAAATCCTTGGGTGGTATTACATATGTAACCCAACTCTTGCCATCAATAGTAAAGCCTACTCAGTCTAGGCCCAAAGTTGAGAGAGTCCCTTCAAATGAAGGGAAAGCCTCTCGCCTCAAACCGCAACGTGCCATTATAATTCCATTAAGACTGCAAAATGTCATTATATTCCCATTAAAACGCCAAGCCCTAGGCCAGAAAACTGATTAGCAAAGTAGACTGACATAACATTCTTATCTGATCTGAGGGTTTGGACCTAGAGTGTACTGTATGCATGGAGACTAGGTCAGTGTGCGCCCGATTCCGCACTGACCAGGTAGCATGCATCACACCTAACACCTTATAGCACTTAATCATGCCATAACATTAAATATACAAGAAAAAAGTGCTTGCTATATATGTAGGGCTAAGATAGCACAGTTATACGTTCGTTCGTAGTACCTAGGTTTGAACCCAAGGTCTGCTGTAGCAATGGCTCTACACCGAATGTCAATCTTCCCAGATTTGCCGATTCAAAGAACTCATTAATTTTGAGAAAACATATCTGCCTCTTGTTTAAATATTGTTTAACGCCATACATCTGGAGGCTGTACATCCAGTACACGTGTAGATGGGTGCTGGACAACAGTCGGTGGGGGCGGGGCAATGGGGGAAGTGTGCATATATGGGTCAGATTTTCAGAAAATGTACAATTCGCCTCCACTAATTCTCTCAAATAGCCCACATTTAAGACAAAAATGAGCTTCAAAATGCAGTTTAACATAAAAGAACTGATACTTTAAATCAATGCGATACCAAATATACTTAGATATAGCTGGTATTCTTCATTTTTCAGCGTAATTTAAGAGAATGTCCTAAATGTGTAGAGCTGCCAATTGTACATTTTCTGAAAATCTGACCCATATATGTGAGATAGAATAAAGTTATGATCGAGTTATTATAATGGCAACCAACTGCCCTCAGTTAGATTGTGTACACTAGTAGAATGCATCGTTGTTGCTTTGTTGTGAGTATTTAAACTGTTTTTAACAATGAAGATTGGGATTTTTTAAACGTAGACTATCTTGTAATGTATTTTGGTAGGCCTACTTAGTATACTCTATAGAAATTTGGAATTATCTGGCTATGTCACCAGAAGAAAAAGAAACAAAACCAGAGGAGAAAGTTGGACTCTCCCCAAAATAAAACAAACATTAATCCGTGTGAGATCGCGGCTAAACTTTCCGGAGAAAAATATCCCCATGAGATGAAAGGGGCTTGGCGCGGCTGTGCCATATTGTATGGATCTACCCTGGACCCTTTCTTGTTTGTTATCACAGCTATTAGGGCAGAAACAAGCGAGAGGCCGGCCTCTGTGGATGTGTGGGACAATCGTCAGCTTGCTTCAACAACTACCAGAGGCACTCTTAACCCTCCCAGCCCGGGTGATCACCCAAATAGAACCCCTAGATAGAATCACTTCATTGGAATTCCCCAGCACGATTTTTTTTGGAAAAAATGCCGACGGCGAGTTAGTTGTTGAGGTGATATGTTGGTAGATAGATCTGGAATCCCCACGTTTAAATAAAACAGCTGGGCCCGGGTAAAAGAATTCAAGGAAAGGAATAAAAAAAAAATATAGAATATATTTTAGACCGCCCATCGAGGGGAGGTGCTGGGAGAAGTGGTGTAGAGGGGAAAGCGCTGAAGGGTTTTGCTGCTTGAGCGAGGAAGGGACCCAAGCTAAGTCGACGGGAGGAGAAACTTGAGTCGAGATGAAAGGGCGTCCCTCTGCTACCACCTTCTCTTCGGACGCCAACTATGTGGCGCCACTTTCTGACGTGGCAGAGCCAACATTAGAAGCCTCCCTTCTTCTGCTTCCTCCCTTCTTTTATCATATACTTCTGTTTTTATATTGCTTTGACCCACTTGTACATTTACAGGTACATTTTCTTTTCTGGCGTCTTTTTTTTCTTTTGGCGCTGTTTAAATTGTGTTATTGCACTCTATATATGTGATATGTATCGTTTTCTTTTTCCTATTTCATTTCTTCTTCCGCTCCTATAGCCACTCTCACGTTTTATTCCATTTTCTTCTGTTAATACATAATCCCGCATAAACATGCACTGTGCTATACACTGTGTCTTTTCACCTGTGTAACATGTCCCAATTACATTTACAATATTCAATTTAACAATGCAAGACCCTGAAGGAATACAGATCCGCACATGACCAATGAACAGGTCCTATTATAATGGATATCAAACAGGTTCTCGAGTCCGTAAAAACAAGTTCATTTAGCCTCGCCAAATTGATTACAAAAAGAAGAAATAAAACCCGGACAAGGAGGAAATTGGATTAGGAATTATTTTCCCCGCGCATCCTGTGAGCAGGTTGTGTTGAAGACATTGATTTTCCCTGAAGGTATTTAGAAGGGAAAAACCTCTGTTGGAGATTCTTTACGCTGTATCAAAATAAGACAAAGCACATAGCTCCACATTGGTAAAAACGCCAGTGTCACTTGGAAGGATCTGGCTTTCATCCGAGTCAAAATGGACTTCCATTTTCCACCCCCCTCACGCTAGGAAGGAAAACTGAAAAAATAGTCGCAGTGAAGCTAATGTAATGAAGTAAAGCAAAAAGGCAGTTCATAGAGAAAAAGCTGGCCCTTACAGGCGGGAAGAGAGACAAAATGTTCTTCTTGTTCTTCTTCTTCTCCCACTCATCCTCCCTCTTTTTATTTTAGGTGGTTATAAATATATTCAGTAAAATCAGTTATCTTTTTAAACAGATGCCTCCCCATGGGAGAAATGTCTCTTCTGTTAAGAAATGTTTTTTCCCTGACGACTGTGTTTGCTTGTGTATGAAAGAACGCGTTGTGATTCCGATGGAGGGGGATGAGGAAGAAATGTGTTCATGAAGGTTCTTTAAGGCTTAATGTAAAACACATGAGTGGAATTCAATGGAAATGATATAATAATTCACACTATGCCTGATGAGTCTGTTTGTGGCAAAAACTGCCAGTAAATTCCATAAATTACTCCTTCCCTCTGATGTCTCTTATTTATGGCGACTTATTTCAAATTACCCCCACTCTCATGCAATTTACTAATTATGTTGCATTTCCATTCCCCCTGTTTCTTATGGATTATTTTTCTTGCTTCGTTCGCGCCTAGTTTTTATTGGTTATTCAGTCAGGAGCGAATGGCGATGTGTTTGCCCCTCTCGTAAAAGTTCCACTAAGGCTTCAGGAAATGAATGTATACATGGATATTCATGTGAAGTCGCATGTCATAATATAATATAAGGTGTGTATTCATGCTGGTACAAGGTACATAAATGCAGGATCCATGAGGTTCCTAAATAATGCCAGATGCTGTTATGAACCATGCAGTTGTTTAATATATTAAAGTGTTCTTTCCTAATACTGGGTTAATTAGCTTCAACTTCTAGCTCGCATTTCTTTGTGTTTATCATTAGAAAATGTTCTTCATAGACAATAATTTCCCTGATGATTTGTAGATATTTTTTTCGTGCATGTCAATCAATACTTTTGAAGCTTCCTTATTTGGAATAAGGATTTTAAACTGAATTGGATCGTATATTGTTGCAGAAAGATAGCCAATTATCTGTTTCAGGTGTTCTAATAAAGCTGCATACCCAGCTATTATGACTATCATAATCCTTCTCATATTACGACTTATAAGACTGAATTCATCAATATTATGCTGCTGTTATATGTTTATAGAAGAAGTTGAAATAGATACTGAGCACAAACAGCCGCCGGTGGGCGATAATAAGTGAAGTCATCATAAGAAAGGATTCGGGCGGGTCCTCCAAACACAAATAAGGACGTTGTAGAAGCCCTGTGGCAAAAAACAACTCGACAGAATCCTCCAAAATTTCGGTCAAATGGTGTTCGAAAAGAATGGAAGAAAATGTAGAAAATATTTATTTTATAGACGTTGCAGCTTTGAAAGAAATAAGGATAAATGACATAATAATTTACATTTATTATATTCAAGTTGTATTATATATATATATAATATATGTGTGTGTGCGTGTTAGAGCATCCTCTGGAAGCACATTTCCCCCTAACCAATATTCACTTCTCCGATGAAAATCTATGGCTGACCTTGAAGGTCGTGACCTTGGAGGAAATGAAGGTCAGCATTGAGGTCTCACTATGGTGATTACTGCTAGGCTGGCGGAGGTCAAACAAGTGGCCTCTGGATCAGCCAATTTGTATGGTGATCCGACGAGGGGGCCACGCTGATGACCCAATTTGGACAAATGTCGAGATGTGTTTTCTACACCACTTGGTGACGGCCTACAGCCCTCCTCCTCAACCCCCTTCACCACCTCCCCTCCCCCTCCACCCCCTCCCAATCTACCTCCACTCCTTTTCCTCCCTTCATGCTAACCTGAAGTACCTTTCTAGGAATATTCGCTTGAAAAATAAGGAAGAGACATCAATTAAATCTTGTTCTAATATTACACATCAAGTTAACATATCAACAAATACATATAAAACGAGATGTATGGAAATATATTCGAATTTATAGCTTTCTATATTATCATTCCCCATGCCCCTCTATTTCATATGCCAAACTTATCAGTACCATTCTAAGTTCTACATGGCTCCTCGTTATTTCTCCTTAGATCCCTGAACGCCAGGATATCCCCTGTCTCCTATTTTCCCCCATTTCCTATCTTTTTCCCAGTAGTAGCCTCGGCTCTATTCTCGCCCCACCCTGGGAGCTGTCTCTCTAAGTCTGTCTCTTCACGCATGTCCCACATCCCGGCGAGCAAGTCTTGCCACGTTCACCATCTCACTTTCTGGTCACTGCCGCGGTACGTTTGATGTCAGAACGTATTAACGCGACGTACTTGTGCTGTAACTATGGACAAACGTAGCATAATTGGTAGATGTCTGAAGAAATTGATGGAAATATTCTTGCAGAAACTCTCCATCGAATGGACTGATCTCTGATACACACGCACCACATATTGGTTGATGCAATACAATACTAAGTAAAACACTGGGTTAAACAATTGGAGGCCATAGAGCTCAATATACGGTTAATGATTTGATTTTGAAAATATTTTATTCAGGTCATAGACATTTCCATACATATAGTACAAATATTCCCAGAATAGCCTGAATCCTATTTAATTATACATTTGTAGTTCATCAAAAAGTAATAAAAAAGAAATTCATGCGTAGAGCAACATAATCTATTTATCATATCACATTATAATACTCCTTTTGGGGCAAAGATATTGCCAGAATTAAGAGGCAGTTTATTCGGGAAACATAGGACCGAATAATATTGGGGAAATCCATCCTGTACGGATATCATTTTTACACTGATTAGAGAACTGATTATGCTTGTACATTTAAGATGGAATTCACTCGTCGCAAAATCGTATTACCTATTTTGGCTCTGAGTGTAGTGTATCTGTACGTGATAAGAGTGCGAAATTAGGGCTGGATAATCCATTTAAAATTACTTGAGATAGAATTTTCGATTTCGGGGAGGTGCTGCCGTGACGGCCAGCTCTTGAACTACAAATCAATCCCAGGAATTCTACTACACCTAAATATAAGACATCGGTTATGTATTAATGTATGTGTATAGCATTCCAGCAGCCAGTTGTTCAACATATCACTGTAATCCTTATGCTCAGCATAGCCTTCCCTATTTTAGATTTATTTCAGTTTATTTGATTTTTCGCATATTTCCGAAGACGGCAGAGAACTTTGGCAGAAACACCGGATTGGGTGCAGAATTGTTGCGCTTTAATTTACCTCATCCTCCCTAGGCAGGCCCTATACTCCGCAACCAGTTTCTACTACTTCTTCTCTTGGCCCTATACTCCGCAACCAGTTTCTACGTACTAGTACGTAGAAACTGGTTGCGGAGTATAGGGCCTGCCTAGGGAGGATGATTTACCTATAAGGACACTGGACACTGCTCATAACCTTGTTCATTTTAAAAATGAAATTAATATTGTGAAGAGATTTTGGTATAATGGAATTTCATGACGAATGAGACATATCACTCTGTGAAAATTCGATCAATGAAATTTGAAAAAAAAAAATCCCAAGTGAAACGCCTTGCATCATATATTTATATATGACACATTTATATATTCACATATTTTTATATTTCGTCTTATCCCACATGTTCATTCACACAGGCCATTACCAAATACCCTCCCACAAAGTGTGTTATATAGATACTCGGTCTACACAAACAATATATCACATCTAATTACCACTGACCGGCTGTTATTTGAGAGAGTACATTACCCAAGGCTTATGCAATGAAAACCTCAGGAGAGCCCTCCTACCACAAGACCATGCGTCTAGAGCATACTCATGAGCACCACTCCACTCCCCTCGCCTTGGCCCTCATTGGCTTCCTTAAGTACCTTCTCTTGTACCGGCACAAAAGGCAACAGTTGCCACAAGTGGCTTCCTTTCACAAAGACTAAAAAGCCAAGCTGTTACGGCTTCTCTTGCTTTTGATGTTTCCCCTCGTGGCCAGGCTTGCAACAATTCGTAACATGTTACACACAGGGCTTGTGCACAGCTCATATCTCTCCCACTCTATGCTTGTCTGATGTCTGCCTTCGGTTTTGTGGCGGGATTTTTGGGCCGAATTCAAGTGTTTCATTGCTTTAAGGATGGTGTTTTGCATGCCACTTGTATGGACTATAATTGTGCAAGGTTAGAGTGATGAACTGTGTCTGTGGATGGGTATAGATAAAAGAGTTTGTCGGAGAGATATGTGAAATGGCAGAACAGTGACGGTTATGTGAAGGAGAGTTTAGTCACATTTTCTCATTCTCTCATAATGCACCTGGGTTTCAACAACTTGATCTGTATATCTCGTATAACCAGTGTTACATTCGTACTTCAGATCTGTACCTGTACACAAAGGTATAAATGACTCTAATAGGACTCCTCCATTATACACAAGAAACAAGCGATTGCTTGCGAGCGGTGAATATATCTAAGACCCTGCACACACACAGTCGATTTGGCTCCCGATTGCCCCCCGATTTAGGTCTCCTGATGAACCCTATGATCTCATTTCAAATCATGGTTTATGTTTTTGAAATAACATAAACCAGTGTTGGAAATGAAATCCTAGGATTCATCGGAAGACCCAAATCGGGGGGCAATCTGGAGCCAAATCGGCTGTGTGTGTGCAGGGCTTAAATCTCTATTTATTTTGACATGTTCTGATCGCAAGCAATCCCTAGGGCTTGCGACCTAATAGAGACGTTGTTGCAAGGTGTTGCCTGGATGCATGATCACAAGCAAACTCTGGGTTCTTGCGACCTAGTGGTGGGATGTTATAAGAGTTTCTTTTGCCCTTGCCTGGAGGAATCCTGGCTTCTAGGAAGAAAGGTTTAACTTATAGAGGAAAAGATATGGTCTGTCATTGTTAATATATTCCTGTACGACGTTCAGTGGACCTTACCTTACTCGATGATTTATGTCAAAATTCCAATTAAAGATTTTAATTGGATTTTAGTCTCATTAATTGCAATCTTCCTAAATGTGCTACGTGCTGTCACGCCCTATCCTGGAATTCATATATACGAAGGGGAACGTCCATTTATCACTATTGTTCCAGACATATTTTTCCCTAGATATTATAGGGTATGCATGCATGGTGGATATAATGCTATTTTCCATTATACAAACTGGTGTGTACCCAGCGATTAAAGATAAACTTCTTTGTTGGCTACTGTATTTTCATAATTGTCAGGCCCTTATCTACCACTACCAAGCTGTTGCTTCTTGGTGACTGGCCGATGGCTTCCCTCTCTCTCAATGATCCTTCATGCTTCATTGTGTACTTTATGCTGATTAAATGAGTAAGAAAGGCAAACATTTGGAGAGGCTATTCTCCCGGGTACGTACAAACCATATACGAGAAAGGGTTCTACATTTTATGCTTCATATTCCTCCCCCCGCCTGCCATCAATCCACTCAAGCGCCATGCAAGGCAATTATGCGAGAGCACTCTCCATTTTCAGGGAAGATGGCATCAAGCCAATGTTGGAATAATTTTACAAAAATCTGACACTTCAAACTCACTGCTGCTTTAGGCGGGTAATTTACAATAGCCTCTTAATTGACACCTCTGTTAGCACCTTGACCCTATTCTGGAACCATGGCACCCTCCCGACATTAGAAAACATTGGTATATACTCTCACTCCTGTTCACTTGATTAATTGGGAATTATCCGTTAGGCTACTTCAGTTCAGGAGGAGAAAGACTGACGCGCGACCCAGAAAAACTTTTTAATCCGAGTATGAAATCCCACGCACCAGTGCTCACATGGCCTATGGAATGATATCGCAGATACCGGGTAGGGGGTCCATAATTAATAACCTTAATTTCACCTACCCTTGCGCTGGGACTCAATTAATTCTACACCCTTGTTTGAATACTTGACAGATTGCCAAGTGTGCTCGCCAGTATTATACTGAATGGCATAAGGCATTACAATCACCCTTTGCCTGTAGTTTGTTGTTATTTTCAATTCACTTCCCAGCCAGAAGCAAGCGCACAATCACTAGTGGCCCTATGCCAGAACCGACTTACATTATTCCTCGATAAAATGGCCATTCACGGGGCTAATTTTACACATGACTCCAGGTAGATAATGGCCGGGAGGGCAGGATAATAGGCAGCTGCCTCCGGATTTTAATCTAAAATAGGTGTTCAACTTGGCACCTTATCCTGGCATTGCCAAATATCATCGTAGCATCTTTTGTTCTGTTTTAGAGCGAGGAACGCTGACGAGAGTGTGTGTATGTGAGAGAGAACGAACGCAAGCCAGACGCGTCGGTAATTTTAACAAACGGTATAAACCGATTTGAACGAGAGGCTGACCTGATATTGGAAAAGCATAGAATGGGGATGTGGTGTGTGTGGGGGGGGGGGGGCGGGGGGGGGGTAGCTCCAGGATCGAATTATTATTATATGAACATCAGACTCATATCTAGTGATCATCGGGCGGAAAAATTAATGTTTTTCCACTTCGCTGTTCAAGGTGGTATTATCATGCGTGGTTGTCATGGATAAGCGATATCACTGACTGAACTTTTGTCTTTTGGAGAACAAAATAGCCATTATCAAGTTGTAATGTATATTATATAAAGAATTGAAATAGAATCACAGAATCTTACAAATCCCACTTTTAATCAAATTAATTCACGGAATTGATCACATTTTGTTAATATATATACAGTGCTTAATTTCGGAGTATCTTTCAACTGAAGGATAGGGCCTGGTATAGATTTTAGTAACTAATTCTATGTGTCATTTATGATAATAATTTATCGTGTTCGGGAAGAGAGACGAAGGTTCAATCGCACACATCTGAGGGCAAGAGCCTACCTCTATTCAAACACTTTTCTAGGTGTGTATTTATTAATATGTTCAAAGCTACGTTAATAACTTATATTTGGGCTTATATGTTTAATTATGTTCCTTTTTTCTTGCGTATCGTGTTATTCCAAATAAGCCTTAAGGTCTAGTCCATCTATACAGGAAATAGCAAACATACATGTGGTAACTTCCAATTAATTCAACAAGATGGAGTACTTGAGGGAACACGAGTATTTATCATGTAGTTTGTGCGCGGCTGCAACACCCCACCGTGATCCAATAACCTCAGCAAATCCATCCTGCAGTTGGCTGTGGCGGAGGGTCAAGTTCTAGATGACACCCATACTGGGGGTCCATATGTCATCTTTTCAATTAAAGCCATCCTCTAGAGACAGAGCCAGAGAAAGAGACAGAGGGACATTTACCCACCTGCACTATGGCTTCTGTAAGGACGGGGGTAAAATGTATCTGTTGATGGTTTGGCAGGAGGGGGAGGAGGAGGAGGAGGAGGGGGTGGTGGCGAAGGGCTTGGGGTGAGGGACAGAGAGACACAGAGAGAGAGGCCATTGCTAAAACCTCTGACAAGCCTCGTGTCAGGCAGGCACTGCAGGCCCGCTGAGGGCCAACATCTATCTCTCTAATTCACTGCTCGGATGCGACAGAAATGGATTGCTTTCCCATTGTTTGTCATCCTGAATGAAATGTGACTGGGGCTGTGTCATGCCATGACTGTTATTTATTTTGCCGTGGTAATGATCTTGTTATTCGCCCTATGGACAAATTGTCGAGCATGCTTCGAATGACTGACTGAAGATAAAGATACAAAAGTGGCCCTCTCTGAAAGTGATGCCCCATTTCCTGGTCTTTGATGTTATGTTTGAATAAAATATATATGAATAACTGTGTGTTTGGAGCGGATGCCTTGTCAGTAATAAACAGCAAAGGAGGCACTAAAACACCAAAAATGTTAGAACTTAGAAGATCAGATCTATATTTTCTAGTCCTTTTCGCAATAGTTCCATAGGAATCATGACATTCATCGTAATAGTTTCATAGTAATGGTGATAGTGAGCGTGAGGGCAATTGAACGATGTAATTGGTGTTGGTTCCCAGTAACCTGGACATTTACGTGCTACATGGCCATTGTCTGGGAACCACACAGGACAAAGCAAACAGATTAAAACTTTTGTAAATCAAAACCACCGAATCTCCTTATTTTGCCCGAGGTGTTGTGAATGAAAACATCTCAAGGCTCTCCCAATCCTGGACGTACATCAGCATTTTTTCATGGAACAAAGTGAAGGATCACAGAGTTACCACACATAGTGTGGCTTCTCAAATTACCATTTTAAGATTGGGGAAGTCTCACTAATTGGTTTACATTTTCAGCGTCGAATGTACATACGCTTGTCAGGCTCTAAATAATTTTTCTAAGCTTCCATGTGATCCGAATATATTGTATTACGGTATAACTGAGCTTTCAATTGCTCTCTCTGGGTGGTTTATTGATTTTTCTTAGGATGAAACTCATTCAAAATTAAGCAGTCTCGGTTTTAATTCTCTGCCAAATTCCCATAGGTTTCGAATATCTAAAGCAAACAGCTGCAGTTATAAAAAGCCTTGGGAAAATAAACCATTCATGATGTTACTGCAGGTCATTTTGGTTGAGCAACCATTGTAGAAAGAATCAGATTTTATTTACAAACAAAGGGCCATCGAGGGAGAAATGAACATTATGAGGGTTTGTTTGGAATTGACCAAGCATTTGACTCATAGTCTGAGTATCCACCACTGCGCTGCAACCGAGCCTATATAGATGAAGTATACATTGAATGAATCCTGCGCATAATGCTGTGGTATTTCCGCTGGTGTTGATCCTAAGAAAGCTTTATTTACTTGCCCCATCCTTCTCACTGCACTTGAGGGCCCATACAAAAGGAGCGTCAAATGAGCCTTCGTTGAGTACCCCTCTGAAGAAGGCAAAACATATTAGTCCAAAACGGCGCAATTTAATTCACCATTTGCTTCGGATAATTGAACGACCCCAGTCAGTTGCACTCGGACAAATTCCCAACAAGCCCAAAGAGGCCCATTTACATATACCCCACCCGGTCGCCTTCCATATCAATTAAAAAGCAATCGAAGCTTGCTGCTGTCAGTCATATGGTCTTCTCTATGTGGGCCCTGAGTCCATAACTCAAGCGATGTGACACCATTAAGTTGAAGAGTGACAGCTATTCCCTCTAAAGGTGACTCAGGAGTTGACAGCAATGGACACCTCTCACACCTAGTCAAAGCCATTCATACATGGGCCTTTGAAAACAGAAAGAATTCGCGCCAAAGATGTTATTGGTCTCTTTAGAATTTTGTCATGGCTTTTGTGGAGCTGCTGACACATTCTTTGATATGGGTTTTTTTTCAAAAGAGAAGATGATCCCATCGTGAGAATGGGCTCGAGCTCGAAATTCAGATGAAGGAATGATTTCACATTTTAGTCGACTAGTGTTTTTTAAAAATCTGAAATCAGTGTACCCAATGACACATTATTTTTTTAAAAAAAACACGTTTTACTATGCTTGTATTTTGAAAAGTCTTGACATAAAATCTACATTAACCTAAACATATCCTAGAGTATTGATGAAGTGAATGGTCAACAGGGTTGCATTGTCCACGAAAGTAACTTTCATTTTCTTTTGGACGAATGTAACGAGAAATAGAAGAAATAGTATATAATCAGAGGAAACACTGCTTGTATTGGGAACATATAGACTGCAGGCTGCAATAACTTAGAGGATTTATTAGATTTATTTGCTAGTAAAAACTCCCTGATAAAGCTATGTACTGGTATATTTCAGCATAGATTCTGTAATCTTATAATCTATGATTTCAGGAAAGCTAATACAGGTTGAATCTCCCCAGGTTTAAGCCCCTTGTCCCGCCTCTTTATTGGGACTGAAATTGACCTGGGCAATGAGCAATAGCCTGAGAGACAAAGCCGTGCTTGGGACAGCACATTATGGGACATTGGTTGGATTGGGACATTGAGAGACAACATGTGCGATGAGTATTGGGCGTGGTCCGACTATTTTACCCCCCAGGCATGAATTCAGAGGCTGTTGACAGGAGTAGAAGCTACGAGCCCACCTGCAGTGGCCATAACACTGACAATCTGGCTTGAGTAATAGTCAATATGAACTACAACAATGAGCAATTACACAATTGAATGTTTTCATTGTCTCTGCGTGAAAGCCTTATCCATGGTTGTAGAACGATGGTCGAGCCATCGTTCGCAGTGATGGAAAGGGGAACTGGCCCTTCCCGTCCAGAGCCATTGGTGGGTATTGTCTATAGCAGATCGGTTAAGAGAAGAGAAATGGACATCGTGCCCCCACAAACCCTGTCCATTGTTTCCAGCGTAGTGCGAGATGGCATTATTGCGAGTGCTCGTATTGTCTTCTAGTCGATGGCGCGCTGGCAGGGCAACGCAGGAGGGCGACAGGCAATAGCCTTCACCAATGGCCGGCTAAGGGGCGCATGCACCTCGGCATACATGACATTTTACACATGATTGCAGCCCTTCTGACATGATAGGCCCTGTTAATGGTGATAACCTACTTAACGCAAATGCCCATTCATCGACCTGTCAGGAAACTTCTAATTCCAAGTCCTGCATTTAGCATTCAAGAATATTAGATCAATAAGTTCATAAACTCTAGTGGCTGAGGAGAGCTTGTTTCGATGGTAATCCATTTCTGGCCTCAGATTATTCTTGCCTACCTCAGTCGGCTATTAGCATTGATTGCTTCTGTGAAGCACACATTGTATGCAGATAAGCGGTATTCTGTTAAATCAATACATCCTTCATGTTTGCTAAAATTCTAAAAATAGTTGTTGCTTTTCCTTTTATAAAGAAAATATGTTTAGTGTACTTATATATACGTACACAATAAGATTTTGATATAAACACAAATACAGATTACAAGATTGCAGAGTGATGGCGAATGAACTTCCTCACCAATAACACTTTACCAAATTGACTTGAATTAAATTCTAAATCATTGTTATTTGTCCAGATTGTACGCGCTTCTTTGAACTACCGGTCTGTGTTATATCTATTGAATCCTTCAAAGATTATAATTCATAAATGCTTGATTGCTTTTCCTTTCATAAAGAAAATATGTTTAGTATACTTACTTAATGGAAGAAAAGTTCAACTTTCTCCTCAGCCGTTCAACAATTTAATTAATCGATAATCAACACATTTGGAATATTATGTATGTATACACACTATGTGCGGGCCTCATGAATATTCTGCATATACAATATATGTATAGAATATATTTCAGGCAAATACCAATTTGCTTCATATTCATTGCCTTTGACCGCTGACAAAGAACACTTTATTCAATTCACTAAAAGTAACTTGCCTTTGCACCATATGTCTGAGCGAGAAGCCAACACTCGCACAATCATAGGAATTTAGGAAAAACTTAAAAGGGGAAGTAATATATTTTTCTCTTTTGTGTTAAATCCCAGAAGTCATCATTGAAACCCTAGGGGGGCTTCAGGGTGGTACTCCCCCATCAAACGGGCAGGCACAATAATACCTCGTTAACCCTTATGTCCAGTGTGCTGCCGGTGATACAAATAAATACCCCCTTCTCATACCTTTAATAACGAGCACTAATGATCGCCACTCAGAGCTAGCTTGCTGTCATCACCTGTGAACCAATATATCTGCACCCCAGAGGTGTGGTACTTGAGGGTGTTGTTTGTCCGGTGTACTCTCACTATCCAATATATGTATGGTCCCCACCCAACTGTATAGGCCCCACCTGTGTAATAAATACCTGTGCTCCCTTCCCTTTAGTCTCTTTCACCTGTGGTGCTTTTCATTTGGACAATGGCATCGCTCACTTGTTGAATGTTTCGACCACTGCCTCGGATATATATCTGATTGTGGGTGCTGTTACTAAATTCCCTTTGTAATTCCTTTTCTAGTGCTATGAAATATGAAAAGGGGATTTAAATAATTGGGGTTGGGTATTATTTAGTTCTCCTGGGGTAGATTCTAACTGTATGATGTCACCATGGGAGAAGATGCACCTTATTGGGAAGATTTTGGATGAGGCTGTGGTTTTTACGGTTTACTGTGTCTCACCTGCTTTAACACGCCATGTGTGGGACATAACACCTGTGTACACCATGCAGGTCTTTAATACCTACCTTTGATCTGACCAGTTAACCCTTCTCTCACCACCATCTTGAAATATATATTTTCGAAATTATCCTTAGACTTCTATCAAAATATGAAACAAACGGTTGGAATATCGTTTCTCATTTGATAGACATTTTCAGTAAACTCATTAAAATTAAGATGTTGCGTTCTCTTATAAAATATTTAACATCTAAAAGCAACATATTACAAGGGGTAGAGGTGTGTCCCGCAGGTGTAAGTGGTGATCATTAGAGGTCTGGGCGAGGGCGATTGTCCACTTAATTGTAGGGTAGCTTTGCTATGACTAAAGCTATCTTTTACTTAGATGACAGGTCTGAAGTTAAGGCACGAGTAACCACAAACCATTGCCGTATATTTAGTCTGTCTACATAATCTTTACCATTGCTTCACTTGGCTCATCTCTATTATTTCGCTTTTTGATTCATCTCTCATGAAGACTAAATTTTGTATGAGAACCACAGGTCGGATATCCGGCCTTCTGCAGATAATTGGCACCAAAGTTCGATTTGTATTATGAATGGGTGACTGAAATAGGTGCAAACTCCTATGATGGATATTATGTATACGAAGCATGTTTGAAAAAAGGTAAGGACAAATATTACAACTCCACTGTAGAAACACTTTGGTTAATATGAAATTAATCTGGATACAATGATGATAATGCAAGTACCATGAGGTTTTTTACTTCTCGTATATTTGGTTGTGATAGGTTTGAATGTGCCACTAAGTTTATTATTTCATAAAGAAATAAGGTTATTAATTCTGGGTCATAAGTGAAGTGGAGTTTGTATATTTGTCACAGTGTCCTATATAGATCTGTATTTGGAAGGTTTCCTTTATCAGACATGTATTTTATACAGGATGCTCCTCAAGAGAAGTAGCTTTAAAAATTTGAATCCAAATCTATCAGTTTGTGAAGTGGAATTTAAAGAGGCGCATTCTCGGGTGTTACTGTCGTAAATTGTAAAGAAATCACTATTTAAAACCTTCCCGATTCACGACCACTGTCAGACGTAGAAACGCCCCGAAATAGTCAAAGCTCTGCTTTTTGATAGGTATATATCTTTATTGATACCTCCAGTCTCGAGTTGATGTGCCCCTTGGGGTAGGCAGAGTTATACCATTTGAAGGGGGTCTTTTGGGAGGTAGGCCTATATACACCTCCTACCCCTCATTTACTGTATAGTATTGGGTCCCAGTCCTGACAACGGAGAATGTGTATACATCCATATAGAATGGAAGCTGTATATCTGGAGAGAGAGGAAAGGCTGAGCAGGAACATCAATCTCTGTTCTCTGTCAGCCTTCACCCAGGTTGGATGCAGGTGTGTGCAGGTGTTCAGCTCTGCGCCTGGCGTCCCGCTGCTCTCTTCCTATACCTTTCCATCTCTCTTGACCCCTATCAGCGACTGGGGCTGAGGGCGGTGATTGTTGCCCATTGTCCTAGCCCGGCCGGCCAATGTTACATACATTACTGTGCGCTGTCAGCGTCCCGCTGCGAGCGCGCTGCTGCGACGATCCAAAACCCAGAGGTACACTCATCAAACGCGCATCTGTAGCTAGTAGGTAAAATGCACCACAACCACCTGATCTGTGCACATATGACCTCTAATGAATTCCAATCGGACTTGTAATGAATTGCCCCCACAGTGACTTGCCTTTTTTTTAAATTCAAGACCGTATACTGTTGTAGTGTAGGTATTCGCTCTCTCTATAATGGCCATTCCATGCTCGCTCTGAGGTCGCTGCTATTGCGAATGGTAACATCACAAGCGCTAGACATATTGGAGTTTGACTTTTCAGGTTTATTTAGGACCTCCGGTCGCCCTCCCACCTATTGTAAAGTCCCCGTATTTTTTTGTAGGAATTTTCTTTTAACTTTAAGTTATGGCCTTTCAAAGAAATGCAGTAAGGTTGTGGCATTAATATAAAAGTGTTTGTGTTAAGAAATCTGAAATATTTTTCCGGTTATTTCATCGCCTCCCACGCCTATAATACTAAATCATTGGAGTGTTAAAAGATGTGTTTAACATACATATATAAGGATAGAAAGAGGATGTGTAGAATTAAACTTTCCTCAATCAGGGGATCTCACTCTATGGTTGCAGTCTTAGAACTGAATCTTCCCATCCATATCCTTCCACTCACCTGAGTCGCAGGTATTTCCCTCTTCCTGTTCTGCAACTATTTCATTTATCTCTCCTGATTCGCCACATCTTTTCTTACTACCTCACTGATGTATCTGTGGTCCATATTGGGATATCATACATATACTCTACCTATACAACCATTCCCTTCTTTCATCTCTCTACCCACCCGGCTGCCTCTGATCAGTGGGTGGAAAAGCCAATGAAACAATCCAGTGCTCAGGTTTAATGACCAGTAAACTAGGCGATGATCCTATTGTATCTGGTCTGTGGTGAGGGCAATGCTAATGTTAGTATAATGAACCTGCTCGGCCCCTCCCTCTAACTCCAAACTCTCTCATGCAGTGTATTCCTGTCTGAAACTACCTCTTCTTCTCATCTCTCTCTGCCTCTCTCTCTCTCGTTCTTTTCTCTGCCTCTCTCTTCTTTCTTTGACTCTCTCTATATCTTCTCTCTCTTTCTCTTTCTAGATATTCTCTCTCTCCCTCTCTCTAAGACTATATATATCTCACTTACTTTCTGTTACAAGTTTCCACCTTTCTTCCCTTTCTACCAGTATCTAACTCGCTTTTGACATTATATCCCTTCATAGTTATACTGTCATTATTATATGTCGTCGTCATTTTTTCACTGCCTTTACTGCCTGCCTTTAATATTTCAGCATGCACTCTTACCCTGAAGTCCTTTGTTTACTGAAGATTGGGAGAATTGTGTTGTTGTAAAGTGGATAAATATGTTCATGCGATTGGAACATAGTCTGACCCCCCCCCCCCCCCCCCCCCCCACACACACACACACGCATCTTTTACTGCATGGTGTTTATGATTATTTGTTATTTCATCGGAATTGTTATGTTGAGTCTTTTATATCAGATTATGCATAGCCTCAATTCGTTGGTCCATGCAGTAGAATTATACAATGTCTGTCCCATTTTTCGTACTCACCAATATGATAGAAGAATATGGTTATGAGTTTCTTAAAACATGAAAATATTCTCTCTCTCTCTCTCTCTCTCTCTCTCTCTCTCTCTCTCCCCTCTCTCTCTCTCTCTCTCTCTCTCTCTCTCTTTAATGTCTGAATTCACTAAGAAATGAAGCTGATACCAAACTCTAATAAACAGATCGGTTAGGTTAGAATTTACACAAAACATGCTCACACATATATTTCTGCATGGTTTGAAATGTGCGTAGACTATACTGGCGAGAGGTCACACGAGTGTGCAATGTGGTTCCATTTTCCTACTCTGCCAAGTGTACAAAATTAAAAGCCTGTTGGCTATTCATCCAATACTGTTGATCTGAGGCGAGTGCCTTAGAATACAAGTGGTGTTCTTTTCTTCTCTCTTTTACTTTGATGTCCCCGCGCCTGCATGTCCTCCTTCTTTCTGCTCCTATATTTTCCGATCACTGTAGAGAAATGTACACGGGTTAATAAAAGGGATATACCTTTCGACACAAGTCTTGTTTTATACTGCAAGGCAACGCAAATTGTCAAAAGCCTTATTGTTTTGTGTTTTCTTTGATTTAGTTTCATTTTCATTCGCTTTATATTTTCAATATGCTTAAATATTTTCCCTCTATAGATATAGGAAGTGACAAGATTTCCGTTGCAAGATTATTGGGTTAAATTTGGGTGCCTTGTGTCATATGGATTCAAGAAATGAACATACCCTGGGAGGAGTGTGTGTGTGTTGTATGTTCTTTTTTTGGTTCATTTCATTTCCCCTCCAGGATGGGTGATATATTTGGGGCTAAAAGTTGGGGGTGTTTTTCTTGTCGACGCTCGGGCCGCCCGTCCTCGGCGCCCGGGCTCTTGGGGCACCCAGAAGGTGCGGGGCTTGGCGGGCGGGCGGCCGAGCCGACCCCGTGGGTAATCGGGCGCAAGGGGACAGAGCCACCGAGGGCGGCAGTGCCAGGCGAGGCGGGCACCGGGGGTGTAGGTGTTCCTGTTGGAATTCAAACTTCTTGCTTTTGTGCAGCGACGCTGAAGGAGCTATGTTTGAGTTCAGTAGGTGCACACAACACCAGGGAGAGAGAGAGAGACAGAGAGACAGAGAGAGAGAGGCAGAGAGAGAGAGAGACAGAGAGACAGAGAAGAGGGAGAGGGAGAGACAGAGAAACAGAGACAGGGAAAGAGAGAGAGACACGGAGAGAATAGATCTATATACGATTGCTGATTGTTACCTTCGAGGATTTCATGAGCACTAACTTGACTAGTACAATGTATTGAATCCGCCGCCGACTCACATGTATGTTTCCATGTTTTTTAACAACAAAAATGATTTAATATTAAATCCCAATAAGTCACTGCTTCATTTCAGAAGTTGTTTCAGTTTGTAGTAAAATATTTGTGTATGTATGTATGTATCCGAACTCTTTATTGCTATCCATTAGTAATGATTCCCAGCTATGCAGCCAATACGCTGCCATGTTGGCCAGAAACCCCCTTTTCCATTTAGCCTCATTTCTTTATTAATTTCGCCTTTACCGCGTCGCGATTGATTAGCCTCAATTTTGTCATTTTCCCATCATGCATCACAGCATCAACAGACGCCTTGGCGTTTATCCTCACAACACAACGCGCTGCAGACTATCCGCGTGGTGTTGGCAGCATTTCAAGAATCTTGTACGCCGCATTGGCCATTGCGCGTCCGACAAGCGCTCAATCAGGACAATTTTATCCATCAATTTATTAATGCTGGAAGAGGTCTCAAGCTAGAGAATCGCTCGCGTCTTTTATTGTGTTATGCTCAGCCCTCCCCCCCCCCCCTACACACACACACACTCTCTCTCTCTCCCTCTGCTCTCTCTCTCTCTTTCTCTCTCTCTCTCTGAGTCTCTCTCTCACACGTTTAATCTGTCCCATTTACTTATATACAATTCTAAAAAATCCAGGGTTTTTTTTGCACTTTCCCACGTAATTAGATCTATAACCTCGCCTTTGAGCAACATCCTGTACAAGACTAGATATGGTTAGGTGTGTGCTATACCAACATTAGCACTAATTGGTGCAGGTTGGTAGAGTTGGTCAATCCCTCTACTGCATGAGCTACTCCTCCAGGCCTCCTGAGCTACTCCCCACAAAGCCCTCACAACCCATAGTAGGGTTCTGGATCATCGCCAGCGGGAGATTATATCATTAAAGGATCCTTGGATCTGATGCTGGTTGATCCTTTGATGGACTGGTAGGCCATACCCTCATGGAAGACTTATTCTGACATGGATAGGGGTACAGAAATAGTAAACATGATGGCTTCAGATAGGTAATCAGAAAACAACCATTGGAAAATAGAAGGAAAGGCGACTTGCATTCCTAATGGAAATGGAGAATACATAATTATGGATGTAACAATGCAACACTTTATTATGATCTTATAGGCTGATAGTGTTGATGTTCTGAATGGAACGGTCTTGAGGTGACCAGAATCTGTATTTAGAGTGCAGCTCCATACAAGCCACATGATAATGTATTAGCATAGGAGCAGGGCTAGGGAAGGGGGACGGCTGCACTACATGGATTGTGGAAATGAAAGAGTAAAGAAAAAAGGTTGTTGGATAGATGGAGCACTAATACACAGTGTTAGAGTAAATGAGGTGTGAAGGCTAGGCCTGGATAAGAGAGACAATAGCTGGTGTGGAGGAGAGAGTCTTATCAGTAGCAGCCAAACAGATGGCACCAACTGAACACACCCGCGTCTACCGTGCGTCTACCGTGCCTTCTCATGGTAGGAAGCAGAGCCAAATAGTCCATCGGTCATACCTGATTAGGCTCCCTCTCAACGCACTGCCTGCATTATAGTCAACTGGGCTCAGTTATGACTAAGCTATATGTAAATTGGGGATTGGTGGAAAAGAGTGAGGGGGAGAGTTGGGAGTGAGAGGGATGAACAGAAGGAATGGGGGCAGATAAACAACTTCATGTTGATATCCATGAGGTATGCATGTAGGGAAAGCAAGACGAATAGTTATTTAAAGTTATCAGTCTAGGCCCAAAGATGGGAGAGTCCCTTCAAACGAAGGGAAAGCCTCTCGCCTCAAACCGCAAAGTGCCATTATAAATCCATTAAGACCGCAAAATGTCATTATATTCCCATTAAATCGCCGAGTCTTAGGCAAGGAGACCGATTAGCGAAGTAGGCTGACATAGCATTCTTATCTGATCTGAAGGTTTGGACCTGGAGTGTTATGTTAAGATCTGGCCAAAAAAGTCCCTATGAGTCAAGAATCAGAATATAGTATCCAAGTATCCTCATTGGCATAATTTATACTCTTTCACCTACTGAAATAATATTAATGTCTTTTATTTTTCAAATGAAAATGAAAAATAGTGTTATCAGTTTCTGCATAGTGCAGGTCTTCCAACTGTTACAGTACCCGAAATATCAATAACTAGCTAACATTAAAGTCACAAGTAAACAGTGAAAGTAATGAATCAGAAATGAATATAAATACCTTTAAATTGTGGTTGTATTATATTCAGAAGCACAATTTAACGGATACTTAAAACCATGATCTGTTAGCAATAATCTAGAATAGGTAAAAATCAAACAAGAATCAACTTGTTAATATAAAGTCATTATGAACCAAAGAATTGCATGAGCAACAATATTTATATAACGATGGTCCAATATGTCAAGATTGTCATTGGTTCAAATAATCGATGAACCCTTTGTTTACATTATTGTCCCCATGGTAATTTGGGTCATCATGACCCAGATCGCTGTTGGTGCCTCTGTGTCCAATTAAGTGAATCCTATGTGGAATGAGGGAGGGATCATTGTGTCCCAGTTTGGAGACCTCGGGTGTGTTTTGCCCATTGTAATAAAGGACCCTACCCCATACATCCCTAGGATAAATATTTTGATACATCACAAGATTAATTAGGTTATATTTGCCTAGTTTTCTCAAGTGGACGGTTATGTGGGCTTCTGCTTGTGTCATTATCTATCTGGCGTGGTTCATTTTCGTTGTCAATATTGCTTCATGGGTTAGGATTCAGGCCATCGGGAGGAATAATTAGAATGGTTGACGATATTTTAGAGTCGTATGATTCCATATTACTCTTAAGACGATATATTCTTCAATGCAGGAAAGTATTCTTATAATAGAATATAGGAATAAACACCTTTCTATTAAAACCAAGATCATCTTTCTTATACATCTTTGTGTGAAAAGACTTACATATTCCGGAAATTTTACATCAAGGTTAGGAAAGTGAAGGTACTTATTAAAATGCAATTGGCTGTATATGAATTTGAATAATACTACAGCGGATGAAAGCACACCAGATGTATTCTCTATGTAGTTAAAACCCTAAGATACCGTATGAAGTAAGTATTAACTATATATGCCATCGTCCTTCACCCACCCACCATCCACTCCTCATGATATGCTATCACCCTGTGTACCGTACAGAAGTATGTCCATGACTTATGTATACTTTAGTTACTTATGATCCCACGACCTAAAGAGAAGGGAAGCTTAGTGACAAAACAATAACTGATTTGAAAATGAAATTATATCGTACTTAAAATGCACCACTATTCGCGTACCTTCGGGCTTTCTGCTCTCAGTTATTAAAATATTCCCATTCCAAGGCGGAACCATGTTATTTGAGAGCGTTCGAATTCATTTTAAAGCGCAGTAGACTCTTAAATGAAGGAAGTTTCTATGCAGCCAAAGGCTTAAAACCTGCTCAATAGACACCCTTTTAATATATGGACCACTTTCTCCGTTATATATATTTCACACACTTTAAGAATGGGAGTCAAAGTTTGCCTTTTGATGTCTGCATAATGGACCCGCAACGGTTAGATATGTATAGGGAACACAAGAGTATCCAATCTGGGACCGGAAACAGCGGACAAAACGAGCGAAGATCATGAAAAATGAGGTCCATTCTTGCTATAGCTTTGCTAACACCGGTCTACAAATGCCTTCCCATTGAACAGGCTCGCAGAAGCCAATGACTAAACATGGCCCTTCTTTTGAGCCCCCTCTCGGCGTGATTTGAAATCAGAAAATCAGGGGGCACTCGGGGTTAGGAGGGTGATAAGCGCTTCGTACCGCCCTCCTGAAAGCCTATGTGTGATAGGGGTGAAAGTTGAGTGGTTATTGCTAGGTTACAGGCCAGAAACGCTAGCTGAGGGGCGGGCAGGGGCTAGTAGTAGAGAATGACGCTTCGAGATGGCAATCACTAAAGAATCAAAGCCAGAGCCAGGCCAAAAGCCATCAGAACGCTCGTCAAACGGCCATGTGGCATTACAGTCTCTAGAGTTTCACTCATCCTAAGCTATATAAGAATTAATGTAATATTATTAGCTGAAATACAACTGTTGGTTGAATAGGCATAGTGGTATATATGACCTCAGACCTGTCTCTCAATATATCTGTAAAGCTGTACCATAGTGTTTGGTTATTTTGGGAAAATATTGCTATGGCCAAATAGCCATGAACTGGATTAATTAAACAACCTGATTTATAAGATATTTAGCTATGTTTGGTCACGTGTTAACGGATTTGTTCACCAAATTGAATACTTTACTGTTGTCCTGTATTTTCTCAGAACCGGGATGTATGCTTTCAATGAAAACCCTGTGATAGTTGACAATTTAAGTGTCTTTATCAACAAATGTGACGCCACAGAAAGAAAATTAAGATGTTTTTGTGGTTTGGTGGTATAAAATTACAAAAACACAGTACAAATTTTGGGCTTAAATGCCCAAGCGTGACACTGACAGTCTTTTTTTTTATTAGAAAGATGATTATTTCAAACACTTAAAACAAGAATCAGGAAGCCTCAGATAATGATATGATATAGCTGGGCATCATCGGCGAAGGTTGTTTTTTTTACAGAATTTATGCGCTTTTAATGTGTTCAGCGTTGCATTGGGAAGAAAGCTCGTCTGCCCAAGCCGAACAGGCCTCGTATTTTGTCGTTGCCATGTCTCCAGGACCAAGTCCCTGCGTCAATGGATGAGACCGCTCTGCCCTCGCGCAGTATCTTTTCACGTGACTTCCGCCGGATAAAACCTCACCGGGCATGCGCGGACATTAGGAAGATCACGTGACAAACGACTTTTGGATCCCCCGGCCGCGGCGCTGTCGTCGCTGTCGCGATTCGGGAGACTGATAGAAGGGGCTGTCTGAAGGGCGTCATGAATTCGAAATGAACGCGCGGGACGGTTCGAGGCCGCGGCACAAATAACGGTTCGGCGATAGTGTTGGGGAATGAGGAAAGTCGGAGAGGGCAAGACAGAGCGGCAAATAGATAGCGAGAAGTTGATGGAAGTCATAAATCAAACTGTGGCTTTAGCCATGACAGCGATACAAGGGGACTCCAGTCCTCCTTCTTTTTATACCTCCTGTAGGACTTGGCCAACCAATCCCTATATTATAACAGTTCCTCCTTGTATGCTCCCTTCTCCATTTATTACCAATACTGTACATACTGGCTTTCTGTAAAATCATGAAATGCCATGCTTTTTCTAGAGAAAAGTATTCTGAATTTGTCATGTTAGAATGGTTGCACATTGGCCATTTATATACACACCCATGCTCTTGTTTCTATAATAAAAACACTTATCCTGGCCTATATACTAACTAATCCAAACTATGTTCAAATCGATGTGATATCCAAAAGAAATAACATTCAACTGCTGTTTTAAATAATGCTAGCCTGTTTGCGCTTTGTCCCTGTGGCGAATCACAACATGAGCAGGAGACTGCCACAGTTAACGTCTAAATAATGTTAGTCTGTATACATATATATACATACATGTAATGAGGTATACCGGTAACTGCACTTTCTCACGCTACAAGCAACACAGTGGCTAGCTCGGCTTAGGAACTTACTTTCCCGTCTAACCTAAAAAAATACTTCAATACTTTTTTTTAGCAAGTATATTACCTTCAGTTATTCCCATCTAATGAAGAATTTAAATTCATGTTTTGCAGGAACAAGCGACAGAAATCATCCTGACGCTGGGAGAGGCGTTCGAGATCGCGTACCAGATGGCAGTGAGGGAGAAGGGAGAGGAGGGCCAGTTGGAGAATGCTCACTCTCAAACTGATCTGCCTGGATCTCCCCTTCTCAGCCCTGATGGTATAGACTGCGGTACATGAAAGACAGACTGCAGGTAAAGCCTACTTCCACAATAGGTATATTCATGTAAAGTTAGTACACTCTGAACAGGTTCAAGAGTATATATAGTGTATATTAGCCCTGACTCTGACCAACGAGTTTAAACTCGTTGCTCTGACATATCAGATTGAGCGCGAGTCTTTCCAAAGAGGTACTAAAACTGTTTAAATAATGTAATTAAGAGAAAATAAATGAAAGCTACCTCTGAAAACGTTAAAATACATATACAGTATATCACATGGGATGTGCCGCTGTCATATCACATGCGTATAATAATATAAGTTCGGCCATTGGCAATCGCGTGACCTTTTCTCTATCAAATCTCTGGCTGAACAATTCCCCCAGCCTCTTCTACAGACCGTAGACCATGCTTGCCGTTCAAGCCCTCTACACCCAATATTGGTTTCCTAGTGTTTGTTCCTCTTGTTGCCAACCTCCTATTCAAAGTTACTGTATATTGGCAGAGCATTTTATTGTATATATTGCCCAATATAAATTGAATCATTTCTAATCTTATTTGTTTAATCTGGAAGAGAGATACCTCGTATATCCATGCGTGTGCATGTGTAGTTTTGTAAGCAATGGTGTCGGTACATAACCGATTTCTCAACCTAGACGTGTACTAAATTTTGCTAACGTTACTCAGCTGAAATGCGCCCATGAAATTCTAGGAATGCTCAGAATTTTCTCAGGTCAATTTCAGCCGGCATCAGACCGCGTGGCCATTGTGGTTTGGAGGTTGAGCCTGCACCATTGGAATCTTGTATTGCAGCCGACTACTACCGACTATTGCCGACAATGAGCGTTTGATTTGGCTTGATGCACTGTTGGAAGCGGCCAGCCTTTGATCCGGAGTACATTGTGTGTGGCTGTGTTGAGGTGTTGGTGCGGCTGAGGGCCTTCCTCCACACACCATGCAGGTGTATTAATGCATATTGGTTACACCTTCTGTCAATAACCACTCACCACCGCCCCATTCCCCCGTCGCACACACGCCTCGCCGCGCACCCAGTTGTCTCTGACACATACGCGCTGAAAAGTAGTCCTTCGCCATGGCAACCGCTCCGTACTTCCGGTCCGCGCTATCTCAACTCTGGCTCATCCTTGGGTGCATCCCTTTATGTGGACTATCATAATGTTTCCCTGGCCCCGGAACCACTTTCTCTTTCTCTTTCTCTGCGCGCTGATAAATCTCGCGCCGTTAATCGCGCGCGGGGGACGTTTATTCCGGCGGGGTTGAGCGTGAAAATGATTTATGACCGCTACCACATCCTACGGCCGCAAGGTGCCTCTACCATCGCCGGATTAATTAAATCGAGAAGCAATCGAGCGCGCGGGAAAAGTAACTTTGTGAGGTTGGTCGGAAAATCTGGATTTGGATTCATTGTGGGGAGGAAATTACACATGCCAATCAAGGGCTGTGTCAATTTCACAGGATTTATTAATGAGGCCAGAAATAGGAATATTTCTCTCTTTGCTGGCGCTACCCTGGTGAAGCCTTATGGAGTCCCCCGCCCCACCCTACCCAATACTCCATCCCCCGCCCTTCCCTCTAGTCAGCCTCATTGATAGAACCATGGTTTACCGTTTCCAATTGCTCGGAATAATCAAATAAATATATTCATTGCTCGAGTGCAGGAAGTTAAGCAAGGTCTATACAAATCTATGCTCTGCCAAGCGAACTTAAAAACCCAAAATGTCTTATTGACTTACCTGTACGACTGCTTTTTAAACACATTTCATCCTTGGCACCTTGATTACAGAGTCGTGTCTCTTCTTCCCCTTGCAGATGTGGTCTCTTCAGTTTTTCATGCTGAGAAATTTCTGGTCGAATGGACAAGGCATCTTTAGATAGACGAAGACGCGATAGCTGACAATTGTATGTGTATAAATGACCAATGTTCCCCCACCACAAATAAAATCCTCGTTCTTTATGCGATCTTCACATTTATACCAAGGATTCGTATATTATATACTATATATAATGAAGTATAATATATACCGAATGTAAACTGAAATACAGATAGGGCCTATCGTGTACATTGATTGATTTATTACTATCTTATGTACCCAGGATTGTGATTGAGGTATCATTGTTACATACATTTTAGTATACCTGTATGCTTATTTGTTAATCAATTCAGGATTTATGTGTTTTTCTTGGCTCGGTACATACTTGGTATTCATCTGTATAAAGTCCACATATAATCATTTTATTTTGGCTTAAAGCCATTGCTGAATTTCAACTAATCTACCCACGGAGCCATTGCAACCAGTTCCATGAAAGCACTAGGTTTCCAGTCTCTCGGACTATAGAATGTGTTACACAGCATACATCATATACTAGAATGTAATCAAAATATGTAATATGCAAAGATCTGCTCTCTCTCTCTCTCATCTGTAAAAATTAGGGTGAACATTAACAAGGTAATTCAGAGAAATTGACCATCGATAAATCCATGTCTTGAACAATATCCAATGGGTTTCTACAGAAAACCTATTTCAGAATTGTACATTACGACGGGTATTATGGTATAAATTTTGTGTTGGTGTATATTTAGCCTTGTCGGGTGAATTTCACTTGTACCACATTTTGTACCAGAGTCCCTTCATAGTCAGAAACCACACAAAGAGTTGTGCTGTGCATGATTTTAGGATCTTGGAATCTAAGGTTGACCGTATAGTCGCCACCAACTTCATAGTTCTGGTCTTGCGATTTTTGATACTTACGTGCATTCAGACAATTTTAGTATGGATACTTGTAGATTATAAGCTATACATTTCCCCTCGGAAAAAGGTTTCTGATCAGTCCTTCATGGTCCTATGGGAATACTTACCGTTATCATTTTATAGATTCATATCACAAGCCTAAAATAGTTTACTAGGTCTACTTGTTTTAATATGCCAAGTATACACTTCAGACTTGTTTTTCTCAACCCCTCCTCCCGGGCAGTTCAGGCTATTGTCTCCCATATATCGAAAGCCTCTTTCACCTGAAGTTACTTAAGTGATCCGTAGTGGAATACATACGATGTAGCTTTTAATTTAAATATTTTTCCAATATATATACAAACGTGGGTTTCACTATTAATTCCATGACCTGTTCTTTTTGGTCATGTCTTTCGTTGCAATGTAAAAAGTCCGTACTTAAAAAGTATGTTTGAGAGAAGGCAAAGTAGGAAAGTGTAGTGGATGTAGATTGAGATAATAATATTAATAATATAGAGCCATGCGCGCCGAGATACATGACGAGGTAGCCAGATCAAGGATGGCTAGTGTGTGTATTGTGTGCGAAAGCATATAGAGGAATGCGTAGAGTTCTTTGTAAGCTATACCAGTAGCTATTCTGGTAGACTTACACCATACTTTCCCCCTATATTCAGTTTGGCTGTGCTGCAAATTAACTTTCTATATATCCCATGTCAATGTTCTTGAATTGCGAACAAAAAAATAAGATGGGACAGGAATGCTGAATTGCAGTTCCTAGAATGGTGTTCTAAAAAGCGGTACATTCATGATGGGATTGTGTCTAAACCGAGGAGATACTACGAACAATAGAATACAATACAATATAAGTGAGAGAATGAAAGGGGAACTATTTTATCAATAAGATGTGCAGCACCATGTTTGTGTTCAGATGATTCTTAATCTTTCATATATGCATGTCAGAAGATGTTCATATAGTTATAAATATGGTCAATGTGTGAGTATGAGAAATTGTATCATATATGTATCAAGTATGCATCTTGTAAATAATGGTTTTTGGCTTTCAGTATATTCATCCACCAGTATGCAAATCAGTTTTATTTACATCTTCCTCAAATAATAGGGCCATGGCTTTATTTGTCTAAAGGCCTCTTGAAAGTAAAAATAAGACTGAAAATTACTATATATAATGTAGAACCATCAAGTAGCGTGCATTTTATTGAACAAAAAATGAATGCTTTTTAAAACCCTTTTTATGTACTTCCGTCAATACTTTCTAATGAAAACAGGACATTTCTTAATACCTGGAACATCGTGTGTGGTCAGATTTGTTGACTGAGAACCAGAATACTGGGCACTGTATGCGTTAACGACATTCATTAATAACCACTGCCATTATACTGTCTTGAACCAACCTTCTCATCTAAGAGTTGATCTGCACATTCAAAATTGCCCACCAGAATCTGGCAAACCTTTCCATGGTTTTGGCATTGTTAAGTGAAATGATGGAATTGGCAGGGTAGGTAGGGGGACGCATGATGGGGATGGAGAGATTGGCTTCATTCTGTATGAGAACAAAGTCTCCTATAGTTTTCCTCCCCCATCTCCATACCACTCTCTCTCTCCCTCCCCCCTCCCAACTTTGTCGCATTGGGTCCCGGAAAGCTTCAGGAAATTGTGAATGTGTAGAATGGATATGGGAGCTGAGAGGGCAGAGCAGTCAGCTCCCCTGCCGGGCTGTAATGAATTAATTCATACAAACGGGCTGAGGCTCAGCACATCAATAGACCCAATAGGAGCAATGATCGATTGAGACCAATAAAACCAATGTAATGAGACTAGACCTAGAGTCACTGCAAATGACAAGTATCGGCCCTTTGTCACGGCCCTACAAGGGGGAGGGGAATATCGCCAGTGAGAAGCCCTCACCCGCTTAAAGCCCTTTTGTCAAGTGGTGGGACGCTTATAAGAGTTGAAAGCTGAACCAAGAGATCCCCGGAGCTCTCTATAGGCGGATTTTGTTGACGGTTGTGAGGTCGTTACAATTGTCAGTTATTCCCTCTATAGGCTTGTGACAAGAAAGAAAGTGATGTTCAGACAGTTTAGGCTTACTTTGATTGAGAAGGAATTCATCGGTGTTTTTCAAAGTGGGTCTTATCCCAAGTAATTACAGGGCAACCTAGGATTGTATCCCTTGTAACCCACCCTCCCAAAAGAGATTCGTTAGAAAGACTCGTTCAAGGTAACTAATTAGAAACTATATCAATTGGTGAGCAATCCAGTTTCTTTGGGCTAGGAGAAATTGTCCCACTGGCAGAAAGAATTTGATATAACAAAATGTTGTTCATAAATATAATTTAATTTTATAAAGAAAAAGTTATTCATACATGATTTAATTTTATAAAGAAAAGGTTTAATTCGGACGACGCTGGTAATGCAAATATGGAGATACGTTTCCGCTGGTGGCTGTGATTTAGATAGCTAGCCTGCCTTTTGGACAGTTTCTTTCTCCCCTAAACCATACCAAAAAGCTCTTGGTGGTGTCGGTTAGAGACCTGCCAAGGTGGTCTGGCCATCTCGCCATGGTAATGAACAGGGTTTGTTTAAGAACCCCGGGCTCAGGTCTCTTATTAAGATTAGGATATCAATGGGAACAAAAAGGCCGGTACTTGATTGATCATTTCTTCGTGTAATCAGAAAACTCATTAAGAATTTTCCCACGGGACCTTTCTAATCAAGAATATAGGTAGTAACGAGTTGCGGAAGGGGACAATTAATTCCCTCTTTCTTCGGTTCACAAAAAACAGAGTGTTACCCTAGCGGACAATAGAACTGTTACGAGGGGACAGGAGGTTTTATTGAGATAATAAGGTCTTTAGGTGCTTTTAGACAGGAAATTAAATCTATCCCGCTGTGCTGGTGCTGGGGCTTGCCCCTTCCCCTTGTACAGGGCCGGCCACGGTTGAGGGCCTTTCAGTGGCCGCCCGTGAAGGTTGCGGGGGAATTGTTTCGATCCAAACACAGACATGGACACCGATACGCTCCATTGCACTCTGAACATCCGCCACGCCCCCACGCGGTAAAATTTAGAGAGCAGCTCATTGATTAACGCCCAGATCTCGAGTCTCGAGAGTCTCGCCAATTCTCGCTCAAGTCCCGGCCATTGTTTGTGGCTTATTTATGGGCGCTGTGTCACTGATTGTTTTCTCTCCATCCTTGTTCTCGCCATTGTCATTCTCGTTAAAAGACACGATAACGCGTGAAAGCGCGGGAGCTCATCAATATGCGAGATTTACTGCGGAGCTGTAAACGTGATGACAGCGCGTTTAATAAGCGCAGATCGCGCCAACTGACCTCACCACCATTGTTTTGCTAAGCAGTGCAAAATTAATTAATCTTCGGTGTCATAGCCACTCACTAAAGTCATCTTGGATGGAATTGATAGGGGGAGACTCAATACAGTTGTTATCTCCCGACCAAATCAGTGCTCAATTCACTGTCTGTGGTACTATGAATGTTAAATTACAGGGGACTTGTAAAACTCTGCCCAGTCTCTTTTTGATTTGTTCCACACACATTTCCAGGGAAACATATCTTTTATTCGAGAGGGAATTCAGAAGCGCTTTTGCAATAGATATTATATCACGCCCATTTCAAAATAACATTTTATTCAAGAAGTCTTAAAATTTGCTAATGTAGATACGCTACATGTACATAAAGAATTGGTCAGATCAAGTAATAATCTGAACAATTAACATGTTAGTCCAAATCTAGTTATTGCGTTTGTTTCAATTTGTTATAAATAATTGAATCCTGTTTTCTATAAAAAAAAAAACTTCTTAAGTTTTGAATGATGATATAGAAAGCTAGGTTGTGTAATGGCTTTTAATGCGAGACTGTGTTATTGATCTACTCAAATGGTTTGTTTTAGAAACTAATTAAACTATTAATGTAATTAATAATTGTGATTTTAATATGTGAGTCTGCTGCTACTTGTGTGCGTCTTGCTGATTAAGACTGAATTTATTTTGTCACATGAAGAATTTAGCCTTGAGCTCTGGTTCTAACTTTAGCAAGAGAAATTGGGTAAGAGCTGTCTAGCCATGGCATCGTGAGCTCTTTATGTTTGAATGTGGCAAGGTTAGTTTTCATGATATTTTAGGACGAGCAGGAAGGTTTATGTATGTCCTTAATAGGAAATGGTCCCTTTATAGTTTATCCATGTGAATGGAAAAATGATAAATAATTATCTTCAAACGAGCCTCTGACTTGCTCCGAAGTAGTAGAAATACACTATATATGACCACCATGGACCAACGCAATTATAGATAAACCTTCCTGACTCCAAACCTACTGTTCTCTTCCATTTTCACTTGTTATACTTATAATTAGGCTCTTTTTAGCCTGAATTGAACTTGTTATCGCTTCTCGTTTTGTTAATAATTACAGCATTATAATACATATACAGCTTTTCGTACAGAGTGTGAATACTATTGTCAATGGGAAGGTTTCTTCACGAGTTCATGCATACCGAATAAGGGCATGTATGTACCAGCATAGCTGATGCAGGAACTGGTGAATGCTTGTTCATGATCTAGTCTAGTATCAGCACTAATCATTCTAATGCTTTCAAAAAAAATAAGCTCTGCGCCATCAGATATCGAGCCCCTGGTCAAAGGACCGAAGAAATCTTCACATTCTGCTTTCAGTATAAAAGGGTAAAGATGTGGTTCCGAATGTATCTTGTGAATGTCCTTCATTGGCTCCCGTAGGCAATATATAGATATCAAATACTTGCATAAGGCATGTTTAGATGTGAAATATATGGTTGTAGATTTACTTTGAATTTGATCAAATTTCAGGACAAAATATACATATGCATATGTTGCGCCATTAAGATTAAAGAATTTGCCCGTGATGTAGATGTTTATTAACTAGACAATTAACCATGAAGCACTAAGACTTACCGCGCTTACATTGATGGAAAGAAAGGTTGGTGGTGTAGCTTATTAGTTGCTGATCAACACTTTAACAAATGTATTGTTATATGGTATGTGTAAATAGAAAACAATGTTGTAATACCCCCTGACCAAAAACCTTGCTGGCAATTGATGGCCCCCCGAAATGCAGTTGGATTTGTGACTGTGCCCGTCTCGAGAAACTTTTATCATTGTACAGTCCCTTATAATATATGTATATATCACACACATAATTTGAAAAAATCTTTTTACTGTTGTTTTAGAACTGATGACCATGATATATATAATCATGTCCTACAACTGTAATCCAACGTGAACAAAACATCAACCCCATTTAGACATTTTCTCATATAATGATACATTCCCACATATATATGTATTATTGGAATTTATCTTTATATCATGAAAAATATCCGGCTTTGTTATTGAACGAGTGATCGTAATGCGATGGTAACTAATATAAATGTATAGCCTGTCTTAGCACAAGCCGTTGCGAGGGATAACGCTTGTGACGCGAGTGAATTTTAAACAAAAACGATTGTCATGTGTACAAAGATCGAGACTACCAAGAAAAATGATAAATGTTGCTTTCCCCAGTTGGTGATCTGAAGATGTGTTCAGGATATGGTTCCTTCTATTAGTATCGCTGTGTATGTTGAAATCCTGTTTGGAATAAGATACTAATCTTCTATAAATATTATGATTATATATGAGTAATGCTAAATATGGTAAAAAGGTAATATTAAAAGTAAAATGTGACTGTGCTGGGAATATGAGAGCACTGACTTACTACTGTGTGTACATTTTCTATAGGATGGGATCGTGGGCAACGATCCCATTAATATAACAATGTATTTACGTGAATCTCCCCCGGAGAAGAGGGCCAATAAAAAATCTTTCATCATAACAATGACATTTTTGTTCTCGTTATACCATGTCTGACCAAAAAGTATATAGAAAGAATTGAACGACGTGCTAGTAATTGAATATTTCTTAAATATTACATATACAAGCGCCGATTTCCATTCGCTTTTCACAATATTCCCTTAGTAAGCAAGACTATTGAGATAGAAACCTTTATTTTTAAAATTCTGAATCGCCGTAATGTATCTAGAGGTAAAAAGAAAAGCAAATTCCAACCCATATGGTACGTGTCCAATATGGATATTTGTATTACAGTGAAGCCTTATAACTGGGGATATATTTGTCAATAAGATGTAAATGCTCTTCCATAGAATCTCAAGGGCCATGACCAAAATATAACCATGAAATTCACCAAGTCATAATCATATAAAGACAGACTGAGGGATTATGATGTATATATCGTCTATTATAATATGATTATACACTCCTAATAATAATATAGTTTGAACAATAGAGTTTACATCAAATTTCCCACTGTAGAATTCCTTAGATATAATCTTGTTTTGGGCGCTGTGTACATCCATCCAGACCTAAAATACAACAGTTTACATCATAATCAAAATGACGTAATACATTCAAAATAGTAAAGAACTATTCTTGGAAATTTTCCAATCGGTCATTGATTGTCCTACATGTTGGCTACTGGTATATGGTATATATATTTGAACCCGCCTAATATTATCAAGTTAGATTGAATAAATATGACGTATATGGACAGAAAGGGTGGGAAGAGAGGGCGACAAGGGTGGGAGGGGGAAAGAGAAGGAGGGGGACGAGGCAGGGGAGAAGGAGCGGGGTAGAAAGGGGAAACAACTACCATCAAGTGTTTCAAGTTTGACACCTGTATGTGAGAATGCCATAGGTAAGTTTCAGGACTATTGCTTATTCCTTTACAGTATATCATACCAACAAATACGTATAAGCTCTCTAGAGCCATTTTATTTTATTTCTTAAAGCAGTATACAACAATGACAGCATCGTCTTACGGCGTTCTTCCCACTGCCTGCTTGTTATTCTAATTCTTATTAGTTATCTTATTCTTAGTGGTTAGAAATATAAAGTATAAATAACTCGAGTGCCCTGAGCATACTTTAGAGAATCTTTAGAGATTGTTTTGTTATGAAGGCAATCTTGTGGTTGTCTTTCTCATACGTTAACTGAGGGCTAGTAGCGAGTGTTTGGTGAATCGATGCGTTAACTGGTATGACAACAATAATGGATATGTGTGGACATATATTCGTGTTTGAGCAAAAACGAAATCAAGTGTGTCTGAATAGTGCATGCATTGCTGAGAATACATTTTAAGCCTGAATATTCCAAGTAATTAGAACTACATATCCCAATATCATACTATGCACGCATATTAGTCGGGCGTCCTGTGCCTTTCAATCCAACCATTTGCCTCTTTTAAGAAGCCATATAGCCGACAATACTCCAGACTAGTAATATCGATTCAGTGCGATACAGGCATTACAGGATTGTTCTGCATACTTTGTAATGTGATTAACAGTTTCTGCGTAACATCTATCTTTTCAGGTGAAAGGTGGAGGATGTTGTCTGGCCTATATGGGAGGACATAACATCTGACATGCGAACAAAAAGGGAACAGACAAAAACTGAAAAAAAAAAACTGAAATCAAATGCTTGTCTTGTTAATGGTCAATCCTTACATTGTTACTATTATTAATTAATTGATAATCCTATCCATGCGAATATACTTAAAGTGGCTAAGGTCACTATTTGACTATATATCATTTAGAAATATGTTTGTAGTTTTCGATTACCTGCACAAGTAAGAACATTTGTGTGGAATACCAACTCTATATATTCCTTAGATTAATTGATATTTGTTAACGAAGAATGTGGCAGAGATTCCATTGAGGAATTCAAATCTGAGAGAGAAGTAACTTGACCATAAGGTGCTGCCCTCAGTGCATGGTGAAGTAGGAGCGAGGCAGGAGTTACATAGTGATATATCTACCCTGTCCCATCCAGCTGGTATCACTTAACTCATTAAGATAAGAGGTGTCGGGGACCTTCCCTAACTGTCTGGCAGTTGGGTAGGGTGACTCCAGCACCCTACGAAATTGGAGTTTTTAACTCTTAAATACACACAATATATGTAATTCCTATAGTTTATGACAGGTTAATTAGACACCGGTGTTTTCTCTCTGATCTCGAGGAGTGGAAGAGGGAATGACCATTAGTTCTTGTTAATCTATTAAAACCCTCATAAAAGAACAGCTGGACCATGGCATGGCTCTGCCCCCTCGACCAAATTTTTATGATAGTTCCTCTTGTCTTAGTAGTAATAGGATATCAGATCTCTAATCCCATTCTGGTCTATCGGCAGAGGCGGTGGACGGTGACATTTAATGGTCAATACATGTGGTCTGTCCTCCAATTCCTACCCCCTTTACTCTCAAGGAATAGGGCGCTAAACTATACATTAATGCTCCCGGGTATACATTACAAATATACTAATCTAGAACATAGTTGAAATTCAGGCAAACTTTCCCCAAATCAGGAGCTCAGTGGCACGTGTCACTTTAACACACCTGCCAATGAATTGGTTATGACCCATCAAATTAAATCGTTATTATGCTTAGGTATCACTGTTTTCAGGTGTTGCCACTTAAGGGCAATGACCTTCTGATATTGTTGTCAACATGGCTGTTTCTCAGCACTGTGACCTGTTATCTTACTCTACTGTCGGTATCGCTTATCGTCCTCTTCATCAAGTGATGATGTGATAGCTTCCTTGTTGTTATTTTTATTGTTATTCTATATATTGTCGCCAAAGAAAATAATGTAATTGAGGCATTCATTGGAAGAGCTGGCACGCCAGATATGACCAACCATTGTTTGTAAAGATCTGACAATAAAGAATATTTGAATTGAATTGAATTGAATCTTGAGGCTTCTACTACCAACTGTGGACGATGCATGGAGGGACACGGACTGGGAATCTTCAGGACTCATCTACAAGCTAGGGATCTTATATGCATAGTGAATGCTACAGTTTCACCTCCTCCCCTATACAGGTATTAGATGAAGACCACCGTGAGGTTAACTAGTCCTGGTTGAAAGGATTGAGTGTTACTCTCCTCCATCCTCGAAATGAAAATTCCCTGACGAACATCAATTGCCATGAATTGTTCTGTAGAGTTAAAAGCACTATGAGTAACTGGAATAAACGGTGTCTCACAATCAAAGGTAGAGTTCTGGTGTGCAATGTATTTTTATTAACCATTTTTCCCCAAAATTCTTTGCAGCAAACATGCTAGCTGCTCAAGCTGAAGGTGGAATGTCGACTGAGGCTTTCAAATTTCCCGCCGGATGACGTACGTAGTGGATCACGTGACATCCAAATATAGTCGCATATGTTAAGACATATAGGTAACGATATGTATATTGGACATACATAATATAATGAACGTAAGGATTATATTTCAATTTGCTGAAATAACCCAGAACATTGACGTGCTTCAAGCCATGCGACTATTCTATTCATGAAAAAAGTAAAATTTTGCTCTAAAGCTTAGGAAATCTTATATACATACTCTTTCGAATAAGAATTAAATTTCTGCTTTTTTCCACTTGAGCGCTGTGACAATATCACTGTACCATCGAAATCAGACTTAATAGAATTTCTTTTAAAAAAATGAAGCCTTTGTAAACAATATAATTTGTATTTTGTGTATAATGAAGAAAGGTAGTCATTACAAAAGATTTAAATAATAATCCCTCAAAACCTTACTCACACTTTCACCCGCTGCCGCCACACACCAAACCCCAGCTAATGTTTTATTAGATTGGTATTATAATCTCGAGTTTCCTAAGGCCAAACATCGCTCAGTCCCAAGGATGGTCGCCCAAGCGGGGTTCCACTGGATATATATTATATGCATTGTGTCAAAATGTGTAAGCTGTCTGAATAACAAGCACATGCAAGTAGCACGCGTGTAAATAACGTCGAGAGACAGAGATTGTAAGTCCTTGAATGGGTATCATTAATCAATAATTAAGCCAACACAAGAGACAACACAACATTAACAACAAATAATAGAACTATTTATCTGGCATTATTGGAAGTTCTGAAGAAGCAGAGATGATTAATCATATCTCACTTGAAGATACTTCTCCGTACAAACGCAAGAGATACTTTACAAAAAAAGCCTTTTGTTTTCTGACTATATTATAACTTTCAAAACTAAATCAACGCAGACATTCTTTAAGAGCGACGGTAGAAAGCAAAGCACTCTTCTGTCTACATTGCGTGACAAAAGGAGAGACATGCGAGTTGAGTCGGTTCCATTATTAAAGTGATGATTACATATACTACTAGGGTCCGATGTATTTTACTAGCTATAGTCATTCTCTACATATACATACTAGCGAAGTACCCGTCCTTTGGACGGTCCCCCTCTCCCCACACCTCCCCTTCTCCCCCCTCCTTCTCCTTCTTTGCTCTCCCCCTCCCCCTTTGCACCTCATCAGGCCCCTCTTTTTCTCTCGCCTTCCCCCTCTTCTCTCTCTTCTTCTCCCCTCTCTCTTCTTGTCCTTCCCCTCCCCGTCCCCTCCCCTACACCCTGTCCCTCCCCTCTTTTCCCTCCCCCTCTTCTCTCTCATACCTTTTTCTCCTCTCCTTCCCTTCTCTAATTCCCCTTCCTCCCCTCTTCTTCACTCTCCCCCTCTGCCTCTGCTTTCTCTCCCCTCCCTCTCTCCTATCTCCCCGTACCTCTTCCTCTCTCTCCCTCTCAATCTCCCTCTCTTTCCCCTTTGCATTGTCAGGGAAGTGTTGACACATTGTCTCTCCCGCCCCTGTTTTCCTCTCCCCTTCACCCTCTTCTCTCTCTCTCTCCCTCTCTCTTCTTCTCCCTCCCCTCCCCTATTTTCCCTCCCACTCTTCTGTCTCTAATACCATTTTTCCCTTGCCTAACCCTCTCCAACTCCCCCACCCACACCCTCCCCTTTTTTTACTCTCCTCCTCCCCTTTCTCTCTTTCTCCCTCTTCTATCTCCCTCTCCCCCGATACCATCTCCACCTGCCTCTTCCTCTCTCCTCTTCCCACCTCCCTCTCCTTCCACACTGCATTGTCAGGGATGCATTGCCACTTTGTCAGGGATGTGGGATGCATTGTCAGGGATGATGGGATGCCGTCCTTATGTTTTCATTCAAACAAGTGCCTTCGGCACTTGGATTGTAGAGGCAGTTGTGTTTCTACTTCTTATAGGAATCCAACAATTTACTGGACGTTTATTTTAATTTGGAGATATTAATTTGGTTGCCAAAAATGGCTAAAATCACAGGGGGCCTACATCAGGGTAGTAGGCCTAACGTGTAGGAGGGAGGGACAGAGAGAGAGGGGGGAGGAGAAGAGAGGGAGAGGAGAGATGAGCTAGAATGACTGACATAAGAGGGTTTCATGGAAAAAATGTGCACCCCCCCCCCCCGCACACACCTTTCCATCTATCAATTTTCCTTCTCCTACCTCTCTTGCTCTCCCTCCCCTTTTATTCCCCCCTCCTTAATAATAATGAGTAATGTGTGGAGAGGTACATTCTTTCTCTGAGAGAGACAGAAAAAGTGTCAAAAATAAAGTTTGTCCAAAAAAATATGGTTGGTCTTAAAAAAGTGGATAAAGAAATCACAGAGAGAGACAGAGACACAGACAGAGACAGACAGAGACAGAGACAGTTGGTATACAACACATTAGCTTCCCGAATGTAACCACTGAGAATTGGCTTGAGCTGGGTAGAGTTACTTCCCGAATGCAACCACTGAGAGTTTGGTAGTGAGCTCGGTTATGTTACGTAACACATGCATGCCTTGTAAACTGGAGCTGGTAGGGTATAACCTGCAGCTGGTAGAAATCTGAAATAGCCGCTTACATGAAGACAAATAACTGTTACAACTATCAAAAAGTAAAATAGTTAACATGGTTTAACTTCAATACTTTGCAATATTGATAGAAAACTGTTTCTATGAAGTGGCTGTAATTTTATTATTGGTGCAATCAGGTAAAATGAACATTGTTAGTACAGGTTTCCTGAAACCTAATGGTGCCGCAGTAAGTCTCGGCTGGGGAATTCCCGGGAGCTGGGGAATCCCCGGGATTAAAGATTTAAGTAAGGGAGTCAAGACAGTCATCTGATGGGTCATGTGCTCCTCACTTTGGATATTTGTCCATACAAAACGCTATAAATAGTGTAGATAACCCAAAATAAAAGGGCTTCAAAATCACGTTTTCACCCTCAGATACCTTCACAATCCACATATATTGTCCTCCAGAAAGGGTCAACGGAACTGTACAGATCAGAAAAACGGTTGGTAACATGCCTGACAAAAAGTCCCCTCTTGATGTATATAATAATACGCCACCACAACTGAGGCTGAGGCCTCAGGAACGAACAAACGATCTACCTGAACTCACCTGGGCAAATGTTGTTGCTAGCGAGTAATTTTTTTTAAAATACATTTTATTGACAGAAGTTCTACAAATATGCAGTAGTTCTCATTCGTCACAAAAGTCAGTGTCAGTATGGTAACCCCGATTGTGACCTCATCCAAGTTGTTGTTTCAACTCAGAGTTCGTCTGTTGTAGAGTCTCCATATGTACCATAATTATGTAGTTCAGGGATAATTTGAAGAATAAATAATTATTTTATAGTTATAATCATTTACTGATCCATCGGTGGGGTTAAATGTGGTTTCGGCCTCAGAAGGTCTCATCAGGCGCTAGTTTGGTCGCTTTGGTTAAATAATATTATAGTTAAACTCTGGACCTATTGTTTGTAAGTTCAACTACCGGTTAGTATTATTGTAAACATTTAATGACACAAATATTCGCTGGTTCCTAGATATGGGAACTGTTTAATTATTTTTAGGAGAGTGTGAGTTACTGTTACCTTAAAGGAGACAGTCCTTACGGTCACTTGGTGTCACCCAAATTCCCTATTTCTAGTAAATAGAGAGAACCGTTGAAGGTGCGTAGAATCTGTGGCAGGACCGTGGTCCGTACTGGGAAGAGCTCCAATCGTAGCCGTGAAAATGGTATTTTCTAATAATTTATGTCTTATTTATTGAAAAAAAAATACACAAAACAACCCTTTATTTATATAGGCCTAATTTAACATTTCATTTCATTTGGTGAAAACCTGACCGAGCGACATTACAACTCCATCCAATTCATAAACAGATTACAATCTGAGAGTCTCGTAAATAATATCTTGTTGGACGAGACACAATTCTACAGTTAACTGAGACCTGGAAGTTGGAAGTGAAGCGACTGTGACGAGAATACATGCTAAGAATCTGGGTTCTAAACGGGAGAGGTTATTGAGTAAATATAAATAAGGTACACATGATACGAACACAACAGCGATCAACTGTGTCCTAGGTCAAAAGTTTGAACTGTAAATATTTTATTTGTGTATTTTTAGGCCAATCAATCGCCGTAAGAATCACACTGATATACATGATGTTTAAATAGCCCTATGATAGGCACTTGTATGTTAACAGTCAAACCAATTTTAGTCTCGATTGTAGAATTGGGCAATGGCGATTTGAAAATCCATCGTGTGTGTAGCTATGTGATACAGGGAACATTATTTTATTGTGCAGTTTAAATTTGTCTTAGACAAAGGAGACCTTGCTATACACGAGAGGGACTTGGATATATAGTTTAACCACTGACAGTAGACACTATACAGACAGGACCGATACAGGTACAACTATATGGGAGGTGGACTTGCTGTACAAGTATTGAAATCTTACAATGTAGAGGTGGATAAATACAGAGAGCAATGTATCGGCAACAGAAATATGGAATGCCAAGTCATAACAGCCAAACCAGGTATGTAAATGTAATGTAAATTTGCTTATGTGACGGTCCACCCGATGGTAGAATGAAAGAAGTTGAGGAATAATATGTAAAGTCCTTGACAAAGTATGAGCTAGGCCTACATGTAGGACGGTATAGTTTGGTAGAAATATATATTAGCACATTATTAAAAAAGTATAGAAATCAAAGCTGACAAATGTGACATCACATACACTCAATTGAGTTCTACTCAAAGCTCCCCACACTGCTCCCTCTCTCTCGTTTCCCTCCCCCTGTTCTCTGTCTTTCATAGCTGTTTTTCTCTCCCAACCCCATCTCTGATTCCCCCACCCCCTGTCCCTCCCCTCTTCCTCATGCTCCCCCTCCCCTCTCTCCCTTCCCCTACATCCTCTCCCTTGCCTCTTTCCCCCTCTTCTTTCCCTCCCCCTCGATCCCCCTATTCCCCCACCCTCCCTTTTTTTAACTCTCCCCCTCCATCCCCTCCCTCTCTCCAATACCCCCACCCTCTCCCTCTCCCTCCCCTCTTCTTCACTATCCCACTCCTCTACATGTAGTTAGGTCCCCCTGTATGGTTGTGGGAAATGACGTAGTGTCTCACAGGGGCTTTCCCAGGCTATAAATAGAGTGTAGAGATCCCAATTTAAAAAGGGCTTCAAAATCACATTTTCACCCCAGATACCTTCACAAACCACATATAATGTCCTCCAAACAGGGTCAACGGACCTGTAGAGACCACAAAGTAGATGGGGAGACCCCAGATTCTGAGAACAAGTGACATAAAGAAACCCCTCTTTTCTACTTCTTTTTGTAGAAATCGCTCTACCCATATATCATGGATATGTGTGCATGTATCCATGTACTACATGCATGTGTATGTGTGGGTGTATGTATAAATGTATGCATGGGTGTATGTAAGCATGCCTGGGTGTATGAATGTATGCATGGGTGTATATATTATGTATGTATGTATGCATGAATGGGTGCATGTATATAATGTATGGGTGCATATATATGTATGTATGTATGTATGTATGTATGTATGTATGTATGCATGTATGCATGTATGTATGTGTACAAACGTATGTGTGTATTGTAACCCATTGTAATTCTATATGATGTTAGTCATAGCTGTGCATCTTGTTTGTTGTTGAAAAAGCTTTCATTCCCGAGAATTTCACAACATATGTCATACATTTCATCACATAGTATTTTTTTCTTCCTACTGAAAGACTTCTGCCCACGAAAAATGGCTGCTTGCGCTTACTCTGATCGACGCTGCGTTGCATTATGCGTGGTGACCTCTGTGCGTGACGTAACATCATGTCATTGCCGCCTCTCCTGATTTATAAGCGTATTCATCAAATACTCCCCATAAACATCTGGATATATCCAAAATAGCAATTTCAATATATTTCGACATGAGAAAAGCCTTTAATACCGTAAATCAATGATGACATTTAAATGATATTTAAAACTGATAGATCCTTAGGGGAAGTTGTTCAGTATACTTGATAAATTCCCGATGAAATCAGTTTAATACCATATAGTTTTAAATCGTTGCCTTACCCTGAACACGATGAAACATAAATAATCCACTAAGTGCATGTTAAGCATGAAACCAATTGAGTTGCTATTCATCTTCATACATCTGTCGGTACTTTCTTTTGAATGGTTGACGCAAGAAGCATATAAAATTACGCAGTGAGAGCACAACTTGAAATACCTTCTTTAATGTGGAGAATGTGATGTAAAATTACCGTTACACCAAGGAAAAACATCTTACAAACAAAAGTAAAACCCTAGTACGTGACCCGATTGGCCTTGTCCTTTATTCCCTGTCCCAATTGAAGTCGGTGAAAGAGTGGAAACACTTCTACAGATGCAGGAATAGAATGACGCAGGTGCGGCAGTGGCAATGCCGCACTTCATATGTTAAGGAACGGCCGCAACCATTCAATATCCAATGATTTAAAAACCTTTGTCCGTTTTTGAAGGAAAAAACTCCGCCTTTATACTTTTGAATGTGATATGGAAATAATTGACCAAACCTATTAATAGACTGGTGACAAGGCGGTGCGGATTAACCAAGCACTGCCTGTAGCTCCATCAAACGGCCTTTATTAATCTTTCATCTCCAGAACAATAACATTTCCCGAGTGTTTCCAGGGTTGAACTCCACTATTGTTTACTGAAGAAACTTGTACACGATGGAATTCATCCGTCAAATTACAAGAGATTAAGGACAAATGATGAACTAATGCTGCCACATAAATGTAGGTATAAAGCAGTGATAGTGTCAATAGTTCCATGGGCAAGATCCTCGAGAAACCAGGGCCCGAATTCTAAACCCAAAATAGATTATGCACATTGGTAATTCTATGAACAGGCTTTTAGTCGTAATTTACCCTTTTTCGCTTTATATCACCATCTTAGAACAACAGTTTATTGACTGAAATCTGTATGACCAAAATATTAAGTGATTGAGAAACACCATGTGAAATTATGTCCAAACTGACTAAAATGCTTATATAAAATAGTACAATTTGACACATTTGCAAATAATTAAATTGTTTAAGTTAATACAGTGGCTACAATAGAGTTCTCTATCATAATGTTGATCAAACATGTGGCTATTCATATAGCTGCATAACACATATGTTATTGCCGGTGCAACTTGTAATACGGAATCACCTACATTTCATCTCATTATTTCTACTCATCTAAACATTCTCTCCATTGATCTAGACAATATGATAACAAACAGCTAATTTAAGATAGCTACAATTGTCAATTTTGAAAAATGCGAAATTTCAGGATCCAGTGGAATACCGGGATTACCCGAACTGATTAAAAACTCTGGCAAATGCCAACTATCCTCCTGAATAAAGATTTGTCAAAAAAAATAAAAAAAGAATGGTTCATTTGCTTGTTTACTCCGCACATGCCACGCCTAATTTCAGCAGATTTCGTAAATGAACCAAATGCGTTCACTAAGTGTTCACGCTGGAATAGCGACGCTGGAATAGCGACGCTGGAATAGCGAAGCAAGTTAATTTTGATCTGTATGGTCTTGGATGTGGTTTTAGTTGTTTATACACACGTTATTCCACGTGGAAACTGTTACATATAGGTAAAGGCATCTAATCTATTATTTTTTTGTTTTTAAAAGTTTTTATTCGGCCTATCAACAAATCCTTTCTTCCTCCGGGGTCGATCGCACAATTTTACATCGCACCCTCTCTTCACTTGGACATTTCTAAGTTCTAACTATTTAATCTAGAGATATGTAAATAACAGAAACATATTCGCTTTATGGATGAAAGATGACTACTTGGAGACAAAAATGGTACAAGCATCGAGAATGGTTCTTTGGTGTTTAATTAACTAAAATCAGCTGGGTTTATACTTCTCGTTGTATTTATGTTCACTTCTGTACGGAGACAGTCTGACTGACTCATTGATATTAAAGAAAGGCACGCTAATACCAGACCAGCGATTTACTCCAAATGTTTCCATTAGGCAATTATATCATTGTATTTAGAGGACATCAGATATATACGATGACCACCTCCCACATCTTCCTCCCTCAGAAGTTGTATTTTAATTTAATCCATACTCAGTGTTCATTTGTATCAAAGACCCGACAATTATTGATCGAAATTATGGGGTAATTTTCTTTCTCTCTTTTCTAAAAAAATGTTTGTGCCATTCTCATTCAATATTTGCCTTTTAAATATTTAGTAGTTCTCTTCAAAAGTAACGGCATGCATCATTTGCAGTATGTAATTAAAACCCCAAATTTAGAAAATAAACTTATTGTAATGAAAATTCCTGTGGGATTAAAAACACGTCCAAGAATGAGTTCCAGATGTTGCATTGTAGGAAGGTAATACATTAATTATTCGCCCCGTATATCCCACCTGTTCCTTCACTCTCTCATCAGCCTTATCTTCATCTGAGACTGACAGATCTCCGATTGTCCAAACATATTATATTGGTCCCATTGTCCCAAATGACATCCCAGGCGATTATTCCTGACAACATAAAATGGAAGTCTAATCAAAATAATACACAAGGGTAACGAATGAAGCTCACGTGCGAGCTATTATATGTTTCCCATAGCCCTTCTGAGGCAGGAAAACAAGTATTACGTTTCCATCCACCAACTGTTTGTCGGGTAGAGGGCATGTTTTGAATAGTCCTGAAGCCGAAAACTAACAATTCATTAGAGGACGATCACTATTTGACAGGAGGTTACTGGTTAATTTGTAGATGTTTGCACAAGTAATCACGTCTGGATTAGAGTTTCAGCTAATAGCGATTATACCTTGTTGATCTTGGTGTTTAGGGTGTTGTGACACGAGCCGCGTCGACTGGGGCACATTACGATATGCCGTCTGATTTTACAAAAGATCACCGCTGGACAATGTCTGACAGAAGTTGGAGAAAAACTCTGTGGCCAAACACTTCCTAATACACATAATTAATTGTATACGTTGTAGAGAACAACTGAAATGTATTTAATTTTAACCAAGTACTGCCTTCTAGAAGGACAAATCAAAGTACGGAGGAATATTGAAAGTCCACCTGTTTATACTTTGAGAAGGAAATGTAAAGTTGGATTCTCTCAACCTCACTTAATATTTATAAAAACCACAACTGAAACAGACTGCTACCGAAACAGTCCGTCCAAGATGTATTGACTCAATTGTGCAAATAATATACTCTGCCTTGAGCTGCCTTTATGGGTGTGGGCTGAGGATTACCAAACAGACAAGCAGTCGCCTGAGAACAATTGCCCTATATTTGGATTCCGATCCCTTGAGCCAATATTGTTTTTGGTCGTACAATAACTCCACAATGGTCACCAATAGGCACTCATAAAGGGGCAAGTTCTATTGATCCAAGTAAAATGAAAATCAATTTAGATGTTAGGAAGATAGGAGGAGCCCAAGTAAAGATGTTGTCAGTTTGGGTGTTTAGATGTCCCTGCTACGTGTTTGCACACGTTTCAGTGCACTGTAGCGTAAAGAGGGGTATTCCCGTAAGTGTAGAACCGTGCAGTTCATACCCAGCCAGAGAAAGTAATATCATTATCCATATTTCACAAGTCTTACAAATAAAAGTGAATCCGAGTTTTAGGTATATTTTTAAAAAGCTGTCCATATTGTTGAAGAAAATACAGATTTATAATTCAATATTCAGTATTTTTAAGACAGGGTTCATACGCAATTGATTATACATAATTATAGAAAATACCAATAAATCATGTTCTGTTCTCTCATTATAATTCTGGCACAATATTAGCGGACATTATCCTAGGAAGATTCATGCCAAGTCAATTTCCCAATGGTTTCTATAAAGAAATATTCACTGTTTGGAATAAAAAAAATTGTATCGCAAGACCCCAATAACTGCTGTTCAGATTTCAAAAGAAAGAGTTTGGTTCAATAGACTAATCAAAGTCAAAGGTTGTATGTTCCATTGGAGGCAATGGCAACTGAAGGGAACTATATATATGTGTAGGCGACCTAATAAAAGCAATGGGTAATATTATGTCCAATGCAGAAGTAAGTAAAGGGTATAAATAATATAGACTCTCACTTTGCACAAAGAAAGGAAATTAGAAAAGCTATCCCGACTAAACGCCTGACAGTCTTAAAAAGTCTCCCGATTAAGGCGTGATAGAAATAGAGATAAGGAAAGAAAAAATATCTTTGAAGAAAGTAGCAAGAACATTTATTTCGCCCTCATCTCGAAAAAAAAACCCCGACTATAAGAATTTTAATAAATTGCAAAAAATACTAAAAATAAATGATTAAGAATTTGATCTGGTATCCTGGAAGGATATTTTTTCTATGACTTCAAACCTTAAAGTAAAGACTGCTTTATTGAACCATCACATGTAATGAACATTTAATATCAAGATCAAGGAGTCCAACATCGATATACATGTATGGCGGTTTTTTTGTAGAATGTCCAAGTACTAAATATTAGCAGTGTGCTCCATACAATATCATATATATATATGCAAATTAGATGCGAGGAGATATCCTCATTAGCATAAGAAAGAAACAGGTGTCCATTAATGGATATCCATGGTCTTAATACACAATCCTTAAACAATCAATGATTTTCCCCAATGAACAAACCGAACTGGTTCTGAGAGAAGCTCTACCAATGTTCCCTTCAAACGGACGCCGTAGGCGTTGGAGCGTACATCTCCTTTGGTAGGATAATCCCCGTCCTAAGTCTCACTAATCTTGTTTTACGCCCAGATGTAATCAGGCTCCCTCTGCTTATTTCCCTTCCTTGTCTCTGTATTACAATTTTCCATTTTTTCTCTTCAAGTCTCATTTTCTTTTGGTTTTTGTGGTTCTGAAAATTTCGGACCTCATAAGATTTCAATTATTGTCTTTCCACTAACTGTTGCTGTCAGTGATTATTGACTTGTTTGTCGACCAATTTACAGCTGTTAATATTTACTCATTTGTTAATCATGATTTACCAAATGCACCGACGCCAAGGTTCTGCAATTGATTGTTTTAGTTTGTACTCTGGTTCGTATTATACTGTCCTTAAAAGCTACGATTCCATGTGATGCATAGTGTATAATGCGTGAACATCAGTGGGGCCTGTTGCATAAGAATATCTTAATAAAAATATTCCTTGCTAAGCTAATTGTCCTTACCTAGCAATAGCATAACATAGCAATAGAAGTTTAGTCCAAAAAAGTTCCGCGCTTAGCGAGGAAAAGGTTAAGACTCCAGGGGCCCGTTGCTCCGTTTCTCGCTATTTCCCCATTGAAAGTGTATGGGAAAATAGTTAGCGAGAAACGGAGCAACGGGCCCCTGGTGGCTTTAGGAATCATTTGTACGTGGACAATAAATGGAGGATGGGAGGCTCCTTTAACAATATTATAGACAATACCATAAGTGTATAATATAATAAAGCTGAATGCTTAACTCAATACATCTGAGTCTAGAACATAATTTTCTCGAGATTATATACTATGCAGTTTTATCATTTCTTTTTTCCCTGCTGTAGAAGTAGGGCACTGCAAGGCAATCTTGCCTTGTTATAGAACCCCACAGCTTGTTCCAGAATTGAAAAACTAATTCCTGAATATCATTAGCTTTTTTTATTTCCTTTTTTTAATCTTTTTTTCTATTAATTCTCTTCATATGTAATACCCTGTGCTGTTGGTTCATCATCTTTCACAGCAAAAAAAGAACAAAAGCCAGTTATCAAATATTGTAGGTAATCACGGTATCGTTAATTATATGTGAAGTCTAACTAAGTCTAACAAATGTTATGATAACGAATTAGCTTTATGAGGTGAACTAAGTTTTAATTTAAGCTTTCAGTGAAGGCGATGATTTCATAATATATATGCTTGTTTATTTTGATGCTGATGTAAAACATGCTGAAAATCGTTCATGTTCTAAAATTGTTAATAACACGTGGTCGATGGAACTGAAAGTGAAAGTGAAACAATGTTGACACCGATGACTCTTGTCCTTTAATTCTCATGAGAAATTCTCTGGGCGGTATAAACCATGCCAGGGTCGATCTGCCTAATAGGAATACACACTGCACACCAACAGTAGCTCTTTCTTGGCTCGCATATTATATATAAGATGTATATTGCCTACGGATGTTGAAAGGTACAATAGTCCTCCCCCTATTTTACCTTAGGGCCATATAACCTCATAATTCCCACCCAGAGGTAGACTCATCCGCTCTGAAGGGATGTACTTAATAGAATTATTGACTTAAGCCTTGAGGAATAGAATGTAGCTGCAATATGAAACCATGTGGTCGTGGGAGTATGGAGAATTTTCTTCCCACAGGCGTTAAATCAGAAAACTTATATCTGTGACGGTTGGACTTCTCTTTCTGCTTCTTGTGTTAAGGGTTCGCATTGGGGTTCATTGGCGCTTGAGGGGTAGGGTTCTGTCTGTGAGAGAGAAGGTCGATTCCGGGGGTTAGACAAGACATTTTTTAGCTACAGATAGTCTTTGTGTTACAGTCTTAAAGGAAACTGATGTTAAGACTGATGATTTGGATTATTTCAGTTTGCCAGTTACTTTGCATTTCAGAAGTAAGACTCGCATACATTATAGCTAGATAGATCCATTTCTGTTATTGTACCCACAAGGTATGATAGGTTCATACTCTCAGGCATTAACGCGGCATGTGTAATGTTTATTGAAGGGCTGATTTTCACCAAAAACCATGATTCAATAACGACAGTATGAATAACCGAGGCTTCTGTTTCGTCGGACATTATCATAACTGGGCGGTTAACCTTCTATGAACTGCTGTTCCCTTTATTTAAGCCTTTGACTACGTGCCTGAGTATTACTATTAGACATTGTATTGGGGTATAGAGGGCATGTCTTCTCTTATTGGTGTCATTCTGTATTTTGTTTGAAGCGAGAACTTGACTTGGCGAGAAAGGCTTGGGTGGGATAGTATTACAGACGAATCCCATTGTATTCACTGATAAGGATTACAATAGAGTTGTCATGCTGTCAGATTGGGTGAGATTTGACCAGGAATTAGTCAAATAATCGTGAGAACGCTTCAGTAAGGTTAGCAGGGAACAATATATATATATATACTTTGTTCCCTGCTAGCCTTACTACGTATTAGAACCAGCGTCACAGCTATTGAAAATAATTGATGTAAAAATGCTATATATAAAATACTCCCGATAATACTTACCTACATTCACTCTTAATATTCCATGTAGACTAGGCAAAATCCACCTAAACATCACTCTTAATACTCCTAAGGGCATTTTTGAGTACAAAGGTCCACCAGCACTTTTCTGGCTAATTTGGGTGTGCTGAACACGAAAATCACTGTTGGACAGCTGAAATCTGACTCCTTCCTTGTCAAAAATTAAAAACAAAAATGGCTGCCATTCATTTTTTAGAAAAATCATAAAACACACATATATAGTCGTGTGATACCTCAAAATGATGGAAATTGAGAGGACAATCCATTTTACACACTTACCTGAATGTCACGGCAATGTGGTTACCATGACAACCACATATTCACACATAATATGTGTTTTTCACTCATTTCTGAGAAAAATCATAAAAAAACACATATATGGTCATGTGATACCTCAAAATGATGGTAATGCAGAGGGGAATCCATTTCTGATATTCTCATTGTTGTAAGGATATGTCATAGCATATTAGAGCATATCATAGCCAAACAATCTGAATGAAAAGTCCATACATTTCTGGCTATAACATCATAGTTCAACCAGTTGAAGAACTGCCTTGTGTATGGTGCCTGTAAACCTAGTAGTACATCAACTTGATTGCATTAAATATCATTGGCATATCAATATTGCTATGAAAGATATAGATTCATGAAGGCAATTCAGAGACAGAGGCATCTTTAGAAATATATATAATGTACAAAATCAGAGGTACAGTGAAATGGTTACAGGCCAACCTTCATAAAGTGTTGTATCAGGGGTCAGGAATGTAAGGATAAGCCATATAGGCAAAATTCTAAACCAGGGCTTGGGCACATTGAGTATGCAGCATCAGTGCATCAGCAGTGGATGGCAACACTTCTGTCTTATTCAGTTTTTCAAACAGAAGTAATCTTGTATTATCAATTGATGTTGCTCCTCATATCTTGTATACATAGCACAAGAACTTCTCAACTGAAGATACCATATCTTGGCTGAGTTCCAGTTCACACCTAGTAAGTCATGGTTTTCAAGAAACACATTGTTGTCTGTGGTTTGCTATGAATGATGTTGTGTCTGACCTTCTTATGGCATGGAAGGGATGGAAGGGAACCTTCAGGGATATTGTGTATAACCTCGTGCACTTGAATATACTTTTGAAGAAGAATGGATGGCATGGAGTCTGGTGTCTGCTTCTTCATGCTCTGCTACCAGATGACCAAGGTCAAGGAGAATGGTATACTTTTCACCTCTCCATTGGGAAAGCTGCCACTGATAACAATCAACTTCTGACCAGCACATTCTAAAATCTGAACTTTGCTAGTTATTTGGATGAGCCAACTAGTTAGGCCCGTATTTAGCCAAGTTGGCTGGAAGTGGCACATTCCCATTGTCAACCAGTTTCCTAATGGGTACTTTTTGTTTTGGGCGGTGCTTTCCTGACTGTGCTTTGATAGTAATGTCTTTGTACTGGTCAAATAATAGATCAATTCTTCCAAATGCATTTCCAACTTTAAGTACGGTATCAGTAAAGACATCTGTGTAATCCTTAAAGGTAGTGGCTCCATCCGGTTTCCGAGTGCATTGATTAATGCCTGACCTGAGATGGACAGGGGATGATATTTTCATTTAGTCAATGAATCAAGATGGCTTTATTACCAGTTTGTAGATTATCATTCTCTTCTGCCGGAGAGAATGTTCTAATACTTTTTCCAATCTAACTCTCTTCCAGCTACATATTCTTTGCATAATGTTACAATCTGCTTTGTCTTACCCTTTTTCTTGATTTTGTAGAAGCAACTGAAAGTAAGGGTATTATTCCTCACCATTGGATCGTTGAAGTTTTCAGGTGTTTTGATCAGCCTCATTAACACAGATGTTTCTAATTGTCTCTGGCCCCTGGGATATACTGTACTTGCATCCTGAATAGCAATTGTCACAAGATTTTTGTTTGACAGATTATGTAAGAATTCCATTGCAGAGAAGAATCCAAGATTAGCAAGTTGGTCATGATCCTGATCCTTCTTATCTCTTTCCATATGGTTTGGCTGACTTTCATTGAGAACAATGCCATTCTTCTCAACATTGTAGTTGGCATATACAGTGATGCTGATCCAGGGACAGAGATTATAGGAGAGTGCCCCTCTGATCAGAGCCAATCTAGTTTTGGTGATGCCTATAATTCCACCAGCATCTTTCTCTACTTTGTTGATCCACTACAGTGCATCATCAGCAGCTACCTCATTGAACTGTCTGTCAGAAAGTGTGGCAATGATGTTTCCATGTTCAAACTTGGTCAGTACATGAAGTGGAAGATTGCCCATCTCTGCAAGGTAGACTGAACCCCACTTTGCATAGTTGGTATGACCATACCATATGGACTATGGTAGCATCTTCTTGAAGGCCTCAATGTGGAGGTGCAAGTCACAGTAGGCCCTTATCAGCTATAGAAGAGTCCTAACCATGTTGTTGTTCTGCCACCAGTACAGAAAGTTAATGTTCACTTTTCCTTTCTTATTTGCAAAGTCAAAGAGAAGCTGATTTATGTCAGCATTCTCTAGAAGTGTGACTATCTCTCCTGATGAAGCTAATACCTCAATGTCTTGCACAAGGTTTAAACTTCATTAATGTTAAACCTCATTTAATAATCAATATTAATTAATACAGTATTTCTCTTGGTCGTGATGCACCTGCCAATTACTGTGAAGGGATTACCTGATGGTAATCCATTCAGGTATTTAACAGGTGCCTCCCGCACCTAAAAGGGAACTTGCCATTACAGAGCAGAATCACAAAAAGGGCATGGTATGTGATTTTGTGAGTATGCATTGCCTTGTTGTAGTCATTGTAGCCCCGTTGTAGTCATGTACCTTGTCCCAAGATGTCACTCATAACCCAGGCCTCCACTATGCCAGTACTGATAGGTTTCAGAAAGCTCATTGCTATGTGTAGGCCTCCAAGACAAATGAACTTTCTTCTTCTTCTGTAAAAATGGAGTTTGCAACTTCAGTTTGATCAACCGACTAAGGCCTGATCAGCGATTATTGCAGTTTAATACTGGCCAAGTTGCTCTGACACATACATGCACCTCAGTGTTGAGTGTATCCACTCCATGGGCAGGTGCTTGGATGGTGGGCACTTTTGTCATTTCGATTGTTGGTGCATTTCTCTGTCCCTCTGATTTTGTACAGTTATATATATTTCTAGTCTCTGAATTGCCTCCATGATTCTATAGCCTTCTGTTAGCATATAGAGAGAGCTTAGAAGAAGGATATTGCATTCAATCAGATTGATGTACTACTTAGGTGCATAGGCACCATACACAAGGCAGTTCTTCAACTAGTTGAACTATGATGTTATAGCCAGAAATGTCTGGACTTTTCATTCAGATTGTTTGGCTATGATATGCTCTAATATGCTATGACATATCCTTACAACAATGAGAATATCAGAAATGGATTCCCCTCTGCATTACCATCATTTTGAGGTATCACATGCATGACCATATATGTGTTTTTTTATGATTTTTCTCAGAAATGAGTGAAAAACACGTATTATGTGTGAATATTTGGTTGTCATGGTAACCACATTGCTCTGACATTCAGGTAAGTGTGTAAAATGGATTGTCCTCTCAATTTCCATCATTTTGAGGTATCACACGACTATATATGTGTGTTTTATGATTTTTCTAAAAAATGAATGGCAGCCATTTTTGTTTTTAACTTTTGACAAGGAAGGAGTTAGATTTCAGCTGTCCAACAGTGATTTTCGTGTTCAGCACACCCAAATTAGCCAGAAAAGTGCTGGTGGACCTTTGTACTCAAAAATGCCCCTAGGATTGAGAATTTCTCATCTGTTTCCCAGTCTAATGTGTGTAGTGGTGGAAGTATTCTGCCTGACACCGTCTGGGAAAACATAACTATTAATATAATTAATCCATATACATCCCTTTCGCACTATATGTGTTGATGATGTTTGTCTGTAAATGCCTTCCTAAAAATCAAGACCGGGGAAACTGAAAAAGGTCCTGAAGTGCAGTCTTGGTATTTTATATTGGAAGAAATTATTTTCATTACTATTAATTGCTTTGTTTATTTGTTCTTAAATGTACACACAGCCGTCGCTGCTGAGTGGCTCCCATTACAACAAGGGAAAACGTACGTTATCTGCATATAATACTTGACACCTTGGCAGCATCATCTCATTGTCAGGCCCTCTAATAGGCTAGCCTAACCTCTGCCTACTCGAGATAACCACTTCAATAGCAGCGCTTATCTCGAGTTGGCCTCCGCCACCTACGACATCCACCAGGATTTGTCGCCTCGCTAAGGTTTCCATGGCAGTGGCGACAAAATCCGCCAGCGTGTTTACGTCATAATGCCTGCCATTGCGCACGCTTCAATCAAGCGATATCCCGACGTTAACGACGTCCAACGTCATGGTTGATTAGCGACGACACGTGTGGGTGACGTAGTTGTAGCGCTAAGCATGCCTTAATAGGTCGCAGACATGCGCAGCTTGAGGGCTTCCGGGGACCAAGTCTCGTCTTGAAGCGAGAAGATACGTGGCTTTAGGCGATACTTTCTCGCTCGGGTTGATATTAGATGAGCGGGATCATACGAATTTCCGACATTTTACTGGATTCTCCAACGAATTATATCTCCTAAGAGTAATTTGTAATTGACACGGGGATGGATCTCAGTTGTCACACATCGAGGCCCTGAAATTTCATTTCGAAAGATGTGCCCTCATACATAACGAGTGGCCAAAATCCGTGTGTAGACACCACAACTGAAAATTCAAAGAAAATATTCACAGAATGTCCTAATACCTCAAACTTTATTATGAATGTCCTGCTGTTTTGGGGGCTACATAACTCCAATACCAGCTTAAAAATTAAAACTTTTATCGTACAAGAAAACTAAGTCTATTTTTCTTTATTTTAATAGTGAAGTCCAGCAAATGTCTATTTATTATTTATATCCACCAGTGACCTTCCCACGCATTGAAAAAGAGAAGCAATATTTTTTCTGAGCTATCACGCAGGAATCTTGGAATGATTGCCTGGGAAAGAAAATGCTTACTATATGCCACATTTTCACCCTTCTACTTATCACCACCTTTGTTCCCAATCATGTTATCACTCCACTGCATGTAATCTGCCTGTCGTGTAAGATAACATGTAAACTATGCAGTGAAATTACATTGGTCGTCTCTATACCCCCATCCCATAAACCTTACACTTATGATATACAAAAACCCGGAGGAGCGCTGTTTGGGATTAAACTGATACAATTTACATTTCCTTTCCAGGCGTTTAAGCACAAGGCTATATATTAGCATGCATAAACTGTATCGGGTTGGTTACTGGAGGAGCTCTTATGGACGCTTCTTTCCCCTTCTCCCTCCTCTTGTTCTTCCTCCAGTGGTTTCAAAGGCCACTCACACCCTGGTCTCACATCAAAGAAGGGGCCTGGCACCGGTTTAATGACAAGGCAATCATCCATCAGCCCTTGTCCAACTAAACCTCTCCATTATCTCAATCTTTTCTCTTCTGTACCCATGTGACCTTCCAATCAGGCTTTAAGTAGTCGCATTATACAAAGTCTCATCCCCTTTCGCGTTCCCAGAGAGTCTCGGACGCGTTCGAGCAAAAATCATCTTACGTGAGAAAATAGGGAGCTAAAAATCCCCCCACTGTGTGTTTTTTTCTCCATTTGACATGGGTATTACTCGCCTGCCTTTAGTGCCTTCCTCCTCTCTAATATGATGGCGCATTTGCGCGCCAAGATTGAAAGCTGTGCGGACTGCTGCGAAGTAGAAAAGTCGTCTGCTGGAGCTACGTCATTAACTGCCCGCCATACCGCCAATTTTCTTTTTCGGCCAGCTGCAGGAATGATTGCACATCTCCCCTGCTCCTCTGAGAGCCACCGATACCAGGAGGTGTGGTCAAACTTAAATCTGATCTCGATTTTTTCTCACTTGATTTGTCAAGGTTTTCTGTTTGTCGCTAATGTTTCCCTAGGGCCTGGATAAGTGGGCAATTTGTGACTTGCTCGCCGAGGGAGGAGCGGCGTTTGCCTTTTAATGATGGCGGCCTCTGCAGAAGAAGGACCTTGTTCAGCCATTTTTGAGCTTCTTCACCAGACCGAAGAAATGGCGCACTGTGAACTTTTGTGCGCCGTCTGCCTCTTTTACTGCATAAAGGAGCTGTAAAAAGGTGGGAAATATCTATGGGGGAAATGGGAAACCAGGCTTGGTCGGTCTTCATGCCAGTCACCATCTCGTTCTCACTCTTTCTCTCTGTCAGATTTCAAACAGCAAAAGGACTAAAGGGAGGCATGAATGGCGGGCCTTTGAAGCTCAGCCACGCCACCTGTGAGTGGCGGTGGGAAGCAAAGGCAGCAGTAGACGTTCTGTATACTGGCAATGGGAGTTTAAGGGAGTCCAAAGACGACGGCTCCCTTCCAGCTCGCTTAAAACATCACAGGCTTGATTGGTCTGAATATTTCACAAGGTGAAATCGATTATGCAATCAGACATTGTGAGAGTGAGCGCAGTCCATCGAGACTTTCTCCACCTCCCGTTCACCAATGCCTCAAAGGCCTAGTCCTATATGGTCCATACAGAAAGAGAATAAATAGAAAGGGAGGCACACAGAGAAAGAGAGAGAGAGGGGGGCAGAGAGAGCTTCCGCTATCCAACCACCAATAGCACCGGTTTGCTTGGTTGGCATTTGGTCCAGGTCAAAGGCAAAATATCATGGCTGCCTTCACAAGGTCCATCACAAACAGAGTAATATTCATGCATGGTTAGTGGGTCTTGCTATCAGGTTTTGTCTCACTCTGATATGAAATGTAACGCTTGATTCTATTTAACACTCGAGTACCTGACTTTAGACCCTTCACTGGGCAGGCAGGCAGAGAAGAGGGAGAGGAAGGAGAGGGAGAGAGAGACTGGGAGAGGTTAGTACATTACCAAGAGAGCATTTCACAGTCGACTATAGCTAATCTTGATGAAGTATAGACTCCCGTGTATACACCACTGATTCATTTCGCATCAATGGATGGTTTTCACCTAGTTTGCCTTGCAGAATGGCAAATTCCATTCTACACTCTCTTCCTGAGTCTCCGCCTTCTCTACTATAAAACTAATGCCGCGGTAATTTTCCGCGTGCTAATTAATTAGTAGGAGATAAAAAGGCATAAGTACTCGGCACCATTTCCCCAATAAATAAAACAAGAAATATAACTGAACTGAATTGAGATATCCATCGATTAAATGTTCAACGATACCGGATCTGAAGCAGTGATCCTTCATTTACTTTGATAATTTGTTACTAGGAAAATCCCGATCCAATATCTATGATTGAAAAGTGTTTATTCAAAATATCACACTTGAGAAACTGATTTTACCAATAAATGAAGCCAGTTTAATACAATACTCATTCCGCAGTAAGCAGTCAGCACATCAAAAACCAATTCTATATATACTATATTATTTCTTAAACATCACACGGCAAAAGAAAAAGCGAGAATACAAAGCAAGACAAAAAATACACAGCAATAGGTAGAGCCATAAATGAATATAAAACACCATGTAGTCATTTTGTATTCCAAATAGAGAAACAGCGTGTGACGCTCCAGCGAACCCTTTCACTACTTTGTGGCTGTGTTTTGTATTCGGAGTATCTTCCAACGTTACACCTCGCATTGTACTCTACGGTGTCTGCATAAAGTTTTTCTTCTCTTTTATTGGCAGGGATCATTCTGGAACAGGGCTAGTACCAGAAACATATATTATACAAATATTCACCCCCCCCCCCCTCCCACGCACCTCCTCAATATATGCATACCAAATTTATGTGGAGGTCAGGGGCCATGAGTAAATATCAACTCCGAATAATATTTAGAATATTTTGTATTTCCTTAGAAAGAAACCGAATTTGCTCGGTATTAGAAACATTTGTTCTTGCATCTTGAATCGATGATCATTCTTCTATTGTGCCTTGGAAGAGACCGCAAAGTTAGCTATTATGTATATTCCACCCAGCCCATGAATATTTATCACATTTCATTTCTTTCCATCAATTAAGTCCAAAGTACTGTATTACCTATTATTTCTCTCTTTCCTGTGTAGACTTAATCATACAAGTTACGCAGACATAGACAGGCTTTATAAGTGTATCCCAAGTCTTAAAATTCCAGGTTCAAAGATTGCATAATGACCTCATAACGCAGCGTAGGCCTACTCATTTTTTATTGATCAAAAAGCCAGACTCGCAACAAAGACAAGACCATTCATAAATAATCTCGTCAGCATCTTTTGATAAGTTGCAATAAGTTTACTTTTATTGTTTTGAAGATGAAGTCACGGAAGGTCTCTAAGCACGCGAGATGTTAGGAGTTGCTTGTGAAGGTGGATGGGGAGGTTGAGATGAGGATGGCTGTGTGTGAGGTGGAGGTGGTGGTGGTGCGCGTGCTGAGGGATATATATGTATGGTGTATGGTGGTGGTGGTGGTGGTGTCTGCGGTGGTTCGGATGCCAAGCTTTTTTTCGGGTCGTCGTTCTTTTCTTTTTTTACAATATCAGAGTAGAATATTCCAAGTGCAGTCCTCGAATAAAGGATTCATCTGTCTTTAAAAGTTCACGATCCCGATTTGATTAACGATAACATTATTTCTGTGCAAAGTTATCAAAGAGTGGTATATTCATTTACACTATAGATTACATTCTAATTCCGGTAGAGAAGGGGCAGACGGTGTACTTTGGAAAAGATCCGTCGACCAATTATTGGAAGTGTTTCCAAGGGTTAACTCTTTTTATTATATGATGTTTATTATACTATTCTCGGGAATTAATTGAATGAAAAGGACTCGTTATATACTTCCTGACAATATACAAGGAGTTCTCCACAGAACCATTATAGAGGGACGCGTCAATAACAGATACATTGCCTTGATTGGATGAAACTTTCTAAATGTGCTGCCAGTTTTGATAGCTCTCAATAGACATATCTGCATCGTGCTACCATCGTAAATTATTAACTCGCGTTCTTATTATGCTTTGCGTGGTGTTTCCGCGCAATTTGCCTTGGTTTCGTGTCAATCTTTCTTCGCCTCATTTGACCAATCGCCGTCAGTTTTTGCTGCATTCGTCATCAGAACTTCTTTGTTGGTCGGAGAGTTCAAAGCAAAGACTCTCTGACTAAATAATGCCCTCAGATGCTCGCATTCCTTTCTTTGTCCTGGCATGAAACTCAACATGGGAACGTTCCGCCGAGGAACAAACCTTGATTCTTTCCAGAATACTGCTAACCTTCCCCGACAGCTCCTTCTACTCATCCCCCATCTAGAGCTTCCTCCCGTCTGTCAAACTCATCCTTATGTTACTTAGAGCGTTTCAGGATCCATTTCGATCCCTTCTGGTCCGTCACGTAGAATATCAAAAAGAGCGCCAAACGGCAGACGACTTTTGATTGCACAATTGGAGCGCGCCGGCATGAAAGTATGCCAGCTCTTCCGTGACGCTGCAACTCGTCACTCTTTCTTGAACTGGAAGACGAACATCCGAGTCAAAATGGAAATCAATTTTCTGAATGATTTCACCAAACTCCTTTTGAAACTTAAATAATTGTTGGATTGACTGACGATATAAGGAATTCCGCGAGACTGCACGGGAACACGGGGAGTGTACTTGAGCGCTGTTCCCCACGCTAATGATCATTGAACACAAACGGAATTTTACATCGACTGCTTTAACGATGACAATGATGTGAAGTGAAAGAACACCACAAAGTGGACGAGTTGCCCTTTGCAGATCAAACTTCTCCTGTCCTGAGAAGATGAATCTTTAATTCTGGGGGAACTTTTTATCTTCATTTTATGTCCCAAGATATATAACATGATACCTCCACAAGACTTATGAACGTGAAACAGAACGTACATCCTATGAAATAATGATTCATCTGTACTCATAGATAAGGTGGCAACATTGAATCGAGGCATTAATCTTACATGTATGTAAGCGCATCATCTTGATTTTCCTTGTCGAGTCAAGTACAGCAATACTTCATGCGCAAATGCATTGTAAATGATGGTTTATATTGTGGTATGCATCCACAATTTTATATCTTATAATAGACAAGTCAATTTTGATATTCCAAAGATGGCTCTGACAGAAGGCGAGAAAGATTCCATTTCTACTGATAACATTTTTTACTCGAACCGTCTACCAGCTAGGCTATCGCGCCGTTCCCATGGCGATATTCGCAGCCTCTCGTTCATTTCGCTGTTCTCGCGACACTTGGCACGCCCCCTGTGCCAGCAATCGATACTGCACGTGTGATTGACACGCTACTTCCGGTGGCAATGCCTGGATGGATGAAAAGCCGGGAGAACGTCTAATATCGCCCAATCTCCCTCTTTTCCCTCCCACCCATCCTGCTCCTGGGCTTTTCCCACGCCCATCTTTCCCTCCTGTTTCTCCTCCTACTCCTCATTTCCCCCACCCTATTTCCGTTTTTTACTTCCCAAAAATAACATGTTGAATCTCACGGTAACTCATGGGAACACATGACCAAGTCTACATTCAAAATATCGAGCGAACTCAACTGATAACACAATAGTTGGTTATTAAATTGTTCTTAATTAATTTCTCGCCAGTGTTTGAATAAGAAATGCTTGAGATAAACGATTTCAAATTATAGGTATTTCCCACGATAATAATTGGTAGATCGTAGTATGCGATAACATAAATGTCTTAATTTGTGTGGTTTCCATATTAAATCTGGGTAATTTGTGCGGAAAGTATTGAAAAATATACTTCGTGGTAGGTGGGGATAGTGCGGGGTTTAAATACAGTCAGTAACATAATGGCCGCTAAAATAGAAGGTCATTACTGGGAGAAAGGGGCAGGGGGTATGGAATGGCACTACTGGCTGACTAGTTTGTGCACAGGGGTGGAAGATGTAAACCCGTGTATAAGTCTAGTTGGGTGGTTTCTCTGGGAAAATCCTTAATTGGTGTTTGATTTTTAGTTTGATTGCCTACCATGGGGTTCCCTCCCGTGGTTTCTCCTCATGTTGTGTGAGAATATGCTGAGGATGTATATATGTTGATTTGGGAGTCAAGCTCGCATTGGTATCGATTCTGAATTAATCGTTAGGACAGCCAATACTCTCCCCATGTATTATGTCACTGAAATGTCTATATTAGTTTGTTATCATTAGGGAATTTATCATACGCATTGACCAGTTCGACTTTTCATGTTCTTGAGGTTTCTCGTGCAAGAAGTATGTTTCCAAAGTTTAATATTTAGATATCTAAATTATTATTAGTATTTAACTTTATTTACACATCAAAAACAGGTAACCAAAGTTGTATCTACAAGTGGGAAAAGGTTACAACAGTTCTCCCGGTACCCATATGTAATATGTTCCTATATCATAACAACAGTAAATTTGCAAAACAAAATGATACATGTTAAAAAGTAACCAAAGACAAATGTGTGTAGCGTCTTCTTTGGAAGTTATTTAACTTTATCTTTCTTTTCACTTCTTTGATTATTGCCAATGATCTCGGCATTTCAGGCCTACTTTGGTTCTGCTACATACAGTTGGTACGCACTGTATCGTTATTCCCATCCATTAGTCCGTTACACAATTTAGTAACATCATTATTTAGTAAATCACGCAAAATGTTGGGTTCTTAACTTCTATTTTCATGTTGAATAACCAGGTGTATTTGGGCATTGTTAATCAAATGCAAATTAACACTAAGCTCATTCGAAACACAAGTGAAGAATGTTTTTTCCCCAAAATAACCCTGCTCTTATCCAATTAAGTATGGCAGGGTGTGTATGCATTTTGCTGCCTGTGCATGGTACTCATTTCCGTATACTACTTACTATAATACTTACTATGGTAGTACGCTTCTCTTAGTTGCGCAACTCCGGCTATCCTGAAAAACAACCCGCCACTTTAGCCATGAACATATCTGATAATTGTCAGAGACACGTGCTTATGTAAATCTTTATTTCTTTAATATGAATGTCAATGTACGGAAATGGTATTTAAAGTAGCCTACGAGCCTGAATAAATGAAATATTTCATTACAAGTCAATGCACTGCCAATGCAGCATTTCTACCTATTCTCTCTACAGATGCATCTTGGCTTATGCCGGGCCCACACATTCAAGAACTCAGGGCCGAATTGGCGTTAAGACGATTCGTAAGAATTCAAAGTCATTCTATGAAACATACTTAAGTTCGGTAATGTGTGGGCTTTCTTAGGAGGAAACCTCTAATTCATATGCCAAATCGTGGGTTCTTACGACAATTCATAGGCAATATTTTGGACTTTTCGTGAGTTCCCAATTCGTACGAATTGCGAGTTCTTGAATGTGTGGGCCCGGCTTTAGCGTGTGTACCTGATGCTGGAGTTATAGACATATATGCCTGCTACTCAGCCTCCCCCTCATCATCGCCTCCTCCTCCTCTTCCAGATGACTTGTCCCTCATCATTACTGCTACATCCCATGGCCCGCCCTGTCCACACAGACCTGCCTCTGTGCTTCCATACAATGCCATACTTGTTAAGCGCAAGGTAAAATACTGCCCGACACAATAGTCGCAAGCCCCTCGCTCCATAGTCGCAAGTTCTTTGATCCTGGTGGCATGGACCGCTTGGCCCCAGGCAGTGAAGCCCTTGTGAGAATGTACTACACAGCATACTTATACAGGTAGGGCGGTTGGTAGGCAAGCGCCAAAGTGGGTGGTCAACCGATGGAATCAGGGCCAATGTGCGCTCACAATGAGGGGTCTTTATTACTCTGTGTGTGGCTATGTTCTACAGGCAATTCAACGACCATATTCACTTGTTACCGGGCGACAGGTGAAGTGGGAAAGGTTCATGATTTTGTATTCATTTAAAACTTAATCCATGAACAATGTTACTACTCAGTATTGTTATTCCCAATTGAATATATTAATAAATAACCCATTTGGAGAACAGCATAATTTCATTTTAAGTAGAACTCACAATCGGGATATTCTTGCAGCTTTATGGACAATTAGTAGTTTCCTTTGGCGTCTCAACGAACAGTGTTTGGGTCACAATGGAAAATAATGGGTGCATGATTTTTGTTGTTGGGAAGCGTGGAGAAGGAAAATAATCTATGGCTTGTTTTTAGAACACCACGTTTGTAGTAACGGATACAATACATGGTGTGTTGCCCTTTTCGTGGATACTGAATTAATGGGTGGCACAAGCAACCCAAATACCAAACTCACTTATTTGGGTGACGGAGGGAAATATGGGTTCATGAATTTGTTCCGAATACACGAGGCATTGTTGTCTGAGGCTCTATTTGAACGCCAGGAGGCGTCGCAAGGCTTGCAACTGACATTAGAACAGAAAATCCACCTACTTCTAAATATAAAATCAGGTTTGGTCTTGTCGTCAATCGCAAGCCTTGCGATTCATAGGTGCAGGTTTAACTACCGGAATTCATGTTTCATTTCCTTTTGCAGAGAGGATGTAATAATTATTTTATTCATTTCAATTTGATATAATATAATATTCTATCGCATTGTCTGAACAGATTTATAGGAAATTATGCACAGCGACCAAATCTACTTCATATCCATCTATTCTTATAGAACAGCTATTGGCAATAGGGATTAGACCAAAGAATCCCAAATAGGGGAACCAGCTTAATACTATCCCTCCTCACTAGCTGTACTAAGACTTCTCAGACATGAATGCTCCTTTCACAACCATCCCCCGCTCTCATTACTAGAGCTTTCTCAAAGCTCCTCCATGTCCATTTTATGTTCTGCAGCAGATAGCACGGCTATTATGGATGATATCTTATCAGGGATTATTTTTCTCATGCCTTCAGGGCATCGATCCCCCCAGCAAGCCTATCAGGACTCGTCTGCCTGTTTGATAGGACACACAACTTCAGCTTTTTCCTTGTTTCTTTTCATCCGCTCTTTTTCTTTCTCAATAGCAACGACTGACTCTTTTCATCAGTTTAGTGCAGTAACGCATCAAGTAGATTAGGGAAACCTAGTCCTCCCATCTCAAGGGGTCCTGCAGATTGGGGTCACCAGAACTCCCTGTTTATCGCCAACGTGTGGATGACCTTGAGGCCTCGCCGCATAACCTTGGTGGCTCAGAAATCCAGTCATTACTGAGAAATGCTCTTTCCCGCCCGAAACAAATTAGGGTCAAACTCCCAGGCACCAAATCGTAGGAAAGAGATAGCAAAAAGCTTGACCCATGGTGGTGCTTCCTGTGGTGAAAGGGTTTCAAAGCTGGTGGGAGTCCTTTTGAAGAAATGAAAGTCTGCACCAAACAGGCGACATTTGGCAAACGTCTGCTCGTAGATTCGCGCCTTTTTTTCTGCTTGGATTTGTCGTTTTTCCTCAGCAATGTCGGCTAGAATCTATTTCTTTGACAGGCACTATAGTATAGGCTACTCTCAGAATAATTTTATTGTTGTAATATCCTATCTTCCAAAAACTTTAAAATGTGTTCCGATGCTGTAAAATTTAATTAATAAGAGCGCGATTGCTTTTACTTTGCGCTACCCAAAACTTATTTAAATCCCCTGTCAATGCCATTAATTTTACAAACCCATTTGCTCCTCCAATTGAATGGGGTGGGGGGGGGGGGGGGGTGAAATCAATGTACGTATATCCTTAATGTGGCTTCCGTTTAAGTATTTGCAAATGCCTTACTATCTATAGATCTATATGATTTAAACTATTACAAATCCCTGGTATTCAAGATGCGTCGGGTAGACCATTCGCACTACATGTAGGGACATCAGGTTTTTCTGGCTGAGGACTTCTCGGCGCTGAAGACGACCGATATGAGAATGGGCAACAGGTCGATTTGTACAGATCACCAGTTATATTTAAGGTACAATCTTCAGATTTAGCCTGGGAGAACTTGAGTGGATTTTCTTTACAAACCATCCTTATTACATGTCATTATATGGTCATGATTTGATGGTGTATTTCACATAGAATTATAAAAAATGCCATGTACTGTTGGTATATTGATATTGCGGAATCATTGTATCCTTAGGATTGCCAGGAAGAGAGTGCGGGCGATTGCTATATATATAGTTCTAGTCAATTCCAGGCCGCGGATCTGTCTCCATATGCTGGCCATATTACAACCACTCCCGCCAAATAAGAGGCAGGGGAGGGGGCACATCTCTATCTCGCAGATTTTCTATATTTTACGGCTCGTCAACATCAGAGGTATGTGTGGGTTGGACCAATATTTGATCAAATTTCCCGTTTGGCTGCCCTTCCTCCGTCCCTGTACCCGGCGCCGCTCCCCCGGCCCTGTAGCCGATTCACTCCCGATCACGCTCCGCTGAACGTGGCCACTGGCCGGCCAAGGCCAATTTCGACCAATTTTTCGCTAAATTCCACATAAAAGGCACCGCCGATGTATAGGGATTCCCGGGAAGTCAGAAGGGGTTTGTCTCGAGGGGTTTGATTTGAGGGTGAAGGGATAGGAAGAGGTCGGGCGATAGGTCGGGTCCCCTGGCCGTAGGCTTATTGCATTGCTTGAAAGGGATATATTATCCTGGAGCAACGTGCAGGACCATGTCTTGTAACTCATGTTTTTTGAATGTGTGGTTGATGGCCGTCGCAAGCATGAAATTGTTTGCTTTTGGGGTTTCTTGGATATTCATTGATAGCCCAAGAGGCTGACTGGGTAAAATATGTTATGTCCAACATATGCACACACATTACCAGTCCTCGCGATTCTTCTGAGTGCCAGTTTATTGTCGATGGGTAAAAGCACGGACGGCAGCATCAGATTTAGATAGGTTGATGCTCAGATTAAATGTGTGTATTCATGTGCAAAATGAATCGGGACCATGACCCTCACAAGGATCGGTCATCAGGTTGTAACCCCCCCCCCCCCTACCCCCCACTCCCCCCCCCCTGAACACACACATGGAACTCGAGATACCAAACAAATGTTCCTGCTGTTTCTTTAATCTAACTGTCTTCTTGGTTATTCTCGGGGCGGGGTGTTTTAAAATATCAAGTATTTAAACAGTTAAAAAGACCCCACTGAGAGGTCTAGGTCTCACTCGGGCTTGGATACGTACAAAGTTCTCCGCCTATAAGTCTTGTATGTCCCTCTTTTTGTTTATTGAGATCGATATAGCGAGAGGAAGACAGTTTTGTTCGTTATGAGAAAAGTTATCAGTTTGTACAAACTCGAAATGAAGGTATCTAAGATTTTTTAATCATTTTGCATTATGTAATTAACTCGTGCAAATACAATTGGTGTTATTCAGCACCAATGTAATTGTAAATAATGGTGTAATGAGAGATCAATGAGACTGCCAATATACCGAAATGCGCAGAAGATATAATACAATATAAGACAATACCTCTACTTCAGAGGTGTGGTGAGAAAACTCAAGACTATAGTAAAAACTCACCACCACCGCTATCTATTAAGAAAAGATTAGACTCATGGACAATGTGCAAAAAAGAACAAAGACGTGGTCAAATTTGAGAAACTTTATGAAATTAAGATTATTACTACAATAGTACTAGGCCTACTTAAGTTAGGGACTTTGCTTTATTACCCCTTTTTAAAACCCTTGAAAATGACCATGTTTTCTTTGTTCATAAGATAGATACTAGTCAGAATTGTGTCTAAGTTTAAAGGTATTGAGGGATCTTAATTTGTTATCATTGAATTTGAATTTAGAACCTTGAAATGGAATACTTTCCTCCAATTGGTCATCTTTCAATTGCGCCATAGGAATTTTCTCGGTATATTTTTTAAGAATAAAAGACCATCATGCCTGCATATATATCAAAATCTAATTAAAAGAATCACATTTTGGACATTTCGGCTTTTAATTCTATTGCTATTTCCACCATTATGAGTTGACATACGTTCCAAAAATTGGCGAATTTAATTCTGTATGTTCAACATGGCCCCCAATGCTGCAGAACCATTTAACTGATAGAAATATCCTTGGAAACAGTTGAAAGTCAGAATTTTCATGACATTTCAAGTGTGGTTACCTTGGAAACAGCTGTTAATATGAGAAAGAATTCTAGTAAAGGTGCATGTGACACTTTCAAATACAGATAGCCCTGCATCTTTGCTTTCATTTGACATGTCATACATTATGTCATCATGAAAACTCTTAAAATTATCATGAATCATATCAAATAAGTTGAGGCAACTTTTAGTTTTAGTCCATAACTTAGGTGCTTTATGCATTCTCTATGTGGACCACAAGAGGTCTGTCTTGTGCACTGCAGCTTATATTTGTGATAACTTCTGTATTGTATAGTCATACTGTACTCTTGTGTTAAACTGTACACTTGTAACACCCCTGTGTGTCGTGTATGTTTTATGTGGTGGCCCTCTGTGACAAGGGGTAGGCAGGCTCAGTACTCCTGTAGTACTGGTCTCCTGTGCTATGCTTGTGAATAAAAGGATGATTGCTGACAAGGATCAAGAACCTGAGTTAGTACTACATATAGTCCCTGTCCCTAAAACATTTAACCATGCATCAAAACCAGTCTCCCATTGATATCTGAATAACAGTTATTTAACTGATATTCTAGGCAGCCATTTTCAATTGGGCTTGTAGAAAGAATCCTCAATGATGCCAATCTATCAATACAAATTGGTATGGACACACAAATCTTTGGCGTTCTGCTGCCGGTCTAAAATTCGTATTTTCATATACTACTCACACCCATAAAGTTGCTAAAAATCGGTATTTTTGCCACATTGCAACGTGACGTGACATTAATATTAGGTTCAAATAACAAATACAATTCAGTGTCAACAAAATATGTCATTTTAGTTGTTATATAATTATATTATCAAAATATTGTTATTCTTTCTGGTCCTTAATGTATTATATGAGACGTGAGGCGCCAGAGTTACTTTCCCACCTGCCTATACAGAGCAGTGCTATTGGTCATCTGGGGGGCGTTTCATAAGTTCGAATAGCGCGCGCTATTGGGCCTAACGACAGTCGTTACCAAACATAGCGCGCGTTAAGGGCCAAAATTGACGTCAAATAACATTGCGTTACTATAACGAACGCGCGCTAAATTTATCGCTACCATAACGAACGCGCACTGCGTTAACTTATGAAACGCCCCCCTGGTGCTTGTGGATATTGTAATAAACCATTTAGAAAGTAGCAAGAACAGTTCAAGTAGCAAACTATGCGTTTGACCACGTGTACCACTCATCTGGTCTATTTATTTATTTCTCCACAAACCTTATTACAATTGTAATCCATATTTGGAAGCATGAATTAAGCAACACACCCTTTCCTACATAGAGATCAGAATTATTTTGCAAGTATTGTTTTTAATGTTTGCACATGGATAACCAACATTCAGATAATTCAACACCACTACAGAAAAAAGTGCGCACATGTTATTAGTATTACCATTGACATTTTGAAAAGTCGAAAAAAATACAAATCTTTCCATTAAAAAAATAATATTGTTATATTATTTATAAATTTATTTGTTGTAAACTGGTATGAACATGTGCCCACATTATTTTCTAGCTTCCAAGCATTAATCAAGGAAGATTGGAGGTGAATTGGTTAATTTTCTTTCCTATGTGTCAATGTTCTCTCTTTAGACCAACAATTATTATCGTAGTCAAATTGGTGGAAATTGCCATTATGTATATATAATACATGTCGTTTAAAACCAGTTATTCCACAAATCATAATTCAGTCAAGAATCTATCGTAAACACAATCGTGAAATTTCATTCAGAGGCGATATACCGCCATTCTTAGATTAAGTGAGTCAAGGACGCGGACAACATCATTAGCTTAATGAATAGAAAGCGATCTTGATAACTGAGCCATTTTCATGATTCAGCTTGACCCCATTATCCCAAATGTAGCATTTTACCATTGATTTGATTCTGATCAAATTAAATCAAATCAATATAGGACAGAACATTAAACACAACTATGCAATTCAGAGTGTAATCGAGTATACACCATTTTATTCCTGTTTGATGAATCGAAGCGATATACAGACAACATCGGTTTTTAAAGGGATAAACTTGATAAATGTAGCATGATTTTCTTGTGTAGTAAATTATACAGGGTGTCATGTAACTCACATCTATGTGATCCCGACTACTGATACAGCCCTAATACCAATAGAGGCGCTTAGTTCTTTAAGTCCAAAATCCTCCAAATGGAAAATACAATTGCACAAAGTAAAATGACCGAGACTCCATTTAGCATTTTGAATATGTATAGCATTGGGTAACCGGCGAGAGGCTCGAGGCAGATTTCTGGCTCCAACAATGGCCAGTGGTGGTGGGGCTTTGTGGCTGGGGCATTAGTTGGGTAGAGAATTAAGCAGATCAATGCACAAACACGCATTAGATACAAATGAAACAAATACCAGTGTTTGCATAGGGCCAAGTCCATTATGTCTTGGAGGATCAACTAATGGTTACGCCATTGTGGTCAAGAAGGTTAGGCTATAGAGCATGGCCACAGTGGCAGTGCCATGCCAAAAGCAATTATGGGCGACCAGTTCGCGAAAGGGGATCGAGGGGAATGGGTCCGCACAAAAGAACCCGGCACATGATTATCTAGCCCTGAATGTCCTATTTTAATGCTTTGGCGCGCTTTTGGTCCTGATAAGTCCATAATCACCCCCGAAAACACATTAAGATCCAAGGACTGGGATTGTGTGTAGGATTGTCCGAAACCATCCGAGCGTTGACGATCAGTGCTATATCTTATGATCGTATCTGTATTGTTAAACTTTGCAAGAGGTATTTTCTTACATGGGTTCCCTTATATACCTACTCTGTATCGAAACTGCATTTCAACGATTGATCCTTGTCAAGTAGTTAAATTTTACTTTGTTATAACAAGATTTAAAAGTGTGAATACACCAACTGGTGAAATTTGTTGTTCTATAATTAAATATAATATAAAATGAAAATAATAATGTATATATAGTAATGTAATACTGTAGTCACCCTTCATCTTACTTTCAGTTTATTGAGTGTAGGTCTGATGTGCTAATAGCTATAGTTTGAGAAAAACAAAATCTACTGAAATATATCTAATTCAAATTTGAAATTCGGCACGCTGATCAACTCATTTGTCGAGGTATCAATATATTCAAAAGCTTAAAGTATTCATAGAATGTTTGGAGTTCTGACAGGTTTTGCGATTTATGAATAAAGCCTTGTTCGTGTGTTGAATAGAAAATCGGTTATAGTCAAGACAATCAAGATAGTGCTTGGATTTTTAAAAGAACATTTTTGAAAGCACTGTTGGTAAACATAGCCTTGTTTAAAATCCCCCAGAGAAGGCTGCATAACCTACCAAGATATAGAGCTTCCATTGTTCGCCAGAGTCACATGCAATTTATATCCTGTATTTGCCTCGGGCCCGTATCCATCCCACTCCCCTTTCCATTCATGTCAACACTCAATTATACTTTTTCCATAATTTTGGGACCAATGAAATCTTTCTGATACCAATCCTTTGGTATCCCCCTCCCTCCAATTCACCCCTTGGACGCCCGGAGGCAATCATACTTGGTAGCATGGAAATCAACACACTAGGGTATGTACACAAAAAGAGGTGAAGACTGGGTGAACAGAAGGGCTCTGATCATTGAGTGATCAATTCAAGAGATGCCTTCAAAGGTGGACTAATTATTCACAGAATAAGGGTTGAACTGCGTTTCAAGTTTGCATGCACTTATCAGTACAATATCTCAAGGCAGATCCGAGGGGTAAAAATGTCACCCACAAAACCATTCTACCCGCACAATGATAATTCTGTTCTCCGAATTATGAGGGTGTCTGGTGGCTATTAATTCTCCCAACACCTCAGGGGAAAAGCCCAAGATTTCTGGTTAAATAGGGAAATTTCTTATTTCCATGATCCTTAGGACCTTTGATCGTCCTATCTCACGACATGATATTGAATGCATATTATAGTACCACAGGGTATACGCATGTACATATTTATTATAATGCTTGCAATAGGGTCGGTGGTGTCCGATTACCAGATGTTCATGGGACATACATCATAAGAAGGTCAAGTGTGTTCAGTGACCAAGCAATAATATATCCGAGGGGCACTTAATTGTAGATTTAAAAAATGTAAAATCAAGTCTTAAAGATCAGGACTATTTAGAATCATATTTTAAACTTCTTTTTATCCAGGGTAATGATCGGCCTTTCGGTAACATTTCTAATATTGGATGTTATTCAAAATATCGTAAAACTGGATATTTTTTTCATGTAGAACAATATATTATCTGAAATGTTAATCAATATGAATGTTTCTTGAAACCATGGGGAACATTTATAGACCCAATCGTTTGATATATCAAATTTCTAATGGCAATTTATATGACGATCTTAGACAAATGATCACACTTATGATCAATGATTATTCAAGTGTAGTTATATATTTATAACAAAATCCCTTCACCTTTTCACTGCCTCACACAGAGTCATAACTAATTTTAAAGAAATTCTTCATATTTGACATGCTTGGAACTCAGCGATTCAGAAACTGATCACATGTTTTTAAATGTAGCTTGAAAGGAAAACACATTTCATTGAATCCATAACTTCTTTTGAGTCTTTGCTCTTTTTTGCCTCTGCCAGTGGTCGATCTGGTACCAGGCTGGCTGCGTTCACACCTTGCCCTATTGATGCTGTGGGTTTTGCTGCATTATGCTTTGCCTTTCTCTGCATTCAAACTAACGCCTCCAGAGCTCAAATGTTCACGTTTAATTTGTCTTTGTTTTCGCCAGGCTTACTTTGGGGTCTGGCCTCCTTTGTCGCATTATTACATTCAATTTCCCCCTGTGCAAGGAAGCAGGAGTCCGCCAGTGGCACCATCTTTGTCTGAGAGATCAAGACGGATGACCTGATCATCCGAAGGCATTAAAACAAGGCACTTTTCTACTCTCTACCACCACCATCCCCCAACCGCCTCCAAGTCTGGCCACCAAGAATGGAGTTCTTTTCATCTTTTCAGCTTTGGAAGAGTGATCTGTCGGACGCTGTTGAAATACTGAAAGAAAACCATCAGAGACGTGAAGGGAAAGGAGATAATGGAACGCTTGCAAAGAGATTTAATTCTTGTAGAGCTTTAGAAAATGAATATATATATTACTAGTATACAGAGCGAGAGGGGGAGTCAGAAAGACTGGGAGAGGAAGAGAGAGCGGGAGAAAGATCCTTAGAGGGTTGAAATACGCCCAAAAGATAGATTTGAAGTATCAATTTAAGACATAAGGAAGCTCTATAGAATATGCTGTTGTTTTAATAAAGGGCACGATTAAGATAATAAGATAAGGTAGAGGATAAGCCAGAGAAAAGAGGGTGAGAGATACGAGAAAATATTTCAAAATGAGTAAAACAGTTTTAGAGATCGCATTTTAGTTTCAGGATGAAGAATGGATGCACAATATTGAAAGGCTCAGGGACCATCAAGTTGGAAGGCTGGGGAAAAAACTTGGAGAGGATGGAATGGTAAAAACTGTTCAGTTGAGGTGGCATCGAAAGAGTTGGATGCTTGAACAAAGTAGGCAAAAATTCGGTTTGCTGAAAATTGAGGTGCGATACCAACACCAGTAAAAGCGCTAGTGTGGGAATCTGGTGTGAGAGGAGGCAACGGTAAGAGTGCCAAATTGTGAGTGCCAAGACTAATGGATCCAGAAAAGCATTGTTTAATTGCATCGTGTTGAAAACAGGGTCCTGGAAAGTTGGGAAGGCCAATAGTGAGTGAGATTCTTTTTCATATTCACGAGTACTCTCGGATCCAGGACTGCTTCCAGCGTTACTCCACCAACATTGGGAAGTATGAGTAGGGTGGTAAGAGGGGACTATTTTTGTTTGATCTGGATTCTTCCTTTCTCTGGCTGGCTGACTGTTTGGAGGAAGCCCTATAGTCATATAGTACTTCTCCAGGGTATGATACAACTGGGTCACTGGTATATATGTATATATGTGTGTGTATGTATGTATGAGTAATCTATGCGGGGTAAAAATGAAGTTTGTGTTCCATCGATTGAACAACTATGTCGAGCGTGCGGACTCGTATTAGCGCAAGCTTTTGTGATTAGCTGGCCTTTCTATTATAGCAGGAGGAGAATGAGGTGGAGGAATATTATGTAGGAGAGAGGGGGCGGAGGAAAATGGACATGGGTTGAATGAACAAGAAGAAGAAATCCCCATATGGTAACGCAATGCAAGTTGTATAATAGTATACATAGAGTTGATTATTCATAATGGCCAAAACAGAAGGTAGGAAACCAATCAGTTCACTCGAGTAACTGAATTGTGATTATGCAATGATAGCTGCAGGGATATAATGATTGTAAAACATTTTAAGAAACCTAATTATGGGAGCAGATTGCTCTGTGGGTTATAGTTTTTAGTGGATATCATCCAGGTTGTATATCACAGAATGTTTCACATTTCTGTATGGGCAACAACATCATCAGCAATTATTAACCTAATCATTCCATTGTTATTGATGAAATAG